>OY731401.1:11417423-12087708 GCA_963425845.1 Sphenostylis stenocarpa
ATATTACAGACTCAATCTATTTGAAACAGAGTTATTACAATACAAAACAAGTCTTCAACACTCTAAGTCTTTGAGGTCTTGAATCATCATCAAAATCAACAATCTTCATGTCCATCAAGTGCAACATCAAGTCCTTGAATGTTCAACATTCTCGCCATTTGGGAAGGCCTTCTCGCCCTTGCTATTTGAGAAGGCCTTCTCGCCCTCACCATTTGGGAAGACCTTCTCACCATTCGGGAAGGCCTTCTTGCCCCCACCATTTGGGAAGGCCTTCTCGCCATTCGGGAAGGCCTTCTCGCCATTCGGGAAGGCCTTCTCGCCATTTGGGAAGGCCTTCTTGGCAAAATTATTTTTTTATTTTTTTTTGTACAGAAAAGTCTTCCTACTCTAATATGGGGCCTAATAGTATCTCCTAATGGCTTCTTAGGCTTCATCCATCTTCGAAAAGGAGGTCTTCTGGTTTTATTATGAGGCCAGGCAAGATTAGGGGTCTACACATCCCATAAGAAAGGAAAAAGATCTCCTAATGACTAGGGTAGCTCTTGACGCTTGTATTCCTCCGCTTCGGAAAATCTGCTTGATTGTGCGGAGGGGAGAGTTCCCTTTTCTCTTTTTAGCTTGGCCCTTTGTAGGGTCATATCCAAGGCCATACTTTAAAGGATTATCTTTGAATGTTGGGGGCTCCCTCATTCCTCGGGAGTCTGCCCCAAGTCCTTGGCCAGGATGGTAACCATGCTTCATCATCATGCGGGCTACCTTCGTATTACTGGGAAGTCTCTCTACATTGGCAATTTCAAGCACTTGAAAAGATGTTTCAAGGGCCTCTTCAGCCGCATCCACATAAGGTTGAGTAGACGGTCCACTGATCAGGATATCATCTTCAGCTTGGACCGTGACCAGTTTGTCATCCACTATGAACTTGACTTTCTAGTGGAGCGTTGAAGGTACTGCCTTAGCGTCATGAATCCAAGGTCTGTCAAGGAGACAACTATATGCTGAAGTAATGTCCATCACGTGGAAATCGACGTTGAAGATGGTGGGTCCGACATGGATTGGCATATTGATTTCCCCCACTACTTCTCGTTTAGATCTGTTGAAGGCTCGAACGATAGTACCACTTGGGCGCATGCGGGTTCCTTAAATAGTCAACTTGTCAAGTGTGCACTTGGGCATCACATTCAAGGATGACCCATTATCCACCAGAACTTTAGCGATGAGATACTCCTTGCATTTAATAGAAATATGCAAGGGCTTGTTGTGGCTCGACCCCTCTAGAGGGAGTTCTTCATCTACGAAGGTGAGGCGATCGCTAGTCGTGATGTGACCGACAATCCTCTCAACTTTTTCCTGGGATATAGTATGAGGTACGTGCGCTTCGCTCAAAACCTTCATCAGGGCGTTTCTATGCGCTTCGCTCAAAACCTTCAAAACCTTCATTAGAGATAATAAAGTTATCTTTGCAGGTGTATGATTGAGTTGGTCGATGATGGAATACTCGCTCTGCCTTATGAACTGGAGTAATTCATCGGACTCCTCCTTGGATTCTTTATTTTCTCTTTCTTCGGTTTATTTATTTTTCCCTTTATTCTTGGGGGCATCTTCTTGTAACTCTTTCGGGGACTATATCCTTCCGCTTCTGGTCATGCCCCCAATGCCGGCTATGTTGGAGATGTCCTCCTCTATTGGTGAAGATTCCCCGTATCTCCACAGTACAGCTTTATTCGATTCATAGGGGAAAGGACGAGGCACAAATAATCACACAGGCGTCCTTGCTCCCTCTTCTTTATTGACCTTGATAACCAATGAACGAGGCTTATTATCCTCTTGTGGTGAATCGACTGTTGGGTAGAGCTTGATTATGAGCGGCTTTCTCTCCATCCTTCTGATTGGAAGACGTATCAGTTAATCCTTCCTTTTTATTATCTTATTTATTAAAAGTGAAGGAGGGGAAATCAAATATGCAAATGAATGAAATGCATGCAAGTAGACAATTGTTGAATAAAAGGAATTTTTATTTATTTGTAGAAAATTTATATTCCCCTACACCATGCTATGAAGTACTTTTTCACAGAAACGAAAAAGTATAAAGAAACCCACAGGCGATTTTTGATTTCTATGTAATTCTTTTTCGGCTTCCTGGACGTGTTGGGCGAGTGCTTCGGTCTGTTTGTGGACCGCCTGGCTCATATCTTCGTTGTACTTCTGAGCCTCTTTGATCTTCGCATCTTAATGGACGACCAAGGCTTGTAACTCGTCGAGTTTCTCAAGGGCTCGGTCTCTTTCTCATAGCACTTGGCCATACTGAGCTAATTCGTCTCTTTCCTTGCAGCGTAGCTCAGTAAGGATTCTGTTAAGTCTCTGGGTAGTCTCCCGTCCTTGACGTATTTTAGACCGTGTCCTTGCGAGGTCTTGTAGCAACCCCTTGATCGTCTGAGCATGTTTTGCGCATTCGGCCTCAAGGTGTGCTGACTTGGCGGTTATTTCTTGAAGTTGGTTATCCGAGCTGATTCTGGCGGGTTTGGATGCTCGGATAACTTGCTCACTAGAATCAACACATTGGTCCTTGAGGCGCTCTATCTCATGATCTTTCTTCTTGCATTGCCTCTGTAGACTGTCTATGGTGAGGATAGATTCTTGATCTTTTTCCTCAAGGGCCCTCATCTGGGCTCCCATGATTTCTATCCTCTGGGTCAAGGCATCAACTTGGCTTTGAAGCTCTCCACTGGTTGAAGGCGCAGTAGGTGGGGTGGATGGTCGTGACATCCCTTTGTTTCTCCTCCACTACTCATAGTCACTGGAGGCAACTACTCGAGCTTTGCCTAGCTCTCTATCTCCCATGAAGACTGGTTTCTCCCATGCTCTTTGTACAGCAAGTGAGTTCACAACAGTGCATGGGTCTCCGAAGAAACACAGTCCTCCGAGCTCTTCTCGTGATAATGCGGTTTAGGTCCTCATGAGTTGTCTCATAGCCACTTTTGGAGAATAGGCTATGCAAACCCTGAGTCCTATTAACGGTACACTCAGATAATCCCCACATCTGATTAGGATTGGGCTAGGTCGGAACCAAGGACAAGCCCAAGATAAACAATTGGCATCCCATTGTTCCAACTCGACCTTCCACTCCATGGTTAGGCGTCGGTGGAGAGGGATTTTAGAGAAGCTTTTCAAAGGGTCGGGGAACATCCCCATGTGACTGGAGGCGTAGAAATGTGTGATACCCCACACAAATAGCAGTGAAGAGCAGTATATGAGTGTTCTCCCTTGCTTTTGGTGACAGAATTCTACCAAAAGCAAGGTGTCGACAAGAAGTGCAGGCAAGGGACTCTTTGAGTTCACGTCCCAGGCGAAGAAGGCGTCCATGACGGCTTGATCCACTGTGTCGAGGTGGAAGGGAAACAACATAGTCCCAAACACAATCAAAGCCAGGGTTTTGTTAAAAGCATACAAGTCTGCCCTTTCAGCCAAAGAGGATAAATGATCTTCTAACATTGAGACTTTCCAACCCTGAACATTCCCTTTTTCTATCAGGGTAGTCTGCCGAGATGGCAATCAGATGATGGCAGCAACTTGGGCTGCAGGAGTATATGCCTCATGGTGAATATGGACCTTGGCTGACTTGGGCCATTTTAGCATAATCTCATACTCCTCCAAAGTGGGCACCATATCGAACTACGGGAATTTGAAGCAGTGCAGACTAGAGTTCCAAAAATGGACTAGAATCCTGATGAAAATAGGGTCGACACAGATCTTCAGTAAGTCGAGAATCCATCCATAGGATTTTTTAAAGTTGGAGCGGACCTCTGATGGCATCAACGTGCAGAGCCGTTCTAACTTCTCGGCATGGTATCAGGGAACATTTTCTTCAACTATCTACTAGTGTTGCCACCGTCAAAAGAGGCGGTCGGAGTGACGCGATGGTTCCGACTTCCATTTTCTCGTTTTAGATGGGTGACATTACAACGCCCTTAGGTTGTCCGATAACCGGGCTGGACCTAAAAGCAAGGTTTTCAAGAAGGGTTCTTATGGAGTCGCCACCAATGTTTCTACCGAAAACATCGGAAAAGGAAAAGAAGGCGTTGGTTTTTAAGAAAAACCAACTTTGGCCATTATAACTAGAGTTGGATAAGGGAGTTAGTTACGTGTAAGGAAGGTATTAGCTTCCCTACAACGCCCCTTTCGGGTTCCCTATGACAGGCCAGTTATTTCATAAACAAACTTTTAAAATGACGCTTTTACCCTTTTATTTGCGGAATTAAAAGATAGTGACTACATGGCCCTAATAGCTAATGCACAAATAAATATAAGTAAAAAAAAGACGATAAAAGAGAGGGAGAAAGTGAAGAAACCACCGGAGCAAGCTTTGATTAATTCTTCTTAAAAATAGGACGCGTTTTGGCAGTCCTTCGCTCTACAACGTTGATTTTTCTCTCTTACAACGCTATAAAAACTCTCTAAGAACACTCAGAAAACTCCAGAAATGCTTTAGAGGGGCTCTAGGAGAAGAATTTTAAGAAATGCTAGAAGTAAAGGTGGAAGAAATGTGTGAAATGAAGGGGAGAGCGTCCCCCTTTTATAGGGATTCGCGCCTGTTAGGTCAAGACCGTCATCTCGCCAATCGGGATGGCGGTATCAATTTGACAAATGGCGAGAAGGTCTTCTAGCCAAACGGGAAGGCGGTCTCGCCATAGCAAGTGGCGAGACGGCGGTCTCGACCTTGCTAATGGCGAGACGGCGGTCTCGATAAGCGAGACGGCGGTCTTGACTCTTCAGGTGGAAATCCTTATTTTTTCGTACAAAAAGTCTTCCTACTCTAATATGGGGCCTAATAGTCTACCCTAAGGACCTTTTAGGGCTTGCCCATCTTTGAATTGGAGGTCTTCTGCTCTTTATTTTGAGGTCGGACAAGATTTGGGGTTTACAACTAGTCCCCTCCATTTTTCTAGAAAACAAAAATGCATGCTATGAATATGATGCTTAATGTAGGCATGCATGCAAGTGTTTATTTTTCCTAAACATTATCATGTTTTATTTCTACATGATGCATGATAGTGTTTATTTTTTATGACCTTTTATCTCTTCTGTCAGAATGCGTGGCTACTTAGCTTACAAAGAACCTGAAACCAGGCTAGCTAAAAGGCAGACTATCCAAGATAAAAATGGTTTATTGCGAAAGAATAATTTTAATGTCCCTTATCTCTTCTGTCGGATTGCGTGGCTACTTAGCTTACAAAGAACCTGAAACCAGACTAGCTAAAAGGCATACTGTCCAAGATAAGGGTGTTTATTGCGAAAATATTTTTTGGGATTTTCTATTTTTGTCTGTTGTATGTTTATGTTATGCAACAACCAAATGCAAGCAAACAAATGTACAAACAATTCACTCATCCGCGAACAAGTAAGATGGCGTTTAATTACGAGGTAGGGTTTTCCTGTAGAAGAGTGCGTATTCAGGTTAGTTCTAATTTTCCTCACCAAGGCCAGGCCCCTGATTGATGTCGTACTCGGTTAAATAATTAAAACAGATAAATGTAGTACTAGGAAGCTTTCCTAGGTCGTCTCCCAAAGACCACAAATTTCTATCAAAGCTTATCAATTTTTTAATTTAGAACAGTAACAAAAAAGGGAGTTTTTTCAAAATTAAAATATTAGGTGAAATAGAACAAAAGTAAATTATAAAAATGCGGATTAAAATGCAATTGATTTTCTGATTCTAATGCAGTGTCACTTATCCTAGATTACGAAATTAATTCGAAATTAACCAACTAAGCGAAGATAAATCTCAAATTATATTATAATCCAAAATTAATCAACTAAGCAAAGATTAATCTAAAATTAGCTTTAACCCTTGTTCCAATATGAAATTAACCAACTAAGCGAAGATTAATTCCAAATTTTCCTTAACCCTTATTCCAACATGAAATTAACCAACTAAGCGAAGATTAACCCCAAATTATCCTTATACAATTAAGCATTGCATACATCACATAATCTCATATCTAACACCGAATTAAGCAAACTGTGATATAAGTTTCAGTTTATTAAGCATAAACAGATTATAATTCAATACTGAGATTAGAAGATGAAGAGTTAAGAGAACAAACAAAATGAAATTGAAGAACAAAACCTCAAAGCTCTACTGCATTCTCCTCGGAAAATCAATATAAAGATTTAGCTATCCATGGAAAATCGAAAACGCAAAAGAAGAGACATATGTAGGGCAGATTTCGTAGTGAATTTTCGACTTCAATTTTGGACACCTTATGATTGGAATTTAACAATTCTCATGAGAGAGACAATTGTATCCTTGCCTCTTAACTTTACAACGCACTTCGAATCGCCCAATTTGGAGTGTAGTACCTCCAAATATGTGCTTCTCACTGGGCAAAGGTCGGCTGCACGATGCGGCTTCGCATTTTTCCTTCATCTTTAATATCTGACTGCCTCTCCTTTATATGGATAACCCTAACCCTAATCTTAATCTAGGTTTGGGTTCAACTAGCCCACAAAACACATAAAAAATTAAAAACAAAAAAACTGATTCTAATGGACAGTTGGCATGGCATCTGACCCAATCTTCCAAGCCCAAAATTGCTTTAAATTGTCCTGAAAATAATAATGAGCAAAAATTAGATCAAATAGATCCAAATTAATTAAAATCTGAATTATTGGCCCAATGAAGCCCAATCAATGAAAATGCACTAATAATAGACAATTAAACACAATGCACCAATTAAGATAAGTACATAAAGATAAGAAAATGCGGTAAAATAATGGCTCATCAAATTCCCCCACACTTAGCCTTTTGCACTCCCGGGCAAAATCAAGAAGCAAAGCAAAGAGCAATTCCAAAGACATCGAAGAGAGTGACATAACAAAAAGGAGCAAGAACAAGAAGACACACAAAACACAAACAAATTTACACAATCTTTAATGAATCCTGGGAAAAGAAAGGAGTAGACAACATCCAACACACAAAGAGTTAGAGGAACGTGATACTCATGGAAATCATCTAAGCATTTCAAAACCTGGCAAGAGGTCAATCAGGTCAAAAGGTGAATCAAAGTGACAAAACCTCACAAGATGTACTGTATCTCTCATGTGTCTAGGCTACTGTATACTCTCAAAATACTCAAGAAAAGCAAACAACAGATAGACTTGGCAAGCCTCTAAACTTAACACCCAACGCACATGCACAGAAAGATCAAAAGATCTTTTCAGGTTGTAATGGGGGTAGGGACAAGGTAGAGGATATCATATTGGATAAGTAGTTGTGAACTAGAGGAACTAGAGGAGCAATGGGGAATAAGTCAAAATAAGCACAAGATGCATGCCCAAAAACCTCTAATATCAAACCTCCACTACTGCCTTTACCTCAACCACAACTTTCCTTTATTTTTTTTTATTTTTTTTATTTTCTCTCTTTTTTTTATTTTTTATATTTTTTTTCTTTTTTATATATATCTTTTTTTTTTATATACTACATGAAATACACTGAAAGGAAAACACAAAAACTATACAGTAGAGATAACCAACTAGCCAGTACATCATCCAATGAAATACAAAATGCACCCCGCACTTATTCAATAACTTATTCCCAAAACAATTCCAAAGCTCCAAAAATCCCTAAGGTTAAGGTAATCATGGTTTTTCACTTAAGGCTTTTAATGAGCTTCAAAAGAAATAAAGGGAAACATAGGCTCAAAGGGGCTAGCAAAGGAATTAATTCAAGGTAGGCTCATTTGGCTAGAGGCTAATCGAACAAAAATGCCTTAATCATCTCCAAACATGCATGTGAATCAAGAAGTATCAATCAGAGTCAAGCCAAGGCTACTGTGCAAGCAATCAAGAGGCATAACACTCAAGAAAGAATAGGTAGTGGCTCAATTCCTCACAAAGGGTAAGATTGTCGCCTTCAATTCAACCTCTCAAACATCGTAACCAACTTGACAAGCGAGAGAAAACAGGGATTTCAATCCAAAAAGCATAAAGCAACTCCTATCTAAGAGTGAAGAAAGTGCTCAAAACCTAAACAAAACCCAGAGATCCAAAAGAAACATGCAAATTGTACACAAAACACGAACCTGAAATACAAAGAAAACTAAAAATCCTAAACAAAGAACAGTCTCCCTCACACTTAAACTACAAATTGTCCCAATGTAGCATAACATCAAATCAAGCAATCAAATCACCAATTGGACAAGTGCAGTAAAAGTAAAGAGAAGGAAAAAGAGAACTCCCTAAGTCATGGTGGAAGGTAAGTGGGATCAATCAGGGATATCTCCTCCACAACTACATCCACTAGAGAAGGATTGCTGACGAATGGTTTCAGTCGATGGCCATTAACCTTGAAGCTCTTTTCTGTGGATTCACTTTTAATTTCAACTGCACCATAAGGATAAACATTAGTAACAATAAAAGGTCCAATCGACTTTGAACGCAACTTACCACCCATGAGACCCAATCTGGAATTGTACAATAGCACTTGCTGACCAACAAAGAACTCCTTTCTAGCTATGGAGCTATCATGAAATCTCTTAGTTTTTTCTTTGTATAACATGGAGTTCTCATAAGCTTCCAAACGGATCTCATCCAATTCATTTATCTGTAGCTTCCTCTCCTCTCCAGCTTCATCAAGTGAGAAGTTGCATGATTTCACAACCCAATATGCTCGGTGCTCTATCTCCACTGGTAGGTGGCATGGTTTACCAAAGACAACTCGATAGGGAGACATCCCTATAGGTGCCTTGTAAGCAGTCCTATACGCCCAAAGAGCATCCTCCAGTCTATTGCTCCAATCCTTTCTGTTAGGCTGGACAATCTTCTCTAAAATCCTCTTTATCTCCCTATTTGAGATTTCAGCCTGCCCATTAGTTTGGGAGTGGTAAGGTGTAGAGACTTTGTGAACAACCCCATACTTCTTGAGCAAGGCCTGCATGGACCTATTATAGAAATGGGTGCCTTGATCACTAACAATGGCTCTGGGTACTCCAAATATGCAAAAGATGTTAGATCTAACAAAATCCACAACAACCCAAGCATCATTAGTCCTGGTGGCTTTGGCTTCCACCCATTTTGAAACATAATCAACAGCAAGGAGAATATAATAAAAACCAAAAGAAACAGGGAAGGGACCCATGAAATCGATACCCCAGACATCAAACACCTCACAAAACAACATGGGTTGTTGGGGCATCTGCTGTCTCCATGTAAGGGACCCTCCTGCTCGCTGACACTGCTCACAAGTGCTGCAAATTCTCAACGCATCCTTGAAGATGGTGGGCCAATAGAAACCACGATCAAGCACCTTGCGAGCTGTCCTCCGAATGCCAAGATGACCACCGGTTGCGAGAAGAATGACAAAATTGCGGGACCGAGTCAATCCATGGTTTGGAATGCATCTCTTGGTAACCTGATCACTGCACAACTTCCACAAATACGGGTCATCCCAAATATAATACTTAGCATCGCTCTTAAGTTTATCACATTGAGATCTGGATGCTAAGGGAGGAAAAACAGAAGCTACAAGACAATTAACAATGTTTGCAAACCAAGGTGTTGGAAAAGAAGTAGAAAGTGCAAACAAACCCTCGTCGGGAAAGTCATCCCGGATTGGTGAATCATCATCAGCACACCTCTCTATTCTGCTCAAATGGTCTGCAACCAAATTTTGTGCTCCACTCCTATCACGGATCTCCAAATCAAATTCTTGGAGCCAGAGCATCCACCTGATCAATCGAGGCTTTGACTCAACCATCTTTAGTAGGTACTTCAAAGCTGCATGGTCAGTGAACAAAATAACACGAGAACCAAGAAAATATGATCTTAATTTATCAAGAGAAAACACAATGGCAAGAAGCTCTTTCTCAGTGGTGGTATAGTTTGCTTGGGCAACATCTAAAGTCCTGGAAGCATAATATATTACCCGAGGCAGCTTATCAACTCTCTGTGCTAGGACAACCCCCAATGCATAATTAGATGCATCACACATCAACTCAAATGGGACTGTCCGATCAGGTGCCTGGATGATAGGAGTGGTGGTCAATGCTTCCTTGAGGCGAGTCAAATGCCTTTTTGCACCTGTCATCAAAATCAAATTCAATATCTTTACGAAGCAGATTGGATAGTGGAAGGGCCTTCTTCTCGAAGTCTCTAATGAACCGCCTATAGAAACCTGCATGGCCAAGAAAAGATCGAACCTCTCGCACGCAAGAGGGGTAAGGCAATTGTGAAATAACAGAGATTTTTGCAGGATCCACTTCTATGCCCTTACTAGAAATAATATGCCCTAAAACTATACCCTGTTCTACCATGAAGTGACATTTTTCAAAATTCAGAACAAGATTAGTTTCAATGCATCTATTAAGCACTCTATCCAAATTATCAAAGCATGCATCAAACGAGGATCCATACACGGTGAAATCATCCATAAACACCTCTATACAATTTTCAAGGAAATCCGAAAAGATACTAAGCATACATCGTCTGGAAGGTACCGGGGGCATTGCATAGGCCAAAAGGCATTCTCCTATAGGCAAAAGTGCCAAAGGGGCAGGTGAATGTGGTTTTCTCCTGATCCTCGGGAGCAATATGGATCTGAAAATAACCGGAGAAACCATCCGAAAGCGAGTAATGAGATTTACCCGCGGACGCTCAAGCATCTCGGTCAATGAAAGGCGAGTGGAAAATGATCCTTCCGTGTTGCCTGATTGAGCCTTCGGTAGTCGATACGAGACCCTCCAAGCTGTTTTGTATTTTGGTGGGAATGAGCTCATTCCTCTCATTCTTCACAACAGTGAGGCACTGTCTTCTTGGGGACCACCGGACTCGGACTCACTCATCGACTATCCGATATAGGATAGATGATCCCGACTGAAGAAGCTTGGTCACCTCCTTCTTCACAACATCCAAAATCACGGGGTTGAGTCGTCTCGTGGCTGTCTCACTAGTTTGGCTCCATCCTCCAATAATATCCTATGCATGCATGTGGATGGGCTGATACCAGGAATGTCCGCCAGGGTCCAGCCGATGGCTTTCTTATGCCTTTTCAGAACATGCAACAATTTCTCCTCTTGAACAACATCAAGGGAGGTGGAAATGATCACTTGAAACTTCTCATCATCCTTAAAATAAGAGTACTTGAGGTTTTCTAGTAAAGTCTTTAGTTCTAGAGTGGGTGCTGGCTGAACAGAAGGAACCAGAGTGGGAAGAAGAATGGGTTCCACAACCTGTACCTCAACCTGCAAGTCAGATTCATGTATACTTCCTGCAACATGGTTAGTGCATTCTGACTCTAAAGAACTTATATCCATAGGAGATACAACACCCAAAACATCAGACATATGATCAGATTTAAATTCAGAATATAACTCAGGATTAGAATGAAGATCAATGTCAATATCAAATCAGATTCGGATTCGGTGCTTGCAAAAGAAGTATACAGATCAGAAAGAAAACAATGTTTCCTAGCATGTAAGGAATGAAAATCAGAAACATACTCATCAATAACATCATCAATGATCTCAACACGAAAAACAGAATGGCACTCAAATGGATGTTTCATGGCATCCAGAATATTGAAATGGACAATAATATCACCAAATTCCATGGACAATGTACCATCATACACATCAATCTTGGTTCGGGATGTTTTCAAAAATGGTCTGCCTAAAATGATTGGGACAGATCCATGGGAGAATCCCTCCTCCATATGAAGCACATAGAAATCAGCAGGAAAAATGAGTTCACTAACCCGAACTAAGACATCCTCAATGAAACTTGTAGGGTGGGATACACTCCTATTTTCCAGTTGTATCACCACACCCGTAGGTTGCAGAGGTCCAAGAGATAAAGAATTAAAAATGGACAAAGGCTTAACATTAATTGAAGCACCCAAATCAAGCATGGCATTCTCAAATTTATTATTGCCAATAATACAAGGTATGCAGAATGTACCTAGGTCCTTACATTTCTCACGAATGTAAGGAACAAATTTACCTATCAAAGCAGACACATTTTTGCCCATGCTGATTGTCTCACTGCCCTTCATCTTCCTCTTTAAATTGTATAGAATAAAATATGACATTTGACCCAATTTTCCAAGCCCAAAATTGCTTTAAACTGTCCTGAAAATAATAATGAGCAAATATTAGATCAAATAGATCTAAATTAATTAAAATCTGAATTATTGGCCCAATGAAGCCCAATCAATGAAAATGCACTAATAATAGACAATTAAACACAATGCACCAATTAAGAAAAGTACATAAAGATAAGAAAATGCGGGAAAATAATGGTTCATCAAATTCCCCCACACTTAGCCTTTTGCACTCCCGGGTAAAATCAAGAAGCAAAGCAAGGAGCAATTCCAAAGACATCGAAGAGAGTGACATAACAAAAAGAAGCAAGAACAAGGAGACACACAAAACACAAACAAATTTACATAATCCTTAATGAATCCTGGGAAAAGAAAGGAGTAGACAACATCCAACACACAAAGAGTCAGAGGAACCAGATACTCATGGAAATCATCCAAGCATTTCAAAACCTGGCAAGAGGTCAATCAGGTCAAAAGGTGAATCAAAGTGACAAAACCTCACAAGATGCATTGTATCTCTCATGTGTCTAGGTTACTGTATACTCTCAAAATACTCAAGAAAAGCAAATAACAGATAGATTTGGCAAGCCTCTAAACTCAACACCCAACGCACATGCACAAAAAGATCAAAAGGTCTTTTTCAGGTTGTAATGGCGGTAGGGACAAGGTAGAGGATATCATATGGGATAAGTAGCTGTGAACAAGAGGAACTAGAGGAGCAATGGGGAATAAGTCAAAAATAAGCACAAGATGCATGCCCAAAAACCTCTAATATCAAACCTCCACTACTGCCTTTACCTCAACCACAACTTTCCTTTTTTTTTCTCTCTCTCTTTTTTTTTTATATATCTTTTTTTTCTTTTTTTTTTATATACTACATGAAATACACTGAAAGGAAAACACAAAAACTATACAGCAGAGATAACCAACTAGCCAGTACATCATCCAATGAAATACAAAATGCACCCCCACACTTATTCAATAACTTATTCCCAAAACAATTCCAAAGCTCCAAAAATCCCTAAGGTTAAGGTAATCATGGTTTTTCACTTAAGGCTTTTAATGAGCTTCAAAAGAAATAAAGGGAAACATAGGCTCAAAGGGGCTATCAAAGGAATTAATTCAAGGTAGGCTCATTTGGCTAGAGGCTAATCAGAACAAAAATGCCTTAATCATCTCCAAACATGCATGTGAATCAAGAAGTATCAATCAGAGTCAAGACAAGGCTACTGCGCAAGCAATCAAGAGGCATAACACTCAAGAAAGAATAGGTAGTGGCTCAATTCCTCACAAAGGGTAAGATTGTCGCCTTCAATTCAACCTCTCAAACATCGTAACCAACTTGTAAAGCAGAGAAAAACAGGAATTTCAATCTAAAAAGCATAAAGCAACTCCTATCTAAGAGTGAAGAAAGTGCCCAAAACCTAAACAAAACCCAGAGATCCGAAACATGCAAATTGTACACAAAACATGAACCTGAAATACAAAGAAAACTAAAAATCCTAAACAAAGAAAACAAAGAACAGTCTCCCCCACACTTAAACTACAAATTGTCCCAATGTAGGATAACATCAAATCAAGCAATCAAATCACCAATTGGACAAGTGCAGTAAAAGTAAAGAGAAGGAAAAAGAGAACTCCCTAAGTCATGGTGGAAGGTAAGTGGGATCAATCAGGGATATCTCCTCCATAACTACATCCATTAGAGAAGGATTGTTGAGGAATGGTTTCAGTCGATTGCCATTAACCTTGAAGCTCTTTTCTGTGGATTCACTTTTAATTTCAACTGCACCATAAGGATAAACATTAGTAACAATGAAAGGTCCAATCCACTTTGAACGCAACTTACCACCCATGAGACCCAATCTGGAATTGTACAATAGCACTTACTGACCAACAAAGAACTCCTCCCTAGCTATGGAGCTATCATGAAATCTCTTAGTTTTCTCTTTGTAAAACATGGAGTTCTCATAAGCTTCCAAACGGATCTCATCCAATTCATTTATCTGTAGCTTCCTCTCCTCTCCAGCTTCATCAAGTGAGAAGTTGCATGATTTCACAGCCCAATATGCTCGGTGCTCTATCTCCACTGGTAGGTGGCATGGTTTACCAAAGACAACTCGATAGGGAGACATCCCTATAGGTGCCTTGTAAGCAGTCCTATGCGCCGTCCGTTCCGACGTCCAGGGACATCTCGAACGTTTATGCGAGCGGTCGCGAAAAGATGGTTTAGACTCGCATTTTTTGTTTAAAGTGTGTTCATTGCTTCCGAGGTGCACAACAACTGAACTATCCTCTAATAAAAGCAAGGTTTTCGAAAAGGGTTCTTTTGGAGTCGCCACCAATGTTTTGACCATAAACATTGGAAAAAGATAAAAAGGCGTTGATTTTATTAAAAACCAAACTTGGCCATTATAACCAGAGTTAGGTAAGGGAGTTAGTTACGTGTGGGGAAGGTGTTAGCACCCCACAACGCCCCTTTTGGGTTCCCTATGACGGATTAATTCATTTGAGTAAAGATTACGAGAAATTACGCGATTACCCTATTTTATTGCATAATGTTAAAAATGGCTATCTACCTGATTTTAGTTAACATTACATAGAGAAAGCAATAAATAAAGCAGTAAAGGAGAAGAGAATTGAACAGAACCTCTGTAGCAAGCTTTATATTGCAAATCTTTGATCGCAAGGATGCGTTTTGGCAATCCTTCACTCTACAAAGACTCTCCTCTCCAAATACAAGATCGACTCGACTCGATTTTACAGAAGAATCGAATGCTGGAATATGATTCCTTAACTGATTGTTACCTTATCAAGGCAATCAGAGAGTTCATTCGAAGAGGGAAGAGGATAAACAAGTACTAGGAGTTGTCTGGTGTTTGAAACAGTGCCAAATGAGCTTCCTATTTATAGTTTTCACTGCCTGCACACTTGGGACGTGCGTCTGGGTTGGGACGGCCGTCCCAACTGCATGTTTTACAAAGGCTGGGACGCCCTGGGGAGCTAGGACTGGCAGTCCCACTTGGGACGGCTGTCCCACTTGGCCAGGGAAGGTTGGGACGGCCGTCTCGACCTTGGGACGACCGTCTCGACCTGTTTTGGCCAGCTTTCATGTTCTGGGACCCCCGAGAAGCTTTCCTTTGTGTATTCAGACGTCGTTTGATGCCGATAAATGCCCGTTAAAGCTTTATCTTCATATAGGAAGTCTTCTTGGCCTTTATTGAGATGTCAGGCGAGCTTTGTCTTTGTAGGAAGTCTCTTCAGCTTTTATTATTGAGAGGCCGAGCGAGCTTTGTCTTGTCATATGAGATCTTCTCAGCCTTTATTGAGAGACCGGGCAAAATTAGGGGTCTACAGCTACCCCCCCTTCACCTGCCTGGCTAATTATGTTGGCTTAATATGCCGAAAAAATTAGTTGGTAGGGGAAGGAGTTAACCCTTTTGCCCGGTTATCCTTCGGATGCTTCTTTGCTGATCCTCCGGATGATAAATATTTTTGATAGGTACTAACCCCTATCTGGTTTGAACCTTACTTTATAAGGCTCTGGTGAGTACTTACCCTCACCCGGTACGAGTCTGTGTTTCACTAGACCCTTGTGGGTATAAACCTTGTTTTGCAAGGCTTTGGTGAGTATCTACCCTCACCCGGTATGAGTTCGCATTTTGCTAAAACTCTTGTGGGTACTTACTTTCGAGGTGCTCAACACTGAACTATCCTCTAATAGAAGTAAGGTCTTTGCAACCCATTTTTGTAATGCTTAGGCGAGTATTTTACTTCACCTAATGCATTCTGCTTAAGTTTTGATGAGTACATACCCTCATCCGGTACAAACCTTATTTTATAAGGCTCTGGTGGGTACCTACCCCCACCTGGTATGAATCTGCGTTTTGTTAGATTCTGATGAGTACCTACCCTCATCCGGTATAAACCTTATTTTATAAGGCTTTGGTGGGTACCTACCCCCACCTGGTACGAATCTGCATCTTGACAGACTCTAGTGGTTTTTACACCCCCACTTGGTGCGAATCTGCATCTTGATAGACTTTTGTGGGTATCTACCCCCACCTGGTACGAATCTGTATCTTGACAGACTCTAGTGGTTTTTACACCCCCACTTGGTGCGAATCTGCATCTTGACAGACCTTTGTGGGTATCTACCCCCACCTGGTACGAATCTGCATCTTGACAGACTCTAGTGGTTTTTACACCCCACTTGGTGCGAACCTCCATCTTGACAGACTCTAGTGGATTGTATACCCCCACTGGGTGCAAACCTGCATCTTGACTAGGCTCTAGTGGATTTTACACCCCCACTGGGTGCGAACCTGCATCTTGACTAGGCTCTAGTGGATTTTACACCCCCACTGGGTGCGAACCTGCATCTTGACTAGGCTCTAGTGGATTTTACACCCCCTGCATCTTGACAGATTCTAGTGGTTTTTACACCCCCACTGGGTGCGGACCTACATCTTGACTGGGCTCTAGTGGATTTTACACCCCCACTGGGTGCGAATCTGCATCTTGACAGACTCTTGTGGTTTTTTACACCCCACTTGGTGTGAACCCTATTCTATAGGGTTTTTTTTTTGAAATATTCTAAAAAAATCCTTATCGGTTTTTTTTAGAGAATTGTTGGCGGCTTACTGTCTTTGATCATGCGCCTATTCCGTAGGGAATGATGGATTTCATTGTTTTACCGGCTTACTGTCTTTGATCATTCGGTTTTACTGGGGATTTCATTGTTTTGGCTTTTTCTTTTATCCATCCAGTTTTACCGGGGATTCTTTGTTTTTGGCTTTTCTTGTTTAGCCATCTGGTCTTGCCCGGGGACTCTTGTTGATTGGCTTGTCTAGCCATCCGGCTTGGCCGGGGATTCCTTGTTTTTGGCTTTTTTTTTTTTTTTTTTTTTTTGTTTAGCCATCCGGTTTTGCCGGGGATTTCTTGTTTTTGGCTTTTTGTTTAGCCATCGGCTTTGCCGGGGATTTCATTGTTTTGGCTTTTCTTTTAGCCATCCGGTCTTGGCTGGGGATTCTTTGTTCTTGGCTTTTTAGCCATCCGGTCTTGGCCGGGGATTCTTTGTTTTTGGCTTTTTAGCCATCCGGTCTTGGCCGGGGATTCTTTGTTCTTGGCTTTTTAGCCATCCGGTCTTGGCGGGGGATTCTTGTTGATTCCCTCTTTTTAGGCAGGAATCCACTGGGGATTTGTTGATTTTTTATTGTGCCTCTTGATTAGGTAGATGCTTCGATAGTGGTGAAGGCTTTTTACTTGTTGTTTTTCGCCTCTGAATAGGCTGATGTTCTACTTGAGGATATTTGCTCTTGATAATACCTCTGAGTAGGTGGATGCTTTTTGAAAGCTTTGTGCTTGTATTACCTCTTATAGGTTGATTTCCCATTTCTTGGGGATATCAGCTTTTTCCTTGCCTTAGGCAGAGGCTCTTCTTGGGAGTGAAGGCTTTGCACTTCGCTGGGGATATCCATATTGGGCGTTATAGGTGATTAACTCCCGAGGATATGAATTTGTAGTTTGCCTTTCGCTGGTAGGCTTCGCTGGGGATTTTCTTTTTGGTGATCCACCAGGGATTTGATCGTCTTCCGGGGATCTATTTTGAATTGCCCCCTACTGGAGGAATGGAGTTTTTGACTCCTTATTGGACACTCGTTGTTTGAGCCGGCTTTGCCTATGCTCTTATTCCCACCGGGGAATGGGTTTTTATCTTTTTCTCGCGATTTGTATCTCTTTTTCGCGATTTGGTTTTTACATATGTGCGCCTTTTTATGCACATTGGCTTTTTCTTTGGATGAAAAAATATCTTTTTTCTCTTTTCTTTTTCTTTGCGATCCCTGGGGAATTTTCTTTTCTTGGGGGATATAATCCTTGATTTGATTTCTTATGATGGAGTCTTGGCTCCTGACTTTTGTGAGGCTTTTTATTGAGCGGAATGAAGAGTTTTTCTTCTTTTTCTTTTTTGGGATTTATCAAGGAGTCTGTCGGTTTCCTGGGGATCCAAATTTGATGATGGAGTCCTGGCTCCTGGCTTTGTGAAGCTCTTATTTGAGATGGAAGATGGAAAAACTTTTGTTTTCCTCTTTTTGTCTTTTTGTAGACTTTTCTTGATATACTCTTCTTGGAGATTTTTTATTTGGCCTTTTTCGTTGTGGCCTCTATTGGGGAATGAAAGTTTTTCTTTTTCTTTCTTTTTGTTGCCCCCTGGTGATATGGAGGATTTGACTCCATATTTTCTTTTATGAATTCTTGTGTGGTTCTTATTCTCCTTTGGGGATTGAAGCGGAGACTCTTGCATGAGTGTGCTTGATGACTCATGTGGTGATACAACTGAGTCATGAGGTAATCTTTTTTGTTTTGCCTCTGGAGTAGGCAAGGATCCTCTTGGGGATGATCAAGCCTTTCCGTTGGCTTTTCTATGTTGACGGTTTCCTTCTTTTTAGATGGAAGGATGTTGATTGGGGCTTCAAATGACTGTGGTTGACGACTCATGTGATGATGATGCTGAGTCGTGGAGTAATTTTTGTGTTGCCTTTGGAGTAGGCAAGGATCCGCTTGGGGATTATCGAGCCTTTCCGTTGGCTTTTTCGATGTACCTTCTTTTATTGGTGTAGAAGGTTGGAGCTAGTTTTCTTGAAGCTCTTTATTCTGCTGGAATGGTTTTGATTTCGCCTTTTTATTTCGTGATTTTAATCTTTATCGTGAGTTATTTGAAATCTGGCTTTTTATCACGTGTGCCTTTTATTTTATAATTTTTGTACACGTGGGCTTTTGGAATGTAAACAGAAATAACAATGTTTATTCATTACTTCTTTTCTTTTTGTGATACATTCAAAACATTTTCAAATTACTAGAAAATAAAAAGGAAACTATCTCCCAATCGTCTGCCTCTGGACTGGAATGGGCAGATGGTGATGGCGAAGGTATGCGGCGGAGCAGGCGACGCTGGAACCTTGCCTGGGTCTGGACCAGATTCTCTATCTGTCGGTCCGTCCTGTCCTGCCTCATAGTCAGCTGATTAAACTGCTGGCGTATGAATTGGAACTCTCCTTCCATATAGGCGTGCTCGTCGTCTATCCGTCGGTACAAGCCGGCGAAGTCCGGATCATATGACTGCTGCTGTGATTCTGTAGTCGAAGGGATGTCCTGAGGCATGTCGAAATCGCGCATATCCAGCGAAATGGAGATAATGGGGTTTAAGATAAACCCTGATCCCTGTCGACTGAGGATGTTCATATGAACCAACATTCCTCCGCTAATCGGCTCTGGTCGGAGGCTAGCTGGGAGATCTTCTCCGTCGGTACATCCCCAATATTCCGCTAAAAGGGTGAGAAAGGGAGCTATTATGATGGCTCCTGCTGAGCCGCGGGTTCCGTAATCTTTTACGGCTTTTAGGAAGGCATAACCTGGGTTGCATCGCAACCCTTGATGCATATAGTAGACAATGAAAAGGTTGGCCAGTGTTACCTTCCCTTGGCTCTCCTTCCGGATGTGTGTGGTCCCAGCTAGCAATTTGTGGCATATGCGAAGCGGGGGAGAGAAAGTTGCGCCCTTCAGGTTCAACGGTAGAGTGTGTGCTCCAGTGATCTCTCTCCACATGCTAGTGGTGGTGAGAGCAGCAGGCTTTTCCAGATATGCGGACCGGTATTCTGGTGTTCTTGTATCTGCTCGCTGACAGAAACCCATTATGACATTAAAGTCATCCAGAACAGTGGTCCGGTAGGCTCCATCCATCCAGTAGGAGATGGCTTGAGTCGGTGGCACTCCGGGAATTGCGGAAGGCATTTCCACCATGTTGACGGAGGCAAGAAACTCTAGCGTAGCAGTGCGGTGGATCCGAGTAGGTGGCTCTTGGAGCAGAAAGTCCCATCCTATGTTGTGGATGAACCTTCTGACATCTTGTTCCCAGCCAAATGTAGCTAGGATTTCAAAATCCAGCCGCAGTGTAGGATACCAGGAATATTGCTGGATATTTGCCAGCCGCTGTTGATGTGATTCTGCTAGTAGAGTGCTAGTAGTAGGAGTTCCTCTAGCAGGATTTCTAGTGCGTTTTCTCCTAGATGAGGCTTCTCCATGCTCCATTGTAGGTAGTACTCACTTAAGAATGCTAGGAGTGTGTAAAAAGGGAAGAGAAGCAAGGTAGAATGCTTGGAATGGGGTACCAAAGGCCAAATCCGCGCACAGCATATATAGGGGACGCTAGGAGACTTGGGACGGCCGTCTGGGTTGGGACGACCGTCCCAATTGATAAATTCCTTCATGGCCCATCAGCAGAGAAGTGGGACGGCCGTCCCACCTGGGATGCGCATCTCAACTGAAAAAAGGGATTTGGGACAGCCGTCCCGACTTTGGGACGGTCGTCTCGAGCTTCTTGAGTGAATTTTTGATTTTTTTTTTGAGTTAATTTTCATGTTTTTTGATGAAACTGAAGATAGGATTCCCCTCATTTATGCTTTAATGCATGTAATGCTTCATGATATGCATCCTAGGATCTATTTCAGTTAATATTTTGAAAGTTTTAACTGATGTGCTTTGACTTCGGGCGCATTCTTGCTGTTGTGCCTTTATGTCATCTTGTCTCTTGAGTAATAAGCTAAGTTGTACTGATTTGCCGTCATGGACCTTTCTTGCTATAGCCGAAGAACAATTCTTTTGTTCATAGGGCAACTGCCATATCAATGTCCTCCTTCCTTTCCTTAGGGATTTCAACCTTCCTATTGATAACTATGTTTCCACATTCCCCTTTATTACTTGAATGCTTTATAGTGAAATGGTCAAGAGAAGAGAAAGAAAAGGATTTACAACAAAGGCTTGTGTTTTAGAGGGACATTTTTGCAATAGAGGTTTTTTTGTAAGAATGGCTAGCCAGGGTTGGTCGGTGTTTTAGGCTAGTTCAGACAAACGTTTTGTTCTTATGATGTGGCGTCGTTGTTTACTGATTTGTGGCGCCTTTTTGTGATTGATTAACTTCCCTAGTCCGCCCTTTCGGGTTTTCAGCCTAGGATGTTGTGCTTATGTCCTAACTTTTGTCTAGGTTTCCCCTTTTTATTTATTTTTTAGGAATACCTAGCGGACTTTTTATAACCCTAACTTTTGCCCAGGCTACCCTTTATTATTGTTCGGGTTTCCTGCCGGGTTTACCCTAGCTTTTGTGCAGCCCCCTTTATGGGTTTCCTGCCGGGTATTTTGCCCTTTTTTCTTGTCTTGGCCTTTGGCTTTGACGGACATTGCTTTTTTTGTATATGTATATTTTCTTTTGCACAACATTGTCGAAACTTGATTTTATTGAGATAATTTTTATCCGTGTTTCTAGTTAATCAATCATATTTGACTTTGCTTTATGACGCTTTGATTGTTCTGACGCATTTGGAACAAAACGTCTATCTAAACCTTGTTTATTAAAAATGGGGTATAGACATATTTAGCAAGAAAAGAAGCAGATAGTAAGAATAACATTCTTTTGTAATTTCGGGGAAATGTGTGCCCTAGAGATGCTCGGGGGACGGACCTGCCCCGAGGAGTGATCTCTAATAGTCACTAGGTTTACATCCTTTAGAATTGGAAGAAGGACACCTAATGACTAACGCTACCCTTTGCGCTAATATCCCTCCTTTTCGGAATATCGTCTTCGAGGGATAAGACTTCCCTGTTTTCCGTATGGTTTGATCTTTCGTGGGGTCATACCCTAAACCATATTTTAAAGGGTTATCTTTGAACTCTGGTGGCTCTTTTATTCCTTGAGTATTCTTTCCGAGCCCCTGTCCTGGGCGATATCCATGTTTTTTCATTATATGGGCCACCTTTGTATTGTTGGGGAGTCTTTCTATGTTAGCAATTTCGAGCGCTTGAAAAGATGTTTCAAGAGCCTCTTCAGCCGCATCCACATATGGTTGGACAGACGGTTTACTGATTAGAAAGTCTTCTTCAGCTTGAACTATGACGAGTTTATCATTTGTCACAAATTTGACTTTCTGGTGGAGCGTTGAAGGTATTGCCTTAGCGCTATGAATCCAAGGTCTACCAAGGAGACAACTATATGCTGGCGTGATATCCATCACGTGGAATTCTATGTTAAAAATAGTAGGACCAATTTGGATTGGTAGGCTAATCTCTCCTACTACTTCTCGTCTTGATCCGTCAAAGGCTCGAACAATTGTATTACTCGGGCGCATGTGGGTTCCTTGCACTGTTATCTTGTCAAGTGTGCCTTTAGGCATGACGTTTAAGGATGACCCATTATCCACCAGAACTTTGGAAATGAGATATTCCTTACATTTGACAGAAATATGCAAGGGCTTGTTGTGATTTGACCCTTCTAAAGGGAGTTCTTCATTTGTGAAGGTAAGATGATTATTGGTTGTAATGTTACCAATAATTCCTTCAAATTTGTCCTGAGATATTGCATGCGGGATGAATGATTCATTCAAAACCTTTAACAGCGCGTTTTGATGCGGTTCCGAACTCATTATGAGTGATAACAAGGTTATCTTTGCAGGAGTGCGATTGAGTTGATCGATGATGGAGTACTCGCTTTGCCTTATGTACTGGAGTAACTCATCTGTCTCCTCCTTGGATTTTCCTTCTTCGGCTTTATTTTTCACTTTATCCTTAGGAATATTATCTTGTAATTTCTTGGGGGAGTATATTCTTCCGCTATTTGTCATGCCCCCAATACCGGCTATGTTAGAGATATCTTGATTAACTGATGATTCTTCTGAATATCTCCAAGGTACAACTTTATTTGATGAATAAGGGAAAGGACGAGGCATGAATAAACGTACAGGCATTATTGCTTCTTCCCTTTTATCGATTGGAATAACCAACGAGGCTTGTTTATTATCATCTTTGGGTCTATCGACCGTTGTAGAGATTTTGATGATGAAAGGCTTCTTTTCCATTTATTCTTATTTGTGGAAAGCACATCAATTAATCCTTCCTTTTTATTATCTTTGTTATTAAAATGAGGAGGGATGTATGAATGTATGCAACTTATGAATGCAATAGACAGTTTAAGGAAAAAAACTTTTTATTTCAACTAAAAAGTGTTTATCCTTCTATACAATGCTTTGAAGCAGGTGTTGACAAAAACGGAGAAGCTTGAAGAATCCTATAGGTAAATTAGGCTTTCTTCGTAATTCATCTTTAGCTATTCTTACATGGTTTCTGAGCATCTTGATTTGCTCATGTACCGCCTGGCTCATATCTTCACTATATCTACGAGCCTCTTTTATCTTTTCTTCTTGATGCACGATCAAGGCTTGCTGTTGGTCAGACCTTTCTATTACTTGGTCTCTTTCACGAAGCAATTGACCATATTGAGCTAATCCATCTCTTTCTTTATCATGTAGCTCCTCTAGGTCTTCTCTGTATTTTTCAGCGGTTTCCCACCACTTTTGTGCTTCTGACCGAGTTTCTGCTAGGTCATCCTGTATTAACTTGATCGTTTTTGCCTGTTCTGCAAGTGCACTCTCAAGATGTGCTATCTCATCATTCATGTCCCGGAATAGACTGTCTTGTTCAAGCCTTGGAATTTTCAATGCTTGTTTAGTCTCTTCTTGATAGTCAGCACAATCATTCTTAAGGCGCTCTATTTCATGATCCTTCTTTTTACATTGCCTTTTTAGACCATCTATTATAAGGGTTGGTTCTTGCTCTTTTTCTTCGAAGGCCCTCAGCTGAGCTTCCATGACTTCAACCCTTTTATTTAAGGCGTTGACCTGCAATTGTAGCTCTTCATTGACTAACGTTGTAGTGATTGTAGCAGATGGTTGGGGTATCCTTCTACTTTTTCTCCATTCTTCATATTCATGGGATGTAGACACCTGAACCTTTCCAAGTTCTTTATCCCCTATATAGACTGATCTTTCCCATGCTTTCCGGACAGTGGATACTTCTTCAAAGCTATGGGAATAATGGCATAGACTCAGCCCTCTGAGCTCTTCTGGAGTTGGCACAGTCTGGGTTCTCATGAGTTGTCTCATAGCTATCTTAGGAGAGTAAGCTATACAACCCCTGAGGCCTAGTAGTGGTATGCTCAGGTAATCTCCGCATCGTATAAGAATATAACCGGGTCGGAACCAAGGGCAAACCCATGATACATGCTCTATGTTCCAATTTTCTAACTCGGTTTTCCATTCTAAAGCTTGACGGTGCTGAAGAGGAATTTTTGCAAAACTTCTTAAAGGATCAGGGAATATGCCCATGTGGCTTGAAGCGTAGAAGTGAGTGGCGCCCCATACATATAGTAATGAAGTGCAACATCTAAGTGTTTTCCCCTGTTTCTGTCGGCAAAAATCTACTGAAAGTAGGGTATCAGCGAGAATTGCAGGTATAGGACTCTTAGAGTATACATCCTAGGCAAAGAATGCATCCATTGCAGCATGATCCACAACGTTCACATGAAATGGGAATAATATGATTCCGAACATTGCTAATGCTAGAGTTTTGTTGAAGGTAGACCAATCTTTCTTTTCAGCCAAAGAGATTAAATGGTCTTCTATTATAGACATTTTCCATCCTCGGATGTTCCCTTTTCCCTCTAGGATGGATTGATGAGGAGGCAGTCGTATGATAGTAGCAACCTTATTCACGGCCACATATACTCCTGAGCAGACATAGACCCCGACTGATTGAGGCCATCTAACCATGAGTTCATATTCTTCTAAGGTTGGTACTAAGTCAAACTGCGAAAACTCAAAGCAGTGTAGATCGGGATTCCAGAAGTGAACCAATGCTCTAACAAAGATTGGATCGATGCTGATTTTCAGGAGGTCAAGAATTCTTCCATAAGATTTCTCAAAATTGGCACTGACCTCTGGCGGCATATATGTACTCAACTGCCTTAACTTCTCTACACGGCATAGAAGGATTTCCACTTTCTTTAACTGTCTATTACCGGATCCCTCCATTATCTAGAAGAAATGAAAATGCATGATATGAGGATGAGTCCTTGTAAATGCATGCATGCAAGTGTTTGTTTTTCTAAGTATTATCATGTTTTATTCCTAATATGATACATGGTAATACTTGGTTTTTCTTAAAAAGAAGACTATCTATATGGATGTTTATGGATTTTGATGAAGAGAGTCCTATTTTCTTCTCTTATTTTTATGAACAAAAATTGTATGAATTATAAGACCTTTATCAAGATTTTTATTTTATAAAGGCATTTTTATGGCTTTAATTTGTTTTTATATTTTTTATGACCCTTTATCTCTTCTGTCGGTCAACGTGGCTACTTAGCTTACAAAGAACCTGAAACCAGGCTAGCTTAACTGAAGACTGTCCGAGATAAAGGTGATTTATCTTATCACTTTTTGATTTTTAGGGTTTTTCATTTTTTGTTTGTTATATGATTACCCTATGCTAATGCATCAATACAAATGCAGCAAATGAATGCACACACAATTCATTCACCCACGAGCAGAGCCACGCTTATTTAATCACGAGGTAGGGTTTTCCTGCAGAAACGTGCTTGGTTTAGGTGGTTCTACACTGCTCTCACCAAGGCCAAAGGTCCCCAAGGTGCCCCCATTATAGGGACCTCTCAATCTCTCAGTCCTCGGGTCATGCACGGAACTCCGTGTCGACATCCTTAGACCAAAAGAAGAGAGTTATCACCTTGAGTTGGTGGTTTCCAACAACGGTTGTAGCCCCGTGTGCCAACAAGCCAGTCGTATCTGCCACCCACTCCCTATAGGTATTCACTCTTGCCCCCGGGTATAGAGGGACTGTTGTGTGCAAGGGTTTTTGTGTGCAATTTATATTTCAGACAATTTGCAGAAAATAATCATACAACAATTATTAAAGCCATACAATAAAAATACAGAAAAGGGTAAAGGTGTAATTTCAAATCTTTACTTAGTTTGATTTTATCCGTCACTAAATGGGATCAACTCTCTAGCTTCCCCAGCGGAGTCGCCATCTGTCGCCGCCGTCCGTTCCGACGTCCTGGGACATCTCGAACATTTATGCGAGCGGTCGCGAAAAGATGGTTTAGACTCGCATTTTTTGTTTAAAGTGTGTTCATTGCTTCCGAGGTGCTCAACGACTGAACTATCCTCTAATAAAAGCAAGGTTTTCGAAAAGAGTTCTTTTGGAGTCGCCACCAATGTTTTGACCATAAACATTGGAAAAGGATAAAAAGGCGTTGATTTTATTAAAAACCAAACTTGGCCATTATAACCAGAGTTAGGTAAGGGAGTTAGTTACGTGTGGGGAAGGTGTTAGCACCCCACAACACCCCTTTTGGGTTCCCTATGACGGATTAATTCATTTGAGTAAAGATTACGAGAAATTACGCGATTACCCTATTTTATTGCATAATGTTAAAAATGGCTATCTACCTGATTTTAGTTAACATTACATACAGAAAGCAATAAATAAAGCAGTAAAGGAGAAGAGAATTGAACAGAACCTCCGTAGCAAGCTTTATATTGCAAATCTTTGATCGCAAGGATGCGTTTTGGCAATCCTTCACTCTACAAAGACTCTCCTCTCCAAATACAAGATCGACTCGACTCGATTTTACAGAAGAATCGAATGCTGGAATATGATTCCTTAACTGATTATTACCTTATCAAGGCAATCAGAGAGTTCATTCGAAGAGGGAAGAGGATAGACAAGTACTAGGAGTTGTCTGGTGTGTGAAACAGTGCCAAATGAGCTTCCTATTTATAGTTTTCGCTGCCTGCACACTTGGGACGCGCGTCTGGGTTGGGACGGCCGTCCCAACTGCATGTTTTACAAAGGCTGGGATGCCCTGGGGAGCTGGGACTGGCAGTCCCACTTGGGACGACCGTCCCACTTGGCCAGGGAAGGTTGGCACGGTCGTCTCGACCTTGGGACGACCGTCTCGACCTGTTTTGGCCAGCTTTCGTGTTCTGGGACCCCCGGGAAGCTTTCCTTTGTGTATTCGGACATCGTTTGATGCCGATAAACGCCCGTTTCATATAGGAAGTCTTCTTGGCCTTTATTGAGATGTCCGGCGAGCTTTGTCTTTGTAGGAAGTCTCTTCAGCTTTTATTATTGAGAGGACGAGCGAGCTTTGTCTTGTCATATGAGATCTTCTCAGCCTTTATTGAGAGACCGGGCAAAATTAGGGGTCTACAATGGTTTACCAAAGACAACTCGATAGGGAGACATCCCTATAGGTGCCTTGTAAGCAGTCATATGCGCCCAAAGAGCATCCTCCAGTCTGTTTCTCTAATCCTTTCTGTTAGGCTGGACAATCTTCTCTAAAATCTTCTTGATCTCCCTATTTGAGATTTCAGCCTGCCCATTAGTTTGGGGGTGGTAAGGTGTAGAGACTTTGTGAACAACCCCATACTTCTTGAGCAAGGCCTGCATGGACCTGTTACAGAAATGGGTGCCTTGATCACTAACAATGGCTCTGGGTATTCCAAATCTGCAAAAGATGTTAGATCTAACAAAATCCACAACAACCCGAGCATCATTAGTCCTGGTGGCTTTGGCTTCCACCCATTTTGAAACATAATCAACAGGCAAGGAGAATATAATAAAAACCAAAAGAAACAGGGAAGGGACCCATGAAATCGATACCCCAGACATCAAACACCTCACAAAACAACATGGGTTGTTGGGGCATCTGCTGTCTCCATGTAAGGGACCCTCCTGCTCTCTGACACTGCTCACAAGTGCTACAAATTTTCAACGCATCCTTGAAGATGGTGGGCCAATAGAAACCATAGTCAAGCACCTTGCGAGTTGTCCTCTGAATGCCAAGATGACCACCGGTTGCAGAAGAATGACAAAATTGCAGGACCGAGTCAATCTCATGGTCTGGAATGCATCTCCTGGTAACCTGATCACTGCACAACTTCCACAAATACGAGTCATCCCAAATATAATACTTAGCATCGCTCTTAAGTTTATCACATTGAGCTCTGGATGCTAAGGGAGGAAAAACAAAAGCTACAAGATAATTAACAATGTTTGCAAACCAAGGTGTTGAAAAAGAAGTAGAAAGTGCAAACAAACCCTCGTCGGGAAAGTCATCCTGGATTGGTGAAGCATCATCAGCACACCTCTCTATTCTGCTCAAATGGTCTGCAACCAAATTTTGTGCTCCACTCCTATCACGGATCTCCAAATCAAATTCTTGGAGCCAGAGCATCCACCTGATCAATCGAAGCTTTGAATCAACCTTCTTTAGTAGGTACTTCAAAGCTGCATGGTCACTGAACACAATAACATGAAAACCAAGCAAATATGATCTAAATTTATCAAGAGCAAACACAATGGCAAGAAGCTCTTTCTCAGTGGTGGTATAGTTTGCTTGGGCAACATCTAAAGTCCTGGAAGCATAATATATTACCCGAGGCAGCTTATCAACTCTCTGTGCTAGGATAGCCCCCAATGCATAATTAGATGCATCACACATCAACTCAAATGGGACTATCCAGTCAGGTGCCTGGATGATAGGAGTGGTGGTCAATGCTTCCTTGAGGCAGTCAAATGCCTTTTTGCACCTGTCATCAAAATCAAATTCAATATCTTTCTGAAGCAAATTGGATAGTGGAAGGGCCTTCTTACTGAAGTCTCTAATGAACCGCCTGTAGAAACTTGCATGGCCAAGAGAAGATCAAACCTCTCGCACGCAAGAGGGGTAAGGCAATTGTGAAATAACATAGATTTTTGCAGGATCCACTTCTATGCCCTTACTAGAAATGATATGCCCTAAAACTATACCCTGTTCTACCATGAAGTGACATTTTTCAAAATTCAGAACAAGATTAGTTTCAATGCATCTATTAAGCACTCTATCCAAATTATCTAAGCATGGATCAAACGAGGAACCATACACAGTGAAATCATCCATAAACACCTTGTCGCCGCCGTCAAAATGAGGCAGTCGGAGCGACGCGATGGTTTTGACCCTCTTGATTTTCGTGTTTTTTGTTGGTGGTTACAACGCCTTTAGGTTGTCCGATAACCAGGCTGAACCTAGGGGCGAGGTTTTCGAAAAGGCGCTCTTGGATTGTCCGATAACCGGGCTAATCCAAAAGCTAGTTTTGAAAGGGTTCTGTGGAGTCGCCACCAATGTTTTTACCGGAAACATCGGGAAAGGGATTTAAAGGCGTTGGTTTTCGAAAAACTAACTTTGGTCGTTAGAACCAGAGTTGGGTAAGGGAGTTAGTTACGCGTAAAGGAAGTGTTAGTTCCATTACAATGCCCCTTTCGGGTTCCCTATGATATGTTGAACATTCAAGGACTTGATGTTGCAAATAATGATCATGAACAATGTTGATTTTGATGATGATCCAAGAGCTTAAAGACTTAGAGTATTGAAGATTGAAGATTGATGATTTCTGTATTGTAATAACTCTGTTTTAGTTTGATTGAGTCTATAATTATAGAATCTAAGATAGCCGGCACATAGTCTGTAACTTAGAAGTTTCAAAATGCTCAAATTTATCATGCAGGCTCGGCTTTAATCGATTATATAGGTAAATAATCGATTAAAACAGTGAGAAAACCACTTTCTATACAAAGTCATTGTTTTAATCGATTAAATAGCAAAATAATTGATTATTTTGTACTGTTCCGTACAGATAATCGATTATTTCACTAAATAATCGATTAATCCAAAGAGGTTTGGGTTCTGTCGTATTTGGCTCTGTTTTAATCGATTATCACTCCAAATAATCGATTATTTCAGTTTGTTTTTCATTTTAAATTTCAAATTAACCCTATTTTCGAAAACCCAATTACCAAGAACCCTAGTTTCGAAATCCCCAATTTCTAAACCCTAATTTCCCTACTTAAACTCTGCTTTGGCACTCAGAAAATAAGAACAACTCTTTCCATACAAAAGTTAAGTGCTGTGAGTGCCAGAGAACTGTTTGTTGCAAGGAAAGGGGGCTTTTGGAACCTGGTGTGGGCTAGAAGCGATAAGAATCACTAAGTGGAGTTCTTAGTGGATTGTGTGTTGTGCCGTCTCTGGGGAAAGCTGTTCTTCATCTCTTGTGGATTTCAAGAGAGGAGTTGTCTTTACTTTATCTCTTTGATTTGTAAATTGTTTGTAACAATTTGTTCTTAGTGACAGCGTTAATCCTCTTTTGAGTGATTAGCAACTGGACGTAGGGTCTTTTGATCCGAACCAGTATAAATCTACTGTGTAATCTTCTCTACTCTTCTCTATTTACATTTACGCAGTTTTTAATCGGTAAAATTTGGGGAAAATTTTGAAAACCTAATTTTTATTAAGAAACCAATTCACCCCCCCTCTTGGTTTTTGTCCGACCACGCGAACATTCCGCTGCGCGATTCTAACAAGTGGTATCAGAGCTTGCTTTGATAGTCATTCAAACTTTTCGAAAATGGCCGGACAAAATCAAACTTTTGCCGAAGGTGCGTCTATCAACAGACCCCCACTTTTTGCGGGTCAAAATTATCCTTTTTGGAAAGTACGTATGCAAATATTTTTAGAGTCTGTTGATAGAGGCGTTTGGGACGCAATTTTAAACGGTCCATTTGTTCCTAAAATTACAGAGAACGGTGTTGACGTTCTTAAACCTTTTTCTAGATGGACTGTAGAAGAAAGTCGAAAAGCACAATTTGATGTTAGGGCTAGAAACATTATTTCATCTGCTCTAACCCTTGATGAGTTTTATAGAATTTCAGTTTGTAAAAGTGCACAGGAAATGTGGGAAATGCTAAGGGTGACCCACGAAGGAACTGACGACGTCAAAAGAGCACGTAAAAATTCTTTAATCCAAGAATACGAGATGTTCTGGATGCAACCCGGCGAAACGATTTTCGACGTTCAGAAACGTTTCACTCATATCGTGAACCATCTCACCGGATTAGGTAAAGTATTTGACGTTGATGAATTAAATGTTAAAATTTTGAAATCTCTGGATAGGAAATGGCAACCAAAGGTGACGGCCATCTCGGAGTCACAAAATCTTGCCACTATGTCCATGGCAGCGTTATTTGGAAAGCTTAGGGAGCATGAACTTGACCTTGGAAGACTAAATGAGGAAGAGGGTCAATATCAAAAGAAGAACCTAGCTTTCAAGACCGAGATTTCAAAAAGCAAAAATAAGAAAGAAGAAGAAGAAGACTCCGAAATTGATGAAGAAGAGATGAGTCTTTTTATAAAGAAGTTCACCAAGATGATGAAAGCAAAAGGAAGACATCCTTTCAAAGGTAAGGGAAAGTTAAAAGAAAATTCTTCCGTTAATATAAAATGCTTTGGTTGTGGTGAAGCAGGGCATATGAAGACCGAATGCCCAAACAAGAAAAATGATGAACACAAGGGCAAAAAGCAATTCAAGAAGAAAGCATATATTGCTTGGGATGATAGTGATTCAAATTCAGAATCAAGCAACTCGGAAATTGAAGCAAACAATTGCTTAATGGCAAATGACAACATTTCTTCGGATTTTGAGGAAACTTCCAAATCAAAGAAGTCTATGTGGCATCTTGATAGTGGATGCTCAAAACATATGACTGGAGATAAAACGAAATTTGTAAGTTTCAAAGCCAAAGAACAAGGATATGTGACTTATGGGGATAACAACAAAGGAAAGATTCTCGGAATTGGAAACATAGGTGGTGCAAACACATTGGAGATTAAGGATGTGCTTCTTGTTGATGGATTAAAGCATAACCTTCTTAGCATAAGCCAATTGTGTGACGAAGGATTCAAGGTAACTTTTGAAAGCAAATTTTGCACCATACATTTAGTAAATTCCGAAAAAGTAGAATTAAAAGGCATTAGGCATAACAACATATATTTGATTGATTTGGATTGGTTACATGAGTCTAGTATAACATGTTTAGTTGCTAAGGAAGAGAACCCTTGGTTATGGCATAAAAGAGCGGCTCATATAAATATGCATCACTTGAATAAATTGATATCAAAAGACTTAGTTATTGGATTGCCTAAGTTAAAATTTGAAAAAGATAGATTGTGTGATGCATGCCAAAAAGGTAAACAAGTAAAATCATCATTTAAATCAAAGAATGTGATTTCCACTTCAAAACCCCTAGAATTATTACACTTAGATTTATTTGGACCTTCTAGGATAAAAAGCTTTGGTGGAAATTATTATGGACTTGTAATTGTTGATGATTACTCTAGATACACTTGGACATTTTTCTTAACTACGAAAAGTGAAGCTTTTAAGGTCTTTAGAAAGTTTGCTAAACAAATACAAAATGAGAAAGACCTAAGAATTAAAGTTTTAAGAAGTGACCATGGTGGTGAGTTTCAAAATGAAAAGTTTGAGAATTATTGTGAGGAAAATGGTATATTACATAACTTTTCTGCTCCTAGGACTCCCCAACAAAATGGTGTAGTTGAGAGGAAAAATAGGTCATTAGAGGAACTTGCAAGAACTATGTTAAATGAATCTAATGTTCCAAAATATTTTTGGGCTGATGCGGTTAGCACTGCATGCTATGTTTTAAATAGAATGCTCATTAGGTCAATTATAAAATCAACTCCATATGAATTGTTTAATGGTAGAAAACCTAATGTTGCTCATTTAAAGATTTTTGGATGTAAATGTTTTGTGCTAAATAATGGAAAGGACAATCTAGGAAAATTTGACTCAAAAGCCGATGAGGGCATTTTCTAGGTTATTCTTTAACTAGCAAGGCATATAGAGTGTTTAATAGGAGAACTTTGAATATAGAAGAATCTATACATGTTACCTTTGATGAGATTGTAGACCTTGGGGGAAATCCTCTTGAGTCAAATAAAAGACTTGCAGGTGATGATGAATATATAAGAGAGGCCCTTGATGAATTATACTTGGAAGATAATGTGCCTTCTCAAACTCCTCAATTAGCAAAAGAATGGCAATCACCTAGAGGACTCTCAATGGACAACATTATAGGGGACATCTCAAAAGGGGTAAGAACTAGAAATATGAATAATTTCTGTATGTCTGTTGCTTTTGTGTCACAGATTGAACCTAAAAACATTGAGGAAGCACTTAAAGATGATCAATGGTGCATAGCCATGCAAGAAGAACTTAACCAATTTGAAAGGAATCAAGTCTGGGAATTAATCCCAAGAGAAGAGTCACATCAAGTTATTGGAACTAAATGGGTATTCAGAAATAAGCTTGATGAAGATGGTAATATAACAAAGAATAAAGCCAGACTTGTTGCAAAAGGCTATTGTCAGGAGGAAGGTATAGATTATGATGAAACTTATGCTCCTGTGGCCAGGTTAGAGGCTATACGCCTACTTCTTGCTTATGCATCTATGATGAAATTTAAATTATATCAAATGGATGTTAAGAGTGCATTTTTAAATGGTTTTATCAAAGAAGAAGTGTATGTAGAGCAACCCCCTGGATTTGAAGATTTTAATAATCCTAATCATATTTTCAAATTGAAGAAAGCATTATGTGGATTAAAACAAGCTCCTAGATCTTGGTATGAAAGGCTAAGTAGTTTTCTAACTGCAAATGATTTTTCAAGAGGAAGAATTGATTCTACACTGTTTATTAAGAAAGTTAAAGAACATATTTTATTGGTCTAGGTATATGTTGATGATATTATTTTTGGATCAACTGATAATTCTTTGTGTGTAGAATTTGCTAAGATTATGCAGGGAGAGTTTGAAATGTCTATGGTGGGAGAATTAACATTCTTCCTTGGACTTCAAATCAAGCAACTTAAAGATGGCATTTTCATCTCTCAAACTAAATACTGCAAAGAGATTCTCAAAAAGTTTGGAATGGACACCTCAAAGGAAGCCAACACACCCATGGGAACTTCATGCTATCTAGACAAGGATGAATCAGGTTTGGAAGTTAATCAAACTATGTATAGAGGTATGATAGGATCACTATTATACTTAACTGCAAGTAGACCTGATATTATGCATTATGTCTGTGTGTGTGCTAGATTTCAGGCTTGTCCTAAAGAATCTCATCTAATTGCAGTAAAACATATTTTAAAATACTTAAAAGGAACTACTGGATTTGGCTTGTGGTATCCGTCTGATGCTTGTATTAGTTTATTAGGATATTCTGATGCTGATTATGGTGGCTGTAAAATTGATAGAAAAAGCACTAGTGGAACATGTCATTTGTTAGGTTCATCCTTAATATCATGGCATTCTAAGAAACAAGCATGTGTAGCTTTATCTACCACTGAAGCTGAATATATTGCAGCTGGTAGTTGTTGTGCTCAAATTCTGTGGATGAAACAACAATTAGAGGATTATAGCATATATTTAAATGACATTCCATTAATGTGTGATAATACGAGTGCAATTAATCTAACTAAGAATCCAGTAATGCACTCTAGGACCAAACATATTGAGATTAGACATCACTTTTTAAGAGATCATATCAGCAAAGGAAACTGTAAGATAGAGTATGTAGACACTAAACGTCAATTAGCAGATATATTTACTAAGCCTCTACCCAAGGATAGATTCTATGATCTAAGAAGAGACTTAGGGATATTAGAAATAGCTTAAATTCTGCTTAATTTGACTGTTTTTGGATGATTGTTATGTTAAAATTCGTGGTGTAGGATATTCATAGGTTAAAATGTGTAAAAACCTTAAAAACTTGATATAGCCTCTGGAATAATCGATTACTGGATGTGATAATCGATTATTTTCCCTCAACGTCCAAAACAGGGTATTCTCCTCTGGAATAATCGATTATTTCATGAAATAATCGATTAAATGCCTCAGATAATCGATTATTTGCTAGAAATAATCGATTAAAGCTGTCTGATATAGAGATAATCAATGTATTTTCTTTTGTTATTGTCTTGATGTTGTAATGGATGAATGATTATGAAATAAAATATGATGTTTCTTTCATGCTATGATTGAGGGGGAGCTTTCTCTAACTTATGCATATTTTGAGGGGGAGCTCTTATGATTGATGTTGCGAGGTTCTTTTTTATTATAATCAAAATAGGGGAGAAAAATTTAAAGCCTATGATTCAATTTTAAATTTTATCTGGTATGTTTAATGTGTTTGTTAGTATGACGGATAAAACAAGGTTATTACAAGGGCTTTAAAAAGATAATTTTGATCATCATCAAAAAGGGGAGATTGTTGAACATTCAAGGACTTGATGTTGCAAATAATGATCATGAACAATGTTGATTTTGATGATGATCCAAGAGCTTAAAGACTTAGAGTATTGAAGATTGAAGATTGATGATTTCTGTATTGTAATAACTCGTTTTAGTTTGATTGAGTCTCGTAATTATAGAATCTAAGATAGCCGGTACATAGTCTCGTAACTTAGAAGCTTCAAAATGCTCCAATTTATCATGCGAGCTCGGCTTTAATCGATTATATAGGTAAATAATCGATTAAAACAGTGAGAAAACCACTTTCTATACAAAGTCACTGTTTTAATCGATTAAACAACAAAATAATCGATTATTTTGTACTGTTCCGTACAGATAATCGATTATTTCACCAAATAATCGATTAATCCAGAGAGGTTTGGGTTCTGTCGTATTTGGCTCTGTTTTAATCGATTATCACTCCAAATAATCGATTTATTTCAGTCTGTTTTTCATTTTAAATTTCAAATTAACCCTATTTTCAAAAACCCAATTACCAAGAACCCTAGTTTCGAAATCCCCAATTTCTAAACCCTAATTTCCCTACTTAAACTCTGCTTTGGCACTCAGAAAATAAGAACAACTCTTTCCATACAAAAGTTAAGTGCTGTGAGTGCCAGAGAACTGTTTGCTGCAAGGAAAGGGGGCTTTTGGAACCTGGTGTGGGCTAGAAGCGATAAGAATCACTAAGTGGAGTTCTTAGTGGATTGTGTGTTGTGCCGTCTCTGGGGAAAGTTGTTCTTCATCTCTTGTGGATTTCAAGAGAGGTGTTGTCTTTACTTTATCTCTTTGATTTGTAAACTGTTTGTAACAATTTGTTCTTAGTGACAGCGTTAATCCTCTTTTGAGTGATTAGCAACTGGACGTAGGGTCTTTTGATCCAAACCAGTATAAACCTACTGTGTAATCTTCTCTACTCTTCTCTATTTACATTTACGCAGTTTTTAATCGGTAAAATTTGGGGAAAATTTTGAAAACCTAATTTTTATTAAGAAACCAATTCACCCCCCCTCTTGGTTTTTGTCTGACCACGCGAACATTCCGCTGCGCGATTCTAACATGATAGGCTAGCTTTATGTAAATGATTAAACCGGAAAAATACGCTTTTACCCTTTTATTTGCGGAATTAAAATTATGACTACATGGCCCTAGCTTCTATTGCATAATGAAGATTAAAGCAGTAAAGTAGAGAGAGAGTATAGAAACCTCCGAGGCAAGCTTTTCTATTTAATTCTTTAAAAATAGGGTGCTTTTTGGCAGCCCTTCACTCTACACAGCTTCGTAAACCTCTCGAAACGCTCATAAATACTCTTAGAGACGCTCAGAAACTCCGGAAATGCTTCGGAGGGGTTCTAGAGATAGAAATTCTAGAGAGAAGGAGGAGAAACTGTGTGTGGTGTGTGAAAATGAGGGAATGGAGCCCCCTATTTATAGCTTTTCGCACCTGACAGGTCGAGACCGTCGTCTCGTCTGACAGGGCCGAGACCGCCGTCTCGTCAAACGAGACCGCCGTCTCGCCATGCCAAATTGGCGAGACCGCCGTCTCGCCCTTCGCAGGTGGCGAGACCGCTGTCTCGCCAAACGAGACGGCGATCTCGCCATTTGCATGAGGCGAGACGGTGGTCTCGATTTCGAGACGGCGGTCTCGTCCCCAAAAAGGCAAGAAACCTTATTTTCGTGCCGAAAATCCCTCCTATCCTAGTATGGGGCCTAATAGTCTCTCCTAGTGGCTTGTTAGGCTTCTTCCATCTTCAAATAGGAGGTCTTTTACTCTTTATTTGGAGGCCGGGCAAGATTTGGGGTCTACAGCTGCCCCCCCTTTACCTGACTCGTCGGCTGTTGGCCTGTTGTGCCAGACAGATTGACAGGAAGGTAAAGGAGTTGACCCTCTTGCCCGGTTACCCTTCAGATGCTCCGTCTTTGCGGCGGATGGTCCTCTGGGGAAATGTTGTGCGCTTCCGGGATGCTCCTTCTGACGGTAACGGACCCCTTCGGCTGATGAGTATGAACCCCCATTTGGTTTGACGAGTATGAACCCTCGCCCGGTAAGCCCCCTTTTGTAAGGCATGATGAGTATACACCCCCATCTGGTGTTTGACGAGTATGAACCCCCGTCTGGTGAGCCCCCTTTTGTAAGGCCCGATGAGTATACACCCCCATCTGGTGTTTGTGCCTCCGGATGCTCCTTCTTGCGGTAGCTGATCCTTTGGCTGTGGTGGCGGCTTACTGCTCTAGCTCATGCGCCGTTGTGAAACCTTGGGATGCTCCTTTGACGCGGTAGCTGACCCCTTGGTTGACGAGTATGAACCCTCGTCTGGTTTGGTGCCTCTGGATGCCCCTTCTTGCGGTAGCTGATCCTTTGGCTATGGTGGCGGCTTTCTACTCTAGCTCATGCGCCGACTCCCTGGGGAGTGATTTCGTGTTGGTAGATGTATTTGGACCTCTTTGAATGGTCATCCGGGTTGTGCTTGGGGATTTTGTGTTTCATCCAGCTTTGTTGGTTGCTTGGGGACTCTTTGTTTTTTATCTTTTGTGGTGATCATCCGACTCTTGTTGATTGGTTGGGTTATCTTGTTTGTTTGTTCGACTCTGCTTTGGTTGTCGAAACTTTGTTGGTTGGATATATGGTTTGACAAAGTCTTACCAGGGTACCTCTATGCAAACATGAAGATGATCTTCTTGACATGAATGTCTTTATGAAGTGTGTTTGCTTGTTTTGATTCTGACAAAGTCCTATTTGTGCGATTACTTGGGATGCTATTGATGCAAGTTATTTTAGTTGAGGGCATCTAGAAAGTAACCGGTACTCTCTTCTTTTTTGTTTTCTTGTGACTATTCTTTTGCACTTTTTGTCTTTTGCCTAGACCGCCCTTTGCGGGTTTTCGATCTAGCGGGTTTTGATTTTTGCCTAAGATATTTTGGCAGGCTTTTTCTTTTTATGAAAGCCTTATCTTTTGCCCAGACCACCCTTTGCGGGTTTTCGATCTAGCAGGCTACCCATGTGCTTTTTGCTCGGGACGACCCTGGTTGGTGTCGTTCGTCTTGTTCTTTCTTGAATTGCTTGTTTTATGCATGCTCATATTTCGTTAATACAGAGGCATTCACACAAGTAGGTAAAGAGAGGAAAGACAATTTTTATTGATATATAAACAGATGGTTTATTTTTACATGGGGATTTACAAAAGAATTTGTAAGCAAGGCTGGCCAGGGTTGGCTAAACTGTATGAGGGTGCCACAATCATGTCTGTGATCTTTGTTTCCCCATTTTTACTGGTCCCTTCAGTTGCGATGTTCGAATCCAGAGTGAAGACTATGCGAAGTCTGCTTGTATTACCTTAGTCGCCTTTGTGGTTTTCGGCTAAGGTGATCATTACTCTTTTTTTTTTTGTGTTTTGTTTTTTTTTTCCTCTAATTTCTGCCTAGGACGTATCCTAGCGAGGAATGTAGACCCTATCTTTTGCCCAAGACGCTCTTTGCGAGTTTTCGTCCTGACGGGTCATGAGCAATGTCTTTAGGCGTAGTATTTCTTTACCACATCTGAGTTGACAGGGTATCGAAGCTCTTCCCCGTCCATATTGGTGAGGATAAGGGCTCCTCCTGAGAAGGCTCGCTTGACCACAAAGGGTCCTTCGTAGTTTGCTGTCCACTTTCCGATTTTGTCTTTCTGGGCTGGAAGCAATTTCTTTATCACCAGATCCCCTTCTTGGAAAGTGCGAGGATTGACCTTCTTGTCGTAGGCTTTCTTGATCTTCTTTTGGTAAGCTTGCCCCTGACATATGGCGTCTAGCCGTTTTTCTTCGATTAGGTTCAACTGATCGTACCGACTTTGGACCCATTCGGCTTCTGTCAATTTTGCTTCCATAACAACTCGTAGGGAGGGTATTTCAACCTCTACTGGTAGTACGACCTCCATGCCGTATATGAGGGAAAACGGGGTAGCTCCTGTGGAGGTTCGTACCGACGTTCGATAGTCGTGTAGAGCGAAGGGCAATATTTCATGCCAATCTTTGTAGGTCACTACCATTTTCTGGACAATTCTCTTGATATTCTTATTGGCTGCTTCTACTGCACCGTTCATCTTTGGTCGGTACGGAGAAGAATTGTGGTGTTGTATTTTGAAGTCTTGGCATAACTCCTCCATCATTTTATTATTGAGATTGGTCCCATTATCAGTAATGAGCCTATGAGGGATGTCGTACTGACATATAATATTTTTCTTGATGAAGGTGGTCACCACTTTCCGAGTCACATGCGCATATGACGCCGCCTCAACCCATTTGGTGAAGTAGTCAATGGCCACCAAGATGAAACGATGCCCATTGGAGGCTTTAGGTTCTATGGGTCCAATGACGTCCATACCCCACATAGAAAATGGTCATGGTGTAGCCAGGTTATTGAGAGGTGCGGGCGGTACGTGGATATTATCGGCATAAATTTGGCATTTGTGGCACTTTTTGGCATACTGGTGACAATCGGTTTCCATTGTGGACCAAAAATATCCTGCCCTTAAAATCTTCTTGGCCATGACATGTCCAGGTGCGTGGGTCCCAAAAGCTCCTTTGTGGATTTCTTTTATCAGGGTTCGGGCTTCTTCTTGGTCCACACATCTTAAGAGAGTGGAATCGGGGCTCTTTTTGTAGAGGGTTCCTTCAATCAACGTGAACCCTACGGCCTTTTTACGAATGGTTCGTTTATCATTGTCGCTAATTCCTTCAGGATATTCGCCCCTCATGAGATATTTCTTGATATCATGATACCAGGGGTTTTTGTTGTGCTCGTTATTTACTGTCATGCAAAAAGCTTGTTTGTCATGCAGCTTAACTTGGATGATTGGCATCTCATGTTCTTGATCTAGGGCAAACATGGATGATAGAGTGGCGAGGGCATCGGCACATTGGTTATCTTCCCAGGGGATATACTGGAAGGTGACACTTTCCATTCTTGAAACTAAGTCTTGGATGTGTTCTAGATATGGGATTAGTTTTGAGTTGCGGGTTTCCCATTCACCTTTGAGTTGGTAGATGACAAGGGATGAATCACCGAAGACTTTGAGCTTGGTAACCCCATGATCTAAAGCCGCTTGGATCCCTAGCGCACTTGCTTCGTACTCAGCCATGTTGTTGGTACAATCAAAATTAAGCCTGCCCGTTACAGGGATGTGTTTCTTTTTAGGGGATATCAAAATAGCTCATATCCCGTGTCCAAGCATGTTTGAAGCCCCATCGAAAAACATAGTCCATGCTTCTTCTTTGGTCTCTTCGTGTTCAATGTGCATGATATACTCATCGGGAAAGTCATCTTGTAAGGACTGATATTCATTTGTTGATCCATGGGCTAGATAATCCGCTAGGGGACTTCCTTTAATAGCTTTCTAGGTGACATGAATGATATCGAATTCTGAGAGAAGGACTTACCACCTGGCTATTCTTCCGGTCAGGATGGGTTTCTCGAAGAGATACTTGATTGGGTCCATTTTGGAGACCAACCATGTCGTATGTCGAGCCATGTACTGTCTGAGACGTTGAGTGACCCATACCAATGCGCATCAGGTTTTTTCGAATGGTGCATAACGGGTTTCATAATTTGAGAATTTTTTACTGAGATAGTAAATGGCTCGTTCCTTTTTCCCGATTTTGTCATGTTGGCCGAGCACACATCCCATGGACTCTTCGAGAATTGACAAATATAGGATGAGAGGTCTCCCTTCAACGGGTGGTACCAATACTGGCGGATTGGTTAAACAAGTTTTGATCTTATCGAATGCTTGTTGGCATTCTTCATTCCACACCGTTGGTTGATTTTTGCGCAACAGTTTAAAAATGGGTATGCATTTATCCGTTAACTGTGCGATGAAACGGGCAATGTAATTAATTCGGCCTAGAAAACCTCTGACCTCCTTTTCTGTGCTTGGTGGAGGCATTTCCAAAATTGCCTTGGTTTTGTCAGGATCCACTTCGATTCCTCTTTGGCTGACAATGAACCCCAATAGTTTTCCTGAACGTACTCTGAAAGTACATTTTGTCGGGTTTAGTTTAAGTTGATACTTCCGAAGTCGCTCAAAAATCTTTCTGAGATAATGAATGTGGTCCATCTCATTCCTGGACTTGGCAATCATGTCGTCCACATATACTTCTATTTCCTTGTGGATCATGTCATGGAATAGTGTGACCATAGCCCTTTGATAAGTAGCCCCTGCATTCTTGAGTCCGAAGGGCATTACGCGATAGCAAAAGGTGCCCCATGGTGTGATAAAGGAGGTTTTTTCTCTGTCCTCAACGGCCAACTTGATTTGGTTGTATCCCGCATACCCATCCATGAAGGAGTAAAGCGTGTTGGTAGCGGTATGGTCTACTAGTGTGTCTATATGCGGTAGGGGAAAGTCATCTTTTGGACTTGCTCGATTGAGGTCCCTATAATCTACACAGACCCTGACCTTCCCGGTCTTTTTGATGACGGGTACTATGTTGGCCAACCATTCTGGGTATTTGGAAAATACAAGGAAATTGGCATCCAACTGCCTTTGCACCTCCTCCTTTATCATTAAGGACCAGTCGGGTTTGATTCTTCTGAGTTTTTGCTTTACAGGTCGGAACCCCTCTTTTAAAGGCAATTTATGTTCCACTATGCTCGTGTCGAGCCCAGACATGTCATGATAAGACCAAGCGAATACATCCATATATTCCTTTAGAAGATGTATCAATCCTCTTTTTATGCTATTTTCTATTTGGGTGCCGATGTTCACCTTTTTCTCGTCATCCCCTTCTCCCAAATTAATAGTTTCTATCTCTTCCTGATGTGGTTGTATGATGCGTGTCTCTTTTTCCAGCATTCTTTGCATGTCTGGAGAGATGGTCTCCTGCTCACTGTCGAACTCGACACATTCGCCTTCGGTTTCTGGGGTCCACAGAGATTCATCAATCACAGACATGATGTGTTTTAGGTTCTGTTTTAGTCATAGATTTTATTATTCAATTTATCTTTGGAAGAATAATAAATAGAAGAGGGAAAAGAATGAATATGACAAAATTCCTCGTGTATTAATGAAAAATGAAAATGTATGTACAAACCCTTTTTAATCAAAATTCTTGCGGCCACGGGCGGGGACCGCAGGAGATATAGAGAAAAGCTTAAAAAAACCCTAGGGCTGATCCTCCCAGTCCTCCCTCTCTGCTATTCCGACTTTGATAGAGGTTTGGCGTCGACATCGGAAGCAGAGGCATCGAAAGTTATCCAACCGGCGTCAATTAGCTCTTGGACCTTATACTTCAAGGTCAAGCATTTGTCAGTTGAATGCCCTGGTGCATCTGAGTGGTAGCTACATTTCTCATTGGGCTTGTACCACTCGGGATAAGGAGGCTCCATTTTCTTGGGAGGAACACGCGCCAAGAGGTTGGCCTCCAACAACTGGGGCAACAGCTTTGCATATGAGGTGGGGATAGGAGTGAACTTCTTCTCCTTTCTTTGTGACTGCCGCTGTGTCTGAGGGGTGGAGGAAGGGGTTGCGAAATTAATGGCGTGCACGGCCTCTTCCTTCTTTTTGAAGGGCTTCTTGAATGGGGTGCTGGAAGAAGAAGGTCGTGCTATTTTTCCACTCCTCAGCCCTTGCTCCACTCTTTCTCCTACAGTGACTATGTCCGAAAAAAGATTGGAGGTATTGGCTATTGCCTTATCGTAGTATGCTCCGGTCAATGAGTCTATGAACATAGCCACTGTTTCTTTATCTGTCAGTGGAGGCTCTATTTGGGCTGCCATTTCCCTCCATCTTCGGGCGTACGCTTTAAAAGGCTCGTTGCTCCTTTTGCTCAAAGCCCTGAGATCTGACCTATCAGGGGTCATATCAATATTGTATCGGTAGCGACGGAGAAAAGCATCAGCCAGCTGTTTCCAGTTCTGGACCTACCCTCTCTCTAACTGCATATACCAATTAAGAGTTGTGTCCGCCAGACTCTCCTGGAAGCAATGGATCAGGAGTTTCTCGTTCTCAGCGTGGGCGGCCATCTTATGACAATACATCGTAAGGACAGGTCATCCCAGTGTACTTGGGGAAGTTCAGGGTTTTGAATTTGGGAGGGAAATGGATGTTTTTCACCAGGCACATGTCCGCCACCTCCTTGACGTCGAAGTTGTGCCCTTCTACTGCCTTAAGCCTCTCCTCCAGGACGGAGAGTTGTTGTTTGGATACCTATGGGGTAAGGATGCGTCCAGTCTTAGCATCCTTCCCGTCATAGAAGTATTCTTCTTCCTCCTCCTCACGGTGAGGGATGTGTTTAGCTTGGTCTTCGCCCTTACTCTGACCCTGGCGTACGACCTCCATCAGTTGGGCCACTTGCTCGCGGAGGGTATTGACCTCCGCAGTGAGCTTTCAGTTTTGCTCCTCTAAATTTTCCATTGCTTTGGCTTTTTGCGCGCGAGTGCGAGTGGGGGGAGGACCAGCCACTTTCTAGAATGCCCGAAAAAGGTTTATTAATGCATGTTGAGTGTTTTAAACTAACATGGATATGCTTATGAGAGATTCTGTTTGAATGATGTTGAATGCGCTCTCATTTTTTATTTTCTCTCTTGGTTTTTCTTTACTCATGATATGATGTAATATGAATGATTTGACTTTGTCAGAAGTTGATTTGCTTATCTTTTTAGTATATTTTTTTATTTTATGCTTATTTTTTATAGCCTTTTATCTTTTCTGTCGGAACTGCGTGGCTACTTAGCTTACAAAGAACCTGAAACCAGGCTAGCTAAAAGACAGACTGCCCGAGATAAAGTGTGGCTTTATGCAAAAGAATATTTAGCGTCCCTTATCTCTTCTGTCGGAACTGCGTGGCTACTTAGCTTACAAAGAACCTGAAACCAGGCTAGCTAAAAGGCAGACTGTCCGAGATAAGGGTGTTTATTAAAGAAAAATATTTTTGTGATTTTGTTCTGTTGTTTGTTTATGCTATGCAACAAACAAATGCAACAATCATATGCGCACACAATTCGATCATCCACGAACAGGCGAGAATTCATTTTTATCACGAGGTAGGGTTTTCCTGCAAAAAAGTGCATTGGCGAGGGTAGGTTCTAACTGTTCTCACCAGGCTAAGGCCCCCAAGGTGGCCCCATTATAGGGTCCCCACTCTCCAGCCTTCCGACCATGCTTAGCACTAAGGCCATAGTCAGTCTTGTTGCCAAAAGAGGAAGGTTATCACCTTGAGTGGTGGTTTCCAATCACACCAGTGGGCACAAGGCCATCACTACAGCGAACCGTACCTGCCACCCACTCCCTATGGATTTCTCACTTGCCCCCGGGTATAGAGGGAACTGTTGTGTGCAAGGGTTTGTGTACAGTTTGTATTTCAAACAATTGCGTAAGTATAAACAAACAACAGTTATTTAAAGCCAAACCGTAAAACATGTTATAATACAAGGTAAGGGCAAAAGCATTATTTTCTTGGTTTATTTATTTTTTAGCCGGCCCATCACTAAATGGGATCAACTCTCTAGGCTTCCCCAGTGGAGTCGCCATCTGTCGCCGCCGTCAAAACGAGGCGGTCGGAGCGACGTGATGGTTTCGACCCTCTTGATTTTCGCGTTTTTTGTTGGTGGTTACAACGCCTTTAGGTTGTCTGATAACCGGGCTGAACCTAGGGGCGAGGTTTTCGAAAAGGTGCTCTTGGATTGTCCGATAACCGGGCTAATCCAAAAGCTAGTTTTGAAAGGGTTCTGTGGAGTCGCCACCGATGTTTTTACCGGAAACATCAGAAAAGGGATTTAAAGGCGTTGGTTTTCAAAAAACCAAATTTGGTCATTAGAACCAGAGTTGGGTAAGGGAGTTAGTTACGCGTAAAGGAAGTGTTAGTTCCTTTACGACGCCCCTTTCGGGTTCCCTATGATAGGCCAGCTTTATGTAAATGATTAAACCGGAAAAATACGCTTTTACCCTTTTATTTGCGGAATTAAAATTATGACTACATGGCCCTAGCTTCTATTGCATAATGAAGATTAAAGCAGTAAAGTAGAGAGAGAGAGTATAGAAACCTCCGAGGAAAGCTTTTCTATTTAATTCTTTAAAAAATAGGGTGCTTTTTGGCAGCCCTTCACTCTACACAGCTTCGTAAACTTCTCGAAACGCTCAAAAATACTCTTAGAGACGCTCAGAAACTCTGGAAATGCTTCGGAGGAGTTCTAGAGAGAGAAATTCTAGAGAGAAGGAGGAGAAACTGTGTGTGGTGTGTGAAAATGAGGGAATGGAGCCCCCTTTTTATAGCTTTTCGCGCCTGACAGGTCGAGACCGTCGTCTCGTCTGACAGGGTCGAGACCGCTGTCTAGTCTGACAGGGTCGAGACCGCCGTCTCGCCATGCCAAATTGGCGAGACCGCCGTCTCGCAATTTGCATGAGGCGAGACAGCGGTCTCGATTTTGAGACGGCGGTCTCGATTTCGAGACGGCGGTCTCGTCCCCAAAAAGGCGAGAAACCTTATTTTCGTGCCGAAAATCCCTCCTATCCTAGTATGGGGCCTAATAGTCTCTCCTAGTGGCTTGTTAGGCTTCTTCCATCTTCAAATAGGAGGTCTTTTACTCTTTATTTGGAGGCCGGACAAGATTTGGGGTCTACACACCTCTATACAATTTTCAAGGAAATCTAAAAAGATACTAAGCATACATCGCTGGAAGGTACCAGGGGCATTGCATAGGCCAAAAGGCATTCTCCTATAGGCAAAAGTGCCAAAGGGGCAGGTGAATGTGGTTTTCTCCTGATCCTCAGGAGCAATATGGATCTGAAAATAACCGGAGAAACCATCCAGAAGCGGTAATGAAATTTACCCGCAGACGCTCAAGCATCCGGTCAATGAAAGGCGGTGGAAAATGGTCCTTCTGTGTTGCTCGATTGAGCCTTTGGTAGTCGATACGAGACACTCCAACTATTTTGTATTCTGGTGGGAATGAGCTCATTCCTCTCATTCTTCACAACGAGTAAGGCATGTCTTCTTGGGGACCACACGGACTGGACTCACCCACCGACTATCCGATATAGGATAGATGATCCCGGCTGAAGAAGCTTGGTCACCTCCTTCTTCACAACATCCAAAATCACGGGGTTGAGTCGTCTCTGTGGTCTGTCTCACTAGTTTGGCTCCATCCTCCAATAATATCCTATGAATGCATGTGGATGAGGCGATCACGGGAATGTCCGCCGGGAGTCCGGTCGATGGCTTTCTTATGCCTTTTCGGAACATGCAACGGTTTCTCCTCTTGAACAACATCAAGGGAGGTGGAAATGATCACTTGGAAACTTCTCATCATCCTCCAAATAAGCATACTTGAGGTTTTACGGTAAAGTCTTTAGTTACGGAGTGGGTGCTTTGGCTGAACAGAAGGAACTAGAGAGGGAAGAAGAATGGGTTCCACATCCTGTACCTCAACCTGCAAGTCAGATTCATGTATACTTCCTGCAACATGGTTAGTGCATTCTGACTCTAAAGAACTTATATCCATAGGAGGTATAACACCCAAAACATCAGACATATGATCAGATTTAAATTCAGAATATAACTCAGGATTAGAATGAAGATCAATGTCAATATCAAAATCAGATTCGGATTCGGTGCATGCAAAAGAAGTATACAGATCAGAAAGAAAACAATGTTTCCTAGCATGTAAGGAATGAAAATCAGAAACATACTCATCAATAACATCATCAATGATCTTAACACGAAAAACAGAATGGCACTCAGATGGATGTTTCATGGCATCCAGAATATTAAAATGGACAATAATATCACCAAATTCCATGGACAATGTACCATCATACACATCAATCTTGGTTCGGGCTGTTTTCAAAAATGGTCTGCCTAAAATGATTAGGACAGATCCATGGGAGAATCCCTCCTCCATATCAAGCACATAGAAATCAGCAGGAAAAATGAGTTCACCAACCTGAACTAAGACATCCTCAATGAAACCTGTAGGGTGGGCTACACTCCTATTTGCCAGTTGTATCACCACACCCGCATGTTGCAGAGGTCCAAGAGATAAAGAATTAAAAATGGACAAAGGCATAACATTAATTGAAGCACACAAATCAAGCATGGCATTCTCAAATTTATTATTGCCAATAATACAAGGTATGCGAGAATGTACCTGGGTCCTTACATTTCTCGGGAATGTAAGGAGCAGTTTACCTATCAAAGCGAGACACATTTACGCCCATGCGATTGTCTCACTCGCCCTTCATCTTCCTCTTGTGGGTGCACAGACTCCTTCGGGAATTTAGCATATCCGGGAATTTGCTTGATGGCATCAAGCAGAGGTATGTTCACCTCAACTTTCCTAAAGGTCTCTAGAATCTCTTTATAGACCTCTTCCATCTTTTTACTTCGAATTGCTTTGGGAGGGAATGGAAGAGGGATAGGAGGTTGTTGCAGGTCAGAACTGGGGCTGGAAGAAGGTCCATCTATATGCAATTTTCGGCTACCAACTGGTTGCTCAGGCGCAGGAACTGAGGCAGCTACAGATGAGGGTGGAGGTACTGCAGTGGTTATGTCAATCTATTTTTCTGACCTCAATGTGATGGCACTCAAATTCTTAGGATTAACCACGAGTCTATGCGGGGAGCTTGTCCGAATTTTGATTTTGCAATTGATTCACGACGGTAGCTAGTTGACCAATCTGGTTGGTTAAACTCGAATGGAGGCATCATTTTTCGTTGGTGCTTGTATGTTCATCTTAGCCATTTGTTTGACCAATTCCTCTAATGAAGGTGAAGAAGGTTGAGGAGCTGGTGCTTCATTTTGCTGCCTCGATATTGTTGTTGCATTGGTGGAGGCATATAAGGTGCTGCTTGGACCAAGATAATTACGAAATGGTGGTGGTGGCAAAGGATTTTGCTGTCTGTTGGTGCTTGTTGATTGGACCATTTCGGATTTGGGTGATTCCTCCACCCTGGATTGTATCTATTGCTTGAGAGGTCAGAATTATGTTCTTGGTTCGGAGCCCTATTATTGAAAATGTTTGCTTGCATAAGCTTGTGGAGCTCCGAACACTGTAGACTCATGCAATAATTGGCAACAATCGATGGGATGCTCAATTGAAGTACAAATGCCACAAACCCTTGCGGGTGGTGCAGGTCTCGATTCACGGCAAGTTGGGAGACTAGGGTGGTGAGGGCATCAATCTTACTTTCTAGCTTCTTCTCCACTAAATCTGATGAACCCACATCATGTACACCTCTAAGGACTATGGCATCACTCCTCATGTTAAATTGCTGGGAATTGGATGCCATCTTCTCAATTAAATCTCTAGCAGCAGCAGGTGTCATGTCTCCTAAAGCTCCTCCACTAGCTGCATCTATCATACTCCTATCCATTGTGTTCATCCCCTCATAAAAGTACTACAACAGTAGCTGTTCTGATATTTAGTGGTGAGGGCAACTTGCACAAAGTCTCTTGAACCTCTCCCAATACTCGTATAAGCTCTCTCCCATTTGTTGCGTGATACTTGATATATCCTTCCTGATGGTAGTGGTCCTGGAAGCAGGGAAAAATTTCTCTAGAAAGACTCTCTTCAGATCATCCCAGCTCGTTATGGAACCAGGAGCTAAGTAGTACAACCAGTCTTTGGCAAGATCCTCCAAAAAGAAAGGAAAAGCCTTCAGGTATATGTGATCTTTAGGAACATTTTGTGGCTTCATGGTGGAGCAGACTATATGGAACTCCTTGAGATGCTTATGTGGATCCTCACCTGCACGACCATGAAACTTGGGCAGCAAATGGATTAGTCCAGTTTTAAGCACAAATGGTACATGTCGCCGTCGTCCGTTCCGACGTCTAGGGACATCTCGAACGTTTATGCGAGCGGTCGCGAAAAGATGGTTTAGACTCGCGTTTTTATGTTAAAATATGTTCATTGCTTCCGAGGTGCTCAACAACTGAACTATCCTCTAATAAAATCAAGGTTTTCGAAAAGGGGTTCTTATGGAGTCGCCACCAATGTTTTGACCGTAAACATTGGAAAAGGATAAAAAGGCGTTGATTTTAAGAAAAACCAAACTTGGCCATTATAACCAGAGTTGGGTAAGGGAGTTAGTTACGTGTGGGGAAGGTGTTAGCACCCCCACAACGCCCCTTTCGGGTTCCCTATGACGGATTCATTCATTAAGTAAAGATTACAAGAAATTACGCTATTACCCTATTTTATTGCATAACATTAAAAAAATGACTATCTACATGATTTTATTTCATATTGCATACATAAAGCAATAAATAAAGCGATAAAGGAGAAGAGAATTTAAAAGAACCTCCGTAGAAAGCTTTGTATTGCAAATCTTTAACTGTGAGGATGCGTTTTGGCAATCCCCCGCTCTACAAAGACTCTCCTCCCAGACTACAGTATCGACTCGACTAAATTTTAAAGAAGAATCGAATGTTGGAATACAATTCCTTAACCGATTGTTACCTTTTTAAGGCAATCGGAGAGTTCATTCGAAGTAGGGAGAGAAGACAAGTGTTTGGTGTTGTCTGGAGTGTCAAAAAGTGGCAAATGAGCCTCCTATTTATAGTTTTCGCGGCCTGGCAGCTTGGGACGGTCGTCTGGAGCTTGGAAAACAGGGACGACCGTCTGGGGAAGTTGGGACGGCCGTCTAGGATTTGGGACGGCCATCTCAAGCCTCAAAACCAGTTGGGACGGTCGTCTGGAACTTGGGACGACCGTCTGGACTTCTGGGACAACCGTCCCAACTTCTGCGACGGTCGTCCCAACTTCTGGGGTGACCATCTCGACTATTTTTGCTAGATTTTGTGTTCTGGGACCCCCGGGAAGCTTTCCTTTCTTTATTCGGACGTCGATTGATTCTGATAAACGTCCATTGAAGTTTTATCTTCATATAGGAAGTCTTCTTGGCCTATATTGAGATGTCGGGCAAGCTTTATCTTGTTATAGGAAGTCTCCTTAGCCTTTATTGAGAGGCCGGGAAAAACTAGGGGTCTACAGTTGCCCCCCCTTCACCTGCCTGACTAATTGTTGGCCTAATATGCCGACAAAGTTAGTTGGTAGGGGAAGGAGTTAACCCTTTTTGCCCGGTCATCCTTCAGATGCTCCTTCGCTTGAAGTTTGCTGATCCTCCGGATGATAAATATTTTTGATAGGTACCAACCCCTATCTGGTTTGAGCCTTCTTTTATAAGGCTCTGGTGAGTACTTACCCCCACCAGGTATGAGTCTGCATTTCACTAGACTTTTGTGGGTACCTACCCCCACTAGGTATGAATATGCTTTTTGATGAGTACCTACCCTCATCTGGTGCGAACCCTATTTCATAAGGCTCTTGTGGGTACCTCCCCCCACCTGGTATGAACATTGTTCTGCAAGGCTTTGGTGAGTACTTACCCTCACCTGGTATGAGCTCGCATTCTGCTAAACTCTTGTGGGTACTTACTTCCGAGGTGCTCAACACTGAACAATCCTCTAATAGAAGCAAGGTCTTTGCAACCCATTTTTGTAATGCTCTGGTGAGTATTTTACTCTACCTGATGCATTTTGCTCGGTTTTGATGAGTACCTACCCTCATCCAGTACAAACCTTATTTTATAAGGCTCCGGTGGGTACCTACCCCCACCTGGTACGAATCTGCATTTTTTGCTAGATTATGATGAGTACCTATCCTCATCCGGTACAAACCTTATTTTATAAGGCTCTGGTGGGTACCTACCCCCACCTGGTACGAATCTGCATTTTTTGCTAGATTATGATGAGTACCTACCCTCATCCGGTATAAACCTTATTTTATAAGCCTTTGGTGGGTACCTACCCCCACCTGGTACGAACCCCGTTCTGCAAGGCTCTTGTGGGTACCGACCCCCACCTGGTACGAACCCCGTTCTGCAAAGCTCTTGAGGGTACCTACCCCCACCTGCTACGAATCCCGTTCTGCATGGCTCTTGTGGGTACCTACCCCCACCTGGTACGAACCCCGTTCTGCAAGGCTCTAATGGGTACCTACCCCCACCTGGTACGAACCCCGTTTTGCAAGGCTCTTGTGGGTACCTACCCCCACCTAGTATGAACCCCTTTCTGCAAGGCTCTGATGAGTACCTACCCCCACCTGGTACGAACCCCGTTTTGCAAGGCTCTTGTGGGTACCTACCCCCACCTGGTACGAACCCCGTTCTACAAGGCTCTTGTGGGTACCTACCCCCACCTGGTACGAACCCCGTTCTGCAAGGCTCTGAGGATGCACTTTTTGATAGTCAATCCTATGGTCATCTGGTTTTGGAGATGTGTTGGCGACTTTTTGTTTCTGATCATGCGCCCATTCTGTGGGGAGTAATTGATTTGACTTTTCTGTTTTAGTCATCTGGTTTTACTGGGGATTTCGTTGTTTTTGGCTTTTTCATTTAGCCATCCGGTGTTGCCGGGGATTCTTTGTTTTTTGGTTTTCTTTTTAGCCATCTGGTCTTGCCGGGGATTCTTTGTTTTTGGCTTTTCTGTTTAGCCATCCGGTCTTGTCGGGGATTCTTTGTTGGTTGCCTCTTGTTTTAGGCAGGAATCTCCTGGGGATTTGTGGTTTCGGGCTTTTTTATTTCGCCGTCCGGTCTTTGTCGGGGTTTATTGATGATTGCCTCTTAATTTAGGTAGGAATCCATTGAGGATTTGTTGATTTCTGTTAATTGTGCCTCTTGATTAGGCAGATGCTTAAATAGCGGTGAAGGCTTTAAACTTGTTGTTTTTCGCCTCTAGATAGGCTGATGTTCCACTTGAGGATATTTGCTCTTGATAATACCTCTGAGTAGGCAGATGCTTTATTGGAAGCTTTGTGCGTTAGACTTGTATTGCCTCTTGCATAGGTTGATTTCTCGTTCCTTGGGGATATTGGCTCTTTGCTTGCCTTTGAATAGGCAGAGGCTTTCTTGGGAGTGAAGGCTTTGCATTTCACTGGGGATATTCATATTGGGTGTTATAGGCGATTAACTCCCTGAGGATATGAATTTGTAGTTTGCCTCTGTCGTAGGCTCACTGGTGATAGTTTTTCTTTTTGGTGATCCGCCAGGGATTTGATTGTTTTCCCAGAGATCTATTTTGACTTGCCCGCTAGGGAGGAATGGAGTTTTTGACTCCTTGTTGGAGGCTGTTATTTTGAGCTGGCTTTGCCTATGCTCTTATTCTGCTGGGGAATGGGGTTTTCTACCTTTTTCTCGCGATTTTATCTCTTTTTCGCGATATTGAAAGCGTGCGCCTTTTTAAGATGTGTGTGCCTTTTATGCACACTGGCTTTTTATGTTATCTGCTGGATGAAGAGCTTTCTTTTTTCTCTTTTCTTTTTGGCGATCCCAGGCAGTTTATTGGCTTCCTGGGGATCCAATCTTTGATTTGATTTTTTACGATGGAGTCTTGGCTCCTGACTTTTGTGAAGCTCTTTATTGAGCAAAATGAAGAGATTTTCTTCTTTTTCTCTTTTTGGAGATTTGCCAAGGAGTCTGTCGGCTTCCTGGGGATGGAGTCTTGGCCCCTGGCTTTGTGAAGCTCTTATTTGAGCTGGAAGATGGAAAAAAATTTTGTTTTCCTCTTTTTGAGATGCTCTACTTGGAAATTTGTATTTAGCCTTTATTGTGGCTTCTATTGGGGAAACAAATTTCTTTTCTTTCTTTTTGTTGAACCCCTGGTGATATGGAAGATTTGACTCCGTATTTTCTTTGATGGACTCTTGTGTAGTCCTTATTCTCCTTTGGGGGAATGTGGCGGATATTCTGGATGAGTTTGCTTGATGACTCATGTGGTGATACAACTGAGTCGTGAGGTAATCTTTTTGTCTTGCCTCTGGAGTAGGCAAGGATCCGCTTGGGGATGATCAAGCCTTTCCATTGGCTTTTTCATGTTGATGACTTCCTTTTTCTTGGATGGAAGGATGTTGATTGAAGCTTCAAATGACTCTTTTTTTACGACTCATGTGGTGGTGATGCTGAGTCATGAAGTAATTTTTGTCTTGCCTTTGGAGTAGGCAAGGATCTGTTTGGGGATCATTGGCCTCTTTTTTCGATGTACCTTCTTTTATTGGTATAGAAGGTTAGAGCTAGTTTCCTTGAAGCTCTTTATTCTATTGAAATGGCTTTGATTTCGCCTTTTTCTTTTGCGATTTTGATCTTTATCGCGAATTATTTGAAACCTGGCTTTTTAGTATATCACGTGTGCCTTTTATAATTTTTGTACACGTGGGCTTTTTGAAATGTAAACAGAAATAACAAATTTTATTTATTACTTCTTCTTTTTCTTGGTGATACATTCAAGCATTTTAAACTACTAGAAAATATCTAAAGACCTCCTAATCATCTGCTTCTGGGCTGGAATGGGAGGATGGTGCTGGCGAAGGTATACGGCAGAGTATGCAGCGCTGGAACCTTGCCTGAGTCTGGACCAAATTTTCTATTTGACGATCGGTCCTATCTTGCCTCATGGTCAGCTGACTGAACTGCTGTCGCATGAACTGGAACTGCCCTTCCATGTAGGCATGCTCATCATCTATACGTCAGTATAAGCCGGCAAAGTCTAGATCGTATGATTGCTGCTGGGATTCCAAAGTCACAGGGATGTCCTGTGGTGTGTTGAAATCACGCATATCCAGCGAAATTGAGATTATGGGGTTTAAAATAAACCCTGATCCTTGTCGACTAAGGATGTTCATGTGGACCAGTGTTCCTCCGTTAATCGGCTCTGGTTGGAGGCTAGCTGGGAGGTCTTCTCCATCCGTACATCCCCAATATTCAGCTAAAGGGGTGAGAAAGGGAGCCACCATGATGGCTCCTACTGAGCCACGAGTTCCGTAATCCTTTACGGCTTTCAGGAACGCATACCCTGGGTTGCATCGATGTCCTTGATGCATACAATAGACAATGAAAAGGTCAGCCAACGTTACCTTCCCTTGGCTTTCCTTCCGGCTGTGTATGGTCCCAGCTAGCAGTTTATGGCATATGCAGAGTGGCGGAGAGAAAGCTGCCCCTTTCAGATGTGATGGCAGCGTATGCGCTCCGGTAATTTCTTTCCACATGCTGGTGGTAGTGAGAGCAGCGAGTTTCTCGAGATATGCAGATCTATATTCTTGTGTTCTCGTGTCTACTCGTTGGCAGAAGCCCATTATGACGTTAAAGTCATCCAGAAAAGTGGTCTGGTATGCCCCGTCCATCCAATAGGAGACGACTTGAGTAGGTGGCACTCCGGGAGTCGTGGAAGGTATCTCCACCAGATTGACAGAAGCCAGGAATTCTAGCGTAGCAGTACGGTGGATCCGAGCGGGTGGCTCACGAAACAAAAAGTCCCATCCTATGTTATGGATGAATCTTCTAACATCTTGATCCCAGCCGAATGTAGTCAGGATTTCAAAATCCAAACATAGCATGGGATGCTAGGAGAATTGTTGGATATTTCCCAACCTTTGTTGATGTGGTTCTGCCAGTAAAGTGTTGGTGACAAGAGTTCCTCTAGCGGAGGCTCTGGTGCGTTTTCTCCTGGATGAAGCCTCTCCATGTTCCATTGTATATCTTACTCACTTAAGGATGCTAGAAGTGTGGGGAAAGGGAGGAAAAGCAAGATAGAAGGCTTGGAATGGGGTACCAAGGCCAAGATCCGCGCCTAGCATATATAGGGGAAGCCAGAAGAGTTGGGACGGCCGTCTGGGTTGGGACGGCCGTCTCACTTGAAAATTTTCCTTTGGGGCAGCCAACTGAGAAGTGGGACGGCCGTCTCACTTGAAAATTTGATCCTGAGACGGACGTCTCAAACTTGGGACGGGCGTCCCATTTGAAATTGGTTGTTTGGGACGGTCGTCTCGCCCTTGGGACGGCTGTCTCAAGTCTTTCAAGTTGGTTTTCATGCTTTTTTGATGAGAAAGAAGATAGGACTTCGTTCATTGATGTTTTAATGCATGTAATGTTTCATGATATGCATCCTATGATCTATTTCAGTTAATATTTCGAAAGTTTTAACTGATGTTCTTTGACTTCGGGTGCATTCTTGGTGCTATACCTTTCTGTCATCCTGTTTCTTGATTAACAAGCTTGGTTGTACCTGATTTGCCGTCTCCGAATTTTCTTGTTATAGCCGAAGAGCTATCTTTTGTTCGTAGGGCAACTGCCATGACGATGCCTCCCTTCCTTTCCTTAGGAATTTCGACCTTCCTATTGATCAGTATGTTTCCACATTCCCCTTTATTAGTTGAATGCTTTATAGTGAAATGGTCAAGAGAAGAGAAAGGAAAGGATTTACAACAAGGGCTTGTGTTTTGGAGGGATATTTTTTGTAATAGAGGTTTCTGTAAGAATGGCTAGCCAAGGTTGGTATGTGTTTAGGCTAGTTTAGGCAAACGTTTTGTTCTTATGATGTGGCGTCTTTATTTTACTGATTTGTGGCGCCTTTTTGTGATTGATTAACTTTCCTGGGCTGCCCTTTCAGGTTTTCAGCCTAGGATGTTATGCTTATGTCCTAACTTTTGTCTAGGTTTCCCTTTTTGTATTTATTTTTTTAGGAATACCTAGCGGACTTTTCGTAACCCAAACTTTTGCCCAGGCTACCCTTTATTATTGTTCGGGTCTCCTGCCGGGTTTACCCTAACTTTTGTGCAGCCCCCTTTTGTGGGTTTTCTGCCGGGTATTTTGCCCTTTTATTTTCTTGTCTTGGCCTTTGGCCTTGACGGGCTCTCCCTTTTTGTATATATATTTTTTTTGCACAACATTGTCGAAACTTGATTCTATCGAGATAACTTTTATCCGTGTTTCTAGTTAATCAATCATATTTGACTTTGCTTTATGACGCTTTGATTGTTCTAACGCATTTGGAACAAAACGTCTATCTAAACCTTGTTTATTTAAAATGGGGTATAGACATATTTAGCGGGAAGAGAAGCAGATAGTAAGAATAACATTCTTTTGTAATTTCAGGGAAATGTGTGCCCTAGAGATGCTCGGGGGCCGGGCATACCCCGAGGAGTGATCTCTAATAGTCACTAGGTTTACATCCCTTAGAATTGGAAGAAGGACACCTAATGACTAACGCTACCCTTTGCGCTAATACCCCTCCTTTTCGGAATATCGTCTTTGAGGGGTAAGACTTTCCTGTTTTCCGTATGGTTTGATCTTTTGTAGGGTTGTACCCTAAACCATACTTTAAAGGATTATCTTTGAAATCCGGTGGCTCTTTTATTCCTTGAGCATTCTTTCCAAGCCCCTGTCCTGGGCGATATCCATATCTTTTCATCATATGGGCCACCTTTGTATTACCAGGAAGTCTTTCTATGTTGGCAATTTCGAGCGCTTGAAAAGATGTTTCAAGAGCTTCTTCAGTCGCATCCACATATGGTTGGACAGACGGTTTGCTAATTAGAAATTCTTTTTCAGCTTGAACTGTGATGAGTTTATCATTTGTCACAAACTTGACTTTCTGGTGGAGCGTTGAAGGTATTGCCTTAGCGCTATGAATCCAAGGTCTACCAAGGAGACAACTATATGCTGGCGTGATATCCATCACGTGGAAGTCTATGTTAAAGATAGTAGGGCCAATTTGAATTGGTAGACTAATCTCTCCTACTACTTCACGTCTTGATCCATCAAAGGCTCGAACAATTGTATTACTCGGGCACATGTGGGTTTCTTGCACTGTTATCTTGTCAAGTGTGCCTTTAGGCATGACATTTAAGGATGACCCATTATCCACAAGAACTTTGGAAATGAGATATTCCTTGCATTTGACAGAAATATGCAAGGGCTTATTGTGATTGGACCCTTCTAAAGGGAGTTCTTCGTTTGTGAAGGTAAGATGATCATTAGTTGTAATATTGCCAATGATTCCTTCAAACTTGTCTTGGGATATTGCATACGGAACGAATGATTCATTCAAAACTTTTAACAGTGCGTTTCGATGCAGTTCCGAACTCATTATAAGTGATAACAAGGTTATCTTTGCAGGAGTACGATTGAGTTGATCGATGATGGAGTACTCACTTTGTCTTATGTACTAGAGTAACTCATTTGTCTCCTCCTTGGATTCTTTTTCCTCTTCGGCCTTATTTTTTGCCTTCTCTTTAGGAATATTATCTTGTAATTCCTTGGGGGAGTATATTCTTCCGCTTCTAGTCATGCCCCCAATACCGGCTATGTTGGAGATATCTTGATTAACTGGTGATTCTTCTGAGTATCTCCAAGGTACAACTTTATTTGATGAATAAGGGAAAGGACGAGGCATGAATAAACGTAAAGGCGTTATTGCCTCTTCCCTTTTATCGATTGGAATGATCAACGGTACTTGTTTGTTATCATCTTTGGGTCTATCGACCGTTGTAGAGATTTTGATGACGAAAGGCTTCTTTTCCATTTACTCTGATTTGCGGAAAGCACATCAATTAATCCTTTCTTTTTATTATCTGTATTATTAAAATGAGGAGGGATGTATGAATGTATGCAACTTATGAATGCAATAGACAGTTTAAGAAAAATCCTTTTTATTATAACTAGAAAGTGTTTATCCTTCTATACAATGCTTTGAAGCAAGTGTTGACAAAAACAGAGAAGCTTGAAGAATCCTATAGGTAACTTTGGCTTTCTTCGTAATTCATCTTCAGCTACTCTCACATGATTTTTGAGCGTCTTAATTTGCTCATGTACCGCCTGGCTCATATCTTCACTGTATCGACGAGCCTCTTTTATCTTTTCTTCTTGATGAACGATCAAGGCTTGCTGTTGATCAGACCTCTCTATTACTTGGTCTCTTTCACGAAGCAATTGACCATACTGAGCTAATCCATCTCTTTCTTTATCATGTAGCTCCTCCAGGCTTTCTCTGTATCTTTCAGCGGTTTCCCACCACTTTTGTGCTTCTGACCAAGTTTCTGCTAGGTCATCTTGTATTAACTTGATCGTTTTTGCCTGTTCTGAAAGCGTATTCTCAAGATGTGCTATTTCGTCATTCATGTCCTGGAATAGACTATCTTGTTCAAGCCTCAGAATTTTCAGTGCTTGTTTAGTCTCTTCTTGATAGTCAGCACAATCATTCTTAAGGCGCTCTATTTCATGGTCCTTCTTTTTACATTGCCTTTTTAGACCATCTATTATAAGGGTTGCTTCTTGCTCTTTTTCTTTGAAGACCCTCAATTGAGCTTCCATTACTTCTACCCTTTTATTTAAGGCATTGACCTACAATTGTAGCTCTTCATTGACTAATGTTGTTGTGAATGTAGCAGATGGTTGGGGTATCCTTCTACTTTTCCTCCATTCATCATATTCATGGGACGCAGATACCTGAACCTTTCTGAGTTCTTTATCTCCTATATAGACTGGTCTTTCCCATGCTTTCCGGATAGCGGATACTTCTTCAAAACTATGGGAGTAATGGCATAGACACAACCCTCTGAGCTCTTCTTGAGTTGGCAAAATCTGGGTTCTCATAAGTTGTCTCATAGCTATCTTGGGAGAGTAAGCTATACAACCCATGAGGCCTAGTAGTGGTATGCTCAGGTAATCTCCGCATCGTACAAGAATATAACTGGGTCGGAACCAAGGGCAAACCCATGATACATGCTCTATGTTCCAATTTTCTAACTCGCTTTTCCATTCTAAAGCTTGACGATGCTGAAGAGGGATTTTTGCAAAACTTCTTAAAGGATCAGGGAATATGCCCATGTAGCTTGAAGCGTAGAAGTGAGTGATGCCCCATACATATAGTAATGAAGTGCAACATCTAAGTGTTTTCCCCTGTTTCTGTCGGCAAAAATCTACTGAAAGCAGGGTATCAGCAAGAATTGCAGGTATAGGACTCTTAGAGTATACATCCCAGGCAAAGAATGCATCTATTGCAGCATGATCCACAACATTCACATGAAATGGGAATAATATGATTCCGAACATTGCCAATGCTAGAGTTTTGTTGAAGGTAGACCAATCTTTCTTTTCAGCCAAAGAGATTAAGTGGTCTTCTATTATTGACATTTTCCAACCTCGGATGTTCCCTTTTCCCTCTAGGATGGATTGATGAGGAGGCAATCGTATGATAGTAGCAACCTTACTCACGGCCACATACACTCCTGAGCAGACATAGACCCCGACTGACTGAGGCCATCTAACCATGAGTTCATATTCTTCTTGAAAGTGATGAAGATCTTATTGAATTACATTGGCAAAGATCTTATTCATTTGATGTGTCGCCGCCATCAAAACGAGGCGGTCGGAGCGACGCGATGGTTTTTTCGACCCTCTTTGATTTTTGTGTTTTTTATGGGTGGTTACAATGTCTTTAGGTTGTCCGATAACCGGGATAACCTAGAGACGAGGTTTTCGAAAAGTGTTCTTGGGTTGTCCGATAACCGGGCTAATCCAAGAACGGGTTTTGAAGGGTTCGTGGAGTCGCCACCAATGTTTTTACCAGAAACATCGGAAAAGGGGTTTAAAAGGCGTTGGTTTTCGCAAACCAACTTTGGTCATTAGAACCAGAGTTGGGTAAGGGAGTTAGTTACGTGTAAAGGAAGTGTTAGTTCCTTTACGACGCCCCTTCCGGGTTCCCTATGACAGGCCGGCTACTTTGGATAAATAATTAAACTGGAAAATTGCGCTTTTACCCTTTTATTGTGCGATATTTAAAGATTATGACTACATGACCCTAACGTCTATTTCATAATTCTAAATGAAAGCGGTAAAATTAAAGAGAGAGGGTGTACCTCCAAAGCAAGCTTTTTGTATTTCTCTTTAAAGAATGGGTGCTTTTTGGCAACCCTTCACTCTACAAACTCTCAGAAACTCCGGAAATTCCTCGGAGGGATTCTAAAGAAGATTTAGAACGCTCAATTTATGCCTAGAGACACTCAGAAACTCCGGAAATGCTTCGGAGGGGTTCTAGAGAGAGAAAATCTAGAGAGAAGGGAGAGTTACTGTGCTTGGTGTCTGGAAATGAGGGGAGGGAGCCCCTATTTATAGGTTTTCGCGCCTGACAGTGGCGAGACCGCCAGTCTCGTCTGACAAGGTCGAGACCGCTGTCTGGACAATCTAGACCGCCGTCTCGACCATGCAGGGGGTCGAGACCGCCGTCTGGAAAACCCAGACCGCCGTCTCGACCTTTGTAGTGGCGAGACCGTCGTCTGGACAAGCGAAACGGTGGTCTCGTCCCTGGCGTGAGGCGAGACGGCGGTCTGGTCTTCCCAGACGGTGGTCTCGTCCCTTCAGGGCGAGAAACCTTATTTTTCGGGCCAAAAAACCCTCCTATCTTAGTACGGGGGCCTAATAGTCTCTCCTAGTGGCTTGTTAGGCTTTGGCCGTCTTCAAATAGGAAGCTTTCTGGCTTTATTCTGAGGTCGGGCAAGATTTGGGGTCTACAGCTGCCCCCCCTTTACTCGACCAGTCGACTGCTGGCCTTTTGTGCCAAGGTGATCGACTGGAGGGTAAAGGAGTTGACCCTCTTGCCCGGTTTCCCTTCGGACGTCCCGTCTTGTGGCGGATGATCCTCTGGGGAGATGTTGTATTTGTGCGCCTCTGGAATACTACTTCTGACGTAGCCGATCCCTTTGGTTGACACGTGGTAGAACCTCCAGATACTACTCCTGACGTAGCCGATCCTTCGGTTGATGGGTATAAACCCCCCATCAGCCGGTAGTTACGAGTCCGTCGTGTGGGACTCGGATGGGTATGAACCCCCATCAGCCGGTACGGTCCGTTGTGTGGGACTCGGATGGGTATGATCCCCCATCGTGGGTGGTACGGTCCGTTGTGTGGGACCGGATGGGTATGATCCCCCATCGTGGTGGTACGGTCCGTTGTGTGGGACCGGATGGGTATGATCCCCCCATCAGGGTGGTACGGTCCGTTGTGTGGGACCGGATGGGTATGATCCCCCCATCAGGGTGGTAGTGGCGGCTTACAGCTCAGGTGGCTCATGCGCCATTTAGGCACTAGGGAGTGATTTCTGTGTTGGTAGATGTTTCTTGGACTTGATGATTCTCCGGGTTGCGCCGGGGATTTTGTTGGTTGTCCATCCAGCTTTGTCGGTTGCTGGGGATTCTTTGTTTTTGATGTTTATCCGATCCTTGCTGGTTGGTCGGGTTCTTCTCTTCTTTGTTCGACTCTTGGCTGTCGATTTTTTATTGGTTGAGGTGATGGCTTAATCCTGCCTTTTTCTCGCGGTTTTATCTCTTTTTTCTCGCGATTTTGGATTTTGGCTTTTTTCTTGAGCGTATGCCTTTTCTCTTTTAAGTTATTTTTTGTTACGCTGCCTTTTGTAAAGGAAGGCAAGGAATGCATGGAATAAAATTTTATTCATGGAAAATTTGATTACAACAGCTTTTATTTAGGTAAATGCGGTCCCTAGGGGCTATCATCAGGGGAATCGGGGTAAGGGTATTGTTTGTACACGTGATATCGGAAGTCTACTTGCTCTTGGACTTCGTCATGGTAGTCCTCCTGGAATGTCGTCCATTCCTGCCGCAACCTTTGCTGCTCCTGGTAGATCTTGTCCTGGCGAGCTTGATAGGCCTGCTGGCGAGCATCGTGGTCCTGTTGCCACTGGGTCTACTGCTCTCGCCACACTGCTATTTGGGCGAACTGATGGCTCAGATCATTCATGTGTTGGTGCATGCCAGCAAAGTCTTCTGTGTACGGTGGTGGTTGTTGCTGCTGCTGCTGTTGCTGCTGGGAGCCGGGAGACGTAGGCACATCCTGCATCGCCACTAGCCCCTGGAGATCCAGCTCGAAGTCCAGGGAGGGGTGCAGGGCGAACTGGTTTCCCCGACGTATCAGCATTCCCATGCTGACCAGCATTGGCCCATTGATGGGCTCGGGTCGTAGGTTGCGGGCTAGCTCTTCCCGGCCCGGGCACCCCATTCTCTCTGCCAGAGGGGTGATGAGGGGAGCTACGAGGATGGCCCCCGTGGATCTACTCCCGAAGTCTTTAAGGGCCCTCAGGAGGAAGTACCCGGGGTTGCAGCGCCGCCTCTGGTGCATGCAATAGAGGGCAAAGAGATCAAGGAGGGATATCTTACCCTGGCTTTCCTTCCTCCCATGGATTGTGCTCGCGCCAGCGCTTGTGGCAAATGCGGAGCGCCGGCTGCAAGTGCGAGCCTCTCATTAAAGTGGGCAGTGTGGTTGCTCCCGTGAGATCATGCCACATATCTGCGGAGGTGAGGTGGGCAGGCCGAGAGCAGATGGCCTCTCGGTTTTCTCGGGTCAGCGCTTCCTCGGGCCAGATAAATCCAATGGACACATTAAACTCTTCCAGGGTGGTGGTGTGGTATTGCCCACCCATGAAATAGTTGACCATTTTAGTGGGCTGCATGCCCGAGGCCATGGAGGGGATCTCGATGAGAGAGACGGAGGCTAAGAATTCTTGTACCGCTTGGGGGTACACATGTGTGGGTGGTATTCGCAGCAGAAAGCCCCACCCAATGCTGTCGATGTGGGCTATGACGTCTTCTTCCCATCCAAATTCGGCCAGAACGCCGAAGTCCAATGTCAGCATGGAGTGCCACTAGTAGTTCCTAATGTTGTCCAGGCGGGCCTGGTGCTGTGGTGACAGCTGAGAAGGGTCTGGGGGTGGCGGTGGTGCCGAGCTGCTAGCACCAGCGGTGCCCCTTCTCTTCTTGGAGGCACTTCTGCTGAACATCTTGAGCAGGGAAGGCTTGGAGTAGTAGAAATGTGAGTTCTGGAGGCTTTGGAGGCTTAGGAGGCAAGGAGAGTTGTGAGGAAACCCATCCAGGCGCGCCCCCTTATATAGGAAAATTTTAAGATCGAGACCGCCGTCTGGGGAGTCGAGACGGCGGTCTCGTTTGGGTTGCCGGTCGAGACAGCGGTCTGGAGATTCAAGATGGCGGTCTCGATTTTGCCTGAGTCGAGACGGAGGTCTAGAGATTCCATACGGCGGTCTCGATTTTGCCTGAGTCGAGACGGCGGTCTGGAGATTCCAGACGGTGGTCTCGACTTTGCATAAAATGAGACGACGGTCTCGATTTGCAGGGGAATCGAGACGGCGGTCTGGAGATTCCAGACGGCGGTCTCGAATTTCTGTTTTTTTTTTTTAATAAGACATAGGACCTGGTTCAAAAACATTTTATGCATGCAAATGTTTTCATGTTTGATGTCCTATAATCCCTACTTTAATTAGTTTTTTCAGAAGGATTTAACCAACGTGTCTTGTTGTGCTGAAAGCCTTCTGATTCGCTGTGTTTACTTTTGGTTGTACCATGCCGGACTTCTTGTGACCGAAGGGTAATTTCTTTCTTTCTCTTTTTTTCTTTTTTTCGTTTTTTCTTTTGTAGAGCACTTTTGTCATGTAGTGTCCCTTTTTCCTTGCTTTAGGGATTTCAATCCTCTTGTTGACTATACACCTCCATATTCCCAAATTAATTACTAGAATATTGTTGTGAGGGTCAAGAGAAAAGAAGCAAAGAGGTAAAAATCAATGGTTTGTGTTTTAGAGGGTTGATTTTTATTGATAAAAGGATTTGTAAGAATGGCTGGCTAAGGTTAAGCCTGGGTGTTTAAGCTTTTGTCTAAGCAAACATCATTCCCTTCTTTTTGTATTTGCGCTCTTTGGTTTTATCTCCATTGCTTTTTAAATGGCTAGCTGATTTCCCTAAATCGCCCTTTGGGTTTTTGAACTAGGATGCTGTGTATTGGCCCTAACTTTTGTCTAGGTTTCTTCTTTTGTAAAATTTTGGAGAAATCCTAGCGGACCTTATTTGTAACCCTAACTTTTGCCTAGGCTACCCTTTATTGTTGTTCGGGTATCCTACCGGGTTGACCCTATCTTTTGTGTAGCCCCCTTAGTGGGTTTCCTACCGGGTAATTTGCCCTTTTCTTTGGCCTTTGGCTTCTCTGGGCTTTTTCTTTGTTTGTGGATTTATTTTTTGTTCACAGTATTGGCGAAGCGTGACTTTCTTTATGGCTAAGGTGAAGTCTTTATTTTTATGTGCTTCTAATCAGCTAACTTGATGATGATAGCAATGGTGAAAGTTGATTATTTGGAAGCGCTTCTTATTCTTCTTCTCTTTTATGTTTACTTAGACAGGGTTATTTATGTGGTCTAGTCAGAAGTAGAAGGAAGAGAAGCAGATAGAAAGAATCATTCGTATTAATTAATGAGGGAATATGTGCCCTAAAATGCCCGGGGGTCGGGCTCGCCCCGGGGGATAATCTCTAACACATCCCTTAAACAAAGAAAAAGATTTCCTAATGACTAGAGTGGCTCTTGATGCTTGCACCCCTCCACTTTGGAAAACTTGCTTGAGTGTGCGGAGGGGAGACTTCCCTTTTTTCCTTTATGCTCGGCCCTTAGTAGGGTCACATCCTAAGCCATACTTGCAAGGATTGTCTTTGAATTCTGGGGGTTCCCTCATGCCTTGGGAATCTGCCCCCAGTCCTTGGCCAGGATGGTAGCCATGCTTCAACATCATGCGGGCTACCTTTGTGTTTCTGGAAAGTCGCTCTATACTGGCAATCTCGAGCGCTTGAAAAGATGTTTCAAGGGCCTCTTCAGCCGCATCCACATAAGGTTGGGTGGATGGTCCACTGATCAGGATATCGTCTTCTGCTTGGACTGTGACCAGTTTATCGTCCACTATGAACATGACTTTCTGGTGGAGCGTCGAAGGTACCGCCTTAGCGTCATGAATCCAAGGCCTCGCCGAGGAGACAACTGTATGCTCGGAGTAATGTCCATTACATGGAAATCGACGTTGAAGGTAGTGGGTCCAACCCGGATTGGCAAACCGATCTCTCCCACTACTTCTCGTTTTGATCCGTCGAAGGCTCGAACGATGGTGCCGCTTGGACGCAGACAGGTTCCTTGGATAGTCAACTTATCCAGTGTGCACTTGGGCATCACGTTCAGGGACGACCCGTTATCCACAAGAACTTTGGCGATGAGGTATTCCTTGCATTTAACCGAGATATGCAAGGGCTTGTTGTGGTTTGGCCCCTCGAGGGGGAGTTCTTCCTCTCGTGAAGGTGAGGTGATCGTTTGCCGTAATGTGACCGACGATCCTCTCGACCTTTTCTTGGGATATTGTGTAAGGTACATGCGCCTCGCTCAAGACCTTCGACAGGCATTTCTGTGCAGGTTCCGAGCTCATTATCAAAGATAGCAACGTGATCTTTGTAGGCGTACGGTTGAGCTGGTCAATAATGGAATACTCACTCTGCCTTATAAACTGGAGTAATTCCTCTGTCTCCTCCTTGGATTCCTTATTTTCTTTTTCTTCTTCGGTCTTTTTATTTTTTCCTTTATTTTGGAGGACATTTTCCTGTGTGTCCTTGGGGAGTAGATTCTTCCACTTCTAGTTGTGCCCCCAATGCCGGCTATGTTTGTTATTTCTTCTTTTATCTAGTGAAGATTCCCCATATCTCCACGGTACAGCTTTATTTGACTCGTAGGGGAAAGGACGTGGCATAAAAGGTCGCACTGGCGTCCTTGCCCCCTCTTCTTTACTCTTGAGGACCAACGGCCGAGGTTTATTTCCCTTTTGCAATGATTCGACCGTTGGGGTGAGCTTTATTAGGAGTGGCTTTTTCTCCATTCTTCTGAGTTGGAAGACATGTTAGTTAATCCTTCCTTTTTATTATCTTATTTATTAATCGTGAAGGAGGGGAAATTAAATATGAAAATGCATGCTTATGTATGCAAGTAGACAATTGTTGAATAAGGAAAAAGATTTCATTAATTCATTGGAAGGTGTACATTCTCCTATTCCATACTACGAAGCGTCTTTTGGCAAAAACGGAAAAGCCTAAAGAAACCCACAGGCGGGTCTTGATTCCTATGTAGTTCTCTCTCGGCTTCCCGGACATGGTGAGCGAGCTCTTCGCTTTGCTTGTGGACTGTCTGGCTCATATCTTCACTGTACTTCTGAGCCTCTTTGATCTTCGCTTCTTGATGAACGACCAAAGCTTGTAGTTCATCGAGCTTTGCAACGGCTCAGTCCTTCTCTTGCAGTACTTGGCCATACTGAGCTAGCCCGTCTTTTTCCTTAAGGCGTAGCTCAGAGAGACTTTTGGTGAGTCTCCTGTTGGCCTCTCGCTCTTGGCGGATGTCTAACCGAGCCTTAAGGAGCCCTTCCGACAACTCCTTGATCGTTTGTGCCTGCTTAGCTGATTCGGCCTCAAGGTGTGCTGTTTTGGCGGTTATTTCTTGTCGTTGGCTATCCGAACTGGTTCTGGCAGTTTTGGATGCTCGGATAGCTTGCTCGTTAGCGTCAGCACATTGGTCCTTGAGGTGCTCTATTTCATGATCCTTTTTCTTGCCTTGCCTTTGTAGACCGTCAATCGTGAGGATAGATGCTTGCTCTTTTTCCTCAAGGGCCCGTATCTGGGATCCCATGATCTCTACCCTCTGGGTCAAGGCTTTGACTTGTGCCTGTAGCTCTTCGTTGTTGGCGATTGGCATGGGTGTGGTGGATGGTTGATCCATCCCCCTCTTTCTTCTCCACGCCTCATAGTCACTGGTGATAGTTACCCGAGCTTTTCCTAGCTCTCTGTCTCCCATGTAGACTGGCCTCTCCCATGCTTTTCTCATGGTTGATGAGTTGGTGATCGTGCACGGGTCTCCAAAGAAGCACAGTCCTCCGAGCTCCCTTCGGGAAATAGTAGTTTGGGTCCTCATGAGTTGCCTCATAGCTACTCTAGGTGAGTAGGCTATGCAACCCCCGAGTCCTATCAAGGGTATGTTCTGGATAGTCCCCACATCCGATGAGAACGGGGCCAGGCCTGAACCAAGGGCGGACCCAAGATATACTATTGGCGTCCTTTCGTTTCTAACTCATCCCTCCATTCTATAGTCAAGCGTCGTTGGAGGGGGATCTTGGAGAAACTTCTCAAAGGGTCTGGGAATATCCCCATGTGACTCGGAGGCGTAAAGATGTGTGATGCTCCACATGTATAGTAATGAAGAGCAACGAACTGAGTGTTCTTCCTTGCTTCGATGGCAAAAATCCACCGAGAGCAAGGTGTCGGCAAGAATAGCAGTGCAAGGGACTCTTCGAGTACACGTCCCAAGCGAAGAAGGCGTCCATGACGCGCTTGATCTATCGTGTCGAGGTGGAAGGGGAACAGGATTGTTCCAAAAATTATGAGTGCCAGTGGTTTTGTTGAAGGCGACCCACTCGTCCTTTCAGCCTGTGTAGGACAGGTGGTCTTCTAACATCGATACTTTCCACCCCTGGGTGTTCCCTCTTCCTATCGTGGTACTCGGTCGAATGGTAGATGGATAAGGGCAACGACCGATGCCGTAGGAGTATACGCCTCGTGGCGAATATGGACCCCGACCGATTTAGGCCATTTCAACATAGCTTCATACTCCTCTAAGGTGGGCACCATGTCGAACCGCGGAAATTCAAAGCACCGCAGACCGGAGTTCCAAAAATGAATCAGCACTCCGAGGAAGACCTCGATCGACACCGATCTTTAAAAGGTCCAAAATTCGTCCATAGGACTTTTCAAAATCGGCGCGGACCTCTGGTGGCATTGTTGCACTAAGCCGTTCCAGCTTCCCAGTATGGTTTTGGAGAATGTCCACCTTCCCCACTTGTCTACTTGTCCCCTCCATTTTCTAGAATCAGAATGTATGATTTGATGAAGATGATGTTTATTGTATGAATGTGAGTGTTTATCCTTCTATTTATCATGTTTTTTCTACATGATGTATGGTATATACTTTTGTTTTGAAATAATAAACTATCTATATGAATGCTTTATGAGTGTAGTTTTTGGACCAGGTCTTATTTATGAATGTTGGAAAAATGGATTTTTTTATTTTTATTTGTTGTTTATTTGTTTATTTTATAGCCTTTTATCTCTTCTGTCGGAACTGCGTGGCTACTTAGCTTACAAAGAACTTGAAACCAGGCTAGCTAAAAGGCAGACTATCCGAGATAAAATATGGCTTTATGCGAAAGAATATTTAGCGTCCCTTATCTCTTCTGTCGGAACTGCGTGGCTACTTAGCTTACAAAGAACCTGAAACCAGGCTAGCTAAAAGGCAGACTGTCCGAGATAAGGGTGTTTATTTGTAAAGTATTTTTTGTAATTTGTTCTGTTGTTTGTTTATGCCATGCAACATACAAATGCAACAATCATATGCACACACAATTCGATCATCCCCGAATAGGCGAGATTTCGTTTTTATCACGAGGTAGGGTTTTCCCGCGTAAAAGTGCATTGGTCGTGGTAGGTTCTAACCGTTCTCACCAGGCTAAGGCCCCCAAGGTGCCCCCATTATAGGGTCCCCACTCTCCAGCCGTCCGACCATGCTCAACACTAAGGCCGTAGTCGGTCCTGTTGCCAAAAGAGGAAGGTTATCACCTTGAGTGGTGGTTTCCGATCACACCGGTGGGCACAAGGCCCTAACTACAGCGAACCGTACCTGCCACCCACTCCCTATGGTTATCTCACTTGCCCCCGGGTATAGAGGGAACTGTAGTGTGCAAGGGTTTGTGTGCAATTTATATTTCAATCAATTGCGTAAATATAAACAAGCAACAGTTATTTGAAAGCCAAATAATAAAGCATGTTATAATACAAGGCAGGGTAAAAGCGCTATTTTCTTGGCTTAATTATTTTTAAGTCGGCCCATCACTAAATGGGATCAACTCTCTAGGCTTCCCCAGCGGAGTCGCCATCTGTCGCCGCCGTCAAAACGAGGCGGTCGGAGCGACGCGATGGTTTTTTCGACCCTCTTTGATTTTCGCACTTTTTATGGGTGGTTACAACGTCTTTAGGTTGTCCGATAACCGGGCTAACCTAGAGACGAGGTTTTCGAAAAGTTTTATTGGGTTGTCCGATAACCGGGCTAATCCAAGAACGGGTTTTGAAGGGTTCGTGGAGTCGCCACCGATGTTTTTACCGGAAACATCGGAAAAGGGGTTTATAAGGCGTTGATTTTCGCAAACCAACTTTGGTCATTAGAACCAGAGTTGGGTAAGGGATTTAGTTACGTGTAAAGGAAGTGTTAGTTCCTTTATGACGCCCCTTCCGGGTTCCCTATGACAGGCCGACTACTTTGGATAAATAATTAAACTGGAAAATTGCGCTTTTACCCTTTTATTGTGCGGTATTTAAAGATTATGACTACATGGCCTTAACGTCTATTTCATAATTCTAAATGAAAGCGGTAAAATTAAAGAGAGAGGGTGTACCTCCAAAGCAAGCTTTTTGTATTTCTCTTTAAAGAATGGGTGCTTTTTGGCAACCCTTCACTCTACAAACTCTCAGAAACTCCGGAAATGCCTCGGAGGGATTCTAAAGAAGATTTAGAACACTCAATTTATGCCTAGAGACACTCAGAAACTCCGGAAATGCTTCGGAGGGGTTCTAGAGAGAGAAAATCTAGAGAGAAGGGAGAGCTACTGTGCTTGGTGTCTAGAAATGAGGGGAGGGAACCCCTATTTATAGGTTTTTGCGCCTGACAGTGGCGAGACCGCCGGTCTCGTCTGACAAGGTCGAGACCGCCGTCTGGACAATCCAGACCGCCGTCTCGACCATGCAGGGGGTCGAGACCGCCGTCTGGAAAACCCAGACCGCCGTCTCGACCTTTGCAGTGGCGAGACCGTCGTCTGGACAAGCGAAACGGCGGTCTCGTCCCTGGCGTGAGGCGAGACGGCGGTCTGGTCTTCCCAGACGGCGGTCTCGTCCCTTCAGGGCGAGAAACCTTATTTTTCGGGCCAAAAAACCCTCATATCTTAGTACGGGGGCCTAATAGTCTCTCCTAGTGGCTTGTTAGGCTTCGACCGTCTTCAAATAGGAAGCTTTCTGGCTTTATTCTGAGGCCGGGGAAGATTTGGGGTCTACATGATGAAGTCAAGAATGAAGTCAAAGGCAACTTTGTGGCAGTCAAAAGGTCACTTGGATTAAAGAGTAGTAGGATTAGTGTGTCTGCAGCTCTGCTTAGGTATAATCATTTTTATCTTTTCTGCTGCATGAAGTTTCTTCACTTAAAAGATTTTGCAAAATGCCTTTAAAAGTGTTTAAACGGTCAAAACCAAAGTATTTTGATAAAAGCTTTATTAATCAACTATTTTAACTAATAGAATATAAGCTTTATCAACTAAAATGTTCTTCACACTTTTATAACAGGTTTTCAACTGATATAACTTCGAAATAACCGATTGTTTTCATTAAAAGAAGTTTTGAAAACCTTCAGTCAGTATTTTAATTGATACAATTTTGAAATAACCGATTAAAATCACTTAAAATGTTCAGAGAAGTGTTCTGGCAGTATTTTAATCGATACAACTTCGAAATAATCGATTAAAACCACTTGGAGTACTGTTTGACCGATCAGAACGGGTTTATGACCGATCAGAACCAAATATGATCGATCAGAATAGAGGTATGACCGATCAGAACCGATTATGATCGATCAGAATTGGGTTATGACCGATCAGAACTATTTCAATCGATTAAACTGCGTTTCAATCGATTAAATCAACTTAAGAAAATTTCTGCTTAACGTTTTAATCGATTAAAACAGATTTTTATCAGTTAAAATCACTTGGAAAATTTTGACAAGAAAGTTTTGCAGTATTTTAATCGATTGAAACACGAAACAATCGATTAAAACAAATTAGAAGATTTTTTACAAAGAGTTTTAATTGATATAAATGTTGTCGTATCAGTTAAAACAAATCTGGGAAATAATCAAGAACATTTTAATGGATTAAAAGAAGATGTAACAGATTAAAAGATTATTTTAACAGATTAATTAAACCAGCAGTTTTGAAAATCTTCTATATAAAAAGAGTTGCTTGAACTTTTTATACATCATCTAATATACATCTTTTAGCAATCAATCAAGCAATCAAAAGTGCTACTTTCAAGAAAGAATCACGCTAGTTTTTGTGAAGTTCATCAAAGTTCTTTCTTGAGGCAAATTGCATTCTTTTGGAGAAGAAACACATATTGCAGAACTGCATAAAAATTGTTTGAGCGTTTTAGTTTCTTCTGTTTGTTTCTTTACTTTCTTTGACTGTATTGTTGGTGCCTGGAATTGTGGGCACTGGTTTCTGTAGCTGGAATTTGGCTGCAGGGTAGATCAAGGACTGGAATTTGGTTCTTGGTGAAAGGTTAGGTGCAAGAACTGGAATTGTGGTTCTTGTGGTAGATTGAGTGTGTGATTAAGGTTGTAATATGTAAAACATTCAATCTAGTGGAACCCAACTGGAATTTGGCTGGAGACTGGACATAGCCCTGGGATTGGGTGAACCAGTATAAACCTTGGTGATATCTTTCTAAACCTTTCTCTTCTTTAATTTTGTGACTGTATTTATTTTTTGATTGCTTGCTGTGTGATTCAAGAACTGATATGAAATCTTAATCTGAGAAATAGATAATCTATAAATTTGCGAAAATCTTTCAAAGATCAATTCACCCCCCCTCTTGATCTCAGCCTCTTTTACTAACACTTCTAAGGTTGGTACTAAATCGAACTGCGAAAACTCAAAGCAGTGTAGATTGGGATTCCAGAAGTGGATCAATGCTCTAACAAAGATAGGATCGATGCTGACTTTCAGGAGGTCAAGAATCCTTCCATAAGATTTCTCAAAATTAGCACTGACCTCCGGCGGCATATATGTACACAACTACCTTAACTTCTCTACACGGCATAGAAGGATTTCCACTTTTTTTAACTGTCTATTACTGGATCCCTCCATTATCTAAAAGAAATGAAAATGCATGATATGAGGATGAGTCCTTGTAAATGCATGCATGTAAGTGTTTGTTTTTCTAAATATTATCATGTTTTATTCCTAATATGATACATGATAGTGCTTGCTTTTTTCTTGAAAAAAAAAACTATCTATATGGATGTTTATGGATTTCGATGAAGAGAGTCCTATTTTCTTCTCTTATTATTTTTATGAACATATGTTGTATGAATCATAAGACTTTTGTCCAGAATATTTTTATTATAAAAAGGCATTTTTATGGGTTTTAATCATTTTTTACATTTTTATGACTCTTTATCTCTTCTGTCGGTCAACGTGGTTACTTAGCTTACAAAGAACCTGAAACCAAGCTAGCTTAACTGAAGACTGTCCGAGATAAAGTTGGTTTATCTTATCACTTTTATGGTTTTTAGGGTTTTTCATTATTTTGTTTGTATGATTACCCTATGCTAATGCATCAATACAAATGCAGCAAACGAATGCACACACAGTTCATTCATCCATGAGCAGAGCCACGCTTATTTCGAGGTGGGGTTTTCCTGCAGAAACGTGTTTGGTTTAGGTGGTTCTAAACTATTCTCACCAAGGCCAAAGGTCCCCAAGGTGCCCCCATTATAGGGACCTCTCAATCTCTCAGTCCTCGGGTCATGCACGGAACTCCGTGTCGACATCCTTAGACCAAAAGAAGAGAGTTATCACCTTGAGTTGGTGGTTTCCGACAACGGTTGTAGCCCCGTGTGCCAACAAGCCGGTCGTATCTGCCACCCACTCCCTATAGGTATTCACTCTTGCCCCCGGGTATAGAGGGATTGTAGTGTGCAAGGATTTTTGTGTACAATTTATATTTCAGACAATTTGCAGAAAATAATCATACAGCAATTGTCGCCGCCGTCCGTTCTGACGTCCAGGGACATCTCGAACGTTTAATGCGAGCGGTCGTGAAAAGATGGTTTAAACTCGCGTTTTTTGTTAAAAATATGTTCATTGCTTCTGAGGCGCTCAGCACTGAACTATCCTCTAATAGAAGCAAGGTTTTCGAAAAGGGTTCTTCTGGAGTCGCCACCAATGTTTTGACCATAAACATTGGAAAAGGAGAAAAAGGCATTGATTTTAATAAAAACCAAACTTGGTCATTATAACCAGAGTTGGGTAAGGGAGTTAGTTACGTGTGGGGAAGGTGTTAGCACCCCACAACGCCCCTTTCGGGTTCCCTATGACGGATTAATTCATTTAAGTGAAGATTACGAGAAATTATGCTATTACCCTATTTTATTCATACAGTATTTAAATATGGCTATCTACATGATTTTATTTACATTGCATACATAAAGCAATAAATAAAACAGTAAAAGAGAAGAGAATTGAGGAGAACCTCCGAAGCGAGCTTTATATTATAAGTCTTTTACAAAGAGGATGCTTTTCGGCAATCCTTCGCTCTACAATGACTCTTCTCTCGATTACAATATCGACTCGACTAAAATTTTACTGAAGAATCGAATGCTGGAATACAATTCCTTAACTGATTGTTACCTATTAAAGGCAATCAGAGAGATCATTCGAAGTAGGGAGAGAAGAAGACAAGTCTTGGAGTTGTCTGGTGTGTGGAAATGAGCAAATGAGCCTCCTATTTATAGTTTTCGTTGCCTGGCACATTTGGGACGGCCATCTGGGTTGGGACGGCCGTCCCAATTGAATTTTTTACACAGAGCCAGCCCCCCTAGGACTTGGGACGGCCGTCCCACATTTGGGACGCGCGTCTCACTTGTCCTAGGAAGTTTGGGACGGCCGTCCCAACTTTGGGACGGCTGTCTCGACCTGTTTTGTCCAGTTTTTGTGTTCTGGGACTCCGGGAAGCTTTCCTTGCTTTTTTCGGACGTTGGTTGATGCCGATGTGTGTCCGTTGAAGCTTTATCTTCATATAGGAAGTCTTCTTGGCCCTCATTAAGATGCCGGACGAGCTTTATCTTTGTGTAAGAAGTCTCCTTAGCTTTTGTCGGGTGACTGGGTGAACTCTATCTTGTTGCGAGAGGTCTCCTTTTCTTTTATTAAGAAGCCGGGCAAAATTAGGGGTCTACAGCAATTATTAAAGCCATACAATAAAACATACGGAAGAGGGTAAAGGCGTAATTTCAAATCTTCACTTAGTTTGAATTTTATCCGTCACTAAATGGGATCAACTCTCTAGCTTCCCCAGTAAAGTCACCATCTGTCGCCGCCATCCGTTCCGACGTCTAGGGACATCTCGAACGTTTATGCGAGCAGTCGCGAAAAGATGGTTTAGACTCGCGTTTTTATGTTAAAATATGTTCATTGCTTCCGAGGTGCTCAACAACTGAACTATCCTCTAATAAAAGCAAGGTTTTTGAAAAGGGGTTTTTATGGAGTCGCCACCAATGTTTTGACCGTAAACATTGGAAAAGGATAAAAAGGCGTTAATTTTAAGAAAAACCAAACTTGGCCATTATAACCAGAGTTGGGTAAGGGAGTTAGTTACGTGTGGGAAAGGTGTTAGCACTCCCACAACGCCCCTTTCGGGTTCCCTATGACGGATTCATTCATTAAGTAAAGATTACAAGAAATTACGCTATTACCCTATTTTGTTGCATAATATTAAAAAAATGACTATCTACATGGTTTTATTTCATATTGCATACATAAAGCAATAAATAAAGCGATAAAGGAGAAGAGAATTGAAAAGAACCTCCGTAGCAAGCTTTGTATTACAAATCTTTAACTGTGAGGATGCGTTTTGGCAATCCCCCGCTCTACAAAGACTCTCCTCCCAGACTACAGTATCGACTCGACTAAATTTTAAAGAAGAATTGAATGCTGGAATACAATTCCTTAACCGATTGTTACCTTTTTAAGGCAATTGGAGAGTTCATTCGAAGTAGGGAGAGAAGACAAGTGTTTGGTGTTGTCTAGAGTGTCAAAAAGTGGCAAATGAGCCTCCTATTTATAGTTTTCGCGGCCTGGCAGCTTGGGACGGCCGTCTGGAGCTTGGAAAACAGGGACGGCCGTCTGGGGAAGTTGGGACGGCCGTCTGGGATTTGGGACGGCCGTCTCAAGCCTCAAAACCAGTTGGGACGGCCGTCTGGAACTTGGGACGGCCGTCTGGACTTCTAGGACGGCCATCTCGACTATTTTTGCCAGATTTTGTGTTCTGGGACCCCTGGGAAGCTTTCCTTTCTTTATTCGGACGTCGATTGATGCCGATAAACATCCATTGAAGCTTTGTCTTCATATAGGAAGTCTTCTTGGCCTATATTGAGATGTCGGGCAAGCTTTATCTTGTTATAGGAAGTCTCCTTAGCCTTTATTGAGAGGTCGGGCGAGCTTTATCTTCATGTAGGAAGTCTTCTTTGCCTTTATTGAGAGGCCGGGAAAAATTAGGGGTCTACAGTACATCCTCTTCAGGGTATTGGATACATAAATTTGCATAAGTGAAATCAGGTGCAGCCATCTCCCTGAGAGTCCTCTCACGAGGTCCAATAGGTTGATCACCCATGTTATTAGTTTGGAAATTATCAGAAGAAGGTATATTAGGTGCAGTACTCTCACTATGACTATCTAATGGTTCAGACTCAAGAGATGAATTCCTAGAATGTCTAACTAATCTATGAAAGGTTCTGTCTATCTCGGGATCAAAAGGTTGTAAAAGGTCAGGATTGCTCCTAGTCATGCACTATATTCAACAATTCATGTATTTCCCAAGAGTTAAATTTTTTTTTAAAAAAGAAATCAATTATTTACTAGAATGACAACGGTAGACTGTGAATAAGTACACCAAGTAGGTTCCGAGGAAAGAGAGGTGGGTCACTAATGGACACACTTAAGTACCAAGTCTCTCCTAGCCAGAACCCTCCTAGACATGCACTCTCATACTACCAAGCTATATGTACGAGTTTCCTATGAGAATGGAAATTATAATTTTTTTTTAAATAAAGCTCGAAAACAAATTAGAGATGAAATTGTTTTTTTGAATTATTATTTATATTTATTTTTTTTATTTTTTATTTTTATTTTTATTTTTATTTTTTATTTTTTATTTAACTCAAAAGAGTTTTAGAACAACAATGGGCTATCAAAATAGTATTAAGAGAAGTAAGAATATTAAATTAAATAGAAAATCAAATAAAATATTCAATTAACTAACAAAAATAAAATATCCAAATAACAACAAATCAAATAAAATATTCAAATAACTGAAAATCAAATAAAATATTAAAAACTAACAATCAAATAAAATATTTAAATAACTAAAAATCAAATAAAATATCCAAATAACAACAAACCAAATAAAATATTAAATAACTGACAATCAAATAAAATATCCAAATAACAAAAAATCAAATAAAATATTCAATTAACAAGCAAATCAAATAAAATATTTAAATAACTGAAAATCAAATATTAAATAACTTAAAAATCAAATAAAATATTCAAATAAAAAAACGAAAACAAAAAATAAAAATTGAAAACCTAGACAAAAATCTTAGTCCCCGACAACGGCGCCAAATTTGATCAATGTCGTACTTCGGTCAAATAATTAAAATAGATAAATGTAGTACTAGGAAGCTTTTCTAGGTCGTCTCCCAAAGACCACAAATTTCTATCAAAGCTTATCAATTTTTTAATTTAGAATAGTAACAAAAAAGGGAGTTTTTTCAAAATTAAAATATTAGGTGAAACAGAACAAAAGTAAATTATAAAAATGCGGATTAAAATGCAATTGATTTTCTTATTCTAATGCAGTGTCACTTATCCTAGATTACGAAATTAATTCGAAATTAACCAACTAAGCGAAGATAAATCCCAAATTATATTCTAATCCAAAATTAATCAACTAAGCGAAGATTAATCTAAAATTAGCTTTAACCCTTGTTCCAATATGAAATTAACCAACTAAGCGAAGATTAATTCCAAATTTTCCTTAACCCTTATTCCAACATGAAATTAACCAACTAAGCGAAGATTAACCCCAAATTATCCTTATACAATTAAGCATTGTATACATCACATAATCTCATATCTAACACAGAATTAAGCAAACTGTGATATAAGTTTCGGTTTATTAAGCATAAACAAATTATAATCCAATACTGAGATTAGAAGATGAAAAGTTAAGAGAACAAACAAAATGAAATTGAAGAACAAAACCTCAAAACTCTACTGCATTCTCCTCGGAAAATCAATATAAAGATTTAGCTATCCATGGAAAATCAAAAACGCAAAAGAAGAGACATATGCAGGGCAGATTTCGTAGTGAATTTTCGACTTCAATTTTGGACACCTTATAATTGGAATTTAACAATGCTCATGAGAGAGAAAATTGTAGCCTTGCCTCTTAGCTTTACAACGCACTTCGAATCGTCGAATTTGGAGTGTAGTAGCTCCAGATATGTCCTTCTCACTGGGCAAAGGTCGGCTGCACGATGCGGCTTCGCGTTTTTCCTTCGTCTTTAATATCTGGTTGCCTCTCCTTTATATGGATAACCCTAACCCTAATCTTAGTCTAGGTTTGGGTTCAACTAGCCCACAAAACACATAAAAAACAAAAAAACTGATTCTAATGGACAATTGGCATGGCATCTGACCCAATCTTCCAAGCCCAAAATTGCTTTAAATTGTATAGAATAAAATATGACATTTGACCCAATTTTCCAAGCCTAAAATTGCTTTAAACTGTCCTGAAAATAATAATGAGCAAATATTAGATCAAATAGATCTAAATTAATTAAAATCTGAATTATTGGCCCAATGAAGCCCAATCAATGAAAATGCACTAATAATAGACAATTAAACACAATGCACCAATTAAGATAAGTACATAAAGATAAGAAAATGCGGGAAAATAATGGTTCATCAGCCCCCAAGGTGGTCCCATTATAGGGTCCCCACTCTCTAGCCTTCCGACCATGCATGGCACTAAGGTCGTAGTTAGTCTTTGTGCCAAAAGAGGAAGGTTATCACCTTGAGTGGTGGTTTCCGACCATACCGATGGGCTCATGGCCCTCCCTACGACAAATCGTACCTACCACCCACTCCTTATGGATTTCCCACTTGCCCCTGGGTATAGGGGGAACTGTTGTGTGCAAAGGTTTGTGTATAGTTTGTATTTCAAACAATTGCATAAACAAGCAACAGTTATTAAAGCCAAGCAAATAAAACATGTTATAAAACAAGGTAGGGTAAAAGCAAAAATTTTAAGTTTATTTATTAAACTGACCCATCACTAAATGGGATCAACTCTCTAGGCTTTGTTAGAATCGTGCAGCGGAATGTTCGCGTGGTCGGACAAAAACCAAGAGGGGGGGTGAATTGGTTTCTTAACAAAAATTAGGTTTTCAAAATTTTCCCCAAATTTTACCGATTAAAAACTGTGTAAATGTAAATAGAGAAGAGAAGAGAATCATACACAGGAGATTTATACTGGTTCGGATCAAAAGACCCTATGTCCAATTGCTAATTGCTCAAACAGAGGATTAACGCTGTCACTATAATCAAGTTGTTACAAACAAATTACAATTGAAAAGATAAAGATAAGAAAACACCTCTCTTGAAATCTACAAGAGATGAAGAACAGTTTTTCCTAGAGACGACACAACACACAATCCACTAAGAACTCCACTTAGTGATTCTTATCGCTTCTAGCCCACACCAGGTTCCAAAAGCCCCTTTTTCTTGCAACAAACAGTTCTCTGGCACTACAGCACTTAACTTTTGTATGAAAAAGGTTGTTCTTCTTTTCTGAGTGCCATAGAGAAGCTTAAGTAGAGAAATTAGGGTTTGGGAATTGGGAATTTCGGAATTAGGGTTCTTGGAAATAGGGTTTTCGAAAATAGGGTTGATTTGAAGTTAAAAATCAAAATTTGACTTAAATAATCGATTAAATGAAGTATTAATCGATTATTACGAGCCAAAATCAACGAACCCTAAAACTCTCGTTTTAATCGATTAAAAGGGTTGTTAATCGATTAACGAGCTCGTTAATCGATTAACAGGTGGTTTAATCGATTAAACCAAGTGAGCAGATACGTGAAAATGGTTTTTCTCACTCGTTTTAATCGATTATTTCCCTATTTAATTAATCGATTAAAGCCGAGCCTGGATGATAAATTTGAGCTTTTTGAAGCTTCTAAGGTGCAGACTATGTACCGACTATCTTAAACTCTAATATTACAGACTCAATCTAATTGAAACAGAGTTATTACAATACAAAACAAGTCTTCAACACTCTAAGTCTTTGTGTTCTTGAATCATCATCAAAATCAACAATCTTCATGTCCATCAAGTGCAACATCAAGTCCTTGAATGTTCAACAATCTCCCCCTTTTTGATGATGATCAAAATTATCTTTTAAATCCTTGTAATAACCTGTTTTATCTGTCATACTAACAAACGCATTAAACATACCAGATAATATTTAAAAACAATCATTTTATGCTTTAAATATTTTCTCCCCCTATTTTGATTAGAATAAAAAATAATTCATCTATTACAAACATAAGAGCTCCCCCTCAAAATATGCATAATTTAGATAAAACTCCCCCTCAATCAAAGCAACAACACCATATTTTATTTCAGAGATAAGCAATCATTACAATATAAGAAATAACAACAAATTTAAAATTCTTCACTATCATCACTATGAAAGTGTGCATCAAATCTATTTTCTAAACGACACACTTTATCATCTACATCAGATATACGGCGAATTATTTCCTCATGCCGTACTCCAGAAAGCGTGAAGAATGACTGCATTCTCTGATTCATGTCAGATAACATGTCTTTCATGGATTGTCGGGTTTCATGACGGGTAGAGGAAGTACCAACACTTTGGATTGGATCAGAGGGAAACTCAGCAGCAGGAGGCATATCTTCATCAGAATCTTCATTGTCACCACCTTGATTCGGAACGTCATCCTTGTGAACATAAATGTCGTTGACTCGCACCATTTGTAGTTGGATCAATGTGCTGTCAAGCATGCGATTCAAGTTATTTGTTCTTACTGTTTGTTCACCTTCGACATTGACTCCCTTATATTCAAGAATCCGAGAGACAAGGAGGGCGTATGGAATTTTTGAAGGTGGGATGGCATTTGGCTTTTAACATAGTCATGGTGACAAGAACGCCCCAATCTAAGGGCTCATTATTCATTATGGCATGAATAATCCTAAGATCAATTGAAGAACATTGAGCATGATTTGTAGCCCGGGGACAGAGGATCCAGACAAGTAGATGTAAAATCATGCGTTCCTCCTTCTTCAAAGGTCCAGCAAGAAGGAGACGCCCAATCTCCATGGAGGGATTACGCAGAAAAGAACGGTAAGCTAAGAACCTGTCAAAATCATCTAACTCACCATAAATGTTAATAGCATCTTCTCTAATTGGAAAGTAGGCAACGTTCTCCCAAATATCATCGTCAAGAATAATTGTGACGCCTTTTACTCTAGAGGTAGCTATTTGATCTCTGAATTTAAATCTAGAGTAAAATACCCTAACAAGGTCAGGATAATACGTACCTTGCATTTGGATGAAGGGAAGAACTCCTTGAATTTCAAGAAGGTTGGGAAAATTGAATCTCCTATTGATGAACTGCTCACCAATAAGGAACTTTGGAGAAATAATAGCACGTTCCTTCCAATAGGTTAGAAATTCTTGTTGGTCATCTGTATCAGAAACCCATCCTTCTACAGAATTAGGACGGGGACGAGATGAGAGTGCAGATCTTCTTCTAGTAGGGATCTTAGCACGAGAAGATGAGGTCATTTAAAGATTGGAGTAATAACAAGAAGATTTAGAAAGCTAAATGTATTGAGAAGAGGGCAAGATTGATAGAATAAGGCAAGAAAGCTTGATTTCAAGAGATAGAAGTGAGTAGAAGTGAAATGGAGGTTCCTACTTATAGCCAAGCATGTCCAACGGTCATATGGAAGGGAATATAGGTCAAAAGATCCATTGGCAATGGCTAGGAAGCCAAACTTGCCAGGTTTAATCGATTAAAAATCAAATTAATCGATTAAACCAGTGCCAGAACCATTTAATCGATTAAATTGTGCAGTTAATCGATTAATGCTGTATTTAATCGATTAATTGTCGAATTAATCAATTAATCCAGAGAGGAATGCCCTGTTTTGAGTGTTTTGGATGCAAATAATCGATTATAACTCCAATTAATCGATTATTCCAGAGAGTACTTCAAATTTTTGAGGTTTTAACACATGATAAACTATTAACATTATGTATAATGAATTTTAACATTACAATCATCCAAAAACTGTCTAAATAAGCAGATTTTAAGCTATTTCTAATATCCCTAAGTCTCTTCTAAGATCATAAAATCTATCCTTGGGTAGAGGCTTAGTAAAAATATCTGCTAATTGATGCTTTGTATCAACATACTCTATTTTACAGTTTCCTTTGCTGATATGATCTCTCAAAAAGTGATGTCTAATTTCTATGTGCTTAGTCCTAGAGTGCATTACTGGATTCTTAGTAAGATTAATTGCACTCGTATTATCACACATCAAAGGTATGTCATTTAAAAATATACTATAATCTTCTAACTGTTGTTTCATCCAAAGAATTTGAGCACAACAACTACCAGCTATAATATATTCAGCTTCAGTGGTAGATAAAGCAACACAAGCCTGTTTCTTAGAATGCCAAGATACTAAGGATGATCCTAACAAATGACATGTCCCACTAGTACTTTTCCTATCAATTTTGCATCCACCATAATCAGCATCAGAATATCCAATTAAACTAGTACAAGCATCAGAAGGATACCATAATCCAAAACCAGTAGTTCCTTTTAAATATTTTAAAATGTGTTTTACTGCAATTAGGTAAGATTCTTTAGGACAAGCCTAAAATCTAGCACACACACAGACACAATGCATAATATCAGGTCTACTTGCAGTTAAGTATAACAGTGAACCTATCATACCTCTATACATAGATTGATTAACTTCCAAACCTGATTCATCCTTGTCTAGATAGCATGAAGTTCCCATGGGTGTGTTAGCTTCCTTTGAGGTGTCCATTCCAAACTTTTTAAGTATCTCTTTGCAGTATTTGGTTTGAGAGATGAAAATGCCATCTTTAAGTTGCTTGATTTGTAGTCCAAGGAAGAATCTCAATTCTCCCATCATAGACAATTCAAACTCTCCCTGCATTATCTTAGCAAATTCTACACATAACGAATTATCAGTTGATCCAAAAATAATATCATCAACATATACCTGGACCAATAAGATATGTTCTTTAACTTTCTTTATAAACAAAGTAGAATCAATTTTTCCTCTAGTAAAATCATTTAAAGTTAGGAAACTACTTAGCCTTTCATACCAAGATCTAGGAGTTTGTTTCAACCCATATAATGCTTTCTTTAATTTAAAAACATGATTAGGAAAACTAAAATCCTCAAAACCAGGGGGTTGCTCCACATAAACTTCTTCTTTAATAAAACCATTCAAAAAATGCACTCTTAACATCCATTTGATATAATTTAAATTTCATCAAATATGCATAAGCAAGAAGTAGGCGTATAGCCTCTAACCTGGCAACAGGAGCATAAGTTTCATCATAGTCTATACCTTCCTCCTGACAATAGCCTTTGGCAACAAGTCTGGCTTTATTCTTTGTTATGTTCCCATCTTCATCAAGTTTATTTCTAAACACTTATTTGGTTCCAATAACTTGATGTGATTCTTCCCTTAGGATTAATTCCCAGACTTGATTCCTTTCAAATTGGTTAAGCTCTTCTTGCATTACTATGCACCATTGGTCATCTTTAAGCGCTTCCTCAACATTTTTAGGTTCTATCTGTGACACAAAAGCTACAGACATGCAAAAATTAGTCATATTTCTAGTTCTTACCCCTTTTGAGATATCACCAATGATATTGTCCATTGAGAGTCCTCTAGGAGATTGCAATTCTTTTGCTAATTCAGGTGTTGGAGAAGGCTCATTTTCTTCTAAATACAATTCATCAAAAGCCTCTCTTATATATTCATCATCACCTGCAAGTTCTTTATTTGACTCAAGAGGATTTCCCCCAAGGTCTACAATCTCATCAAAAGTGACATGTATAGATTCTTCAATATTTAAAGTTCTTCTATTAAATACCCTGTAAGCCTTGCTAGTTAATGAATAACCTAAGAAAATGCCCTCATCAGCTTTAGAGTCAAATTTTCCTAAGTTGTCCTTTCCATTATTTAACACAAAGCACTTACATCCAAAAATTTTCAAGTGAGCAACATTAGGCTTTCTACCATTAAACAATTCATAGGGAGTAGATTTAATAATTGACCTAATGAGCATTCTATTTAAAACATAACATGCAGTACTAACCTCATCAGCCCAAAAATATTTAGGAACATTAGATTCATTTAACATAGTTCTAGCAAGTTCCTCTAATGACCTATTTTTCCTTTCAACTACACCATTTTGTTGGGGAGTCCTAGGAGCAGAAAAGTTATGTAATATTCCATTTTCTTCACAATAATTTTCAAACTTTTCATTTTGAAACTCACCACCATGGTCACTTCTTAAAACTTTAATTCTCAAATCTTTCTCATTTTGAATTTGTTTTGCAAATTTTCTAAAGACCTTAAAGGCTTCACTTTTCGTAGTTAGGAAAAATGTCCAAGTATACCTAGAGTAATCATCAACAATTACAAGACCATAATAATTTCCACCAAAGCTTTTTATCCTAGAAGGACCAAATAAATCTAAATGTAATAATTCTAGGGGTTTTGAAGTGGAAATAACATTCTTTGATTTAAATGATGATTTTACTTGTTTACCTTTTTGACATGCATCACACAATCTATCTTTTTCAAATTTTAACTTAGGCAAACCAATAACTAAGTCTTTTGAAATCAATTTATTCAAATGATGCATATTTATATGAGCTGCTCTCTTATGCCATAACCAAGGGTTCTCTTCCTTAGCAACTAGACATGTTATGCTAGAATCATGTAAACAATCCAAATCAATCAAATATATGTTGTTATGTCTAATGCCTTTTAATTCTATATTTTCAGAATCTATCAAATGTATGGTGCAAAATTTACTTTCAAAAATTACCTTGAAACCTTTGTCACATAGTTGACTTATGCTAAGGAGATTATGTTTAAGTCCATCAACAAGAAGCACATCCTTGATCTCCAAAGTGTTTGCACCACCTATGTTTCCAATTCCAAGAATCTTCCCTTTGTTGTTGTCCCCATAAGTTACATATCCTTGTTCCTTAGCTTTGAAACTCACAAATTTTGATTTATCACCGGTCATATGCTTTGAGCATCCACTATCAAGATACCACATAGACTTCTTTGATTTGGAAGTTTCCTACAAAACAAGAACATAGTAAACTTAGGTCCCCACAAATTTTGGGTCCTTGGGGTTAGTGACATAACAAATTATTTAACAATAGGAACCCAAATGTATTTACCTTTAGGAACACCAAAATGTTTAATTTTACATTTATTAGAAGTGTGACCTTGTTTCATGCAATAAAAACATGCTTTTGATGTAGCTTTAGAATAAGATGCTTTACTTACAAAACATGCTCTAGATCCTTTTTCTACCCATACTCTCTTATTTTTCTTTTTAGAATTTTTCAAGGAAACTTTATGATTTACATTATTTTGAGCAAACACCATTTCATGCTTCTTAAGATCATCTATTTCCTTTTCGGCTTTGTCTAGCAAATGGTTAAGAATATCTATGTCATATTCATGCTCTTTACAATTTGCACATTCTAGGTTCTTATCATTTTCCTCATCTAAACATACAATTTTCGTTTCTAATAATTTCTTTTCTTCTAAACATGTGATTTTCATTTTTAAAGAGTCTATTTCCTTTTCGGATCTACTTAAATTCTTCTTTACAACTTTATATTCATTCTTCAAGTTCTTGAAAGCACTAAACAATTCATTATAAGCATTTTGCAATTCATCATAATTATTTTCATCATCACTTGAAGATGAGTCGGAATCACTTACCTCAAAGTCGGAAGAAATGTTGTCATTTGCCATTAAGCAAATATTTGATTCTACTTCCGAGTCACTTGATTCCGAGCTTGAGTCACTGTTGTCCCAAGCAATATAAGCTTTCTTCTTGAAGACCTTTTTGCCTTTGTTTTCATCGTTTTTCTTGTTTGGGCATTCGGTCTTTACATGCCCTGCTTCACCACAACCATAGCATTTTATATTTACGGAAGTACTTTCTCTTACCTTTCCCTTACCTTTGAAAGGATGCCTTCCTTTAGCTTTCATGAATTTGGTGAACTTCTTTATCATAAGACTCAACTCTTCTTCTTCATTTTCCGAGTCTTCTTCTTCCTTCTTATTTTTACCTTTGGAAATTTTGGTTTTGAAGGCTAAATTCTTCTTTTGATATTGCCCTTCTTCATCGTTTAGCCTACCAAGCTCAAGCTCATGCTCTCTTAGCTTTCTGAATAGCGCCGCCATTGACATTGTGGCAAGGTTCTGTGACTCCGATATGGCCGTCACCTTAGGTTGCCATTTCCTATCCATAGATTTTAAAATTTTAACATTTAATTCATCAACGTCAAATATTTTACCTAATCCGGTGAGATGATTCACAATATGAGTGAAACGCTTTTGAACGTCGAAAATCGTTTCGCCTTGTTGCATCCGGAACATCTCGTATTCTTGGATTAAGGAGTTTTTACGTGCTCTCTTGACGTCGTCAGTACCTTCGTGGGTCATTCTAAGCATTTCCCACATTTATTGGGCACTTTTACAAACAGAAATCCTGTAAAACTCGTCAAGCATTAAAGCAGATGAAATTATATTTCTAGCCCTAACGTCAAATTGTGCTTTTCTGTTTTCTTCTGCAATCCATCTAGAAAAAGGTTTGGGAACGTCAACACCATTCTCAGTAACTTTAGGAATATATGGACCGTTTAAAATAGCATCCCAAACGCCTATATCAACAGACTCTAAAAAAATTTGCATTCATACTTTCCAGAAAGGATAATTTTGACCCGCAAAAAGTGGGGGTCTGTTGATAGACGCACCTTTGGCAAAAGTTTGATTTTGTCCGGCCATTTTCGAAAAATTTGAATGACTATCAAAGGAAGCTCTGATACCACTTGTTAGAATCGCGCAGCGGAATGCTTGCGTGGTCGGACAAAAACCAAGAGGGGGGGTGAATTGGTTTCTTAACAAAAATTAGGTTTTCAAAATTTTCCCCAAATTTTACCGATTAAAAACTGTGTAAATGTAAATAGAGAAGAGAAGAGAATCTTACACAGGAGATTTATACTGGTTCGGATCAAAAGACCCTATGTCCAATTGCTAATCGCTCAAACAGAGGATTAACGTGTCACTATAATCAAGTTGTTACAAACAAATTACAATTGAAAAGATAAAGAAAAGAAAACACCTCTCTTGAAATCCACAAGAGATGAAGAACATTTTTCCCTAGAGACGGCACAACACACAATCCACTAAGAACTCCACTTAGTGATTCTTATCGCTTCTAGCCCACACCAGGTTCCAAAAGCCCCTTTTTCTTGCAACAAACAGTTCTCTGGCACTACAACACTTAACTTTTGTATGAAAAAGGTTGTTCTTCTTTTCTGAGTGCCATAGAGAAGCTTAAGTAGAGAAATTAGGGTTTGGGAATTGGGAATTTCGGAATTAGGGTTCTTGGAAATAGGGTTTTCGAAAATAGGGTTGATTTGAAGTTAAAAATCAAAATTTGACTGAAATAATCGATTAAATGAAGTATTAATCGATTATTACAGAGCCAAAATCAACAGAACCCTAAAACTCTCTGTTTTAATCGATTAAAAGGGCTGTTAATCGATTAACAGGCCTGTTAATCGATTAACAGGTGGTTTAATCGATTAAACCAGTGAGCAGATACAAAAAATGGTTTTTCTCACTGTTTTAATCGATTATTTCCCTATTTAATCGATTAAAGCCGAGCCTGGATGATAAATTTGAGCTTTTTGAAGCTTCTAAGGTGCAGACTATGTACCGGCTATCTTAAAATCTAATATTACAGACTCAATCTAATTGAAACAGAGTTATTACAATACAAAACAAGTCTTCAACACTCTAAGTCTTTGTGTTCTTGAATCATCATCAAAGTCAACAATCTTCATGTCCATCAAGTGCAACATCAAGTCCTTGAATGTTCAACAGGCTTCCCCAGTGGAGTCGTCATCTGTCGCCGCTATATAAAGAGGCGGTCGGAGCGACGCGATGGTTTTGACTTCGACTTGCATTTTTAAAGTGATGTTACAACGCCTTTAGGTTGTCCGATAACCGGGCTGGACCTAAAGGCGAGGTTTTTGAAAAAGGGTTCTGGAGTCGCCACCAATGTTTTATCCGGAAACATTGGAAAAGGAAGAAAAAGAAGGCGTTGGTTTAGAAAAACCAACTTTGGCCATTATAACCGAAGTTGGATAAGGGAGTTAGTTATGAAAGAATTAATGGTTGAGTTCAAGAGGGGGGGGTGAATTGAACTTTAAAACTTTTTTGCAAAACTTACTTTCTTTTGGAAGAATGAGTTATCTTTATTCAATCTTTGCGACGGTAATTTGGTTTAAACACAACAAGTTTATAGACAGAAAATAAAAGAGATGAAAGAAGAATTTTAACACACAAATTTATACTGGTTCACTCTAATCCAGAGCTACATCCAGTTCTTGACAAACCAGTCAAGTTCCACTAATACCAAGTGAAAATTACAACCAGTAGATACTCACCAATCTACCCCAAGAACTATCTTGCAAACCCACAAGATAGAATCTTGAAAACCACCCAGTAACCAAATCCAGTTACTGTACCAAGTGCAGATCACAATCCAACATGCACAATCACACTTTTACAAAAGAGTATGGAAAGAAAAAACCTGGACTTGAAGTTCTAATTGTCCAGAACAAATTCTAACAAGCACTTTCTCTCTTTGATTGACCACAATTCTGATCACAAGCACCTTATGATATGAAAAGATTCTTGAATGCAGAGAAAGTCACGTATATGAAAGTTTCACAGATTGATTTCACAAGTTTTCTCAAGTAGTGTGTTGTATATCTTTCAAAAGATAGATCAATTCTGTATATATAGAGTAAAACAAAGAATCGAACGTTTCATCTGTCAAAAACTGCTTCGGAGAGTCACAAGATCGATTAGTTTGAAAGTATAACAGCTTTAGAAGAGACTCTGATCGATTAGAACTGAAGTATGATCGATCGAATCGAAGTTATGATCGATCAGAATGAAACTATGATCGATCAGAATACATTTCAATCGATTAAAACATCGATTCAATCGATTGATTTCATTTAAAGCTCCATTCAATCGATTGATTCGAGTTTTTAATGGATTGAAACAGCTTTATGAAAAATGACAGCTCTCTGTTTCAATCGATTGAAATTTATTTTAACAGATTGAAATCCTGCAAACACTTAGTTAAAAAAAATAGCCTCTCTGTTTTAACAGATTGAAAAATATTTCAACAGATTGATTTTCTGAAAAACTCTTAGACTGAAAAAATAGTCTTTCTGTTTCAACAGATTGAAAAAATATTTCAACAGATTGATTTTCTAAAAACTCTTAGACTGAAAAAATCTTTCTATTTCAACAGATTTAAAAATCATTTCAACAGATTGAAAATGCGAAACTTTGATATTGAAAAATTCATTGAGTTATTTTAACTTGTTGATTCCGCGAATCAATTAATTGAAAATACGACTATGTATGACCACTTATTATGTTGAGTGATTTTAACAGATTGAAAATCCTTTTCAATAGATTGAAAAACTTAGTTTGTTCTTTTAATACTTAGATGTTAGTTTTTCATGCAGAAAAATGATTTTCAATGGGATGCAACATTATAAGGCGCTTATCACAAAATATAATGGACTATCAAGAGATTAAGTGCTTAAACTAAAACCCAATCATCTACACACCCACAACCTAAACTATATCTATGTCTTCATCAAATCCACCAAGTGCTTCAATCTCCCCCTATTTGATGGAGACAAATAACCACTCGCACTCGCATAAAAAATAATGCACCGTAGACATATATTTTGTGGTGTGTGTGTAGTGACAGCTTTTAAGCAAAATACTTCTCCCCTATTTGACTCGCATCAAATAGATTGTTTTAGTTACGATCCAATGGGGCCACGTGGGTACCCCGAATATAAAACAGAACATTAAAAACTAAGAAAAGAAAACAGAATAACTAAAACATAAAAAGTCTTCTAGTTGATTATCAATATGCTGGAACCTTGCAATGAAATTTTCATCCAAATAATGTTGCCGAGCCCTCAGAGCAGCAGTCATCTGCATATGCCTCCTTTGGTCTGAATGCAGTTCGCTCATTTGATGTAACATTGTTCTTTCAAACCGAGACGAGGCGTGCCACTGGTCAGGCAATGGATTGTATGGAATCATTTCCAGTGGGGTCACTTCTTCCATTGGATCAAACGGACGTGTTGCAGAAGTTCCGGGAATATCGGTGTTGATTCCTTCCTCTTGCTCTTCTTCTTCACTTTCTTCACTTCTCCCAAGATCTTCTTTCGAGATCCATTCACCATCAATTTTAATGAATCCCATTTTGTGAAGCACAGAATTATTTATTTCATTCGTTGGTCGGACGGTTTCAACAAGTTCTCCTACTACATTGACACCAAAATGTGTTAAAAACTTAGAAATCGAATAGCATAAGGATACCTGAAATCACTAAGTCTCTTGGCTTTGATCATGTGGTCCTTGATGACAAAGACCCAGCTTCACCCGTATCCCGTGGTGAATTCGAGTACATCGATTACTAAATCTCCTTCATTTAGCACCGCATGATTGCTTCCCCGGGTGTGAGCCGTCAGGACACAATGAAGGCGAGAATCCTTTCTTCCAGCTTCAGCTTCCCAGTATTGAAAGAACTGACAGAATCACGAGTATTCTTCATGCATGACCGAAAGTACTGGACCTTATTAAATTCCTCCACATCTGAAGTGTATCCTTTGGTGACTTTTACACCAACATCCTTTATTCCAACAACCTCCTTCCAGATGTTGGGTGAAATTTCAATGTCTACACCTTTAAATTGGGTTTTCAAAGTGGAACCTTCAAAGGATAAATTTGTGAAGAAAACTTTAATCAAATCAGGATAAATCCTACCATTTAACTCCAGAAACTTCTGAAGCTTTTGGTGTTGTAGTAGATTTCGAATGCCTCTGAATCCTTCGGCATCAAACCAGGAAAACTTTAACATCTTCGGAATGTTGACTTGCTTCCTGCTCAATTCATGGATAAACAAATCCATTTTCTCTTGGTCCCCATTGAACCAAGTTTCAATCCTTCCTTCAACATTCTGTTCTTGCCTTGCAGTAGAAGACTTGCCTCTACTGGACTTCTTCCTACCAGACTTTGTGCGCTTGAGCATACTTGATTTTTGGGATGAGCAGAACAGAGAAGAACCGAGAAAAGAGAAAGTTCAAAGAAGGAAATAATACTACAGGAATAAGAATAAACAAACCTTTCAGCTTCAAAAATTTTTGTCTTTACTGTTTTATTGTTTTAGTGTTTCTGCGCAGTGATGATAAAGGTGGAGAGAGAAGAAATTGCTACTGAACCATTTAATTACCCTCACAGTAGATATCCAATTAGGGTCAATCAGCTTTTATTGGAAATCTTAGATATTAAAGAGAGTAGCTGAAGTTTATCTTGTTGTAAATGCTTTCAATTTACTCTACAGAAATTGTTTAGAGACAAAGTACATACAACTAGCCCTAAAAAAAATAATCAATTGATATTCCGTGAAACCAATTGATTTTGTAATCGTAGATACTCAGAAGTAAAATAAACCGATTGAATCGAGAATTAAATCGATTGTTTTGTGAAATAAAATCATTCAGAGTATCATAAGTGAATTCAATCGATTGAATCGAAGATTTAATCGATTGATTTATAGAAGAAAGTATGCAGAGCTACAAGGTTAATGAAATAAACCGATTAAAAGTTTATCTAATCGATTGAACTAATAACATATCAATACCAGAGAGTAAGGATCAGGAAATCAACAGATTATTTCGCAATTTCAATCGATTGAAACAAATAATATCAAGTTATTCATGCAATTTATTAATCGATTGAACTTGTTATCAGCCTGTTAAAAAGCATACAATCACTGTAAAGAATCAGTTATGCAATACTAGATATATCTAGAATTCCTAATTCAGTCCTAAGCATATTAAGTCTATCTCTAGGAAGTGGTTTAGTGAATAAATCAGCTAACTGCTTTTCAGATTCAACGAATAAAATCTCACAGATCACCCCTAGATACGTGTTCTCTAATAAAGTGATGTCTAATTTCAATATGCTTAGTTCTAGAGTGTTGAATAGGATTCTTAGTTAAGTTTATTGCACTAGTATTGTCACAAACCGGAGGTACCTTGTTTAGAGTCACTCCATAATCTGTCGGTTGTTGCTTGAGGTAGATGATTTGAGCACAACGACTCCGTACTGCAATGTATTCAGCTCTGCAGTTGACAGAGCAACACACGCTTGCTTTTTGTCGTGCCACGATATAAGACTCGCTTCCCAGTAAATGACAAGTACCGGAGGTACTTTTTCCATCCAATCTACATCCCGCAAAGTCAGAATCGGAAAATCCAACAAGTTTAAGGGATGCACCTTCAGGATACCATAGTCCAACATTAACTGTTCCCTTAAGGTACTTCAGAATCCTTTTGGCAGCGATAAGATGTGATTCCTTTGGATTTGCCTGAAATCTTGCACAAAGGCATACACTAAACATAATGTCAGGTCTACTAGTAGTTAGATATAGTAGTGAACCAATTAAACCTCTATATTTAGTTTGATCAACAGGTTTTCCTTTTTCATCTAAGTCTAGACAACAGTTAGTAGACATGGGTGTAGAGGATTCCTTGCAATTGTGCATATCAAATTTCTTTAACAATTCATTGCAGTATTTAGATTGGCTAAGAAAAATGCCATTTCTTAATTGTTTAACCTGGAGATCAAGGAAGAAATTCAATTCTCCCATCATAGACATTTCAAATTCACTTTGCATTTCTTTTACAAACTTATTACACATGGCATTATTAGTGGAACCGAAAATGATATCATCCACATACACCGCACTAGAATAATGTCGGTTCAGATTTCTTAATGAATAGAGTTTTATCAACCTCACCTCGCTTGTACCCTTGATCAATTAGGAAGTTACTTAACCTCTCATACCATTGTCTAGGTGCTTGCTTTAAACCATAAAGGGCCTTTTTCAATTTGTAGACATGGTCGGGATGCTTGTGATTTTCAAACCCAGGAGGTTGAGAAACATACACTTCTTCATTGATGAGTCCATTAAGAAAGGCACTCTTTACATCCATCTCGTAGTAATCTGAAACCACTTATACAGGCATAAGCTAATAATAATCTGACAGCTTCAAGTCTAGCTACAGGTGCAAAGGTTTCATCAAAATCAATACCCTCTTGTTGGTTATACCCTTTGGCTACCAACCTAGCTTTATTTCTAGTAATAATGTCGTGTTCATCTAGCTTGTTTTTTAATACCCACTTAGTACCAATTACATTGATATCTTTGATTTTAGGAACTAATTCCCACACTTTATTTCTTTCAAATTGATTAAGCTCATCATGCATGGCTCTAACCCAGTATTCATCATTTAATGCTTCTTTAACTGTCTTAGGCTCTATTTGTGAAATGAATGCCATATTGTCGCCGCCATCCATTCTGACGTCTGAGGACATCTCGAACGTTTATGCGAGCGGTTGCGAAAAGATGGGAGAGACTCGCGTTTTTTGTTAAAATTGTGTTCATTGCTTCCGAGGTGCTCAACACTGAACTATCCTCTAATAGAAGCAAGGTTTTCGAAAAGGGGTTCTTTTGGAGTCGCCACCAATGTTTTGACCAGAAACATTGGAAAAGGAAAAAAAAAAGGCGTTGATTTTATTAAAAACCAACTTGGCCATTATAACCAGAGTTGGATAAGGGAGTTAGTTACGTGTGGGGAAGGTGTTAGCACCCCCACAACGCCCCTTTCGGGTTCCCTATGACGGATTTATTCATTAAGTGAAGATTATGAGAAATTACGCTTTTACCCTTATTTTATTCGTACAGTATTTAAATATGGCTATCTACATGATTTATCTACATTGCATACAAAAAGCAATAAATAAAGCAATAAAGAATAAGAGAATTGAGAAAAACCTCCGTAGCAAGCTTTTATATTAAGATTCCGTTACAAGGAGGACGCGTTTCGGCAGTCCTTCGCCCTACAATTGCTCTCCTCGCGACTTACAATATCGACTCGACTAATTTTTCTAGAAGAAATCGAATGCCGGAATAGAAATTCCTTAACTGATTGTTACCTATAATAGGCAATCAGAAAGATCATTCGAGAGAGGGAGAGAAGAAGACAAGTCTCAGAGTTTTCTGGAGTGTCTGGGGTGAGGAATGAGACAAATGAGGCTCATATTTATAGCATTTTCGCTGCCTGAGACTTTGGGACGGCCGTCTGGGTTGGGACGGCCGTCCCAAACGTGATTTTTGCGTTGTGCCAATCTGGGACGGCCTTACTGGGTTGGGACGGCCGTCCCAAACGCAATTTTGTGCACGTTGGGACCTCCTGGGGTTTGGGACGGCCGTCCCGAATGTGGGACGCGCGTCCCAACTGCTTAATTGCAGTTGGGACGGCCGTCCCAACCTTGGGATGGTGGTCTCGACCTGTTTTGTCCGGCTTTTGTATTTTGGGACCCCGGGAAGCTTTCCTTGCCGTTTTCGGACGTGGATTGGTGCCGATATATGTCCGTTGAAGCTTTATCTTCGTGTAGGAAGTCTTCTTTGGCCTTCATTTGTCATGTTGGGCGAGCTTTATCTCTGTATAGGAAGTCTCCTTTGTCCGTTATCATGTAGACGGGCGATCTCTGTATTGGTTGCGGGAGGTTTCCTCAGTTTTGGTAAGCCGGATGAACTCCATCTTCGGGCGAGAGTTCTTCTAGCTTTTATTTTGAGAGGCCGGGCAAAATTAGGGGTCACTATGCATTTCATTGAAAGCATTTAGTAATGTGCTGTAATTCATTTCATTCTCTGTAGGAGTTGAACTTACATGTGATGAAGAGGATTAACAGCCAGCCATCAAACACAAGTTCACCTCTTCACTTTCGGATTCAGAGCTGGAAGATGAATCATTGTCTTGCCAGGCTATATAGGCCTTTTTCCCTTTGTATCTTGATTCTTTCTTGTTCCGATTCTTGGTCTTTTCCGGACAATCACTCTTTATGTGACCCTGTTTACCACAAGAATAACAAGTAATAGTATTTTGAACAGATTCAGTCTTTTTATCATTGTACCTTTTTACTTGGCCGGTTCTGTTCTTTCTTCTAAGAAATTTCCCAAATATCTTAACCAACAGAGTCAGGTTCTCTGATTCATCTTCTCCAGATCCACTGTTTTCTTCAATCGTCTTGAGAACAATATTTCTACTTTTCTTTTCTGCATTCTCTTGTTCTTTGAACCGATTGATTTCCAACTCATGTTCCCTTAACTTACCAAAAAGTGAAGTGGTAGTCATTTCGAGTCAAGTCTCTTGATTCCGATATAGCTGTCACCTTTGGTTGCCACGTTCGTCCAAACACTTTAAGATTTTGATGTTCAACTCTTCTTTGTCAAAAATCTTTCCTAACCCAATTAGATGATTGACTATGTGCGTGAACCTTTTCTGCACATCCGCAATTGTTTCTCCTTGCTGCATTTTAAACAACTCATAGTCCCTGATTAACTCATGCTTTCTTGCCCTTTTCACATCGAGATGTTCCTTCATGTGTGACCTCTAAAATTTCCCACATCTCTTTGGCGAGGCACACTCGAGACACCCTGAAAAACTCATCAAGATTTAAAGCAGAGGTAATAATATTTTTTGCGATATAATCATATTGGACTCTCCTATTTTCTACATCAGTTAATTCAGCCCAATCTTTTTCAACTACTTTACCATCTACCTGTATGAGTTGGTTTGTAAGGACCATTAACAATTGTTTCCCAAATGCCTCTATCAAGAGATTCAATAAAGATTTTCATTCTAACCTTCCGGAAAGAATAATTCACACCAGAAAAAAGTGGAGGCCTGTTTATGGAGGCTCCTTCGAAAAAGTCATCTTTCCCTCGACCATTGGACCGATTTCTTGAGTAACTTACAAGAACCAACTCGATACCAATTGAAAGAATTAATGGTTGAGTTCAAGAGGGGGTGAATTGAACTTTAAAACTTTTTCGCAAAACTTACTTTCTTTTGGAAGAATGAGTTATCTTTATTCAATCTTTGCGAAGGTAATTTGGTTTAAACACAGCAAGTTTATAGACGAGAAAATAAAAGAGATGAAAGAAGAATTTTAACACACAAATTTATACTTGGTTCACTCTAATCCAGAGCTACATCCGAGTTCTTGACAAACCGAGTCAAGTTCCACTAATACCAAGTGAAAATTACAACCAAGTAGATACTCACCAATCTACCCCAAGAACTATCTTGCAAACCCACAAGATAGAATCTTGAAAACCACCCAATAACCAAATCCGATTCATTGTACCAAGTGCAGATCACAATCCAACCTGCACAATCACACTTTTACAAAAGAGTATGGAAAGAAAAAACCTGGACTTGAAGTTCTAATTGTCCAGAACAAATTCTAACAACACTTTCTCTCTTTGATTGACCACAATTCGATCACAGACACCTTATGATATGAAAAGATTCTTGAATGCGAGAGAAAGTCACGTATATGAAAGTTTCACAGATTGATTTCACAAGTTTTCTCAAGTAGTGTGTTGTATATCTTTCAAAAGATAGATCAATTCTGTATATATAGAGTAAAACAAAGAATCAGAACGTTTCATCTGTCAAAAACTGTTTCAGAGAGTCACAAGATCGATTAGTTTGAAAGTATAACAGTTTAGAAGAGACTCTGATCGATTAGAACTGAAGTATGATCGATCAGACCGAGTTATGATCGATCAGAATGAAACTATGATCGATCAGAATACATTTCAATCGATTAAAACATCGATTCAATCGATTGATTTCATTTAAAGCTCCATTCAATCGATTGATTCGAGTTTTTAATGGATTGAAACAGCTTTATGAAAAATGACAGCTCTCTGTTTCAATCGATTGAAATTTATTTCAACAGATTGAAATCCTGCAAACACTTAGTTAAAAAAAATAGCCTCTCTGTTTTAACAGATTGAAAAATATTTCAACAGATTGATTTTCTGAAAAACTCTTAGACTGAAAAAATAGTCTTTCTGTTTCAACAGATTGAAAAAATATTTCAACAGATTGATTTTCTAAAAACTCTTAGACTGAAAAAATCTTTCTGTTTCAACAGATTTAAAAATCATTTCAACAGATTGAAAATGCGAAACTTTGATATTGAAAAATTCATTGAGTTATTTTAACTTGTTGATTCCGCGAATCAATCAATTGAAAATACGACTATGTATGACCACTTATTATGTTGAGTGATTTTAACAAATTGAAAATCCTTTTCAACAGATTGAAAAACTTAGTTTGTTCTTTTAATACTTAGATGTTAGTTTTTCATGCAGAAAAATGATTTTCAATGGGATGCAACATTATAAGGCGCTTATCACAAAATATAATGGACTATCAAGAGATTAAGTGCTTAAACTAAAACCCAATCATCTACACACCCACAACCTAAGCTATATCTATGTCTTCATCAAATCCACCAAGTGCTTCAAGTTACGTGTAGGGAAGGTATTAGCTTCCCTACGACGCCCTTTTTGGGTTCCCTATGATGGACCATTTATTTTATAAATAAAAACTCTAAAATTACGCTTTTACCCTTTATTTATTTGCAGAATTTAAAATGTTGACTACATGGCCCTAACAGCTAATGTGCAGATAGATGTAATAAAAAAGCGGTAAAAGGAGAGAGAAATTATAGGAACCTTCGAAGCAAGCTTTTTTATTTAATACTCTTGGTAAAGGATGCTTTTTGGCAATCCCCTGCTCTACAATGTTGGTCGCTCTTCCCCGCAACACTATAGAACACTCTCTAAGAATATTAAGAAACTATGAAAATACTTCAAAGGGACCCTAGGAGAAGAATTTGAGAAAGTTGTAGAAGGGAAAGTTGAAGAATGTTGTGACAAGGAGGAGGTCGCGCCCCCTTTTATAGGAATTCACGTCTGTCAGGTCGGGACCGCCGTCTCACCTGACAAGGCCGAGACCGCCGTCTCGACAAACGGGACGGCAATCTCGCCCTTAACAAATGGCTAGAAGGTCGTCTCGCCAAACGAGACAGCGGTCTCGCCATTGGCGAGTGGCAAGAAGGTGGTCTCGCCAAGTGAGACGACGGTCTCGGCCTTCTAGGTGGAATTTCTTATCTTTTTTTTCGTACAAAAAACCATCCTACTCTAATATGGGGCCTATTGGTCTATCCTAGGGACCTTTTAGACCTTGCCCATCTTCGAATCGGAAGTCTTCTGCTCTTTATTTTGAGGCCGGGCAAGATTTGGGGTCTACACTCGTGCTTAAAAACGTCGTCCTACTGTTCGCGGATGAGTGAATTGTGTGTGCATTTGTTTGTTGCATAGCATAAACATATAACACAAAAATAAAAGAAATAACCCAAAAAATCTTTTCATAATAAACACCCTTATCTCGGAGAGTCTGCCTTTTAACTAGCCTGGTTTCATGTTCTTTGTAAGCTAAGTAGTCACGCAGTCTGACAGAAGAGATAAGGGACACTAAAACTATTCTTTTGAAATAAACCATTTGTATCTCGGACAATCTGCCTTTTAGCTAGCCTAGTTTCAGGTTCTTTGTAAGCTAAGTAGTCACACAGTCCGACAGAAGAGATAAAAGGTTATAAAATAAAAATAAATAAATCAAATAAATCAATAAAAAATTAATAACAAATTTGAATAAAACGATTTTTGACAAAGTCAAATCATTCATGTCGCATCATAAGTGAAAAACCAAGTGAGAAAATAAATACGTAAGGGAAGTATGCATACGCATCATACATAAACATCATTTTAATAAAAATCTCTCATGCATAAATGCATTCATGCTAGGGGGCATTAGATATCTCTAAGACGAAAGAGGCCCCAACCACATTTGTAACCATCCACAAGGAAGGGACAAATGTGTTAAGGTATATGGTGACCTTCGTTATACTTGTCAAATCCATGACGGGGAAGGAACCATTTCACCAAAGTGGGTATGGCACTCCGCAAAGCGTAAGCTTTAAGGATGATACCTAAGTCATTGTCTTAAAAGATACTAATCTCGCACCTATCATTCATTTCCATTAATAAAATTCATTCTTAGGCATCTTAGAAAGTCGTTGGTCCTCTTCCCATCCAAAACCGCGCACAGAAGGCTAGAGCTATGGAGCATCTAGAGGAACAGAATCACAAACTTACTGTTGAGGTTAGCGCCCTGAGAGAGAAAATGGTGCAATTGATGGAGGTCATGTGCTAGCAAAACCTCAATAAAGGGGAAACTCATGGTGACCGCACCTCTTGCCAGCAAAAAAGCCCCTATGCAGTCTGACGCCAGGGCAATGCACAGTCACACCCTTGAGGTGTCCAAGCAACAGATCTCTGCCTTGGAGGAAAGGCTGAAGGCAATCGAGGGACATAGCTTTGACGTCAAGGAGGCGGCAGACATGTGTCTGGTCAAGAACATCCAGTTCCCACCAAAATTCAAGGTCCCAGACTTCCCCAAGTATGTTGGACTGACTTGCCCTAAGAATCATCTTACGATGTACTCTCGTAAGATGGCTGCACACGCTGAAAACGAGAAACTCCTGATCTATTGCTTCCAGTAGAGCCTGGCCGACTCAACCCTTAACTGGTACATGCAATTGGAGAAGGGGCAAGTCCAAAATTGGAAGCAGCTGGCGGATGCCTTCCTCCATCGTTACCGATATAACATCGATCTGACCCTAGATAGGTCAGATCTCAGAACGCTTAACAAGAAGAACGATGAGTCCTTCAAGGCATACGCCCAGAGGTGGAGGGAGATGGCTGCCCAGATAGAGCCCCCACTGATGAACAAGGAGACAGTGGCTATGTTCATTGATTCATTAACATGAGCTTACTATGACAAGGCGATAGCCAGTACATCCAACCTTTTTTCGGACATAGTCACTGTGGGAGAAAGAGTGAAACAAGGGTTAAGAAGCGGGAAGATAGTGCAATCTTCCCCTTCCAGCGTCTCAATCAGAAAGCCCTCCAGCAAAAAGAAGGAGGAGATTGTGCATGTGATTAACCTCGCTACTCCTTCTTCCGCTCCGTAGACGGTTCGGTAGCCACGCAAAAAGGAAAGAAAATTCACTCCTCTTTCAACCTCATACAGGAAACTGCTACCTCAGCTGCTAGAGGCCAAGCTCCTGGCCCGTGCCCCTCCCAAGAATATGGAGCCTCCTTATCCCAAGTGGTACAAACCAAATGAAAAATGCGACTACCACTTGGATTCGTCTGGCATTCAAAGGAGAACTGCTTGACCCTAAAATATAGGGTCCAAGAGCTAATTGATGTCGGGTGGATAACATTCGATGCCTCCACCTCTGATGTAGATGCCAAACCTCTGACGAAGCCAGAGTGAGAGGAGGGAAGGATTGAGAGGATCAGCTTTTAGGGTTTTCTTTTTCTATTTTCAAGCTTTTCTTGTATTTCCCGTGGTCCCCGCTCATGGGCGTGGGAACACTGATTAAAAGGGCATGTATATACACTTTTTAATACATGAGGCATTTTCTTCATATCATATTCATTCTCATTCTTTTCCCTCTTCTATTTATTATTCTTCCAAAAATAATTGAATAATAAAATCTATGACTAAAACAGAACCTAAAAACAATCATGTATATGCTTGATGAATCTCTATGGGACCCGAAAGGCGAAGGCGAATGGGTCGAGTCCGACAGTGAACAAGGGACCATTTCCCCATACATGCAGAGAATGCTAGAGAAAGAAACTCGCATCATACAGCCGCATCAAGAGGAAACGGAAACCATCAATTTAGGACAAGGAGATGATAAGAAAGAGATAAATATCGGCACCCAGATTGACAATAACATCAGGGAGAGGCTAGTACATCTTTTGAAAGAGTATGTGGATGTGTTTTCCTTGTCTTATCATGACATGCCCGGACTCGATACAAGCATAGTGGAACATCGTCTACCTTTAAAGGAGGGATTTCGGCCTGTGAAACAAAACCTCAGGAGAATCAAGCCAGATTGGTCCTTAATGATCAAGGAGGAAGTGCAAAGACAACTAGACGCCAACTTCCTAATAGTGTCCAAATACCGCGAATGGCTAGCAAACATAGTGCCCGTCATCAAGAAAAATGGTAAAGTTAGAGTATGCGTGGACTATAAGGACCTAAATCGAGTGAGTCCAAAGGATGACTTCCCCCTACCACACATTGACACATTAGTGGATCACACCGCTACAAACACGCTTTATTCCTTCATGGACGGATATGCGGGGTATAATCAAATAAAGTTGGTCGTCAAAGATAGGGAAAAAAACCTCCTTCATCACACCGTGGGGTACCTTTAGCTACAGGGTAATGCCTTTTGGGCTCAAAAATGCAGGGGCTACCTATCAAAGGGTTATGGTCACATTATTCCATGACATGATCCACAAAGAAATAGAAGTATACGTGGATGACATGAATGCCAAGTCCAGAAACGTGGTGGACCATATTCAATATCTTAAGAAGTTGTTTGATCGACTTCAAAAGTATCAGCTTAAACTGAACCCAGCAAACTGTATTTTCAGAGTACGGTCAGGCAAACTCCTAGGGTACATCGTCAGCCAAAAGGGAATCGAGGTAGACCCTGACAAAACAAAGGCAATTTTGGAAATTCCCCCACCAAAAACAGAAAAGGAGGTCAGAGGATTTTTGGGCCGAATCAACTATATTGCCAAGTTCATCGCATAGCTGACAGACAAATGTATACCCATCTTCAAGCTGTTGCGTAAAAACCAACCAACGGTGTGGAACAAGGAATGTCAACAAGCATTCGACAAGATCAAGATGTGCTTAACCAACCCATTGATATTGGTGCCACCCATTGAAGGGAAACCTCTGATCTTATATTTATCAATACTCAAAGAATCCATGGGATGTGTGCTTGGTCAACAAGATGAAATAGGGAAAAAGGAATGAGCCATATATTATCTCAGTAAAAAGTTCCTAGACTATGAGACCCGCTATACATCATTCAAAAAAACATGTTGTGCATTGGTATGGGCAACTCAACGTCTCCGACAATACATGGCTTGACATACTACATGGTTGGTCTCAAAAATAGATCCAATCAAGTACCTCTTTGAAAAGCCCATCTTGACCGGAATAATAGGTAGGTGGCAAGTGCTCCTCTCAGAACTCGATATCATTCATGTCACCTAGAAAGCTATTAAAGGTAGTCCCCTAGCAGACTATCTAGCACATGGATCAACAAATGAGTACCAATCCCTGCAAGAGGACTTTCCCAATGAACATATCATGCACATTGAACACAAAGAGACCAAAGAAGACGCATGGACTATGTTTTTCGATGGAGCCTCAAACATGCTTGGACACGGGATCAGAGCTATCTTGATATCCCCAGAAAAGAAATATATCCTGGTAACGGCCAGGTTAAACTTTGGCTGTACAAATAATATGACCGAATACGAAGCCTGTGCATTAGGAATCCAAGCAGCTCTAGATCATGGGGTGACCAAACTCAAAGTTTTTGGTGATTCATCCCTTGTCATCTATCAACTCAAGGGTGAATGGGAAACCTGAAATTCTAAATTAATCCTATATCTAGAGCATATTCACGATTTGATTTCGAGGCTGGAAAGCGCCACTTTCAAGTATATCCCTCGGGAGGATAATCAATTTGCAGACGCCCTTGCTACTTTATCATCCATGTTCTCTTTAGATCAAGAGCATGAGATGTCGACTATTCAAATCAAGTTGCATGACAAACAAGCTTTTTGCATGACAGTAAATAGCGAGCAAGACAAAAACCCCTGGTATCATGACATTAAGCGATACCTCACGAAGGGTGAATATCCCAAAGGAATCAGTGATAATGACAAAATGACCATCCGTAAGAGGGCCACAGGGTTTGCACTAATTGGAGAAACCCTCTATAAAAAGAATTTTGACTCCACTTTGTTAAGGTGTGTGGATCGCGAGGAGGCTCAAACTCTGATAAAGGAGATTCATAAAGGAGCTTTTGGGACCCATGCACCTGGGCATGTCATGGTAAAGAAGATCCTAAGGGTAGGGTATTTCTAGTCTACAATGGAAGGCGATTGTCGCCAATATGCTAAAAGATGTCACAAATGCCAAGTCTACACCGATAATGTTCACGTTCCGCCTGCACCTCTCAACACCTTGGCTACACCATGGTCATTCTCCATGTGGGGCATGGACGTCATCAGACCCATCGAGCCCAAAGCATCTATGGTTATTGTTTTATCTTGATGGCCATTGACTATTTTACTAAATGGGTAGAGGCGGCATCCTACGCACACGTGACTAGGAAAGTGGTAACCACCTTCATCAAGAAGAATATTCTATGTCGGTATGGTATCTCTCATCAGCTTATTACTGATAATGGGACCAATCTAAACAATAAGATCATGGAAGAATTATGCCAAGATTTCAAGATTCAACATCACAATTCTTCTCCATACCAACCCAAAATGAACGGTGTAGTGGAGGCAGCCAACAAAAACATCAAAAAGATCATCCAAAAGATGGTGATAACATAAAAAGATTGGCATGAAATGCTACCCTTTGCTTTGCACGAATATCGGACTTCCGTGCGGACCTCCACCGGAGCCACTCCGTTCTCCCTCGTATACGGCATGGAGGTTGTATTGCCAATAGAAGTTGAAATACCCTCCTTAAGAGTCATTATGGAAGCAAAGCTAACCGAAGCATACTGGGTCCAGAATCAATACGACCAGCTTAACCTGATCAAAGAAAAATGGATGGACGCCATATGTCATGGACATGCCTATCAAAAGAAGATCAAGAAGGCCTACGATAAAAAGATCAATCCCCCGCACTTTTGAAGAAGCGGATTTAGTAATAAAGAAACTGCTTCCCACCCAGAAGGACAAACTTGGAAAATGGGCAGCAAACTACGAAGTACCCTTTGTGGTCAAGTGAGCTTTCTCAGGTGGAGCCCTTATCCTCACTAACATAGACGGAGAAAAGCTTCGACACCCGGTCAACTCAGACGCGGTGAAAAAGTACTACGCTTGAAGACATTGCTCATGACCCGTCAGGACGAAAACTCACAAAGAGCGTCATGGAAAAAATATAGGGTCCATATTCCTTGCTAGGACACGTCCTAGGCAAAAGTTAGAGGTTTAAAAAAAAACAAAGAGCAATGATTACCTTAGCCGAAAACTGCAAGGTGACTAAGGTAATATCCTTCCAGAAGCAAGCAGGCTTTACATAGTCTTCACTCCGGGCTCGAGCATCTCAACTGAAGCGACCAGGAGAAACATAGAAACAGATGTTAGGGCCATGATTGTTATAGCCTATACAGTGTAGCCAACCTTGGTCAGCCATGCTTCAAAATCCATTTATAAATCCTTCTGTAAAAATAAACCCTTTGTTTATATCAATAAAATTATCTTTCATTTCTTTTCTCTCTGAACCAAATTATGAAAATGCCTCTATATTAATGAAACATGAGCATGCATAAAGAACCAATACAAGAAAGCATAAAAAGGGAAAAATAAAGATAAAAAAGAAGGATGGCTGCTAGGAGAGTCTTAGGCAAAAATTAGGGCAGCCTGCTAGATAGATCGAAAACCCGCAAAGGGCGGTTTAGGAAAAAGTTAAGGAACTCATAAAAAAGGAAAAAATCCGCTAAGATATCCTAGGCAAAAATTAAGGCAGTCCGCTAGATCGAAAACCCCAAAAGGGCGATCTAGGAAAAAGATAGGGCTTAATAAAAAGAAAATGAGTAAAGAGAAGAGTCCATCAACGCTCAATAGAAGAATGCCAATGACTTTCTAGATGCATCAAATAAAAAATAAGATTGCATTTAAAGCCATCCACACAAATAGTCGCACAAAACGACTTTGTCAAAATCGAAAAACAAAAAATAAATAATCGCTTCAGATAAATAACAAAAAACGAAAAGCATTCATGCATATAAGGAGACTAGCTACATGTTTGCGTTTGAAAATAGGTGTAGACCCCAAATCTTGCCCAGCCTCCAAATAAAGAGCAGAAGACCTCCTATTCGAAGATGGACGAAGCCTAACAAGCCACTATGAGAGACTATTAGGCCCCATACTAGGATAGGAGGGATTTTCGGCACCAAAAATAAGTTTTCTCGCCTCTTTGGGACAAGACTGCCGTCTCGCCTCAGGCAAGTGGCGAGACCGCCATCTCGTTTGATGAGACGGCGGTCTCGCCACCTACGAATGGCGAGACGGCGGTCTTGCTTTCCCAGACGGCAGTCTCGCCACATGCGAAGGACGAGACGGCGGTCTCATTTGGAGAGATGGCGGTCTCGTCACCTGCGCATGACGAGACGGCAGTCTCGTTTGGCGAGACGGCGATCTCGCCCCTGTCAGACGAGAACGGTGGTCTCGCCACTGCCAGGCGTGAAAACCTATAAATAAGGGTCCTCCCCCCCTCATTTCCACACACCACACAGCTTTTTGCTCTCCCTTCTCTCTAAAACTTCTCTCTAGAATCCCTCTGACGCATTTCTGGAGCTTCTGAGTGCTTTTTTTAGTGTTTTTTTGACGTCTAGAAGAGTTTCCAGTGTCGTGTAGAGTGAAGGGCTGCCAAAAAGCACCCATTTTTGTTAAAGAAATAGAAAAAGAAAGCTTGCTTCGGAGGTTTAAATTCTCTCTCTCTACTTTTACTGCTTTAATTTTAAATGATGCAATAGATTAGGGCCATGTAGTCATAAATTTAAATTCCGCATAATAAAAGGGCAAAAACGTTATTTTCACCGGTTTAAATATTTTTAGATAGCTGGCCTATCATAGGGAACCCGAAAGGGGCATAGTAAAGGAACTAATACTTCCTTTACACGTAACTAACTCCCTTACCCAACTCTGGTTCTAATGACCAAAGTTGGTTTTTGAAAACCAACGCCTTTTAAAACCCCTTTTCCGATGTTTCCGGTAAAACATCGGTGGCGACTCCACAGAACCTTACAAAATTAGTCCTTGGGTTAGCCCGGTTATCGGACAACCCAAGGACGCCCTTTCGAAAACCTCGCCCCTAGGTTAGCCCGGTTATCGGACAACCTAAAGGCGTTGTAACCACCCATAAAAACACGAAAATCAAGAGGGTCGAAAAAACCATCGCGTCGCTCCGACCAACCTTGTCTCTCTTTTGAGACGGCGGCGACAGATGGCGACTCCACTGGGGAAGCCTCGAGAGTTGATCCCATTTAGTGATGGGCCGGCTTAAAAATAAGTAGACCAAGAAAACAACGTTTTTGCCCTTAACTTGTATTATAACATGTTTTAATGCTTGGCTTTGTTTGTTTATAATTATGCAATTGTTTGAAATAAAAATTGTACACAAACCCTTGCACACAACAGTTCCCTCTATACCCAGGGGCAAGTGAGAAATCCATAGGGAGTGGGTGGCAGGTACGGTTCGCTGTAGTGAGGGGCTTGAGCCCACCAGTGTGATCGGAAACCACCACTCAAGGTGATAACCTTCCTCTTTTGGCAACAAGACTGACTATGGCCTTAGTGCTAAGCATGGTCGAACGGCTAGAGAGTGGGGACCCTATAATGGGGGCACCTTGGGGGCCTTAGCCTGGTGAGAACAGTTAGAACCAACCCTTGCCAATGCACTTTTCTGCAGGAAAACCCTACCTCGTGATAAAAATGAATTCTCACCTGTTCGCGGATGACTGAATTGTGTGTGCATATGTTTGTTGCATTTGTCTGTTGCATAGCATAAACAAACAACAAAACACAAAAACCAAAAAAATATTTTCACAAATAAACACCCTTATCTCGGACAGTCTGCCTTTTAGCTAGCCTGGTTTCAGGTTCTTTGTAAGCTAAGTAGCCACGCAGTTCCGACAGAAGAGATAAGGGATGCTAAATATTCTTTCGCATAAAGCCACATTTTATCTCGGACATTCTGCCTTTTAGCTAGCCTGGTTTCAGGTTCTTTGTAAGCTAAGTAGCCACGCAGTTCCGACAGAAGAGATAAAAGGCTATAAAATAAACAAATAAAAATAATCAAATCAACATCAAAATAAAAATCCATTTCCAAAATCAGACTTGGTCCAAAAATATTACACTCATAAAACATTCATATAGATAGTCTATTCTTCAATAAAAAATACACGCAATTACCATACATCATATAGAAAAACATGATAAATAAGAAAATAAACACTTACATTCATTCAAATAAGCATCCTTTTCATAAAAACATGCATTTTGGTTTTAGAAATGGAGGGGACAAGTAGACAGCCAAAGAAGGTGGATATTCCCCGTTTCCATACTGAGAGATTGGAACGGCTGAGCGCGGCAATGCCATCGAAGGTCCGCGCTGACTTTGAAAAATCTTATGGAAGGTCCGCGATCAGGTGTTCCTAAGGGCACTAATACACTTCTGGAATTCCAATCTGCGGTGTTTCAAATTTTCGTAGTTCGACTTGGTGCCTACATTAGAGGAGTATGAAACCATGTTGAGATGGCCCAAGTCAGCCGGGGTCCATGTCCGCCACGAGGCATACACTCCTGCAGCACCAGTCGCTGCCCTTATTCAACTACCATTCCGTCAGAGTTCCCTGATAAGGAAGGGGAACACCCAGGGTTGGAAAGTATCAATGCTAGAAGACCACCTGTCCTACCTGGCTGAAAGGGCAGAGTGGGTCGCCTTCAACAAAACCCTGGCACTCATAATTTTTGGAACGGTCTTGTTCCCCTTCCACTTCGACACAGTAGATCAGGCCGTCATGGACGCCTTCTTCGCCTGGGACGTGAACTCGAAGAGTCCCCTGCCTGCAATTCTTGCCGACACCCTGCTCTCGGTGGAATTCTGCCACCAGAAGCAGGGAAAAACACTCCGCTGCTGCTCTTCATTGCTGTTTGTGTGGAGCGCCACACACCTATACGCCTCTAGCCACATGGGGATATTCCCCGATCCTTTAAGGAGCTTTTCCAAGATCCCCCTCCAACGACGCCTGACTACAGAATGGAGGGACGAGTGGAATCAAAAGGACGCCAACAGTTTATCCTGGGTCTGCCCTTGGTTTTGACCCGACCCAGTTCTCATCAGATGTGGGGACTATCCGAGCGTACCCTTGATAGGACTCAGGGGTTGCATAGCCTACTCACCTAGAGTAGCTATGAGGCAGCTCATGAGGACCCAAACTACTATTTCCCGAGGGAAGCTCGGAGGACTGTGCTTCTTTGGAGACCCGTGCACAATCGCCAACTCACTAGCTGTGAGAAAAGCATGGGAGAGGTCGGTCTACATGGGGGACAGAGAGCTAGGAAAAGCTCGGTGGCCGTCACCGAGTGACTACGAGGCGTGGAGAAAGAGAAGAGGGATGGCTCAACCATCCGCCACACCTACTACAAGCGCCAACAATGAAGGGCTGCAAGCTCAGATTGATGCCTTGACCCAGAGGATAGAAATCATGGGAGCCCAGATGAGGGCCCTTGAAGAGAAAGAGCAAGAATCTATCCTCACAATTGATGGTCTGCAAAGGCAAGGCAAGAAAAAGGATCATGAAATAGAGCGCCTCAAGGACCAGTGTGTTGACTCCAACGAACAAGCTATCCGGGCATCCAAAACTGCCAGAACTAGCTCGGATAGCCAACTGCAGGAGATAACCGCCAAGTCAGCACGCCTTGAGGCCGAATCATCAAAGCAGGCTCAAACGATCAAGGAGTTGTCGCAAGAGCTCCTCAAGACTCGGTTAGATATCCGCCAAGAGCGAGAGGCCAACCGGAGACTCAACAGAAGTCTCGCTGAGCTACGCTGCAAAGAAAGAGACGGGCTAGCTCAGTATGGCCAAGTACTACAAGAGAAAGACCGAGCCGTTGCGAAGCTCGATGAACTAAAAGCCTTGGTCGTTCATCAAGAGGCGAAGATCAAAGAGGCTCAAAAATACAGTGAAGATATGAGCCAGGCGGTCCGCAAGCAAAGCGAAGCACTTGCTCGTCACGTCTGGGAAGCTGAGAGAGAGCTACAGAGGGATCAAAACCCGTCTGTGGGTTTCTTTAAAGTTTTCCGCTTTTGCCAAAAGTTGCTTCGCAGTATAGAATAGGGGAATGTACACCTTCTGTCGAATAAATAAAATTTTCTTTATTCAAATGACTGTCTACTCGCATGCATAAGCATTCATTTGCATATTTAAAATTTCCCCTCCTTCACGCTTAATAAATAAGATAATAAAAAGGAAGGATTAACTAACACGTCTTCCCAAATCAGAAGAATGGAGCGAAAGCCACTCCTAATAAAGCTTACCCCAACGGTCGACTCGCCGCAAGAGGAAAATAAGCCTCGGCCGTTGGTCCTTAAAAACAAAGAAGAGGGGGCAAGGACACCAGTGCGACTATTTATGCCACGTCCTTTCCCCTACGAATCAAATAAAGTTGTACCGTGGAGATATGGAGAATCTCCACCAATAAAAGAAGAAATAACAAACATAGCCGGTATTGGGGGCACGACTAGAAGTGGAAGAGTCTACTCCCCCAAGGACACACAGGAAGATGTCCTCAAAAATAAAGGAAAAAATAAAAAGACCGAAGAAGAAAAAGAAAATAAAGAATCCAAGTAGGAGACAGAGGAATTACTCCAGTTCATAAGGCAAAGTGAGTATTCCATTATAGACCAGCTCTATCGCACACCTGCAAAGATTACATTATTATCTCTGATGATGAGCTCGGAACCACACAGAAACGCTCTGCTAAAGGTCTTGAGCGAGGCGAATGTACCTCACACAATATCCCAAGAAAAGGTCGAGAGGATCGTCAGTCACATCACGGCAAGCGATCACCTCACCTTCACGGAGGAAGAACTCCCCCTTGAGGGGTCAAACCATAACAAGCCCTTGCACATCTCAGTCAAGTGCAAGGAATACCTCATCGCCAAAGTTCTTGTGGATAACGGGTCATCCTTGAACGTGATGCCCAAGTGCACACTAGACAAGTTGAATATCCAAGGAATCCATCTGCGCCTAAGCAGCACCATCGTTCGAGCCTTTGATGGATCCAAACGAGAAGTAGTGGGGGAAGTTAATTTGCCAATCCAAGTCGGACCCACCACCTTCGACGTCGATTTCCATGTAATGGATATTACTCCAGCATATAGCTGTCTCCTCGGCAGGCCTTGGATTCACGACGCTAAGGCAGTACCTTCAACGCTCCACCAGAAAGTCAAGTTCATAGTAGACGACAAACTGGTCACGATCCACGCAGAAGATGATATCCTGATCAGTGGACCGTCTACCCAGCCTTATGTGGATGCGGCTGAAGAGGCCCTTGAAACATCTTTTCAAGCGCTCAAAATTGCCTGCATAGAGCGACTTCCCAGAAACGCAAAGGTAGCCCGTATGATGTTGAAACATGGTTATCATCCTGGCCAAGGACTGGGGGCAGATTCCCAAGGCATGAGGGAACCCCCAAAATTCAAAGACAATCCTTGCAAATATGGCCTAGGATATGACCCTACTAAGGGCCGAGCAGAAAGAAGAAAAGGGAAGTCTCCCCTCCGCACACTCAAACAAATTTTCCGAAGTGGAGGGGTGCAAGCGTCAATAGCCACCTTAGTCATTAGGAAATCTTTTTCTTCGTTTAAGGGATGTAAACCCCATGATTGTTAGAGATTATCCCCCGGGGCGAGCCCGACCCCCGGGCATTTCAGGGCACATATTCCCTTATTAATTAATAAAGAATAATTCTTACTATCTGCTTCTCTTCTCTCTATTTTTGACTAGACCTCATGAATAAACCCTGTCTAAGCAAATGAAAATAAAGAAGAAGAGTAAAAAGCGCAACATTTACCATTGCTACCATCATCAAGCTAGTTGATTACAAGCACATAAAAATAAGACTTCACCTCATAAAGAAAGTCATGCTTCGCCAATACTGTGAAAAAAAATATAAATCCACAAAAGAGAGAAAAAAGCCCAGAGAAGCCAAAGGCCAAAGAAAAGGGCAAATAACCCGGTAGGAAACCCACTAAGGGGGCTACGCAAAAGATAGTGTCGACCCGGTAGGATACCAGAACAACAATAAAGGGTAGCCTACGCAAAAGTTAGGGTTACAAAATAAGGTCCGCTAGGATTCCCAAAAATGCCAAAAGAAGGAACCTAGACAAAAGTTAGGGCCAAAACACAGTATCCTAGTTCGAAAAGCCAAAGGGCGTTCTAGGGAAATCAGCTAGCCATTAAAAAGCAATAAAAATGAAACCAAAGAGCGCAAAATACAAAAAATGAGAGAAAAAATGTTTGCTTAGACAAAGCCTAAACACCTAGGCCTAACCTTAGCCAGCCATGCTTACAAAAACTTTATCAATAAAAATTAACCTTCTAAAACACAAACCATTGAAATTTGCCTCTTTACTTCTTTTCTCTTCACCCTCACATCAATATTCTAATAATTAATTTGGGAATATGGACGCTTATAGTCAACAAGAGGATTGAAACCCCTAAAGCGAGGAAAAAAAGGGCACTACATGACAAAGAGTGCGCTGCAAAAGAAAAAAAAGAGAAGAAAAGAAAAAAAAAAGAAAGAGAAAGAAAGAAAAGAAAGGAAAATTATCCTTCGGTCACAAGACGTCCGGCATGGTACAGCTAAAAGTAAACACAGCAAATCAGAGGGCACTCAACGCAACGAGACACGTTGGTTAAATCCTTCTGAAAACTTAATCAAAATAGGCATTATAAGACATCAAACATGAAAACATTGCATGCATAAAAATGTTTTTGAACCAGGTCCTATTTTCTTTTCAAAAAAAAAAAAAATCTTTCGTAAATCGAGACCGCCGTCTGGTTATCCCGGACCGCCGTCTCGATGGACCGGACTGCCGTCTCGATTTGGAGGAGACACGAGACCGCCGTCTCGCCTTCCCAGATGGTGGTCTCGAATTGGAAAAAAATCCTATAAATAGGGGGTGCGCTTGGGGGGTTTCTCACAACTCTCCTTGCCTCCAGAACCTCCCTTTCTCAACTCCTGCACTCCCAAGCCCCCTCTAGTCAAGATGTTTGGTAGAAGCGCCTCCAGGAAGAGAAGGAGCACTGCCAGGGCCAGCAGTTCTGCGGCTCCGCCACCCCAGGACCCCTCTCAATTATCACCACAACACCAGGCCCGTCTTGACAATATCCGGACCTATCTATGGCACCCGATGCTGAGACTTGATTTCAGCATCCTGGCAGAATTTGGGTGGGAGGACGACGTCCGAACCCACATAGACAACATCGGGTGGGGCTTTTTGCTGCAGCGACCACCTACACATGTGTACCCACAAGCGGTACTCGAATTCTTGGCCTCGGTCTCCTACTCCGAGGTCCCCTCCATGGTCCCGGGCCTGCAGCCCACTAAGATGGTGACCTACTTCATGGGTGGAAGCTACCAGGCCACCACGCTCGACGAGTTTAACATGGCCATCTGGTTCATCCGGCCCAAGGACACATTGACCCAGGGATACCGTGAGGCCATCTGCTCCCGGCCCACCAACCTCACTACTGCTGAAATGTGGCATGAGCTCACAGGAGCTACCACGCTGCCCACGCTGATGAGGGGCTCCGCGTTGCCCCCAACACTCCGCATCTGCCACAAGCTGCTGGCAGGAACAATCCATGGGAGGAAAGAGAGTCAGGGCAAGGTATCCCTCCCTGACTTCTTCGTACTTTACTGCATGAGCCAGAAGCGGCGCTGCAACCCCGACTACTTCTTCCTGAGAGCCCTCAAGGACTTCGGGAACAGATCCGCGGGGGCCGTCGTCGTGGCTCCCCTCATCACTCCCCTGGCAGAAAGATGGGGGTGCCCTGGCCGGGAAGAGTTGGCCTCCAACTTGCGACCCGAGACAATCAACGGGTCAGTCCTGGTCAGCATGGGAATGCTGATACGTCGAGGGACCCAGTTGGCCCTCCATCCCACACTGGATTTCACACTAGATCTCCAGGGGCTGGTGGCGATGCAGGATATCCCCACGCCCCCAGAATTCCAGCAGCAGCAGCAACAACAACAACCACCACCGCACATGGACGACTTTGCCGGCATGAACCGCAACATGAACGATCTGCGCCGGCAGTTCGACCAAATGACGGTGCGGCAAGAAGCCTACCATACCCGGCAAGAGGAGATGTACCAGCATCAGCAGGTGATGTGGCAGGAATGGACAACATTCCAACAGGAGTACCGCGACGATGTCCGAGAGCAAGCGGACTTCCGATATCACCTCTACCAGCAATTTGCCCACGGATCATCTCCAGAAGATAGCCCTTAGGGATGGTACTTGCCTAAATAAAAGTGGTTGTAATAAAATTTCCCATAAATAAAATTTTATTTCATGCATCTCTTTGCTACCCCTTTGCAAAAGCTAGCGTAACAAAAAAAAAACTTAAAAAGGAAAAAAACATATGTTCAATAAGAAAAGCCAAAATCCTAAATCGCGAGAAAAAAGAGATAAAACCGCGAGAAAAAGGCAAGATTAAGACAAGCCATCACATCAACCAACAAAACTTTGACTACCAAGTAAAAGTCGAATAAAAAACAAGACTCATCCAGCAAGAGTCGAACAAAAACGAAGAATCCCCAGCAACCAACGAAGCTGGATGAAGCACAAAATCCCCGGCACAGTCCGGATGACCATTCAAAGAGGTCCAAATACATCACAGAAATCCCTCCCCAAGGAGTCGGCGCATGAGCTAGAGCAGTAAGCCGCCACCATAGCCTAAGGATCAGCTACCGTGAGAAGGGGCATCCAGAGGCACCAAACCAGACGAGGGTTCGTACTCGTCAACCAAGGGGTCAGCTACTGCGTCAAAGGAGCATCCCGAGGTTTCACATCGGCGCATGAGCTAGAGCAGTAAGCCGCCACCACGGCCAAAGGATCAGCTACCGCGAGAAGGAGCATCCGGAGGCTTAACACCAGATGGGGGTGTGTACTCATCAGGCCTTACAAAAGGGGGCTTACCGGGCGGGGGTTCATACTCGTCAAACACCAGATGAGGGTGTGTACTCATCAAGCCTTACAAAAGGGGGGCTTACCGGGCGAGGGTTCATACTCGTCAAACCAGATGGGGGTTCGTACTTATCAGCCGAAGGGATCAGCTATCGCCAGAAAAAGCATCCTGGAAGCGCACAACATTTCCCCAAAAGATCAGCCGCCGCAAGACGGAGCATTTGAAGGGCAACCGGGCAAGAGGGTCAACTCCTTTACCCTCCAGTCGATCACCTTGGCACAAAAGGCCGGCAGTCGACTGGTCGGGTAAAGGGGGGGCAGCTGTAGACCCCAAATCTTGTCCGGCCTCCAAATAAAGAGCAGAAGACCTCCTATTCGAAGATGGACGAAGCCTAACAAGCCACTAGGAGAGACTATTAGGCCCCATACTAGGATAGGAGGGATTTTCGGCACCAAAAATAAGTTTTCTCGCCTCTTTGGGACGAGACCGTCGTCTCGAAATCGAGACCGCCGTCTCGCCTCAGGCAAGTGGCGAGACCGCCGTCTCGTTTGATGAGACGGTGGTCTCGCCACTTGCGAATGGCGAGACGGTGGTCTCGCTTTCCCAGACGGCGGTCTTGCCACATGCAAAGGATGAGACGACGGTCTCGTTTGGAGAGACGGCGGTCTCGTCACTTGCGCATGACGAGATGGCGGTCTCGTTTGGCGAGATGGCAGTCTCGCCCCTGTCAGACGAGAACGGCGGTCTCGCCACTGCCAGGCGTGAAAACCTATAAGTAGGGGTCCTCCCCCCCTCATTTCCACACACCACACAGCTTTTTGCTCTCCCTTCTCTCTAAAACTTCTCTCTAGAATCCCTTCGCGCATTTTTGGAGCTTCTGAGTGCTTTTTTGAGTGTTTTTTTGACGTCTAGAAGAGTTTCCAGCGTCGTGTAGAGTGAAGGGCTGCCAAAAAGCACCCATTTTTGTTAAAGAAATAAAAAAAGAAAGCTTGCTTCAGAGGTTTAAATTCTCTCTCTCTACTTTTACTGCTTTAATTTTAAATGATGCAATATATTAGGGCCATGTAGTCATAAATTTAAATTTCGTATAATAAAAGGGCAAAAACATTATTTTCACCGGTTTAAATATTTTTAGATAGCTGGCCTATCATAGGGAACCCAAAAGGGGCGTAGTAAAGGAACTAATACTTCCTTTACACGTAACTAACTCCCTTACCCAACTCTGGTTCTAATGACCAAAGTTGGTTTTCGAAAACCAACGCCTTTTAAAACCCCTTTTCCGATGTTTCCGGTAAAAACATCGATGGCGACTCCACAGAACCCTACAAAATTAGTCCTTGGGTTAGCCCGGTTATCGGACAACCCAAGGACGCCCTTTCGAAAACCTCGCCCCTAGGTTAGCCCGGTTATCGGACAACCTAAAGGCGTTGTAACCACCCATAAAAACGCGAAAATCAAGAGGGTCGAAAAAACCATCACGTCGCTCCAACCGACCTTGTCTCTCTTTTGAGACGGCGGCGACAACAGGAAGCACTAAAAGCAAGCCTCCAACTGAAGCTCCCCTCAAGAAAACAATGCAAACCGAAAGCCTTCATTTCCGATGAAGCATCTGCCTACTCAGAGGCATTACCAGAACCTCAAAGAATGTCTGCCTGCTCAGAGGCATTACCCAAAATCAACAAAATCCCCAGTGGATTCTTGCCTATGCAAAAGGCGCTCACCAAAAATCCCTGACCACCAGCAAAGTCCGATGACCACTACAAAAACTAAAAAACAAAGAATCCCCAGCACTCAACCAGCTGGAAGAAGACCAACAAATCCCCAACACACCAGAAGACTTCATCAGAAAAGTCAAAAACAAAATATCAAGCAGAAACACTCCTCATAAGGAGTAGCGCATGAGCTAGAGTAGTAAGCTGCCACCACAACTTCAGGACAAGGAAGGTCCCGAAGACAAAGACCTACACACAGGCAAAATCACGGTGCATGAGCTAGAGCAGTAAGCCGCCACCACCACTAGTCTTACAAAGTGGACTGCACCAACCGGATGGGGGTTCATACTCATCAACCGAGGGGTCAGCTATCGCAAGAAGGATCATCCTAAGGTTCTACCACTTGTCAGCCGAGGGGTCAGCTACCGTAAGAAGGAGCATCCCAAAGATACAAGCAACCGGATGGGGGTTCATACTCATTAACCGAGGGATCAGCTACCGCAAGAAGGAACATTCTGAGGTTCTACCACTTGTCAGCTGAGGGGTCGGCTACCGTAAGAAGGAGCATCCCAAAGCTACAAGCAACCAGATGAGGGTTCATACTCATCAACCGAGGGGTCGGCTACTATAAGAAGGAGCATCCCAAAGCTACAAACAACCGAATGGGGGTTCATACTCACCAACCGAGGGGTCGGCTACCGAAGGAAGGAGCATCCTGAGGTTTTACCACTTGTCAGCCGAGGGATTGGCTACCGTAAGAAGGAGCATCCCAAAGCTACAAGCAATCGGATGGGGGTTCATACTCATCAACTGAGGGGTCAGTTACCGCAAGAAAGAGCATCCTGAGGTTCTACCACTTGTCAACCAAAGGGGTCCGCTACCGCAAGAAGAAGCATCCTGGAGGTTCACACCTTTTTTGTCCAAAGGGGCCGGCTGCCGCATGAAGGAGCATCCCGGAGGAACACACACATTTATCGTCTGGATGGTCGGCTACCACAAGAAGGAGCATCTGAAGGATGATCGGGCAAGAGGGTTAACTCCTTCACTTATCAACCGATCTTGCTGTCATATTAAGCCAATAGTCAATTAGTCAAGTGAAGGGGGGGCAGCTGTAGACCCCAAATCTTGTTCGGCCTTAAAATAAAGAGCAGAAGACCTCCGTTCGAAGATGGGCAAGGCCTAAAAGGTCCTTAGAATTGATCAATAGGCCCCAAATTAGAATAGGAAGGATTTTTGTAAAGGAAAAATAAGAAATTCCACCCAAAGGGTCGAGACCATCGTCTCGTTTGGCGAGACCATCATCTCGCCATTGGCTAAGGGCGAGACCGCCGTCTCGTTTGGCGAGACTGCCATCTCGCCACTTTCCAATGGCGAGACCACCGTCTCTCCACTCGCCAATGGCGAGACCGCCGTCTCGCCACCTTTTGAAGGCGAGACCGCCGTCTTGTCAGGTGAGACGGCGGTCCTGACATGACAGCTGCGAATTCCTATAAAAGGGGAGGACTTTTTCACTCTTTTCACATCATTCTACCACTTTCCCTTCTGTAATATCCTTGAATTATTCTCCTAGGACCCCTCTGAAGCATTTACAGAGTTTCTTAGAGTTCTTAGAATGTGTTCTAAAGTGCTGCGAAAGAGAGCGATCATCATTGTAGAGCGTGGGGATTGCCAAAAAGCACCCTCTTTCAAGAACATACTATAAAAGCTTGCTTCAAAGGTTCCTATATACTCCCTTCTCTATTTTATTGCTTTCTACATAATATCATTGTGCATTAGTCATTTAGGGCCATGTAGTCAATAACTTAACTTTCACAATGAATAAATAAAGGTAAAAGCGCAATTTTATAGTTATTATTTCTCTATCAAAAATGGTCTATCATAAGGAACCCGAAAGGGGCGTCGTAGGGAAGCTAATACCTTCCCTACACGTAACTAACTCCCTTACCTAACTCTGGTTGTAATGACCAAAGTTGGTTTTTCTTAAAAACCACTACCTTCTTTTTCCTTTTCCAATGTTTTTGGTAAAAACATTGGTGGCGACTACTCGAACCTTTCTAAAACTTCGCATTTAGGTCTAGCTCGGTTATCGGACAACCAAAAAGCATTGAACCACACTTTTAAAAACGCGAGTCATTCAAAACCATCGCATCACTCTGACTGCCTCTTTTGACGGCGGGGACATCCCTCCTTGTCTAAAATTAATAAGATAATAAGATGGAAAGTTTAACTGATGTGTTTCCTTAAATCAGAGGAATGGAGAGGAAACCACTCGTCATCAAGCTCTCCCCAACGGCTGATCTACCTAAGGAGGACAATAAGCCTCAGTCGTTGGTTATTGTAGACCCCAAATCTTGCCCAGCCTCAAAATAAAGAGCAAAAGACCTCCAATTCGAAGATGGGCAAGGCCTAAAGGGTCCCTAGGATAGACCAATAGGCCCCATATTAGAGTAGGAAGGTTTTTTGCATAGAAAAAATAATAAATTCAACCTAGAAGGTCGAGACCGCCGTCTCGCCATCGGCAAAGGGCGAGACGGTCGTCTCGTTTGGCGAGACGGTCGTCTCGCCACTTGCTAATGGCGAGATTGTCGTCTCATTTGGTGAGACGGCCTTCTCACCACTCGCCATTTGTCAAGGGCGAGATGGTTGTCCCATTTGGCGAGACGGCCGCGTCGACCTAACAAGCGTGAATCCCTATAAAAGGAGGGCGCATCCTCCTCCTTTTCACAGCATTCTCCAACTTCTCCTTCTACAACTTCTTCAAATTCTTCTCCTAGGATCCCTCCGAAGCATTTTTGGAGTTTCTTAGTATTCTTAGAGAGTATTCTGTAGCGTTGCGAGGAAAAGCGACCAACATTGTAGAGTGAGGGATTGCCAAAAAGCATCCTACTTCAAGAATATTAAATACAAAAGCTTGCTTCGAAGGTTCCTATACTTTCTCTCTTCTCTTTATCACCTTTTTATCACAATTATCTGTGCATTAGCTGTTAGGGCCATGTAGTCAACATTTAAACTCTGCGAATAAATAAAGGGTAAAAGTGTAATATTAGAGTTTCTATTTATAAAATAAACGGCTCATCATAGGGAACCCGAAAGGGGTGTCGTTGGGAAGCTAATACCTTTCCTATATGTAACTAACTCCCTTACCCAACTCTAGTTATAATGGCCAAAGTTGGTTTTTCAAAACCAACACCTTTTTTTTTTCCTTTTCCAATGTTTCCGGATAAAATATTGGTGGCGACTCCATAACCCATTTTCGAAAACCTCGCCTTTAGGTTTGTCCAGCCCGATTATCGGATAATCTAAAGGTGTTGTAACATCACTTTAAAATGCGAGTTGAAGTCGGAAACCATCGCGTCGCTCCAATCGCCTCTTTTGACGATGGCGACAATTATCATAGTCAATAAAGAAGAGGGGGCAAGGACGCCATTGCGCCTATTTATTCCTCGTCCTTTCCCCTACGAATCAAATAAAGTTGTACCTTGGAGATACACAGTAAACAAAGATATTTCCAATATAGTCGGCATTGGGGGCATGACTAGAAGTGGACGGATCTACTCCCCCAAGGAGTCACAAGAAGACGCCCCGAAAAATTAAGAGAAAAATAAAGAGACATAAGAGGAAAATAAAAAGGAGACCAATGAGTTACTCCATTTTATAAGGCAAAGTGAGTACTCCATCATAGACCAATTCAATCGCACGCCTGCAAAGATAACTCTGTTATCATTAATAATGAGTTCAGAACCACACCGGAATGCACTGCTCAAGGTCTTGAACGAAACCTATGTGTTGCATACTATATCCCAGGACAAGTTTGAAGTGATCGTTGGTAGCATCACTGCCAACAATCATCTAACCTTCACAGATGAAGAACTCCCTCCCCAAGGGTCGAGCCATAACAAACCCTTGCACATCTCTGTGAAGTGCAAGGAGTACCTCATCTCCAAAGTTCTTGTGGATGATGGGTCATCCTTGAATGTATTGCCCAAGTGCACTCTTGACAAACTGACAATACAAGGAACCCATATGCACCCAAGCAACACCGTCGATCGAGCCTTTGACGAGTCAAGACGTGAAGTAGTGGGAGAGATCAATCTGCCAATTCAAATAGGGTCCACTATCTTCAATGTGGACTTCCACGTGATGGATATCACTCCTGCTTACAATTGTCTCCTCGGCAGGCCTTGGATTCATGACACTAAGGCATTACCTTCAACACTCCACCAAAAAGCCAAGTTTGTGGTAAGTGACAAGATGGTCACAGTTCAAGCTGAAGACGACATCTTGATCAGCAAGTTGTCTACCATACCTTATGTGGATGCAGCTGAAGAGGCCCTTGAAACCTCCTTTCAAGCGCTTGAAATTGCCAATGTTGGAAGACTTCCCAGCAATATGAAGGTGGCCCACACGATGTTAAAGTATGGATACCGCCCAGGCCAAGGGCTCGGTACGAATTCCCAAGTAATAACGGAGCCACCAGATTTTAAAGATAATCCTTTGAAGCACGACCTAGGGTACGACCCTACAAAGGATCGAGCTACAAGAAGAAAGGGAAAGTCTCCCTTCCGCCCATTGAATCAGATCTTTCAAAGCGGAGGGGTACAAGCGTCAAGAGCGGCTTTAGTCATTAGGGGTTCTTCTTCCGATTTTAAGGAATGTAAACCCAAAGACTATTAGAGATCACTCCCCGGGGCAAGCCCGTCCCCCGGGCATTTTTAGGGCACATATTTCCCTTTTAATCATAAAGAATGTGATTCCTACTATCTGCTTCTTTTCTTGTTGTTCATGTCTATACCCCATTATTAACCATGTTTAAACAAACATTTTCAAAAAAGCGTCTAAAATAATCAAAAGTGCGCTATCATCAAAAAGCAAAATTAGCCATCACTGATTGATTAGAAACACAAGAAATGTTTTACCCTGTTGTCATCGCCGTCAGAAGAGGCAGTCGGAGTGACGCGATGGTTTTGATTGACTCACGTTTTTTGAAAGAAGTGGTTCAACGCCTTAGGTTGTCCGATAACCGGGCATGACCTAAAGGCGAGGTTTTCGAAAAGGTTCAAGGAGTCTCCATCAGTGTTTTAACCATAAACACTGAAAAAGGTGAAAAAAAAAAGAAGGCAGTGGTTTTAGAAAAAACCAACTTTGGCCATTACAACCAGAGTCGGGTAAGGGAGTTAGTTACGTGTGGGGAAGGTGTTAGCACCCCACAACGCCCCTTTCGGGTGTTGAAACATACAAGGATATGAATGTTGAACATATATGAATATGAAGCTTGTTGATTTTGATGATGATTCAAGAACAAAGGACTTAAAGAGTTGAAGACTTGAAATATTATGTAATAACTCTGTTTTGATGATTTTGAGTCTGTAATATTAGAGTCTAAGATAGCCAGCACATAGTCTACTCTTTAAAAGCTTCAAAAACTCATTTTTATCAAAAACATACTGGATTAATCGATTAAATGGCAAGATAATCAATTATTATAGAGAGAAAAACCATTTTTAGTATCTGCTCTCTGGAATAATTTATTAAAGCCCCTGTTAATCGATTAACAGGGTTGTTAATCGATTAATTACTCAGTTAATCGATTAATCTGCGTGGTTTTTGGTTCTAGGTGAATTTGGCTCTGTAATAATCTATTAACACTCAAGATAATCGATTATTTCAGTCAGATATGTGTTTTGAATTTCAAAATTGGACCAAGTTTTGAAAACCCTATTCCCAATTCACCAGCTTTCGAAAATCCCCAATTCCCAAACCCTAATTCATCTACTTAAGGTTCTCTAAGGCTCTCTGCAAATAGAACAACCTTTTTCAAAACAAAAGTTGAGAGTTGTGAATGCCAGAGAACTGTTTGTTGGAGGAAAAAAGGGGCTTTTGGAACATAGAGTGGGCTAGAAGCGATAAGAATCACTAAGTGGGTTTTCTTGGTGGATTGCGTCTTGTGCCGTCTCTAGGAAAAGTTGTTCTTCATCTCTTGCGTGACTCAAGAGAGGTGTATTCTTTACCTTATCTTCTTATTTGTAATCTGATTGTATAACCGTGATTATAGTGACAACGTTAATCCTCTGTTTGAGTGATTAGCAACTGGACGTAGGGTCTTTTGATCCGAACCAGTATAAATCATCTGCGTAAGACTCTATTCTTGCTCTATTTACTTTACACAGCAATTTAATTGGTGAAATTTGGAAAAAATTTTAAAACCCTAATTTTTGTTAAGAAACCAATTCACCCCCCCTCTTGGTTTTTGTCCGGATACGCAAACATTCCGCTGCGTGATTCTAACAAGTGGTATCAGAGCTTGCTTTGATAGTCATTCAATTTTTTGAAAATGGCCAAAAAAAATCAAGCGTTTGCCGAGGGTACTTCTATCAATTGACCCCCACTTTTTGCGGGGCAAAATTATCCTTTCTGGAAAGTTAGAATGCAAATATTTTTAGAGTATGTTGATAGAGGTGTCTGGGATGCAATTTTAAACGGTCCCTATATTCCTAAAATTTCTGAAAATGGAGTAGATGTTCCAAAACCATTTTCTAGATGGACGGCAGAAGAAAATAGAAAAGCTCAATATGATGTTAGGGATAGAAATATAATTTCATCTGCTTTAACCCTTGATGAGTTTTACAGGATCTCTGTTTGTAAGAGTGCTCAAGAGATGTGGGAAATGTTGAGAGTGACCCACGAAGGTACCGACGACGTTAAGAGAGCACGGAAAAATTCACTAATCCAAGAATATGAGATGTTCCGAATGCAACAAGGAGAAACAATCTTTGACGTTCAAAAGCGTTTCACATACATTGTGAACCATCTCACCGGGTTAGGTAAAAATTTTTATGTTGATGAATTAAACGTAAAAATTTTGAAATCTTTGGATAGGAAATGGCAACCTAAGGTGACGGCCATTATGGAGTCACAAAACCTTGCCACAATGTCTATGGCGGCGCTCTTTGGAAAATTGAGAGAGCATGAGCTTGAACTAGGAAGGCTAAATGATGAAGAAGGTCAACACCAAAAAAGGAACCTAGCCTTCAAAACTGAAATTTCTAAAAGTAAGAGTAAAAAGGAAGAAGAAGACTCGGAGAATGAAGAAGAAGAATTGAGTCTTATGATAAAGAAATTTACCAAATTTATGAAAGCCAAAGGAAAGCAACCCTTCAAAGGTAAGGGAAAGGTAAGACAAAATACTTCCTTAAATATCAAATGCTATGGTTGTGGTGAAACAGGACATGTAAAAACTGAATGTCCAAACAAAAAGAATGAAGATAACAAAGGCAAGACATTCTCCAAGAAGAAAGCCTACATCGCTTGGGACAATAGTGATTCGAGTTCGGAGACAAGTGATTCGGAAATAGAAGCTAACATTTGCTTGATGGCAAATGACAATATATCTTCCGACTTTGAGGTTAGTGATTCTGACTCATCCTCAAGTGATGATGAAAATAACTTTGATAAATTACAAAATGCATATGAAGAATTGTCTAATGTTTTTAAGGACTTGAAAAATGAATAAAAATATGTGAAAAAGTGTTTGAACAAATCCAAAAAAGAGGTGGAGTCCTTAAAATCGAAAATTGTATGTTTAGAAGAAAAAGATAATAAGAATATAACATGTGCATCATGTAAAGAGTATGAATATGATATTGATATACTTAACCATTTGCTTGATAAAGCTGAGAAGGAAATAAGTGATAATAATAAGGATAAAGTTGCTATTGTTCAAAATAGAGAAAACTATCATGTTCCCTTGAAAAAGCCTAAAATTAAAAATAGAAGAGTATGGGTTGAAAAAGGAACTAAAACGTCAATAGTTAGAAATGTATCAAATTCTAAAATTACATCTAATGCATGTTTTTATTGTAAGAAACATGGTCATACTTCAAATATATGTAAAATTAAGCATTTTGGTGTTCCTAAAGGAAAATACGTTTGGGTTCCTATAGTTAAATGATTTGTTTGTATCTAACCTCAAGGACCCAAAAGTTATGGGGACCTAAGATTACTATGTTCTTGTTTTGTAGGAAACTTCCAAATCCAAGAAGTCTATGTGGTATCTTGATAGTGGATGCTCAAAACATATGACCGGAGATAAAACGAAATTTGTAAGTTTCAAAGCTAAAGAACAAGGATATGTAACCTATGGGGACAATAACATAGGAAAGATACTTGGAATCGGAAACATTGGTGGTGCAAACACTTTGGAGATAAAGGATGTGCTTCTTGTTGATGGACTAAAACATAATCTCCTAAGTATAAGTCAACTTTGTGACAAAGGATTCAAGGTAATCTTTGAAAGTAAGTTTTGTACCATACATTTAGTGAATTCCGAAAATGTAGCATTAAAAGGCATTAGGCATAATAATATATATTTGATTGATTTGGATTGTATGCATGATACTAGTATAACATGTTTAGTTGCTAAGGAAGAGAACCCATGGTTATGGCATAAGAGAGCAGCTCATATAAATATGCATCATTTAAACAAATTAATATCAAAAGACTTAGTTGTTGGTTTGCCTAAGTTAAAATTTGAAAAAGATAGATTATGTGATGCATGTCAAAAAGGTAAACAAGTAAAATCATCCTTTAAACCTAAGAATGTTATTTCCACATCAAAACCTTTAGAACTTTTACACTTATATTGATTTGGTTCATCTAGGATAAAAAGTTTTGGTGGAAATTATTATGCTCATGTAATTGTTGATGATTTTTCTAGATATACTTGGACATTTTTCTTAACATTGAAAAGTGAAGCTTTTAAGGTCTTTAGGAAGTTTGCAAAGCAAATTCAAAATGAAAAAGACTTAAGAATTAAGGTATTAAGAAGCGACCATGGTGGAGAGTTTCAAAATGAATGGTTTGAAAATTATTGTGAGGTAAATGGAATTTTGCATAATTTTTCTGCACCTAGGACTCCCCAACAAAATGGTGTAGTAGAAAGGAAAAATAGGTCACTAGAGGAACTTGCTAGAACAATGTTAAATGAATCAAATGTTCCTGAATATTTTTGGGCTGATGTTGTAAGTACTGCATGTTATGTTTTGAATAGGATGCTTATTAGGCCAATTATAAATTCAACTCCTTATGAACTATTAAATGGTAGAAAGCATAATGTTGCTCATTTGAAAATATTTGGATGTAAATGTTTTGTGTTAAATAATGGAAAAGATAACTTAGGAAAGTTTGACTCAAAAGCCGATGAGGGCATTTTCTTAGGTTATTCACTAACTAGTGTAGACCCCTAATTTTGCCCGGCTTCTTAATAAAAGAAAAGGAGACCTTTCGTAACAACATAGAGTTCACCCAGTCACCCGACGAAAGCTAAGGAGACTCCCTACATGAAGATAAAGCTCGCCCGGCATCTTAATGAAGGCCAAGAAGACTTCCTATATGAAGATAAAGCTTCAACGGACACATATCGACATCAACCAATGTCCGAAAAAAGCAAGGAAAGCTTCTCGGGGTCCCAGAACTCAAAAACTAGACAAAACAGGTCGAGACCCCCATCCCAGAGTTGGGACGACCGTCCCAACTAACCTAGGACAAGTGAGACGCGCGTCCCACATGTGGGACGGCCGTCCCAAGTTCTAGGGGGGCTGGCTCTGTGTTAAAAATGCAAGTGGGACGGCTGTCCCACCCCAGACGGCCGTCCCAAATGTGCCAGGCAGCGAAAACTATAAATAGGAGGCTCATTTGCTCATTTTCCACACTCCAGACAACTCAGAGCACTTGTCTAATTCTCTCCCTCTTTCGAATGATCTTTCTAATTGCCTGATATAGGTAACAATCAGTTAAGGAATTATATTCCGGCATTCGATTCTTCTAGAAAATTTTAGTTGAGTCGAGTTTTGTCGTGAGGAGAGTCGTTGTAGAGCAAGGGACTGCCGTAACGCGTCCTTTTTGTAAAAGAGTTGCTATATAAAGCTTGCTACGGAGGTTCTTCTCAAATCTCTTCTCTTTTACTGCTTTATTTATTGCTTTATGAAATGTAAATAAAATCATGTAGATAGCCATATTTATTGTACGAATAAAATAGGGTAATAGCGTAATTTCTTGTAATCTCTACTAAAATGAATTAATCCGTCATAGGGAACCCGAAAGGGGCGTTGTGGGGTGTTAACACCTTCCCAACACGTAACTAACTCCCTTACCCAACTCTAGGAGAGACTATTAGGCCCCCGTACTAAGATAGTAGGGTTTTTTGGCCCGAAAAATAAAGTTCTCGCGCCTGAAGGGACGAGACCGCCGTCTGGGAAGACCAGACCGCCATCTCGCCTCACACCAGGGACGAGACCGCCGTCTCGCTTGTCCAGACGGCGGTGTCGCCACTGCAAAGGTCGAGACGGCGGTCTGGGTTTTCCAGACGGCGGTCTCGACCCCCTGCATGGTCGAGACGGCGGTCTGGATTTTCCAGACGGCGGTCTCGACCTTGTCAGACGAGACCGGCGGTCTCGCCACTTTCAGGCGCGAAAACCTATAAATAGGGGCTCCCTCCCCTCATTTCAACACACCAAGCACAGTAGCTCCTCCTTCTCTCTAGATATTCTCTCTCTAGAATCCCTCCGAAGCATTTCCAGAGTTTCTGAGTGTCTCTAGGCATAAATTGAGCATTCTAAATCTTCTTTAGAATCCCTCCGAGGCATTTCCGGAGTTTCTTAGAGTTGTAGAGTGAAGGGTTGCCAAAAAGCACCCATTCTTTAAAAGAGAAATATAAAAAGCTTGCTTTGGAGGTGCATCCTCTCTCTTCCCAGTTTTACCGCTTTCATTTAAAATTATGCAATAGACGCTAGGGCCATGTAGTCATAATCTTTAAATACCGCATAATAAAAGGGTAAAAGCGCAATTTTCCAGTTTAATTATTTATCCAAAGTAGCCAGCCTATCATAGGGAACCCGAAAGGGGCGTCGTAAAGGAACTAATACTTCCTTTACACGTAACTAACTCCCTTACCCAACTCTGGTTCTAATGACCAAAGTTGGTTTTCGAAAACCAACGCCTTTTAAATTCCTTTTCCGATGTTTCCGGTAAAAACATCGGTGGCGACTCCACGAACCCTTCAAAACCCGTTCTTGGGTTAGCCCGGTTATCGGACAACCCAAGAACACTTTTCGAAAACCTCGTCTCTAGGTTAGCCCGGTTATTGGACAACCTAAGGACGTTGTACCCACCCATAAAAAACGCGAAAATCAAAGAGGGTCGAAAAAACCATCGCGTCGCTCCGACCGCCTCGTTTTGACGGCGGCGACAGATGGCGACTCCACTGGGGAAGCCTAGAGAGTTGATCCCATTTAGTGATAGGCTGGCTCAAAAATAATTAAACCAAGAAAATGGCGCTTTTACCCTGCCTTGTATTATAACATGCTTTATTGTTTGGCTTTCAAATAACTGTTGCTTGTTTATACTTACGCAATTGATTGAAATATAAATTGCACACAAACCCTCGCACACTACAGTTCCCTCTATACCCGGGGGCAAGTGAGATAACCATAGGGAGTGGGTGGCAGGTACGGTTCGCTGTAGTTAGGGCCTTGTGCCCACCAGTGTGATCGGAAACCACCACTCAAGGTGATAACCTTCCTCTTTTAGCAACAAGACCGACTCTGGCCTTAGTGTTGAGCATGGTCGGAAGGCTGGAGAGTGGGGACCCTATAATGGGGGCACCTTGGGGGCCTTAGCCTGGTGAGAACAGTTAGAACCTACCCTGACCAATGCACTTTTCTGCAGGAAAACCCTACCTCGTGATAAAAACGAAATCTCGCCTGTTCGGGGATGATCGAATTGTGTGTGCATATGATTGTTGCATTTGTATGTTGCATAGCATAAACAAACAACAGAACAAAAATCAAAAAATATTTTACAAATAAACACCCTTATCTCGGACAGTCTGCCTTTTAGCTAGCCTGGTTTCAGGTTCTTTGTAAGCTAAGTAGCCACGCAGTTCCGACAGAAGAGATAAGGGACGCTAAATATTCTTTCGCATAAAGCCATATTTTATCTCGGACAGTCTGCCTTTTAGCTAGCCTGGTTTCAGGTTCTTTGTAAGCTAAGTAGCCACGCAGTTCCGACAGAAGAGATAAAAGGCTATAAAATAAATAAATAAAAATAAAAAAAAACATCCATTTTTCCAACATTCATAAATAAGACCTGGTCCAAAAACTACACTCATAAAGCATTCATATAGATAGTTTATTATTCCAAAAAAAAAAAAAAAAAGAGAAGTATAAATACCATACATCATGTAGAAAAACATGATAAATAGAAGAATAAATACTCACATTCATACAATAAACATCATCTTCATCAAATCATACATTTTTTATTTTAGAAAATGGAGGGGACAAGTAGACAAGTGGGGAAGGTGGATATTCTCCGAAACCATACTGAGAAGTTGGAACGGCTCAGTGCAACAATGCCACTAGAGGTCCGCGCTGATGTTGAAAAGTCCTATGGACGAATTGTGGACCTCCTAAAGATCAGTTTCGATCAGGTCTTCCTCAGGGTACTGATTCATTTTTGGAACTCCAGTCTGCGGTGCTTTGAATTTCCGCAGTTCGACATGGTGCCCACCTTAGAGGAGTATGAAGCTATGTTGAAATGGCCTAAATCAGCCGGGGTCCATATTCGCCACGAGGCGTATACTCCTGCAGCATCAGTCGCTGCCCTTATCCATCTACCGTTCCGACAGAGTACCCTGATAGGAAGAGGGAACACCCAGGGATGGAAAGTATCGATGTTAGAAGACCACCTGTCCTATCTGGCTGAAAGGACAGAATGGGTTACCTTCAACAAAACCCTGGCACTCTTAATTTTTGGAACAATCCTGTTCCCCTTCCACCTCGACACAATAGATCAAGCTGTCATGGACGCCTTCTTCGCTTGGGACGTGTACTCGAAGAGTCCCTTGCCTGCTATTCTTGCCGACACCTTGCTCTCGGTGGATTTTTGCCATCAGAAGCAAGGGAGAACACTCTGCTGCTGCTCTTCATTACTATACGTGTGGTCCATCACGCATCTTTACGCCTCCAGTCACATGGGGATATTCCCCGACCCTTTGAGAAGCTTCTCCAAGATCCCCCTCCAACGACGACTGACTATAGAATGGAGGGATGAGTTAGAACGAAAGGACGCCAACAGTATATCTTGGGTCTGCCCTTGGTTCCGACCCGGCCCCGTTCTCATCAGATGTGGGGACTATCCGAACATACCCTTGATAGGACTCAGGGGTTGCATAGCCTACTCACCTAGAGTAGCTATGAGGCAACTCATGAGGACCCAAACTACTATTTCCCGAAGGGAGCTCGGAGGACTGTGCTTCTTTGGAGACCCGTGCACGATCACCAACTCATCAACCATGGGAAAAGCATGGGAGAGGCCAGTCTACATGGGAGACAGAGAGCTAGGAAAAGCTCGGGTAACTGTTACCAGTGACTACGAGGCATGGAGAAGAAGAAGAGGGATGGCTCAACCATCCACCACACCCGTGCCAATCGCCAACAATGAAGAGCTGCAGGCACAAGTCAATGCCTTGACCCAGAGGGTAGAAATCATGGGATCCCAGATACGGGCCCTTGAGGAAAAAGAGCAAGCATCTATCCTCACAATTGACGGTCTACAAAGGCAAGGCAAGAAAAAGATCATGAAATAGAACGCCTCAAGGACCAATGTGCTGACGCTAACGAAAAAGCTATCCGAGCATCCAAAATTGCTAAAACCAGTTCGGATAGCCAGCTGCAAGAAATAAACGCCAAAACAGCACACCTTGAGGCCGAATCAGCTAAGCAGGCACAAACGATCAAGGAGTTGTCGGAAGGACTCCTTATGGCTCGGTTAGACATCCGCCAAGAGCGAGAGGCCAACAGGAGACTCACCAAAAGTCTCTCTGAGCTACGCCTTAAGGAAAAAGACGGGCTAGCTCAGTACGGCCAAGTACTTCAAGAGAAAGACTGAGCTGTTGCAAAGCTCGATGAACTACAAGCCTTGGTCGTTCATCAAGAAGCGAAGATCAAAGAGGCTCAAAAGTACAGTGAAGATATGAGCCAGGCAGTCCGCAAGCAAAGCGAAGAGCTCGCTCACCATGTCCGGGAAGCCGAGAGGGAACTACATAAGAATCAAGACCCGCCTGTGGGTTTCTTTAGGCTTTTCCGTTTCTGCCAAAAGACACTTCGTATGGAATAGGAGAATGTACACCTTCCAATGAATTAATGAAATCTTTTTCCTTATTCAACAGTTGTCTACTTGCATACATGAGCATGCATTTGCATAGTTTAATTTCCCCTCCTTCACGCTTAATAAATAAGATAATAAAAAGGAAGGATTAACTAACACGTCTTCCAACTCAGAAGAATGGAGAGAAAGCCACTCCTAATAAAGCGCACCCCAACGGTCGAGTCATCACAAGAGGGAAATAAACCTCGGTCGTTGGTCCTCAAGAGTAAAGAAGAGGGGGCAAGGACGCTAGTGCGACTATTTATGCCACGTCCTTTCCCCTACGAGTCAAATAAAGTTGTACCGTGGAGATATGGGGAATCTTCACCGATAAAAGAAGAAATAACAAACATAGTCGGCGTTGGGGGCACAACTAGAAGTGGAAGAATTTACTCCCCCAAGGACACATAGGAAAATGTCCCCCAAAATAAAGGAAAAAATAAAAAGACCGAAGAGGAAAAAGAAAATAAAGAATCCAAGGAGGAGACAGAGGAATTACTCCAATTTATAAGGCAGAGTGAGTATTCCATTATTGACCAGCTCAACCGTACGCCTGCAAAGATCACGTTGTTGTCTTTGATAATGAGCTCGGAACCGCACCGAAATGCCCTACTGAAGGTCTTGAGCGAGGCGCATGTACCTCACACAATATCCCAAGAAAAGGTTGAGAGGATCGTCGGTCACATCACGGCAAACGATCACCTCACCTTCATAGAGGAAGAACTCCCCTTCGAGGGGCCAAAACATAACAAGCCCTTGCATATCTCAGTTAAATGCAAGGAATACCTCATCGCCAAAGTTCTTATGGATAACGGGTCGTCCCTGAACGTAATGCCCAAGTGCACACTGGATAAATTGACTATCCAAGGAACCCGTCTGTGCCCAAGCAGCACCATCGTTCGAGCCTTCGACGGATCAAAACGAGAAGTAGTGGGAGAGATCAGTTTGCCAATCCAGGTTGGACCCACTACCTTCAACGTCGATTTCCATGTAATGGACATTACTCCAGCATACAGCTGTCTCCTCGGCAGGCCTTGGATTCATGACGCTAAGGCAGTACCTTCGATGCTCCACCAGAAAGTCAAGTTCATAGTGGAGTATAAACTGGTCACAGTCCAAGCAGAAGACGATATCCTGATCAGTGGACCGTCCACCCAACCTTATGTGGATGCGGCTGAAGAGGCTCTTGAAACATCCTTTCAAGCGCTCGAAATTGCCAGCATAGAGCGACTTCCCAGAAACACAAAGGTAGCCCACATGATGTTGAAGCATGGTTACCATCTTGGCCAAGGACTGGGGGCAGATTCCCAAGGCATGAGGGAACCCCCAGAATTCAAAGACAATCCTTGCAAGTATGGCTTAGGATATGACCCTACTAAGGGCCGAGTAGAAAGGAGAAAAGGGAAGTCTCCCCTCCGCACACTCAAGCAAATTTTCCGAAGTGGAGGGGTGCAAGCGTCAAGAGCCACCCTAGTCATTAGGAAATCTTTTTCTTTGCTTAAGGGATGTAAACCCCATGACTGTTAGAGATTATCCCCCGGGGCGAGCCCGACCCCCGGGCATTTTAGGGCACATATTCCCTTATTAATTAATAAAGAATGATTCTTTCTATCTGCTTCTCTTCTTTCTACTTTTGACTAGACCACATAAATAACCCTGTCTAAGTAAACATAAAAAGAAGAGAAAAAGAATAAAAAGCGCTTCCAAATAATCAACATTTAACATTGCTATTGCCATCAAGTTAGCTTATTAGAGGCACATAAAAACAAAGACTTCACCTAAGCCATGAAGGAAGTCACGCTTCGCCAATACTGTGAACAAAAAAAAATAATAATAAAAATAAATCCACAAAAAAGCAAAAAGCCCAGAGAAGCCAAAGGCCAAAAGAAAAGGGCAAATTACCCGGTAGGAAACCCGCTAAGGGGGCTACACAAAATATAGGGTCAACCCGGTAGGATGCCCGAACAACAATAAAGGGTAGCCTAGGCAAAAGTTAGGGTTACAAATAAGGTCCGCTAGGATTTCTCTAAAATTTTACAAGAGAGGGAACCTAGACAAAAGTTAGGGCCAATACACAGTATCCTAGTTCGAAAACCCAAAGGGCGATCTAGGGATATCAGGTGGCCATTTGAAAGCAATGGAGATAAAACCAAAGAGCGCAAATACAAAAAAAGAAAGGAAAAATGTTTGCTTAGACAAAGCTTAAACACCCAGGCTTAACCATAGCCAGCCATTCTTACAGATCCTTTTATCAATAAAAATCAACCCTCTAAAACACAAACCATTGATTTTTCCCCTTTACTTCTTTTCTCTTGACCCTCACAACAATATTCTAATAATTAATTTGGGAATATGGAGGTGTATAGTCAACAAGAGGATTGAAATCCCTAAAGCAAGGAAAAAGGGACACTACATGACAAAAGTGCTCTACAAAAAGAAAAGAAAAAAAAAACAGTAATTCGAGACCACTGTCTGGACATTCCAGACCGCCATCTCGATTCCCCTGCAGATCGAGACCGTCGTCTCGGGAAACCAGACCGCCGTCTCATTTTATGCAAAGTCGAGACCGTCGTCTGGAAACTCCAGACCGCCGTCTCGACTCAGGCAAAATCAAGACCGTCGTCTGGAAACTCCAGACCGCCGTCTCGACCAGCAACCCAAACGGGACCGCCGTCTCGACTTCCCAAACGGCGGTCTCGATCTGAAAATTCTCCTATATAAGGAGGCGCGTCTGGATGGGTTTCCTCACAACTCTCCTTGCCTCCTAAGCCTCCAGAGCCTCCAGAACTCGTATTTCTACTCCTCCAAGCCTTCCCTGCTCAAAATGTTCAGCAGAAGTGCCTCCCGGAAGAGAAGGAGCACCGCTGGTGCTAGCAGCTCAGCGCCACCGCCTCCCCCAGACCCTTCTCAGCTGTCACCACAGCACCAGGCCCGCCTGGACAACATTAGGAATTACCAGTGGCACTCCATGCTGGCACTGGACTTCGGCGTCCTAGCCGAGTTTGGATGGGAGGAGGACGTCAGGGCCCACATCGATAGCATTGGGTGGGGCTTTCTGCTACAACCCCCACCCACATATGTGTACCCCCAAGCGGTACAAGAGTTCTTGGCCTCTGTCTCCCTCATCGAGATCCCCTCCATGGCCTCAGGCATGCAGCCCACCAAGATGGTCAACTATTTCATGGGTGGGCAATACCACACCACCACCCTGGAAGAATTCAATGTGTCCATTGGATTCATCCGGCCCGAGGAGGCGTTAACCCGGGAATACCGAGAGGCCATCTGCTCTCGGCCTGCCCATCTCACCTCCGCGGATATGTGGCATGATCTCACCGGAGCAATCACACTGCCCACTTTAATGAGAGGCTCCGCACTGCAACCGGCGCTCCGCATTTGCCACAAGCTGCTGGCAGGCACCATCCATGGGAGGAAGGAAAGCCAGGGTAAGATATCCCTCCTTGATCTCTTTGCCCTCTATTGCATGCACCAGAGACGGCGCTGCAACCCCGAGTACTTCCTCCTGAGAGCCCTTAAAGACTTCGGGAGTAGATCCACGGGGGCCATCCTCATAGCTCCCCTCATCACCCCTCTGGCAGAAAGAATGGGGTGCCCTTGCCGGGAAGAGCTAGCCCGCAACCTCCGACCCGAGCCCATCAATGGGCCAATGTTGGTCAGCATGGGGATGCTGATATGTCGGGGAAGTCAGTTCGCCCTGCACCCCTCCCTGGACTTCGAGCTGGATCTCCAGGGGCTAGTGGCGATGCAGGATATGCCCACATCTCCCAGCCCCCAGCAGCAACAGCAGCAGCAGCAACAGCAGCAGCAGCAACAGCCACCACCGTACACGGACGACTTTGCTGGCATGCACCAACACATGAATGATCTGAGCCAGCAGTTCAGCCAAATAGCAGTGTGGCGAGAGCAGCAGACCCAGTGGCAACAAGACCACGATGCTCGCCAGCAGGCCTATCAAGCTCGCCAAGACGAGATCTACCAGGAGCAGCAGAGGTTGCGGCAAGAATGGACGACATTCCAGGAGGACTACCGTGACGAAGTCCAAGAGCAAGTGGACTTCCGATATCATGTGTACAAACAGTACCCTTCCCCCGATTCCCCTGATGACAGCCCTTAGGGGCTGCATTTATCTAAATAAAAGTTGTTGTAAAATTTTCCATGAATAAAATTTTATTCCATGCATTCTTTGCCTTCTTTTACAAAAGTCAGCGTAACAAAAAATAACTTAAAAGAGAAAAGGCATACGCTCAAAAAAGCCAAAATCCAAAATCGCGAGAAAAAAGAGATAAAACCGCGAGAAAAAAGGCAGGATTAAAACAAAACAACTACCTTAAACCGACAAAATTTCGACTACCAAGAGTCGAACACAAAGAGAGATAACCCGACCAACCAGCAAGAGTCGGATAACTACCACAAAAAAACAAAGAATCCCCAGCAACCAACAAAGTTGGATGGACAAACAACAAAGTCCCCAGGAGCAGCCTGGACGACCATCCAAGAAATCCAAGAGCATCTACCAACATCACTCCCTAGTCAACGGCGCACGGTCAGAATCAGTAAGACGCCACCATTGCCAAAGGATCAGCCACTGCAAGAAGGGGCATCCAGAGGCACCAAAACCAGACGAGGGTTCGTACTCGTCAACCAAAGGATCAGCTACCGCAAGATGGAGCATTCGGAGGCACAACACCAGATGGGGGTGTAAACTCATCAGGACTTACAAAAGGGGGCTTACCGGGCGGGGGTTCGTACTCGTCAAACACCAGATGGGGGTTCGTACTCATCAGCCGAAGGGGTCAGCTACCGCGTTGAAGGAGCATCCCAGAAGCGCACAACAAAACATTTCCCCAGAAGATCACCTGCCGCAAAGACGGAGTATCTGAAGGGTAACCGGGCAAGAGGGTCAACTCCTTTACCCTCCAGTCGATCACCTCGGCACAAAAGGCCAGCAGTCGACTGGTCGGGTAAAGGGGGGGCAGCTGTAGACCCCAAATCTTGCACGGCCTCTAAATAAAGCCAGAAAGCTTCCTATTTGAAGACGGCCAAAGCCTAACAAGCCGCTAGGAGAGACTATTAGGCCCCCGTACTAAGATAGGAGGGTTTTTTGGCCCGAAAAATAAAGTTCTCGCGCCTGAAGGGACGAGACCGCCGTCTGGGAAGACCAGACCACCGTCTCGCCTCACACCAGGGACGAGACCGCCGTCTCGCTTGTCCAGACGGCGGTCTCGCCGCTGCAAAGGTTGAGATGGCGGTCTGGGTTTTCCAGACGGCGGTCTCGACCCCCTTCATGGTCGAGACGGCGGTCTGGATTTTCCAGACGGCGGTCTCGACCTTGTTAGACGAGACCGGCGGTCTCGCCACTGTCAGGCGCGAAAACCTATAAATAGGGGCTCCCTCCCCTCATTTCAACACACCAAGCACAGTAGCTCCTCCTTCTCTCTAGATATTCTCTTTCTAGAATCCCTCCGAAGCATTTCCGGAGTTTCTGAGTGTCTCTAGGCATAAATTGAGCGTTGTAAATCTTCTTTAGAATCCCTCCGAGGCATTTCCGGAGTTTCTGAGAGTTGTAGAGTGAAGGGTTGTCAAAAAGCACTCATTCTTTAAAAGAGAAATATAAAAAGCTTGCTTTGGAGGTGCATCCTCTCTCTTCCCAATTTTACCGCTTTCATTTAAAATTATGCAATAGACGCTAGGGCCATGTAGTCATAATCTTTAAATACCGCATAATAAAAGGGTAAAAGCGCAATTTTCCAGTTTAATTATTTATCCAAAGTAACCAGTCTATCATAGGGAACCCGAAAGGGGCATCGTAAAGGAACTAATACTTCCTTTACACGTAACTAACTCCCTTACCCAACTCTGGTTCTAATGACCAAAGTTGGTTTTCGAAAACCAACGCCTTTTAAATTCCTTTTCCGATGTTTCCGGTAAAAACATCGGTGGCGACTCCACGAACCCTTCAAAACCCGTTCTTGGGTTAGCCCGGTTATCGGACAACCCAATAACACTTTTCGAAAACCTCGTCTCTAGGTTAGCCTGGTTATCGGACAACCTAAGGACGTTGTACCCACCCATAAAAAACGCGAAAATCAAAGAGGGTCGAAAAAACCATCGCGTCGCTCCGACCGCCTCATTTTGACGGCGGCGACAATGGCCAAGTGCGGTTTTTCTTAAAATCAACATTTTTTTCCTTTCCCAATGTTTAAGGTCAAAACATTGGTGGCGACTCCAAAAGAACCCCTTTTTCGAAAACCTTGCTTCTATTAGAGGATAGTTCAGTTGTTGAGCACCTCGGAAGCAATGAATATATTTAAAACAAAAAACGCGAGTCTAAACCATCTTTCCGCAACCGCTCGCATTAAACGTTCGAGATGTCCCTGGACGTCGGAACGGACGGCGGCGACAGATGGCGACTCCACTGGGGAAGCTAGAGAGTTGATCCCATTTAGTGACGGATAAAATTCAAACTAAGTGAAGATTTGAAATTACGCCTTTACCCTTTTTCCGTATGTTTTATTGTATGGCTTTAATAATTGTTGTATGATTATTTTCTGCAAAATTGTTTGAAATATAAATTGCAAACAAAAACCCTTGCACACAACAGTCCCTCTATACCCGGGGGCAAGAGTGAATACCTATAGGGAGTGGGTGGCAGATACGACCGGCTTGTTGGCACACGGGGCTACAACCGTTGTCGGAAGCCACCAACTCAAGGTGATAACTCTCTTCTTTTGGTCTAAGGATGTCGACATGGAGTTCCGTGCATGACCCGAGGACTGAGAGATTGAGAGGTCCCTATAATGGGGGCACCTTGGGGACCTTTGGCCTTGGTGAGAACAATTTAGAACCACCCAAACCAAGCACGTTTCTGCAGGAAAACCCTACCTCGTGATTAAATAAGCGTGGCTCTGCTCGTGGGTGAATGAATTGTGTGTGCATTCGTTTGCTGCATTTGTATTGATGCATTAACATAGGCTAATCATACAACAAACAAAAATGAAAAACCCTAAAAATCAAAAAGTGATAAGATAAACCACCTTTATCTCGGACAGTCTTCAGTTAAGCTAGCCTGGTTTCAGGTTCTTTGTAAGCTAAGTAGCCACGTTGACCGACAGAAGAGATAAAGGGTCATAAAAAAACATAAAAACAATTAAAGCCATAAAAATACTTCTTATAATAAAAAGATTCTTGGCAAAGTCGTATCATTCATACCACATCATCCAATAAGTGGTAAAACTAAGAGAGAAAATAAATGCATCAAGAAAAATATGCATAAACATCATCATAATAAAATCTCTCATACATAAACACATTCATTCTAGGATGTATTAGATATCCTTAGACAATAACGAAAGAGACCCAAGTGCGTTTATCACCTTATTAGAAGAGATAAGTGCACTAAGGTATGTTGGCAACCTTTGAAAAAAAGGAAGTTAACACACTAAGGTGGGTATGGTGCCCTTAAAACATAGGCTTTTAAGAGGATACTAAAGTTATTGTCTAAAGCATATCTATTTCACACTAATCATTTGAAATAAAAAGCAATAATAAAAATCGTTAAAATCATTTAGAAAGTGGCTGGTCTTCCGCCCGTCATCACTCGCGCCCAGAAAGCTAAAAAGATGGAACAACTAGAGGAGCAAAACCGAAAGCTCACCACTGAGCTCAACACGTTGAAAGAGCAAATGGCTCAAATGCTGGAAATGATACACCAGCAAAATCTCCATAAGGAAGGTCCTCAAAGTGGACAAGCCTCTCACCAAGAAGAAGAGGAGGGACCTAATGATGAACAAACCCAATCTGATACAAGGGCAGTGCATATTCATGCGCCGGAAATATCAAAACAACAGTTTACTGCCCTTGAGGAGAGGTTGAGAGCCATGGAGGGGCATAATTTTGATGTTAAAGAGGCAGCTGATATGTGCCTCGTCAAAAATATCCAATTCCCTAACAAGTTCAAAACTCCGGACTTCCCAAAATACATGGGAATGACCTGCCCCAAAAGCCATCTTACAATGTACTGCCGTAAGATGGCTGCATATGCGGACAATGAAAAACTCTTGATCCATTGCTTTCAGGAAATCTTAGCTGAATCAGCCCTCAATTGGAATATGCAACTGGAAGGAGGTCAAATCCAAACCTGGAGACATCTGGCGGACGCTTTTCTTCGTCGTTATAAGTACAATATCGATCTGACCCCTGAAAGAGCAGACCTACAATTACTAGCAAAAAAGACGACGAAACCTTCAAGGCGTACGCTCAAAGATGGAGGGAATTAGCAGCTCAAGTAGAACCTCCTCTATCTGACAAGGAAACTACATCCATGTTTATCAATTCTTTAACTGGTCCCTATTACGACAAAATGATATGGAATACATCAACACTCTTCGCAGATGTAGTCATTATAGGAGAAAGAGTAGAGCAAGGTCTGAAAAGTGGAAGAATTGCACAACATACTTCTTCTAATTCCTCTACTCCAAATGTAAAAAAGAGCTTTGGAAAGAAGAAGGAAGGAACCGTAAACGCAATCAACTTTGCCCCTCCTTCTTCTTCCTCGCAGCAGACCAAGTCACGTAAACCAGAAAGGAAATTTACTCCAATACCCACTTCCTACGGAAGCCTGCTGCCAAAATTATTGGACGCCAAACTCCTCGTGCGCATCCCTCCCAAGAAAATGGAGCCACCATATCCAAAATGGTACAAGCCAAACGAAAAATGCAATTATCATTCGGACGCCCCAGGACACTCCGTGGATAGTTGTGTGGCCTTAAAGCATAAGGTCCAAGATTTAATAGATGCGGGGTGGATTACCTTTGACGCATCTACTCCAAAAGTGGATGACCAGCCCTTATCAAAGCCCGAATAAAAGACGGGATAAGGAAGACCAGCAAGTTAGGGCTCATCATTTGACCATCTCTAAAAAAAATAAAAAAAAATAATAATATAAAAAATATTAAAGCTTCCGATGTATCTCTCGTGATCCTCGCCCATGATCACGAGATATTTTTTTGATTAAAGTGGGCTTTGTAAATATTTCTTTTTGTCAATACAATAAGGCATTTTCCATAATATGCATATTCTCTTTTATTCTTTTCTCTCTCACACCCTTAATAAGAAATCTAAAACTAAGCATAACCATACAGTCATGTCTGTGATTGAAAACCCTCTGGAAGATCCGAAAGCCGAAGGCGAATGGATTGAGTCAGACAGTGAGGAGGGGACCATTTCCCCGGACATGCAAAGACTGTTGGAAAAAGAAGCTCAACCAATACAGCCCCATCAGGAAAAAACTGAGGTCATCAATTTGGGACAAGAAGATAATAAGAAAGAAGTAAATATTAGGACCCAAATTGGTAATGATGTCAGGGAAAAGCTGATACAGTTATTAAGAGAATATGTGGATGTATTCGCTTGGTCCTACCATGATATGCCTGGAATTGATAAAAGCATAATGGAGCATAGATTACCACTAAAAGAGGGATCTCGGCCCATTAAGCAGAAGCTCAGAAGAGTAAAACCAGAATGGTCCTTAAAAATTAAAGAAGAAGTAGAAAAATAGTTGGATGTCAATTTTCTAATCGTGTCAAAATACCCTGAATGGTTGGCAAACATCGTGCCAGTTATAAAGAAAAATGGAAAAATCAGAGTATGCGTAGATTACAGGGATTTAAACCGTGCAAGTCCGAAAGATGATTTTCCCTTACCACATATTGATATGCTGGTAGATCATACCGCTACAAATACTCTCTATTCTTTCATGGATGGATATGCAGGGTATAACCAAATTAAATTGGTTGTTGAAGATAGAGTAAAAACTTCCTTCATTACGCCATGGGGTACATTCTGTTATAGAGTAATGCCTTTTGGACTCAAGAATGCAGGGGCTACTTATCAAAGGGCTATGGTAACATTATTTCATGATATGATCCACAAAGAAATCGAAGTATATGTGGATGATATGATTGCCAAGCCTAAAAACGAAATAGATCACCTCCAATACTTAAAGAAGTTATTCAATCGGCTTCAGAAATACCAGATCAAGCTCAATCCGGCTAAATGCACATTCGGAGTACAATCAGGAAAACTCCTTGGGTTTATTTTCAGTAAAAAGGGAATTGAGGTAGACCCTGATAAAACAAAGACAATCGTAGAAATGCCCCCACCAAGAACAGAAAAAGAAATAAGAGGGTTCTTGGGCCGAATAAACTATATCGCACGGTTCATCGCGCAATTAACGGACAAGTGCACGCCTATCTTCAAGTTATTGCGTAAGAACCAACCGAAAGTTTGGAACGACGAATGTCAAGAAGCTTTCGAAAAAATCAAAATGTGCCTAACCAATCCCCCAGTATTGGTACCACCTGTGGAAGGAAAGCCCCTGATTTTTTACCTTTCAGTACTCGACGAGTCCATGGGATGTGTGCTCGGTCAACAAGATGATACTGGTAAAAAAGAACAAGCCATATACTACCTCAGTAAAAAATTTCTAAACTATGAGACCCGTTATACACCACTCGAAAAAACATGTTGTGCATTGGTGTGGGCAACTCAACGCCTTCGACAATATATGGTCAGACATACAACTTGGTTGATTTCCAAAATGAACCCAATCAAATACCTATTTGAAAAACCTGTCTTGACCGGAAGGATAGCTAGGTGGCAGGTACTCCTTTCAGAATTTGACATTATTCATGTCACTCAGAAATCTATCAAAGGTAGTCCTTTAGCAGATTACCTGGCACATGGGCCAACTGATGAATATCAATCCCTCAAGATGATTTTCCAGATGAGCATATAATGCACATCCAACACAAAGAGCTTGAAAATGATGAGTGGATCATGTTTTTCGATGGAGCTTCGAACTTAATGGGACATGGGATCGGAGCTATTTTAATATCTCCCGAAAAGAAGTATATCCCAGTAACAGCCAGATTAAACTTTGATTGCACAAACAATATGGCAGAATACGAAGCCTGTGCTCTAGGTATTCAAACAGCTCTGGATCATGGGGTAACTAGACTCAAGGTATTCGGTGACTCATCCCTTGTTATTTACCAGCTCAAAGGTGAATGGGAAACTAGAAATTCCAAGCTAATCCCTTATCTGGAGCACATCCGCAATATGACTTCAAAAATGGAAAACATCAGTTTCGAGTACATCCCTCGAGAAGATAACCAGATTGCAGATGCACTAGCAACATTATCATCTATGTTTGCATTAGGACGAGAACATGAGATGCCCATCATCCAAGTCAAAAGGCACGATAAACAAGCCTTTTGTATGATGACAGACAGTGAAAAAGATAAAACCCCTTGGTATCATGACATAAGGCGATACTTAATAAAGGGTGAATACCCCGAGGGAATCAGTGACAATGATAAAAGGATCATTCCGAAAAGGGCCATAGGGTTTATGTTGATAGGAGAAACCCTTTATAAAAAGAATTTTGATTCCACTTTGTTAAGATGTGTAAATCTTGAAGAAGCACAGAAGTTGATTAAAGAAATACATGAAGGAACCTTCGGGACTCATGCACCAGGGCATATCATGGCTAGGAAAATCCTCAGAGCAGGATACTTTTGGTCCACAATGGAAAAGGACTGTCATCAGTATGCTAGGAAATGTCACAAATGTCAGGTACATGTGGACAATGTACATGTTCCACCAATACCACTCAATGTTATGGCTATCCCTTGGCCATTTGCTATGTGGGGCATGGATGTTATCGGACCTATTGAGCCTAAGGCATCCAATGGCCATCGATTCATTCTGGTGGCTATCGACTACTTCACCAAGTGGGTAAAAGCTGCATCTTATGCACATGTGACTAAAAAGGTAGTGGTCACCTTTGTTAAGAAAAATATCATATGTCGATATGGCATCCCACATCGTCTTATTACTGATAATGGAACCAACTTGAATAATAAGATGATGGAGGAACAATGTCAAGATTTCAAAATTCAACACCATAATTCCTCTCCCTACCGACCCAAAATGAATGGCGCAGTAGAAGCAGCTAATAAAAACATCAAGAAGATTGTACAAAAGATGGTTAAAACCTATAGGGATTGGCATGAAATGTTGCCTTTTGCTCTTCATGGTTATCGAACGTCTGTACGAACCTCAACAGGAGCTACTCCATTCTCCCTTGTGTATGGAGTGGAGGTTGTATTGCCAATAGAGGTCAAAATACCTTCCCTGCGAATTATAATGGAAGCAAAATTAACAGAAGCCGAATGGGTTCAAAGTCGATACGATCAGTTAAACCTTATCGATGAAAAGCGGTTGAATGCTATATGCCATGGACAAGCCTATCAAAAGAAGATAAAAAAGGCTTATGATAAAAAGGTCCACCCTCATACTTATCAAGAAGGGGATCTAGTAATAAAGAAACTGCTTCCGGCCCAGAAGGATAAAATTGGAAAATGGGCAGCAAATTATGAAGGACCCTTTGTGGTCAAAAGAGCTTTCTCAGGAGGGGCACTTATCCTCACCAATATGGATGGAGAAGAACTTCGACACCCAATCAATTCTGATGCGGTGAAGAAGTATTATGCTTGAAGACATTTCTCAAGACCCGTCAGGAATGAAAACCCGTAAAGGGCATCCCTAGGCAAAAGATAGGGTCTACATTCCTCGCTAGGATACGTCCTAGGCAAAAAGTAGAGGTAAAAAAAAAAAAAAAAAAAAAAAACTAAGAGCAATGGTTACTTTAGTCGAAAACCGAAAAGGCGGCTAAAATAACACTCTTCCAGAAGCAAGCAGTCTGCATAGTCTTCACTCTGAGCTCAGGCATCTCAACTGAAGCAATTAGGAGAACTGGGGGGGTAGATATCATGGACATGATTATTTAAGCCTATACAGTATAGCCAACCCTGACCACCCATTCTTCTAAATACCTTTTGAAATCCTTCTATAAAAGAAACGAACTTTTGCTCATTTATCAATAAAATTCCCTTTCATTTCCTTTCTCTTGACCAAATATTATGGAAATGCCTCTTTATTGATAAATCATAAATATGCGCAAAGACCTTTAATCAAAGATCAAGCATGCATCTAAAAAGCGAAGCATATAAAAAATAATAATAAGAAAATAACAAATGCCTGCTAGGATATTTTTAGGTAAAAATCAGGGTAGCCTGCTAGATCGGAAATCCCAAAAGAACGGTCTAGGCAAAAGATAAGGCAAAAGCCCCCTAAGATATTCTAGGCAAAAATTAAGGCAGCCCGCTAGATCGAAAACCCGCAAAGGGCGGTCTAGGCAAAAGATAGGGCTAAGACCAAAAGATTAATAAAAGAAGAGCCCATCATCATAAAGGAGGAGCCCATCATGGTCATAAAGAAAGGAGCCCATCGGCATATTCATGAGAAGCCAACGGGAGAAGGCCAGTTACTTTCTAAATGCATCAAAAATGAATAAACAAATAGATTGCATTTAGGACATTCACACACAAAGTAGTTGCATAATACGACTTTGTCAAAATCAAGAAAAATAATTTTCTTCAAACAAGAATAATAAACATGCATATAAGGAGGATAGTCTCCAGGCTTATGATTGAAAATAGAAGGCGCCAAAATCCAGCCTTTAAATGAAAATCAAAATCGCGAAAGGCGAAATCAAAATCATTCCAGCAGAATGAAGAGCTTCAAGAAAACTAGCTCTAAACTTCTACACCAATAAAAGAAGGAAAAGGCCAATGGAAAGGCTTGATCATCCCCAAGAGGATCCTTGCCTATTCCAGAGGCAAAACAAAAAGACTACCTCGCGACTCAACTTCATCATCACATGAGTCGTCAAAGCAAATTCATCAAGAGTCTCCGCTTCATTCCCCAAAGGAGAATAAGGACTACACAAGAGTCCATCAAAGAAAATACGAAGTCAAACGCTCCATATCACCAGGGGGCAATTCAAAATAGATCTCTGGAATGAAATCGATTCCCCAGTGGATCATCAATAAGAAAACTACCCCAGTGAGCCTACGGCAAAGGCAAACTATCAAATTATATCCACAGGGAGTTAATCGCTCATAACGCCCAAAGACGGATATCCCCAGTGAAACGCAAAGCCTTCACTTCCAAAAAGCATCTGCATGCTCTAAAGATGAGCAAAGAGCTTATATCCCCAGGGAACGGGAAATCAACTTATGCAAGAGGTAATACAAGCCCAAAATATAAAAGTCTTCATCACTAATGAAGCATCCGCCTAATCAAGAGGCACAACCAACAAAAATCAACAAAATCTCCCAAATGGATTTCCGCCTACTCAAGAGGCACAATCAATAGAAAGTCCAAATCCCCAAAGGATTCCTGCCTAAAAAAGGCAATCAACAAAAATCCCCGGCAAGACCGGATGGCTAAAAAGAAAAGCCGAAATCAAAGACTCCCCGGCAAGACTGGATGGCTAAAAAAGAAATAGCCAGAAACAAAAATCCCCGGCAAAGCTGGATGACTAAGACAAAAAAGTCAAAAAGAAAAATCAAATCATTCCCCATGGAATAAGCGCATGATCAAAGACAGTAAGTCGCTGCCACTCCTCCAAAAATCCGATAAGGATTTTTTTTGAGAACATCTCAAGAACCCTATAGAATAAGGTTCGCACCAGGTGGGGGTAGGTACCCACAAGAGTCTGTCAAAATGCATATTCATACCAGGTGGGGGTAGGTACCCACAAGAGTCTGTCAAAATGCAGATTCGTACCAGGTGGGGGTAGGTACCCACAAGAGTCTGTCAAAATGCAGATTCGTACCAGGTGGGGGTAGGTACCCACAAGAGTCTGTCAAAATGCAGATTCGTACCAGGTGGGGGTAGGTACCCACAAGAGTCTGTCAAAATGCAGATTCGTACCAGGTGAGGGTAGGTACTCACCAAAGCCTTATAAAAATAAGGTTTATACCAGATGAGGGTAGGTACTCATCAGAAAACTTAGCAAAATGCATCGGGTAGAGTAAAATACTCACCAGAAGCATTACAAAAAACGGGTGCAAAAACCTTGCTTCTATTAGAGGATAGTTCAGTGTTGAGCACCTCGGAAATAAGTACCCACAAGAGTTGAGCAAAATGCGAACTCATACCAGGTGAGGGTAAATACTCACCAAAACCTTACAGAACAAGGTTCATACCTAGTGGGGGTAGGTACTCACTAAAGTCTAGTAAAATACAGACTTATACCTGGTGAAGGGTAAATACTCACCAGAGCCTTATATAAGAAGGCTCAAAACCAGATACGGGTTGGTACCTATCAAAATATTTATCATCCAGAGGATCAGCAAGGAGCAGCATCCGAAGGATGACCGGGCAAAAGGGTTAACTCCTTCCCCTACCAACTAATTTTGTCGGCATATCAAGCCAACAAATTAGCTAGGTAGGTGAAGGGGGGGCAGCTGTAGACCCCTAATTTTGCCCGGCTTCTTAATAAAAGAAAAGGAGACCTTTCGTAACAACATAGAGTTCACCCAGTCACCCGACGAAAGCTAAGGAGACTCCCTACATGAAGATAAAGCTCGCTCGGCATCTTAATGAAGGCCAAGAAGACTTCCTATATGAAGATAAAGCTTCAACGGACACATATCGACATCAACCAATGTCCGAAAAAAGCAAGGAAAGCTTCCCGGGGTCCCAGAACTCAAAAACTGGACAAAACAGGTCGAGACCCCCGTCCCAGAGTTGGGACGGCCGTCCCAACTAACCTAGGACAAGTGAGACGCGCGTCCCACATGTGGGACGGCCGTCCCGGCCCAAACGGCCATCCCAGATGTGCCAGGCAGCGAAAACTATAAATAGGAGGCTCATTTACTCATTTTCCACACTCCAGACAACTCAGAGCACTTGTCTACTTCTCTCCCTCTTTCGAATGATCTTTCTGATTGCCTGATATAGGTAACAATCAATTAAGGAATTATATTCCGGCATTCGATTCTTCTAGAAAATTTTAGTTGAGTCGAGTTTTGTCGTGAGGAGAGTCGTTGTAGAGCGAGGGACTGCCGAAACGCGTCCTTTTTGTAAAAGAGTTGTTATATAAAGCTTGCTACGGAGGTTCTTCTCAAATCTCTTCTCTTTTACTGCTTTATTTATTGCTTTATGAAATGTAAATAAAATCATGTAGATAGTCATATTTATTGTACGAATAAAATAGGGTAATAGCGTAATTTCTTGTAATCTCTACTAAAATGAATTAATCCGTCATAGGGAACCCGAAAGGGGCGTTGTGGGGTGCTAACACCTTCCCCACACGTAACTAACTCCCTTACCCAACTCTGGTTATAATGGTCAAGTGCGGTTTTTCTTAAAATCAACATTTTTTTCCTTTCCCAATGTTTAAGGTCAAAACATTGGTGGCGACTCCAAAAGAACCCCTTTTTCGAAAACCTTGCTTCTATTAAAGGATAGTTCAGTTGTTGAGCACCTCGGAAGCAATGAATATATTTTAAACAAAAAACGCGAGTCTAAACCATCTTTCCGCAACCGCTCGCATTAAACGTTCGAGATGTCCCTGGACGTCGGAACGGACGACGGCGACAACTAGCAAAGCTTATAGAGTGTTCAATAGAAGAACTTTAAATGTTGAAGAATCTGTACATGTCACTTTTAATGAAATTGTAGACCTTGGGGGAAATCCTCTTTAGTCAAATAAAGAACTTGCAGGTGATGATGAGTACATAAGAGAGGCTCTTGAAGAATTGTATTTGAATGAGAATGAGCCTTCTCAACCAACTGAATTAGCAAAAGAATGGCAATCACCAAGAGGACTTTCAATGGACAATATTATTGGTGATATCTCAAAAGGGGTAAGAACTATAAATATGACCAATTTTTGTATGTCTGTAGCTTTTGTTTCACAGATAGAACCCAAAAGTGTTGAAGAAACTCTTAAAGATGACCAATGGTGCATAGCAATGCAAGAAGAACTTAATCAATTTGAAAGGAATCAAGTCTGGGAATTAATTCCAAGAGAAGAATCACATCAAGTAATTGGAACAAAATGGGTATTTAGAAACAAACTTGATGAAGATGAAAATATAACAAAGAATAAAGTCAGACTTGTTGCCAAAGGTTACTGTCAAGAGAAAGGTTTGATTATGATGAAACTTATGCTCCTGTTGCCAGGTTAGAGGCTATATGCCTACTTCTTACTTATGCATCATTGATGAAATTTAAATTATATCAAATGGATGTTAAAAGTGCATTTTTGAATGGGTTTATCAAAGAAGAAGTATATATGGAACAACCCCCTGGATTTGAAGATTTTAATTATCCCAATCATATTTTTAAATTGAAGAAAGCATTATATGGTTTGAAACAAGCTCCTAGGTCTTGGTATGAAAGATTAAGTAGTTTTCTAACTTCAAATGATTTTTCTAGAGGAAAAATTGATTCAACTTTGTTTGTTAAGAAAGTAAAAGAACATATCTTATTAGTTCAAGTATATGTTGATGATATCATTTTTGGATCAACTGATAATTCCTTGTGTGTAGAATTTGCTAAGATAATGCAGGGAGAATTTGAAATGTCAATGATGGGAGAATTAACGTTCTTCCTTGGACTTCAAATCAAACAACTTAAAGATGGCATTTTTGTCTCTCAAACTAAATACTACAAAGAGATTCTCAAGAAATTTGGAATGGACACCTCAAAGGAAGCTAACACACCCATGGGAACTTCATGCTATTTAGACAAGGATGAATCAGGTTTAGAAATTAATCAATCTATGTATAGAGGTATGATAGGTTCATTGTTATACTTAATTGCAAGTAGACCTGATATTATGCATTCTGTTTGTGTGTGTGCTAGATTTCGAGCATGTCCAAAATAATCTCATTTAACTACAGTAAAAAGAATTTTAAAATATTTAAAAGGAACTACAGTTTCTGGTTTATGGTATCCATCTGAAGCTTCTCCTAGTTTAATAGGTTATTCTGATGCTGATTATGGTGGATGTAAAATAAATAGAAAGAGTACTAGTGGAACATGTCATTTGTTAGGATCATCATTAGTGTCTTGGCATTCTAAGAAACAAGCATGTGTTGCTTTATCCACTACTGAAGCTGAATATATTGCAGTTGTTAATTGTTGTGCTCAAATTTTATGGATGAAACAACAATTAGAAGACTATAGTATCTTTCTAAGTGATATTCCATTGATGTGTGATAATACAAGTGCAATAAATCTTACTAAGAATCCAGTAATGCACTCTAGAACTAATCATATAGAGATTAGACATCACTTCTTAAGAGATCATATTAGCAAAGGAAACTGTAAAATTGAATATGTTGATACAAAGCATCAATTAGCAGATATTTTTACTAAACCTCTTCCCAATGATAGATTCTATGATCTTAGAAGAGACTTAGGAATATTAGAAATAGCTTAAATTCTGCTTAATTAATCAGTTTTTGCATGATTGTAATGTTATAATCGATTATGTAGGGTATTAATAGATTATCATGTGTCTAAACCTCAAAAATTTGATGATCTCTCTGGAATAATCGATTATTTAAAGCAATAGTCAATTATTTACACCTAAATGTCCAAAATATGAAGTTTCTCTCTGGAATAATCGATTATTTCAACCAATAATCGATTAATTACTCATTTAATCGATTAACAGCATTAGTTAATCGATTAAATGGTTCTGTTGATGGTTTAATCGATTATTTCAAGTTTTAATCGATTAAACTGGGTAGTTTTCATGAACTAGCCGTTTCAAACAGCTCTTTTGGCACTCCTTCACCCTAATGTGATCGTTTATGACCGTTATACATGTTTTCTATATATAGGAAGCCTTCATTTCACTTCTCCACACCTCAAATTCTTGAATCCAAGCATTCTAGCATCATTCAAGCCTTCTTGCTTTCTCCTAACCTCACTTGACTTCAAAACTCTCTTGTTTTTCTTCTAATCCTAAATGGCTTCCTCTTCTCGTGCGAAGATCCCCATAAGAAGAAGATTTGCTCCTGCCTCTCATCCCCGTCCAAATTCTGTTGAAGGATGGATCTCAGATGATGAGGGTAGACAAGAGTTTCTCGCCTTCTGGAAGGAAAGAGGTATCATTACTCCAAAATTCATTATTGGTGATCAATTCATCAATAGGGAATTTAATTTTCCGAATCTTCTTGAAATTCAAGGTGTCCTCCCATTTATTCAAATGCAAGGTACATACTACCCTGATTTAGTTAGGGTATTCTATTCTCGTTTCAAATTTAGAGATCAAGTAGCCACTTCTCGTGTCAAGGGTGTAACTATCATTCTTGATGACGATATATGGGAAAATGTTGCCCATTTTAATGTAAGAGATGATGCTATTAATATTTTTGCGGAGTTAGACGATTTTGACAGAATTATGGCTTACCGTTCTTTTCTCCGCAATCCCTCCATGGAGATTGGGCATCTTCTTCTGGTTGGCCCATTAAAGAAGGAGGGACGCTTGCTACTGCATCTACTTGTCTGGATTTTATGTCCCCGGGCAACCAACCATGCTCAATGCTCATCTATAGATCTTCGCATTATTCATGCAATCATGAATAATGAGCCAATCGATTGGGGCAGCCTTGTCATCATGACCATGCTGAAAGCTAAGCGTCATCCTACTTTTAAAATTCCCTATGCTCTTCTTATCTCTCGCATTTTAGAGTACAAAGGAGTGAATGTTGAAGGAGAGCAAACGGTAAGAACAACAAATTCAAACCGAATGCTTGATAGCACGCTAACTCAACTTCAAATGGTGTGTGTCAATAACATTTATGTTCACAAAGACGACGTTCCCAACATGGCTGAATATGCTGAAGATTCTAATGAAGAGATGCCTCTTGCTGCTGAGTTTCTCTCTGAACATATTCATAATGTTGGAACATCTTCTACCCCTCCTCAATCCCGACAATCAATGGAAGATATGATCTTTGATATGAATCAAAGAATGCAAGAATTCTTCACAATCTCTCAAGAACGGCATGAGGAAATCATTCACCATATCTCAAATGTAGATGATAGGGTCTGTAACTTACAGGATAGGTTTGATGCTCAGTTCAATAGCGATGCAAGTGAAGAGTTTAATCTCTTCCACATATCTCTTTGTTTGTAATAACTTTAATTTATGAAATAAAATTAGTATTTTTGCTTTATTTGAGGGGGAGTTATTTTCTAAATTATGCATTTATTAAGGGGGACTTTCATATTTTTTATCATAATCAAAATAGGGGGAGAAATTATTTAAAGCCTCTTATGTTTCTTATGTTTATTAAATTTAAATGTTGTCTGGTATGTTTAATGTTTTTGTTTAGCTGTGACAGACAAAACAGGTTATTACAAGAGCTTTAAAGGAAATTTTGATCATCATCAAAAAAGGGGAGATTGTTGAAACATACAAGGATATGAATGTTGAACATATATGAATATGAAGCTTGTTGATTTTGATGATGATTCAAGAACAAAGGACTTAAAGAGTTGAAGACTTGAAATATTATGTAATAACTCTGTTTTGATGATTTTGAGTCTGTAATATTAGAGTCTAAGATAGCCAGCACATAGTCTACTCTTTAAAAGCTTCAAAAACTCATTTTTATAAAAAACATACTGGATTAATCGATTAAATGGAAGGATAATCGATTATTACAAAGAGAAAAACCATTTTCAGTATCTGCTCTCTAGAATAATTGATTAAAGCCCCTGTTAATCGATTAACAGGGTTGTTAATCAATTAATTACTCAGTTAATCGATTAATCTGCGTGGTTTTGGGTTCCAGGTGAATTTGGCTCTGTAATAATCTATTAACACTCAAGATAATTGATTATTTCAGTCAGATATGTGTTTTGAATTTCAAAATTGGACCAAGTTTCGAAAACCCTATTCCCAATTCACCAGGTTTCGAAAATCCCCAATTCCCAAACCCTAATTCATCTGCTTAAGGTTCTCTAAGGCTCTCTGCAAATAGAACAACAGTTTTCAAAATAAAAGTTGAGAGTTGTGAATGTCAGATAACTGTTTGTTGGAGGAAAAAGGGGCTTTTGGAACCTAGTGTGGGTTAGAAGCGATAAGAATCACTAAGTGGATTTTCTTGGTGGATTGTGTGTTGTGTCGTCTCTATGGAAAGTTGTTCTTCATCTCTTGTGTGACTCAAGAGAGGTGTATTCTTTACCTTATCTTCTTATTTGTAATCTGATTGTATAACCGTGATTATAGTGACAACGTTAATTCTCTATTTGAGTGATTAGCAACTGGATGTAGGGTCTTTTGATCCGAACCATTATAAATCATCTGTGTAAGACTTTATCCCTGCTCTATTTAGTTTACATAGCAACTTAATCAGTGAAATTTGGGAAAATTTTTAAAACCCTAATTTTTGTTAAGAAACCAATTCACCCCCCTCTTGGTTTTTGTCCGAATACGCAAACATTTCGTTGCACGATTCTAACATCGGGTTCCCTATGATGGACTAGTTTAGAAAATAAATACTTAAAGAAATTATGCTTTTACCCTATTATTCTATCTACTTGCAGAATTTAAATGTCTACATGGCCCTATTATCTAATGCACACAAAGAAAGCGATAAAGAAAGCAATAAAGGAGAGAGAGAATAGGGAAGGAACCTTCGAAGCAAGTTTTATATTAACCCTTCGAAACTTGAATTATTTTCTCTCTTACCTTTCAGTTTTTCACATTTCTTTAATCTTTCCCATCAATTTGTTTTTTTTTTCAATCTTTTCAACCAATTTGATGAACACAAAGTTAATTTTTTTTTCTTTATCCTTTTCTAAATATTTTACATAAATCTTAATAAGAACTAATATTATTTTATTTATAATTTATATTTGTTAGGTTTTCTTATGTCATATTTTGTTATCTTATTATTCTTATTTATCATATATCAAGTTTTATCTTCATAAAATAATTATATTTTAAAGAATTAAAAGGAATTGATAATTTAAACTTTTATTACTTCAAACTAATTAAATAAGAATTAATTTATTAAATATTTCCTTATAAACTTTATATTTCATATTTTTAAATGACAACTTAAAAATGAATTAACTTATATATATCAAATGTTTGAATACAATATTATAATAATAATGTTATAAATATTCAAATATTTGAATACAATGTTATAATAATAATAATAATAATAATAATAATAATAATAATAATATTATTATTATTATTATTATAAATATTCTATATATATATATATATAAATAAAAAATAATTAAATATTTCTTTTACATACATATTTTAATATAAATATAATAAATAAAAATGTATATTTAATTAATAATAATTATAAATTATAAAATTATAAATATTTATTTATATATAAAAAATACATAGTAAAATTAATTTATCATAAATGTAATTATCTTTTTAAAAATAATATAGATCGGGACGGGGCAGGGGCGGGAACCCGAAACCCAGTAGGGACGGGGATGGAGACTTAATTTCTAACTCCGGCCGGGACGGGGATGGTTAAAAAAGTCGGGGTGAGGATTGGGGAGGCAAAACTCGCCCCCGCCCCGCCCCGATCGGTTGCCATGCTTATACCCAACCCTGGTTATAATGGCCAAAGATGGTTTTCTTAAAAACCAACGCCTTTTTCTTTTCCTTTTCCAATGTTTATAGTAAAAACATTGATGGTGACTCCAGAACCCTTTTACGAAAACCTCGCTCTTAAGGGTAGTTCGGTTATCGAACACCCTAATTGCGATAACCACATTTTTTACAAAAAACACGAGTCAATTAATCATCGTGTCGCAACCGATCGCCTCACTTCGGTTTCCCCTCCCCATTTTTCCGGGAAGGGACGACAGTGACACCATGGAAGGAGGCTTTCTAGGCGCACTAACACTCTAAGAAAAAACAATATCAAGATTCCAAAGTTTCATGTAGACAACGATCCAGAAGTATACTTGGACTAGGAAGCTAAAGTAGACCAAATTTTCAATGTAAACCCAATAGGGGACCAAGAACAAGTAGACTTAGTGGTAGTTAAATTTGAAGGATATGCCATGACATGGTCTGTAACGATAATTACCAAGGGTCACTCGTGGCTTCTTGGATGGACATTAAAATTTTAATGCGCGCTAGATTCGTTCCTTCCTACTATAGGAGGGAGCTCCTGTTGAAGCTCCAACGACTTCATTAGAGAAACATGTGTGTGAATAATTACTTTAAGATGCTAGAATCTTTGCCCTAAGGCCTGTATGCATGATGAAACCAATGATTCTAAGGTAGCTAGGTTTGTTAGTGGTTTGAAGAGAGACATCCAAGACTTAGTAGAATTGTATGAATACTCCTCTATTGAAAATTTTTTGCACCTTGCCTTAAAAATTGAAGCTCAATTGAAAAGAAAGGATGAGGCAAGGAGGAGTTATGCAAACAATTACTACTATAGTTCTTCTTGGAAGGGCAAGAGTATGAAAAAATATGATAAAAACCCTTCCAAGTCACTCCAAGAGCCACCCCCTAAGGGCAAAACGTCTAGGAACCCCACTCCTAACGTTGTCGCTCCTCAAAGGAATAGTTCAATTAAATGTTTTAAATGCTTAGGGTATAGGCACATTGCTTCTAATTGTCCTACCAAAAGAACTATGATTTTGAGCACAAGCGGAGACATCGTGAGTGAGCATTCTTCTTTCCCCTCCCCATCTAGAGAGAATTCCTCTGAGCACTCTTCCTCTAGTGATGAAGAGATCAGTCTTGTGAAAGTGATTTATTAATAGTGAGGCGGATGTCAGGTAAACTCCAAAAGGACCTTGACAAATCCCAAAGAGAAAACATTTTTCATTCTCACTTCCTCATTAATAACAAGTTGTGTTCATTAATCATTAATGGAGGAATTTGTGTGAACATGGCTAGCACGAGGGTAGTAGACAAGCTTGATCTACCTACAACTCCTCATGTTAAAGCCTTACAAGTTTTCTTGGCTTAGTGAGGAAGGTGCGATTGAGGTAAATAAACAAGTCTTCATTAGCTTTGCAATAAGGAAATACAAGGACGAGGTTCTTTGCGATGTTGTGTCTATGGAAGCTTCTCTTGATGACTTGCTTGGTGAGATAAAAGGTGCTACCATATTTCCAAGAATGATTTGAAGAGCAGTCATAATCAGATATTAAAAAGAGAGATGAATGGAAAATAAGAAAAAAGTGCAAAAAAAAGGAGAGAGAAGAAAGAAAAGAAAGACAAGGGAATTAAAGAGGTTTTGAAAATTCATGAACGAATTCTCTCCAAGGAGAGGAGGATGATGAGACCCTAGTTGCCCCGGAGACGGAAGAGGTCATCGCTAGGAGGATCACTAGAAGCATGACTAAAAGGGAGACTTCCTCCTCACCCTCCATTTTTAATTTACTAAGTATTTTCTTTTCTTTTACTTATTTTCGCTTTCCTTTTGTAGGCTTACTTTTTGCACCTCCTTTTTTAAGAATACCACCTCTTTTTGTTGGAGAAGATGGTTTGGATACATAGGATACATGTGTGGGCAGCCCAAAGGTGTAAGACACTCCTTTTTCATGTCCTACACCCCTTTTTGGAGAGGAAGAAGCTTAGGATGCCGGATTTTTGGTAGGCTAGGACGAATTTTACTTATTTGGACCATGGGGACTCTAGCCTTTAGGTTTAGGTTAAGTTTATGTCTCCTTTTGTAATTCCATCTTTGTCCCTCCTCCAAAAGCCTATAAATAAAAGGCTTCCCCTCATGTAATTAGGTTGAACATTTATGACAAGTTTGTGAGGTTTCTTAGAGTTTTTCATCTATTTGAGTATCTTATCTTAAACCTTGGTTCAAGTGGCGGCAATCACCACTTATCTAGGGTGGTTCATCCCCTAATGGCGTGTCAACACTCCACCACCACCACACTTATCTTCTCTTCATTTTTTCTTCTTTATTTCTTCACTTCATTTTTTTATCCAAGGGGCTGGTCCATTTTTCCAACCCTTATCTTTATCTTTTTCTAGTTTCATTCCATCTCTTCCTCCCTCCATAATCCTTGGAAATGAACCTTCACATCTAGATAGGCAACTATCTTAATGTCTAGTGGGAATATTTCTTGGGTTTGCTTACTTTATTGCTTAAAATTCTGCACCTTATCTTCTTAAAATTCTGTACCTTACTTTATTTTACATAAAGGACCATGAGTCAACTATATAAAAGAATATGACATCACCTTTAACTCATAATCTTAAGACATTAACTTATAAGTTACTCAACGTTTCCATTTCTACTCAATGTGGGATTTCAACTCACTTGGATTCTCATTTCTTTCTCACTTGAATTTCACTTACAAAATATTTAACTCTACTAGAGAGTACTAATTCATAAGTAAGTTTAAAAATACCTCTAGTAAAATGATTTGACAATTGTTTTTTGGTCAACAAATAATTTGTAATATTTTCATTATGAGGTTCATGTGATGCTTCAATATTATCTTCATTTAAAGGTTCATGTGACACTTTAATATTATTTCCATTAAGAGGTTCATGTTGGACTTCAATTTTATTTCTAATAAGATACTCATGTGAAACTTCAATGTTATCTCTAGGAAGAGGTTATGCTGAAATGTTATCTCTAATAAGATATTTTTGTAATGCTTCAATGTTAGCTTCTTCATCTCCTAAAGGGTGATGATATGAAATTTCATCCCTTAGATCCATATTATACTCTAGAATTTGGATTTCCTAGATTTTTTGTTAGTCCTTTCCCTAAAAATTAGACTATGAAAAAATATATTGTGTATTCATAGAAAATCGCATTTATTGTTATATACATATGATGAGTAGGAGGATTGAAACACCTATATCCTTTTATATACATAACATATCTTATAAGAACATATTGAATGACTCATAGGGTCAACTTGTTATATTTATGCTTATGAAGATAAACAAATGCAAGACATTCAAATACATTGAGAGGGAAAATTATAAACTATTAAAGTGACAATTAAATTATTAAAGGTTTTAAAAGGAGTCTGAAACTCAATCAAACTTGAGGAAATCCTATTTATTAAATATAATACTAAAGTAAAAGTTTCTTTCTAATAACACAATGACATGTGCATCTCATTCAATGAAACACAAAGAACTTAATAAATGTCAATTTTTTTCTCTCAACAACCTCATTTTGTTGAGTTGATTAATAATGTCGTTTAATTAATAATGTCATTAACTTTTTAATATTGTTGGAGTTCACAAGTTTTATACTTACCACCTTTATCACTTTGTAAAACTTGAATTTGAGTATTATATTGATTTCTTATCATTTTATGAAACCTTTTAAATAGTAAACTTACCTCATTTTTTTTATTTCATTAAGTACAATCAAATCATTCTTAAACAATTATTAATAAACATAACAAATCAATGAAATTTACCTAAAGTTTGAATTTCGGATGAATCTTATGCATCAGAATGTATCACCATAAAAAATTGAGGACTTTTATTTAAATTTAATGAAGACTAAGTTATATGGCTTTTTACAAGTTCACAAACATAATAATAAAAACTAGAAACATTGTGTTCTTTAAATAAAATAGGAAATAAATTTTTTAAATACTCAAATGAGGCATGATCGAGGTGTAGATACCACAACCAAATTTCAAATTTTTTAGTTTTCCCTTAAGTTATCAAAGTTAAATTTTGTTATGATTCATCATATTTTTACATCAAATTTATATAACACAAGCTTCCTCTCCTAATATTATAATCAATTATTTGTTTTGTTTAGATGTTTTTAAAAAAGATTTAGGCAAAAAATTACCACACAAAATAAATCAATTATTAGTCGGGGAACAAATAAAATTTTAAAATCTAAAGAATGATCAACCAAGACAGAATCAATATTTAAAGTGCTAATAAGATTTAATGACAAAAAAAAATTATATAGATGGTTTAATTTAGACGACTTTTCTATAGTAAATGTCATATAATTTATAACTTTAATATCAATAATCTATATATCTCTATAAGTATTAAGAATCTATAGATGCATTTTTATTTTGTTTCACAATGAAGACTTTTTCTTTTAATTATGATATTTGTATTTTCTTCTTTATCATCATAATATACGTTCAAAATAACAGTGAAAACTCCTTGAATTTAAATAATAGAAAAAACAAATTTTTGTTCTATATAGATCAAATTTCATTTTCTCTATTTTAGAGGAGAATTTCAAAGGATTCAAAATCCAAATATGATTGTGATTGAATACTAATTTAAAGAATATAAATTAAATATATTTATTTTTTATTAAAAAATAAATTATATACAATAAAATTGTAATTAGAATATTTTATAATTATATCTATCATAATCAAATATTATATAATTTGTAAAATAATATTTTATAAAGAGAATAAAAAAATTAACAATAGGTCTACTAAAAACATAATCTAATTTGAGAGATAGATTATCTAAGTAAATAAGAATATAAAATAATATATTAAAAAAAGTCGAGAAATTTCTTCCATAGGAAAAATACAACATATTTTTACGTTATTCTTATTTTCTTTAATAAATTAAGAAGTACCTTCTTCACCCTTTCTCAAGCAAAAAGCGTAACAAAACAAAACATACAGAGATATACAATTTTGTCACACTCACAACAAACCACGAGTTTTATTTCTTCAATTTTTAAATCACCCTTCACAAACCCATTTCAACCAGAGCCAATCTCACTGATTTTTGCATATCTGACATGTGACCTCCACCACACACACCCCTGCCTAATATCCACTAGTGATTCCACCTCATGAATCAAAGTGGATTACCAAGCACCAACGTGGACCTATCAAATCTCACACCCCAACATCATCACCCAATGGTAATCCACTTTTGGATTTGCCTATATCCACACCACTATCCTATATTCATCACTCTTGTATTCATTCCAACACTGCCATTCCCACAATTCCCACACTCATCACCAATTCTCAGAACTCTTTCAGAGTCAAAGAATGGCTGCCAATACATTGATGAGTTCTGCTGTCACAGCCTTCCCTTCTCTCCTTTCTTCCTCAAAATCAAGGTTTGCCTCTGCAGTCCCCATTTCCAGCTTTGGTGTCAATGCTTCTTCTAGGTTTTCCATGACTGCAGACTGGATGCCTGGCCAACCTAGACCCCCTTACCTTGATGGTTCAGCACCAGGGTATGTCACAAATTCTCTCCTTTTTGTTTTGTGCAATAATCTTAACTTTAAACGTGTTTTTGTTCTTAAAAGTGTGGGCGTTTGAGTTTTCTTACCTATATATTTTACTCTGAAGTTTTTATGTGTATGGTTTAGTTTCTCAAATTTTTAAAAAAGCATAGTCTTTTAAATTTGAGAAATACAGGATTGGTTATTTAAATTTACTTTTAGAAATCAAAAACAGATTTGAAAGTACAATGCTTTTATTAAATGTAAAAATTAAGTGAAAGAAATTTAAATAGAGATTGACAGTGAAAATAAATCACTTTGGTGTGGCAATGGCATATTAGTGATTTTGAATGCTTAGTTGGTTTTGTTTTGATGTGGATTAATGCATAAGACACTTTATGCTCTTTCTTTTGATTCAGTGACTTTGGATTCGACCCTCTTCGTCTTGGCGAAGTACCAGAGAATCTTGAGAGGTTCAAAGAGTCAGAACTCATTCACTGCAGATGGGCTATGCTTGCTGTTGTAAGTTTCTCTTTTGAAATAATGGTTTTGTTATCTCTTTTCTAAGATACTAGCAGAAACATGCATTTAGTCCTTTTTAAATGTTTACTATCCTAAATGTTTTACAGATAGTTTCACTCAAGTGATTCTATATTACACTGTATGAATAAATGATGCATGTATTTACACTTCCAGTTAATTACAAATTATTATAGATATAAAAGTTTGTGGATTCTTATGATTACTGTCATATAAATAACATCATGAATGTTCTATAATGTGACTGATTGAGAACAGTGTATCAGACATTGTTATTAACATTTCTATTCTTGTTGGTTGTCCCCAATGTTTCAAAAGAAAAAATATAGTATGCTGAAATTTCTTACATTCTGTTGCAGCCAGGGATTTTGGTTCCAGAGGCATTGGGCTTAGGAAATTGGGTAAAGGCTCAGGAATGGGCTGCAGTTCCTGGGGGCCAAGCCACCTACCTAGGCAACCCAGTTCCATGGGGCACCCTACCCACCATTCTGGTCATTGAATTCCTTGCTATTTCCTTTGTGGAGCACCAAAGGAGCATGGAGAAAGACCCAGAGAAGAAGAAATACCCTGGTGGTGCTTTTGATCCTTTGGGATACTCTAAGGACCCAAAAACATTTCATGAATACAAAGTCAAAGAAATTAAGAATGGTAAGGACCCCTAAGTCATAACATCAGATATATACTATTTGAGATACTCTACTCTTTTGTTGTCACATAAAATTGACCTAATATCTGTTATATGTCCGATGTTTAGGACGTCTTGCCTTGTTGGCTTTTGTGGGATTCTGTGTTCAACAATCAGCTTATCCTGGAACTGGACCTTTGGAGAACTTGGCTACTCACTTGGCTGACCCATGGCACAACAACATTGGAAACATCATTATTCCACAATCGATTTTGCCTTGAAAAATCCAATATTTGTGTTTAGTAGAACCTGTATAACTCCATGTAACAATTTGTAATGAATCAGATCTGGCTATGTTGGTTTCCCTGTGCTGTAATTATACTTTCAATTAATATGTTTCCAAACTCATACTTTAGCAAACTTACTTCTAAGCCACTTTGGTAATGCATTATATTTATGTCCCACAGTAAATAACATACCTTTCAAACTCTGCACAATGAGTGTAGCATGCTTGAAATAAAAATATCACTTTTAGGTTTGAAAAGTTACAACAATTGATTTTCAAAAGTCATATCTATAACAGAAAAAAAAAAAAAAACAGAATTGAAACTTGAAACTAAAGAACACTGTTTTTTAACATCTTTCCATAACCTTTTCACTGTTCCAAAAAATGCACGAAACTCTCAGGTCTATTATTATTATAATAATAATAATAATAATAATAATAATAATAATAATAATAATAATAATAATAATATTAATATTAATATTAATATTAATCATTGTATTATAAAATAAAAACGGTGAAGATAAAAGTGTGATTGAATTAATTTTATTTTTTAGTTTTTATTATAAATAAAGATGTGTTTAATTCAACCTACCAGTTTATAAAATAAGATTTATATCTCCCTTATATTCTATGATTTTATTGTAAAATTTCATCACATTCCATGGAAAATTTTCATCAATTTTTAAAATAGTTTCAAAGATCAATTTTAAAAAATTACTTTTAAAATTATTTTAAACAAAAAAAAATATAGACTACCACAAAAAATCTGAAAAAAATGAAATTTAATATAATTATTAGTAAAAGTATTGATGTCATTAATTAATAAAATTAAAAAATAATTTTTATTTATTTTGGTTTTTAATTTTAAAAAACTAAAAAAAAGTTTTTAAAAATTATTTAACAAAATAATTGTCAAATTTCTTAGTTTTTAAAAACTACAAAATTAAAAATTATTTTTAAAAACACTAAATAAACAAGTCCTAAATCTCTAAATTTTACTATTCTCCCTCTTTCTCTCTCTCAATATATATATATATATATATATATATATATATATATATATATATATATATATATATATATATATATATATATATATATATATAAAAGTTGTATTTATTTGTTATCAAAATTTTACAGGGTTTAAATTATAATATAAAATTATAATCTAATTCAGCATGTATATTAGTTTATTCTTCATGTAAATTATATGTGATAATTTAAAATAGTCTAATTTTGATAGCTTATATCACATTTTTTTTATATCCGGTAGAGTTAAATTTTTTAACTCTTTATTAATAAATTGCACATCTATGCAATCTAAACATGATTATTATGATAAGTCTCCAATCTCGATAACTAATTTTATATTACACTCACTTAAGCCTATATATAATATTTAACCTCCTAAAAAAATAAATAAAACTTTAAAACATTTATATAACTAGATTTGTTCATTTTATTTTAAATTTTTATAATAAAAATAAAGTTACTTAAGCATATCAATAGAAACAAAAGAAAAAAATTTCTTAAATTAAAAAACATGTCAATTAAAACAAAAACAAAGGAAAAAATATATATTTTTTATTTTTTATCTTTTATCATCAAATAAAGTATTCATGTTATTCACATGAAGATGTCATTATTTTAAACTAATTACAAATGCTTTCTTTAAAGCTCTAAAACTGTTATAGGGACTTTATTAAAATTGGATATTTTTTATTATAAAATTAAAATGGAATATATTGATTTGATTATTAAAAATTATTATAATTTAAAAAAATTTAAAATTTAAATATTTTTTTAAATCTATGAAAGATATCAAGTAATTTTTATTTATCAATTATTTTTTAAAATTTAAAATTTCCAACATATTATAAATGTTTCATTAAAATTATGAAATAATAAGTGTAATATATTGAAACAAACTTATTTATTGATATCAATATATTTATTTTATTTATTAAATCATAAATAAGTAATTTCTAATATGGCTAAAATACCTGGAAAGAAAATGACTAAATCAACTACAGAAAAACAGAAAAGGCTAAAATTGTAATTTTATCCATTTGCCTCACTTTTTATATAGAAAAAGTTTGATAGTTAATTGGTAAGAGTATGATACAATACAGAGGCAAAGGAAAAGCTCACTCACAACAACACAACAATTCCTTCCTAGAAGCACAATGGCAAATGACTAAAACAACACTAACAAACACCCTCCAAAGCCCTTAACCAACCCCACATTGCAGATACAATTAATTTTGCTGTTGAATTACCACATCAGAAATGTAATATATCTTTTAATTACAACAAATAAAATCCTTTGCCAGACTATGAATTTCAGTGGCTATGTGTGCCTGTTCTCACTGGTCAAACTGCTGCTACCTCCTCCACCCATTCTATTTGATTCCCCAACCCTGGCTGCCAAAGCAAGAACTTCTGGGGACATTTCCCAGCTGCCACTTTTTCTTCCCCAGCTGGATCTCCTGGGATGTATTCCAGCACGATCACTTGATTCATCTACTGTTGTCCTGATTTCTGGGGACACCTCACCGAATTCACCATCCTTTATAGCCAAGCGGTCGTTTAATTGACCTTCAGAAGGATCAAGAGCTGTACCCATGTCAGCCCAGACGGTTTTCCTGCCCATCTCTATGTCATCCACAGCTTTTCCCATACTCGGGCTCATAAAGCCTCCACCCACTGATCTAGCAGGTAATACTGGTTCCAATGGCACCTGTTGAAATTATAGGTATAAAGAGAAGAAGGGAGACAGTAAGATAAGAAAATATGGTAATCAATGCTAAAGATAATAATGAGGAAACAAGGAAACTAACCTAGAACATAATCTAAGATATTCAATGATGAGATATTTTTGTATATTCAACACTCCATCTCAAGCTAAAGCTTATTAGTAAGCTTTGAACTTGTTATAAATCTAGTCTTCAAGGACAAAAGGGAATATAAAAAAATATAAAAGAGACTGCAGAATTAAGGGACCAGACTCAACTGGGATCAAGCTCATATCTCTCAGTAAGGCATGTGACCAAATTGATGTCTCCAATCTCACCATAAACAATTTGAGTCAAAGAGGGCAATCGTGAATAGGGTGAAATTAGCATCAACAATATGGGGCACAAGCATTCGATTCGAGGGCAGAAAGGCGAAGACCCCCGTTCTGGAATTGGGTATTAACATAATCTTGAAAAAAAGGAGAGTTGATGGAGCATTTCGTCCAATTTCTCAGATTGGGTTTTGGAGTGGGTCCCGTCAGCCATGGGTGAGTCACAATGAAAGCACCAGTATTAGGAAAAAAAATAAAGTTGCTTTGAGTTAGAGGACAGGCAGCCTCCTAGAGAAAATATCAAGAAAGGAATTGAGGGTAAAAATATTCTCCGCACAAATAGATATATAACAGAACGGATTCTAACAATCAACATGTATGGTCCATGACCTCACTACGGGTAAATCAACATCTAGAATATGCTGACACATGCAAATCAACATTCACTAATAATAAATAAATCCTGGAATCCCTTTAGTTTTGTGGATTTGTCTTTTGGGCCTGATATCCTCATTTTCTTCAATATTAAGTGGGCCTTCATATGTAACAACTAAGATTATATATTTAACCCTACAGACCAAAAGGATAAAACCAAAGCAGAAACCTCTGAGAAAAGTAGAAGGAAAAAGTAAAGGCGTGCAGGACAAAGAAATATGATGTAATATTCTGTTGTTCTGATTATCCCAATGTGGGTAATATATATACAAGATATGACCCTTATTGAATGATCACCAATAAGGACAGCAGAAAGGACAAAAAAACAAATAAAGTAATAACGAAATATTGCTACAAAATACATCTAATACATTCTAGAATCTATTGATTTTTAGAGCAAAAATAACAGAAAGAAAATTAAGAGAATGCTGAAGAATGGGAAATAGATTGGGCCAAGAGAGTATTGGGTTTCTTCTGTTTTACCACCCCCCCCCCCCCAAGGGTAAAGGTGTATGAATGTCAAGCAACTTCAGCTTGGATAAATTGGCAGTGAATAGGCGAGGAGGAAGAGCCTTGGTAAACATGTCAGCAAGCTGGTTGGAGGATGTTAAGGTTCCAACATAAAACCAATTGGCAATATGTGGAGTAGCCTAACATGTATTTAAACCATACCAAATGATATGAGGTAGGCGATGTGGGACTTTCAACACACCCCCTCCAACGAAGCCCGCCGGACCAGGCAAAGGGTACTTTTGACCAAACTAAAGGGCAACTTTTGGCCCATGACAATAACCGGAAATATGTTAGGCTTTGGCTCTGATACCATGTTAAGGTTCCAACATAAAACCAATTGGCAATATGTGGAGTAGCCTAACATGTATTTAAACCATACCAAATGATATGAGGTAGGCGATGTGGGACTTTCAACAGAGGAAAAAACAGGTAGCAATCGCATAAGACCTGATTGAACTTTCTCCAAATGCTTGGTGCACTCGTGGAAGGCTGGATTAGCAGCAATATGAAGAGCGCTTTGATTATCACAATTCAAGATTGGTTGCCTTGAATAGGAAATCCCTAAATCAGATAGTAAATAAACAAGCCATTGTAACTCACGTAGTGGAAGCGAGTGCCTTATACTCAGCTTCAGAAGAAGATCTGGAAACCGTGTTGTTTCTTGGTTTTCCAAGAGACCAAAGAGCTGCCAATGAAGAGGTAATATCCTGTAACTGATCGACGAGAATCAATGCAAGTAGCCCAATCTGCGTCACTAAAACCCAAAACATGAACTGGAGAATCACATCTAAACATAAGGCCTTTGCTAGGACAACCTTTAAGATATTTAAGAACCCGCATGGCAGCCTGGAGATGAGATTGGGTTGGGCTAGCCATAAATTGGCTTAATTGCTAGACAGGAAAAGCAATGTTTGGGCACATATGTTTGTGAGATATAATAATCGGTCAATCAACCGTCTGTAAGAAAGAGGATCAGACAGTGGTGTGTTGGAATCTTTGTGAAGATGGAGGGAGTAATCCATTGGAGTGGCAGATGATTTACACCCCAACATACCGAAATCAGACAACAAATCTAAGCAATACTTTTGTTGACAAACAGAAATTCCAACATCTGAGATATTCACTTCCAAACCCAAGAAATACTTAAGAGGCCCTAAATCCTTTATGTGAAAATTAGAATTTAGGATCTGCTTAACAATGTCAATTTCACGTAAGCAATTACCACCCAACACTATATCATCAACATACACTATCAAAGCTGTAAAATCAGTGTCATTATGTTTGGTAAAAAGGCTATAATCTGCCTATGCCTGCTGATATCCACAAGACAAAGGAAGAAGAGAAAGTTTCTCATACCAACAACGACTAGCTTGCTTGAGGCCCTATAAAGATTTGCGAAGTTTGCAACAATGTGAGCTAGAATAGCCATGAATGCCAAGAGTGATGGTCATGTAAACATCTTCTGTTAAATCACCGTGCAAGAAGGCATTGTTAATATCTAATTGCTACAAATGCCATCGATTGATTGAAGCCAAAGCCAGGACAACACGGATGGTGGTTATCTTTGCCACGGGGGATAAGGTCTCCATGTAATCAATACCTTTAATTTGAGAAAACCCTTTTGCAACAAGCCACGCTTTGTAACGTTCAATACTGCCATCAGCTTTGCGCTTGATTTTGTAAAACCATTTACATCCGATGGGTTTAACATTAGGAGGAGGCACAACAATGTCCCAGGTCTGATTTAAATTCAGAGCATCAATTTCAGCTTTCATGGCCTTAATCCAACAGGGGTTTTGAACAGCCTCTTTGTAAGCAGTAGGTTCAGTCTCAGAGAAAAGGGACGTGACAAATTTGTGATCAGGAGAAGGTAACTGAGAATAAGAAATTACCTGTTGAATGGGATGAGCATACTTGGAAGATGGCTGATCTGGTGAAATACTGAAGGTGTTGTAGACAAAGTCACGAAGACGAGTAGATGGTTGAGGGATGCGAGTGGAACGACGAAGTGGGGGAATGGATTGAATGGGAGAATGGATTGGGTTATTGTTGCTGGTCGTGGATAAACCAGGTGAGGTGGGATGTGTGGTGGGTGATGTCGGGTTGGATGAGGACAGAGGGGATGACGTATTTAGTGCTGGGAAATTGTCATGTAGGGTGGATGGATTGGGCCAAGAAGGTAAGGGATCTAGGAAAATTGGGTCTACATGAGGGTGGCTGCATTTGAAAAAGGGGATGGATGGTGTTGCAGGAAGAGGTGGTGTGGTGTTAGGAGACACATTATTGGGCTTCTTGAAAGGAAGGATGGTTTCATGAAATATGACATTTCTTGACAAAAAAATTTCTTTGGAATCTAAATCCAAAATAATGTACCCTTTTGTTCCATTCTGAAAACCTAGAAATACACCACGTCAAGATAATGGATCAAATTTCTTGCAAGGATGATGAGTGGAAGCATAACAAAGGGATCCAAAAACTTTGATAATGGAAAAATCTGGTTTTTGATGAAACAATAATTCAAATGGTGTTTTATTTTTTATAACGGGTGAGGGAACCCGGTTTATGAGAAAAATAGCATGTTTAATGGCATAGGACCAGAAATTATTTGGAATCTCAGATTGAAACATAAGAGCACGGGCAACATTGAGAATGTGTTGGTGTTTACGCTCAACTCTACCATTTTGTTGAGGTGTGTAAGGACAACTTGTTTGGTGAATAATACCTTTGGAGGCATAAAAATTCTTTAAGGAAAATTCAGGACCATTGTCAGAACGAAGTATTTTTACTTTGGAGTCAAATTGTGTTTCAACTAAGGCAATGAAGTTTTGAACATTTATTTGGACATCCGCCTTTGTTTTTAACAAAACAACCCAAGTAAATCTACTAAAATCATCAACAATTGTTAGAAAATATTTATGGCCATGAATATAAACTTTAGAAAATGGGCCCCAAATATCCATGTGAATGAGATCAAATATTTTTGAAGCTTTACTATCACTAACAGAATAGGACAATTGTTTTTGTTTAGCTAAGTGACAAATGTCACATGGTTCATTAGTATTCTTTGAAATAAAAGGGAATTGCTCATGTAAAACATTGAGTTTTTTGTCTGACAAGTGTCCCAAACGAAAATGCCAAAGGTTGTTGTTGTTGTGGTAGAGAGGGAAAGATGGCTGACAAAAGAGATATGAGTGATGTTGGAATTATCTTGAGTAACTAGGTGATAGAGACCTTGTTGTAACTTAGCCAAACCAACCATCCTCAATGTGCTCACTTCCTGTATTTGGCAAAGAAGGCCGGAAAAGGTTAATTTATGATTATGACTTGAGAGAAACTTTGAAATGGAGAAAAGATTAAAACTAAAATCTGGGACATAAAGCACATTATGAATTATAAAATCTGAAGCAAAATGGACAATGCCAAAATAATGAGAAGTGACTATAGAGTCATTGGGTAAATGAATACTAATGGGTTTTATTTTAGAAAACACTTGAAAATTTTGGAGAGCAAGTGGTCAGTGGCTCCAGAGTCAACAATCCAAGAAGAGGAATTATTTAATGAATTAAAAGAAAGAGCATGAAAATTGATAATGGAAGAGATAAAGGACATGTTACCATTGGGCCCAAAAAAATTATTTGGGCCTTTCTGGATGAGGTTGACTGAAGGCTGAGGTTCACTATTGTTGGAAACACCCGAGGCTTGTTGAAGTAGAGACAATAAGTGTTAATATTGGGCTTGAGTAAAATTAAGACCCGATCCATGTTGTTGCTCCACAGAATATTGTTGCAGAGAGGCTTGATCATCAATGGTAACGGTGTAGTTGACAAAGGAAGAATTAGAAGAACAACCACTATTTGGGTGTTTTCACTAGATAGGCAATAGTTCAGAACGATCTTTCATAAGATAAACCCAAGTACATCTAGAAAACCCATCAATAAAAGTAACAAAATATCTAAAACCAAAAGATGAAACACGACTAGGTCCCCATATATCTGAATGAACAATACTAAAAGTAGAATCACATCTAGATTCAGAATGATTTGGAAAGGATGACCTGGTATGTTTCCCTAGTTGACAGGATTCACATTCAAGAGTTTGAAGGTTCTGAAGTTCAGGAACCATTTTTTTCAATTTTGCTAAATGAGGATGCCCTAATCGCTCATGTAACAGTTTTGGGTATAAGGACGCAACACAAGATACAGATGACTTAGTCCTAAGGTAGTATAAGCCTCCTTCTCCAATCAGTCGACCCGTACCACGTTCCTGGATAACAAAACAATTGGCATTAAAGGTTACTGAGCAATTCAATGATTTGGTTAATTGGCTTACAGAAACAAGACTGAATGGAAAAGAAGGAACACAAAGAACATTTTGAAGGTTTAAAGAAGAAGAGATGGATACTTGACCAATTCCTTTAGAGGCTACTTTAGATCCATTAGCTAAAGATATGAGATGGGATGTTTTAGGAAATGAAAGAGAGGAAAATAAAGAGGTATTACCAGACATATGGTCAGAAGCACCTGAGTCAATAATCCATGGATTTTGACTTTCCACAGATTGTGAAATGCAAGCGGTTGACGAATTTGGTGTTGTAGATGCTTGAGCCAAATTGGTTGATTTCATCCTTAAATATTCTTGATACTCTTCATGAGAGAACTTGGGCTCATCAACTTCAGATTTTGAGATATTAGCTGCCTTACCAGGAAAGTCGTGCAGAGCAAAACAATTTTCCTTAGTATGTCCCATTCTTTTGCAATGAGAGCACTGATGACGTCCTTTCCCACCACGTCCTTTCCCACCACGTCCTCTAGAGCTGTGATTACCTCTTCCACGAGCAGAAATTATGGCGGAAGAATCAGCAAGTTCCTGACTGTTTTTGCTTTTGATAGAAGGAACACGAAGTAGCCTTGTGATTAAACTCTCCGTAGAAGGAACTTCTTCTCCAGTTAGAATCTGGTCTCTAACATGATTAAACTCTGGATTCATAGCCCTAAGAATCATTACCATATAGAATTTATCCAGCTTCGTCTTCCTTTCTTCTAATGATGATTCTGCCTCCAGGAACATTTTTAATTCTTCAACAGCTGACTGAACTTCAGCAACAAAGGACATCATGGAATTATCCTCTTGCTTAAGGGAGGCTAGTCTATTAGCAGAATCATAAAGTCGTTGAATATCGTTAGCAAAGATATTTTGAGCCTTTTTCCAAAAAGAATTACATGTCTTGAAGGCTCGAAGAGTGCTCAAAATATGTGGTTCAACAGATTGCCATAATAGTGCACAAAGTTGATAATCCAGTTTCTTCCATTGAGGAGCCTGATCTGCTGTTATAGTACTTCCATCTTCTTCTAGATGATCATGAACTCCTTGACCTAGAAACCAGAGCTCAATAGAGGAAGCCCAAGACAAATAATTTTTTCCATTTAATTTTTCTGTGGTTATAGTCGGAGTCCCAAAAAAAGATACAGACAAAGGTCCTGACATTTTACAGGAAACACGAAAAGACCAGCGTGCTGTCAGAGAGAGGACCGAGAGAGGCAGAGAGAAAAACGCAGATCCACCACGTTTTGTGACCGAGAACACAAAACAAAGTGCAGATCTGGCACCAGGGCGACGAGGCGAGCCGAATAGAGGTGGCCTGGAGCAAAACAGCCACCGAGAGGGCGGCGCGTGAGGCCCACGCACGGAGGAAGCCACGGACGAGGGTGGCGCGTGGCGGCGTGTGAGGCAGAGATAGAGGAAGCGAACACTGGGGTTGGGTCACGCTCCTCGAGGCGAGCCAAACCCAAGTGTCAGAGAGGAAAAAGGCGCCGGAGAAGACAGCACCGGCGGTGGACGGCAGTGGACGGCGGTGAACGGCGATTAATGCCAGAAGAAAAACAGAGACAGGCAGAGCGGGATGAACCCGCTCTGATATCATGTTAAGGTTCCAACATAAAACCAATTGGCAATATGTGGAGTAGCGTAACATGTATTTAAACCATACCAAATATATATACAAGATATGACCCTTATTGGATGATCACCAATAAGGACAGCAGAAAGGACAAAAAAACAAATAAAGGAATAAAGAAATATTGCTACAAAATACATCTAATACATTCTAGAATCTACTGATATTTACAGCAAAAATAACAGAAAGAAAATTAAGAGAATGCTGAAGAATGGGAAATAGATTGGACCAAGAAAGTATTGGGCTTCTTCTGTTTTAAAAAGAACTAGACCAGTAGTGCTAATTATTGCAAAACAGAGAAAAATGTCAAAAAAAGGATGACACTTCATAGGTAACTACTTTGGGGACGAGGAGGAGGATCTCTGCAGAGGAATAGTGACTGGACATGTCTCAGAACACTCTAATACCATGTTAAAATTATATAGTTTTATATATATAGTGAGGAGGAGAGATAAAAGATGAACCACGGACTATTAACTGAAATAAGCAGATAACAATGTATTGATGTTATTATAAAACTTATAGACACTAACCCTTATTTATACTAAGGGATGTTATTATAAAACTTAAAGTAGGGAAACAAATCGATATAAGGAAAATACAGTAACCAATGCTATGATATAATTAGGAAATAAGGAAACCAAATTTAGAGGATAATCTAAAAGATGATATGCCATATTCATATATTCTAACAGCACCTTTGCCCTGAAATTGTTCTTTGATTGGGGAATGCTGGTGAAGAATATCTCTAAGAAATTATTGATTACTCCCTTGTTATACGGGTTGGCCCGTCGATCATATCGGTATCTGAAGTTCTCATATGTGGTCTGTAACAGCAATAGACACAAATATAACGTTGTAAGTTCATTTGAATAGATAGCTTAATTTTAAAGTATATACAAAGATTTCAAGAAGAAGTGATTACCTGATTTGTACTTATAAGATATAAATGAAAGGCAGTCAGGCCACCAACAAACCACATTGATATGAAGGTGTATATTATTAACACTATGGAGGCTGGGGTTTTGATCATTGCCTTCCAAATAGTTGTCTCCTCTGATGCCATAATTCTTCTAATATAGACCCAACAAAATGCGAAAACATATATACAAAGTAGTGTAGTTGAGAAGACAAACATGAAGAAGAAGCGATAATTACGCTGCATATGACAAATTGTGCAAACATTCAGATACATAACATATTCAAGAATGACAACTGAAAAAATCACCAAACCAGAATTATATATATAATTGAGAGGAGGATAAATAAAAGGTAATAAAGAATCCTCAAATAAAAACAAGGAAAATGAAGTTCAGTATATTAAAACACACATCTTTTATATTAACTCTAAATTCAATGCAACCTAAATTTTGAAAATTTTCGATAAGCAAAGAGTTCCAGCAGTAGAACAAAGCATTGTTGGGGGAAGGGGTGTGTTTTAACTGGAAGATAAGCATAATTGAATTGCGTACGCAACAAGGATTGACCCTAGATTTCCTATATGAATTTCAGAAAATGCTCCAAAGTTAACTATAAAGAATGATCATATTATGTATGAAAGCAATGAAACTCTTAGTGATACATTTGAAAGGAAAATTTTCATAACAAAATTCACCCTGCTGACAATATATACCCATCATCCACTAGGTCTCAATTTATAAGCTGGACTGTTGACTGTTCTACAACTTCACATTTTATTATGTATTGCCAAATATAATAAACAGGAAAGTAATAGTAATATAACCATATAACCTACTTTCGATGAATTTTAGGTTCAAATTCATACCGACAGGGTCTAAACTAAATTTTGAAAATACAAGTGTTGATAATTATTAAATTACTAGGACGTGCAAGAATTTCCAGCACAGCTCATGTACAAAACTTTAACTATCTCAATAATTTCCAATCTGAAAATAGAGATCACCCATCTCTTTAAATCTCACAACTATTAGATTCTACTGATCCCAAATACCAAGCTAAACTTTCTGCCTGACAGAAAATTCTGCAGACTGGATTTAGATTTAAAAATCAACTTTGTCAAACAAAAGGTCAAACTTACCAGCCCAATGCACTGCCCAACCCATGGACAGTGGTGATCAAACCGTTCCACACAGTTATTACAGATTGAGCAGTGAGAACATCGAGGAGGTCTGTAGAGCATGCAAGTATCACAGTACTTGACCTTAACAGTAATTCCGTTGACCTCAACTTCCTTAATGCGGGGCAATCGCAACTGAGGAGTTTGACCAGCCCCAACATCTAAACTACCTTCAAAACCTTCAGGCTCTGGAGGATGTGCATTGCGTGGAATTATGCCAGGGTCTCGGCCAGATGTTAATAAGAGAAGAACTAACACCTAAAAATGATTATATCATCAGCACACAGTATGAAAGAATATATACTTCAGAGCTCAGTACAGAAAATGCATAATGCCATCCAAAATAAAATTGTGTATCAGTGCCCAAATGATAATTAGCCAGCACATAAAATTCGAAGGCTGTGAAAAACCATACCATGTTATCAGCTAGAAATACATGCAGTAAAAGAAAGAATTTAAATGTATAGAAAAATGTTTCCTTTTTCAAACAAATTGGTAAAAAAATGTATTATTAGTTTAGTCTGCAGGCATATTCACCAAGGCCTTGGTCCAGTTGTCCAGATATTCATTTTGTGAATTACAAAGTGTTTGAGGGAGAAACGTTAGTAATTGTTAGTGATCACTAGACTTAACATTTCTTTTGCAGTTGGGCTATTTAGTCAGTTGAAGCAAGCTGTTTAGATTTATAATTGGCATGCAGTGAACCACATTCTCAGATAAAAAGGCTCCAAGTGAGGATTGTTGTATAAAGATAGGGCAGATTGGACAAGAACCACTACTGATTGGCACTGAACAATTGGGTACTGTGCATCCATTGGAGATGTTGTCTTTTGGAAGGGCAACAAACAAAGTATAGCCGTGACTACTCGTGAGCTTGTTAGGATCAAACAATTTCTTCGAGAGTTAAATTTTAATAAAGTTCAGCAAATGAGACTATATGTTGTGATAATCAAGCAGCCCTTCGCACTATCTCTTATTTCACCAAAGGAACTGAAAAAGTGTTGTCCAAGAGAGTATTATTGAATCAGTCAGCTTGAATGATCAACTAGTAAATGAACTAACAAAGTCATTAAAAAGTCCAAGAATTCAATTAATTTGTCCTAAGCTTGGTACATTTGATTTGTACACTCAATCTTGAGGGAGAGAGTTACAAAAAGATTAATTCCATCTTTTGTCAAGAAAATAGTCTTGTAAAGCATAAAGCTGTATAAAAGCTGTTTTTTATGTATTCTGAAAAGTCTATATCATGTCGTAGTCTAAACATGTCCTTTCATCCTTCTTTGGTACTCTCTTTCATCCTTTCATCCAAAATAGCTTGTGGATACATGGATGGATGTTGTTTTCCACCACTGATAATGGTTGTACATTGTGCTGTTCTAACTTCTAATTCAGAAACAACAGCACATTTACAATGCAGAGCAGAAGAGCATATGGAGACACATATTGTGTTCGGTGAACCATGGAACCTGATGTATATCCGACGATAAGTATTCCCCTCATGAATTTTCCGCTCTGAATTTCTTATGGAATTGATGTTAGGTTACATTATAGAAACTGGATCAGAAACTAACAAAAAGAATGAATTTCCAGAAGTAAGAAAGAATGAAACAGTGTTATTTCCGAAATGTAAGATATTACAGAAAAGAATATCTCTGGTTCTTCCACGGGCCAGAATCTTCCCAACAATATATTTCCTGCCTGCCTTCCTCCAGCCTCTTTCTCCTTTTCTATATACAAACCTCTCTTACTCCTAACTACTCTTAACTAACTTTGCAGACATGATAACTACTAACTCCTAACAAATTTTAACTGACTCAAATAGCTTCACTCCAATTTCCCTTAATTTTTCACTCATAAAACTTTGTAATAGGGGGCACCATATCATTATATCACTCCGGGAAAAGATGGTAGCAATTATGTTTAATCCTGTTGTCACACACTTTTGAAGTTTGAACAAAAGAAAATATGCAGCAAGTGGTTCAAAGGATCTGCAAACCTTCCACACATTTCCCCTCAATTTCTGCCAGGCCTCGCTTCTACCCTTTCCTCCTATATTTTATTTCTAAGAATCATTCCCTTCTCCCAATATTTGGTGCCAGCTGAACATTCCTTGTTCCTATTATTCCCTCTTCACCAAATGTAACGACCATGTACTTTCCATCCCCTTCATTGTAGAATACACCTTAATTTGACAAAAGCAAGGACAATACTGTTCTATAGCTGAATGATATATATGATGAAATTTGGCATCTGTAGTTAGAACCAAACTCGGATACTAAATGAGAAATCATCATAACTGATAAGGAAAAAATTGTATTCACGTCAAGATGGCCAGTTTCTAGACTGACTCTCTTACAGCTTCACAGTAAAGTGCTTGCAGGTGCGCTTGAACTTTATTTGAATTATCTTATCAGTTAGTTAAAGAAGGAGGATTTCTGATCAAACTTCTCTTCACAATATCTGCTTCCCATTCAAATAGAACATTTTCTCTAATTTAACAAAATGACAACGCATAATAATTGGCATGGTCTTGATTCCCTTTTATACCCAAGAGCAAATTATTTTAGTTGCACTAGTTTGATCATACTAGATTCATTATGGTCATGGCTAGTTTTCTTTAAGTCATATTTCAAATAAGCAGATGAGAAAAGGGACATCAGCCAAATTGAATTCCATTCAGAAATTAAAAGTAAACCAAATTCCAACTTCTAGCTTACTTCAAACAAGCATGTGTAAGTTGCAACATAGAGATATGCTTCTCAAGATTATTAACAAAGTGCCAAATCAATACAGTTGAAAAATTTATGGTCAAAGAACAAAATTGTATGCATGGTGTGCGTTTGTATGTATATGAAAGAGAGAGTCTTACATAAATTGTGAATATAACTGCAATCGCCATTATGGTCATCCCCAAGTGATCAGAAAAATCATTTATTAGTTTTCTGGCAACATAGACACAGAAAACTGCAACAGGAGCAGCAATAAGAAAAATCGTCAGGGCCAATGATCTTGCATCTGGTCCAAATATGAACCTGCCCTGAAGAAAAAATTTCTGCAGGAAATGGATGAAAACAATGAATATGCATTTTAACATAATCAAAACCACTAGAACAACAGCAATAAAATTGCAGCATTAGCCAGTAACATAGTACTATTCTTTTGGGGTTCTGTGGAAAAGACAAGTTATGAAAGGCGAATACAAGATATAAACTACTAGCAGTTCTATATCACAACAAAGAATTAGTCATACAAATAATGTATATGCCAGTCAGTACTGTCAAATTTCAGTGCAAGGGTTAAACCTAAATTTAATATAGCATCTTAGAAAGTAACCAGCAACTACTTTCTACTCATCCTTGTCATAAACTCATTGTATTATGCTTTCTCAAAATGTTATAGGTTCTGTTTGGATAAATTTTTTTATTAATACTTGTAGGAAAAAAGCAAAAAGGTAAAATGAATTGAGTTTTTTCAGAAAGCTAAAATCAACTTATGCGTTTAATTTTTATATAAACTCTTTACAAGCATCTCCAAAGCAAAAGCTATGGTACATGGGGTCTGTTTGGATAAATTTATCCATAAATAGAAAAAGAAAATAAAAATGAAAAATGAAATCAATCAACGCATAAGTTAAAATACATCTTTTAGAGATTCAAAGATGAATGAGTTTCTACAAATTAACTCATGCTTACCCATTTCTTTGTCTCTTCTTATTTTCTCTGCTTAAAAGTGATCATGAAGAAATCGATGTAAACAGGATCACAAGTTTATTTTAGCTTATAAAAGAGCTCAATGCATTTTTCCTTCTTTGTAAGTATTTCTGAAAAGGTTTTTTCAAACAAGGCCTTAGATTCAAACACCAAAGCACGGGGTGTTCAGCACTTCCTTGGGCCAAATTCATCTTCCAAGTCAATAACTTTCCCCCTCAACAGAAAACCGATTTCCACCAAAAACAAAAAAAGCCACTAAACAATCAAAGTAAATAAAAAAAAAGTGATAATTTTAAATAAAGAACCATCAACACAACAGAAAGCTGGGGTGACACGCTTCATAACAATTCCAAAAGAATAAACTTTAAATAACAAATAGAAACCCCAAAGGGGAACTCACATTGCTCCCCTTCCATGCTTGGTAGACCCGCAAATCTCCGGATCCTGCACCCGGATCCGAACGCTGGGGCGGAGGCTCCACGTACATATCGTACCCTCAAAAAAACAAACCAGAAAAAAAAAAAAAAAATCACACACACACTGATAGAAGAGAACAAAAAATAAGGAGCGAAAGGTCGAAGAGGAGAATCTAAGGGTAGGAGGTGGAAAACATAGCGGAGAAAACGGAGGAGCTACCACCGGCGAGCTGAACAATGCGGAATGCAATGAATGCAAGGGAAGTAAAGTAAAAGTGAGGGTTTCTATTATTTTTGTGTTGTGATTTTTTGATGGGTCTGGGAAGCAAGAAGGGGATTCGCTTTACATTTGACTATTGGTGTGAAAGTATAAATGTCTGTGCTTTACAGAGTGTAGCGCGTGACGTGGCTTGTGTGAGAGGGAAAAGGGGTGCGTTTTGGAGCAAGTATCGGGCCTTGTTCTTCACTGTTTTAGGACTATGCTTTATCCTTCAGGCAACATTTTAGGGAAGTTTTGTGTGATTTTTATGCTATTTTTCAGTGACGTGTTGGATTGGATCCATTATTGGATTGTGTTCCCCCATGTTTAGGTTGTTACAAGATTTCCTTGGCTATGTGGTTTAAGAAAATGATTTTTTTTCTTTTGAAAATGGGTTTTGTTTGTAGATTTTTCTTTTATTATAATTTACTTTATATCCAAAATAGTATTATGGAATACCTCAATCATCTTATATTATACAATTTTTAAATGATACAAGATATTATGAGTTGTCTCATTATTAATTAAATTAAAAAATATCTTATTACATTAATGGAAAATATGGACATTCCTATTAATTTTTGCAATTAAACCAAATTTATTGTTGAGGAATTGATTATAAATTATATAGATGTTGTTATTAATATTTGGAGAAAATCTGTTTATTCTAATAACTAATATGGGAACCGTATGATGCACATACATTTTTTTTAATATTTTATAATAATATATAATGAAATAAAATTATAATAATTAATTTATATGTTGTATAATAAAAGAATATGAATGTGAATATTTATCGTAATTAGTTTACTATGACTAGTCAATAAAAATAAGTATATAAGTAGAAAATAATAAATTAGGATCATAAATATAATTGTAAGGTTTTAATATAACGAGTACTTACAAATTGCATACTTAATAATATTTAAAAGTATTAGGTGCATAAAAGTCATCAACTCATCTAAACTAGCAACTAAATTCATTGATGAAAAATATAAATTAAATTATATAGTTTCGTCAAAAAATTTATCTAACATAACTATTATAACTTGTAAGTTTTAATTAAAAAAAAAAAGTAAAGGTAAAATGGTCAAATTTTTTTAAAGTGTATATAAATTTCAATTTAATCCTAAAATTTAAACAAATTAAAATAAACTTTTTAAAAATAACTTCAATATCTTATAATAAATTTTTATTTCAAATAACTTTTTACACGCCACCATTCGAATGTAAATTAAATTTTTATATTATGGTAAAATATAATTTAATTAATATATAAGGATTAAATTATATTTTAATAATCATATATAAAAATCTATTAAAAATAAAAGTTAAATATGAAAGATAAAAATTATTTATTTATTTCATAACATTCAATACCTAATTAGAAAAAAAATTATAATAATTGAAAAAAAATACATATCATAGTTTACTAAATATTTTATCTTTATTTCTTATGTATTTATATAATTAATTTAATTATTTTTAACCATATTAAATACAACTTCATTAAATTTTTCTGCACAATTTCATAAACTAAATTTTACTAATCAATAAAATTAAAAATATAAATGTATTCATTTTCATAGATAAGTAAATAAAGTTTATAAGTAAAATATTGAAGTAAAAACAAATTGACTTAGTGAGAAAAAAATGTTTGAATCTTAAAATAAATATTCAAAACCGATTTGAAATATATATATATATATATATATATATATATATATATATATATATATATATATATATATATATATGAGATCTCTTTCTAGAATCTCTATAAAATAATCTTTCATCTTATTATTATCATCAAAAAGCTCAATCATCTTCTCTTGATTATCTTTAAGATCCTCTTATGATCCTTTTTCATTTTAGTCACCATCCTCTAAGTTTATCACCAACGGAGCCACTCTTTAAGCACTTATGCCTACTACGCTCAAGTAGTCTAGTCGTATGAGGTGATATGGTTATGTGACCAAGAGGCCTAACTTCTAATCCCCAAGTAAGAGTTTGATCCATTAAATGAAAAAAGAGTAAAACAAGTTAGTAATCAACTATACGGCAGTGCATTAGTAGAATAGTGGTATTAGTTAGGTCCATTAGACAAATCAATCAAAAGTCCTATGTTGTGCATACGAATCCACATCACAAAATTATATTTTTCGATGATAGTGTCATGTGTCAACTTTCCCTCTAGGCTTATGCGAAGGCATAGTTATTGGTATGTCACATGTCTTTGAAAATATTATGTTGTACTAACTAGAGTTAGATTGAGTCTTACGTCTCACACTAACTAGCTCTACATGAAGACCATAAATAGAGGTGAAACCATGCAAAAAAAAATTAAAAAGCAATCAACATGAACAAAAGCGTTACTTAAGTCTCTATCAATAATATTATCATTCATTATTTAGATTTTGGAGAGAATAACTCACTGATAAATAATACTTGTGATTGAACTTAGATGAAGTTAAAAGGTGTCAAAAGCGAAATTTTGTATTCATTGTAAGATAGAAATAATAGTGTGTAATACTTGATTGTAATCAAGTTTATTATATTGGAACCTTGTAATAGTTTGCCAACTCAATTTGGTATCAGAGCCTCCGAAATTGATGGAAATGATATTCTCCTTCCACCTTAAGCCTCCAAAAAATAACTCAAAATATTTTGCAAGTTTTCCCAAGAGAGATCTTGGCACTAGTTCTCCAATTAATGAATGTTCCTTATTAGGAGAAAATCCTCCCAAAATTGAACTTAAAGACAAGTAAAGGGGACTGTTGAAAGTCTCACATCGCCTACCTCATGTCATTTGGTATGGTTTAAATACATGTTAGGCTACTCCACATATTGCCAATTGGTTTTATGTTAGAACCTTAACATGATATCAGAGCCAAAACCTAACATCTTTCCGGTTATTGTCATGGGCCAAAAGTTGCCCTTTAGTTGGGTCAAAAGTACCCTTTGTCTGGTCCGGCAGGCTTCGTTGGAGGGGGCGTGTTGAAAGTCTCACATCGCCTACCTCATGGCATTTGGTATGGTTTAAATACATGTTAGGCTACTCCACATATTGTCAATTGGTTTTATGTTGGAACCTTAACAGGGACAAATAAATAAGCAATTCAACTTTTCAATGCTTATTCAATAAGTTGGAAAAAATGCAAGCATAAGGGCTCTATTTTTAGATGTTACTCCTCTCCTCACTCATTAGCCTACCTTCTACACAAATTTTTGCATATCCTTCTCCAAGTCCCATATAACACACTTTTATTTATATTTTGATGTTCATAAATGACAATTCTACCAAAGGAGTCATAATAGTAATGCAAGCTCCAATGAAGGAGAATGCTCTCTTAGGCCTCTTCCTTTTCTATCCCTTTAATCATAGGCCTTGTTTGAGGCTCTGTATGTTGTGGCCTTGATGTGGTCTTCCATAACAAACTATCTAAAAATGGACCTATGCACAACTGGATTATCATGGTATGCATTGTTTTAACTAGTTCTAAGTCTTGTATGGTGAGAGTGATAGCCACAAATACTTCCATAAATTTTTATAGTGATTCATTTTAACCTTAACTTGATATTCTCAAATGTTGTTAAATAAGCTTCACGGTGTTTATTAGTCGCAAATCGTGCTTTGAATATACTTGTCAATTCTTCAAAAGAATGCACAAACTTCTTAAGTAAGTTGTAATACCATTAGAGTACAACTCTTCCAAGTGTAGTAGGGAAAATTCCACACTTAAAGGAGTCTTTGTCAAGTATACCTCAATTTGGATGAGATAAGCCCAAATGTTTTCTTTTAGGTTTGTTGTCCCATTATATTGTTAGAAAAAGAAGTTGGGTTCAAGAGGGAGAAAAAGAATTGAACTTGGAACTATTTTCGAAAATGTTTATTTGTTTAACTGAGAATGAGAATCTTTATTAATCAAATGGTTAAATATTTGGAAGACAAGCATCTAAGATCAACATGAAGTAATAAAGAACAATATAGAACAATTACAATAATGTTAGGAAGCAAGGGAAAGAAGAACCAACATTTATATTATTTCACTCTATACCAAGAACTACATCTAGTCATTGCCCACACTAGCTAAGAGTTTCACTAAAACAAAACACAGTTTATACCAGTAGGAACTCTATCTACTCAAGAAGAGTTTTCTTGAATCCTACAAGAACAACTCTTACCATGACCAATGACACCCTATCACCAAGCAAGATTTAGAAATCCTATCTAGAAAATGTAGTACAAATTGTGATTAACAAAATACAATAGAAAAGCTATCACTTAGAAACAACAAGCACAAGTGTTATTGGCAAATTTACAAATATATCGAAAGAATGCCGAAAAAAATATTGAAGTTAAAAGATAAAAGTTGAGATCGTGGTTATTGGGTTCGAAAGGGTAAAATTGAGATGGAGATGGTGAAATATCGAAAAGACGAAAAATCAAGATCAAACTGGTGGGAATCGAAAGTGATCATTGTCGCCCCCGTCCGTTCCGACGTCTCAGGACATCTCAAACGTTTATGCGAGTGGTTGCGATATGATAAATTAGACTCACTTTTTTGTAGAAATATGATCATTTCTTCTAAGGTGCTCAACAATTGAACTAACCTCTAATAAAAGCAAGGTTTTCGTAAAAAGGGTTCTATGGAGTCTCCACCAATGTTTTTACCATAAACATTGGAAAAGGATAAAAAGAAGAAATTAATTTTAAGAAAAACCAAACTTGACCATTATGACCAGAGTTAGGTAAGGGAGTTAGTTATGTGTGGGGAAGGTATTAGCAACCCCACAACGCCCCTTTCGGGTTCCCTATGACGGATTAATTCATAAAATAATGATTAAGAGAAATTACGTTATTACCCTATTTTATTACACAATATTAAAAATGACTATCTACATGATCCTATTTTCTACTGCACATAGGAAAGCAATAAAGAGAAGAGTAATGAAAAGAACCTCTGAAGCAAGCTTTTATTACAAATCTTCAACTCTGAGGATGCTTTTTGGCTATCCTCCCGCACTACAAGGACTCTCCTCTCCCGAATACAAGAAAATAATTTTAGACTATCGAATGTTGGATATCTCAAAAGAGATCTCCTTAACCGATTGTTACCTTATAGGGAATCGGAAAGATCATTCGAGAACTAGAAGTATATGAGAGAGTAGAGAGAGGTGAAATTATTGTGAAAAAGCTGCAAATGGGCCCCCTATTTATAGTTTTTCACTGCCAAGACTCCGAGACGGTCGTCTCAGCCTCAGAAAGGTGGGACGAGCGTCTCAGCTGCTTGGGACGGTCGTCTGGCCCTTGGGACGACTGTCTCAAGTGAAAAAATTAGTTGGGATGCGCGTCTAGCCCTTGGGACGCGCGTCTCAGCCACTTGGGACAGTTGTCTCAACTTTGGGACGACTGTCTCGAGTGTTTTCTTCAAATTTTACGTTTTATTGCTTCAGAAAATCTGTCCTTTCTTCAGATGGAAGCCGGTTGATGTTGTTAGATGTCCACTGAAGCTTTACCCATCTTTAGAGCGGAAGTCTTCTGATCTTTATTGAGAGATCGAGCAAGATTTGGGGTCTACAACTGCCCCCCCTTCACCTGCCTAACTGTCTATTTGGCTTAATGTGCGTACGAGATCAATTGGAAGGTGAAGGAGTTAACCCTTTTGCCCGATCATCCTTTGGATGCTCCTTTACTGAAGTTGTTGATCCTCTGGATGATGAATGGTTTGATAGGTACAAACTCCTATTCGATTTGATGAGAATGAACTCTCATTTGGTCTGAACCCTCATCTGGTCTGAACCCTCTTCTGTAAGGCTCTTGTGAGTACCAACCCCCACCAGGTCTGAGTCCCCTTCTGTAAGACTCTTGTGAGTACAAACCCCCACCAGGTCTAAACCCCCTTCTATAAGGTTCTTGTGAGTACAAACCCCCACCAGGTCCAAGTCCCCTTCTCTAAGACTCTTGTGAGTACCAACCCCCACCAGGTCTGAGTCTCTTTCTGTAAGACTCTTGTGAGTACCAACCCCCACCAGGTCCGAACCCCCTTCTGTAAGTTTCTTGTGAGTACAAACCCTCACCAGGTCCGAGTCCCCTTCTGTAAGACTCTTATGAGTACAAACCCTCACCAGGTTGAAAGCCGACGAGCCCCCTTTTATAAGACTCTACCGGTTTGAGGAATCCCCTTCTGTAAGACCCTCATGGATGATAAGCCCCCTTCTGTAAGGCTTATCAGGTGCGAACCCCCTTCTGTAAGGTTCTGTTGGTTGATGACCTTAAAACCCCAGGATGCTCCTTTTGGTAGTCGATCCTGTGGCTAATGAGTATGAACCCTCATCTAGTTCTGAGTCCTTTGTTCTAGATTGAAAATGTGGTGCCGACTTACTGTCTCTAATCATGCGCCAACTCCATGGGAAGTAGTTATTTGAGAATTTTGTTATTGACTTTTCTGGGTGGTCATCTGGCTTGCCGATGATTCTTTGTTTTTGGCTTTTTTCTGATAGTCATCCGACTTGTTGGTTGTCAGGGATTATTGATGATTGCCTCTTGATTTAGGCAAGAATCCACTGAGGATTTGTTGATTTCTGATATTAATGCCTCTTGAGTAGGCAAATGCTTCAATAGTGATGAAGACTTTATGTTTAGTTTTGCAATGCCTTTGACTAGGCTAATTTCCCTTTCTGGGGATATTGGCTCTTTGCTTGCCAGGTCTTACCTATGTATTTCACTGGGGAATATCCATGTTGGATAGGCAAATTACTCTTTAAGGATATGAACTTTTAATTTTGCCTTTGCTGATAGGCTCACTGGGGATAATCTCTCTTTTTTATTTTTGCCCCCTAGGGGAATGAAGGATTTTCTCTTTTTTATTGAACCACTTGGGGAGACAAGAATTCTGACTCCTTAGTTGTTTATGGACTTTTGAAGTCCTTATTCTCCTTTGGGAAGTATGACGGAGACTTTGGATGAATATGTTTGATGACTCACGTGGCGGCAATGTTGAGTCATGAGGTAATCTTTTTGTTGCCTGTGGAGTAGGCAAAGATCCTCTTGAGGATGATCAAGCCTTTCCTTTGGCTTATCTTTGTTGTTCTTCCCTTTCTTGAATGGAAGGAGGAATGGTTTGAGCTTTGGATTTCCTGAAGCTCTTTTATTGAATTGTTTGATTTCGCCTTCTTCTCGCGGTTTTATTCTTTTTTCTCGCGAATTCTAAAATTTGACTTTTCTTGGGGTATCATGTGTGCCTTTTTACTTTTTAATTTCTTTTTGTACACGTGGGCTTTTAAAAGAAATGAAAGCAATTTGGAAATAACAACAACTTTTATTCATCATTTCATTTTTGGTTGGGATACATTAAACATCCTAACTGACATAAAAGCAACATCCTAATCCTCCGCCTCTGGGCTAGATGCGGATGATCGTGCTGATGAAGGTAAACAGCGAAGCATGCGTCGCTGGAACCTCTCCTGGTTCTAGACTAGGCCTTCTATTTTGTGGTCCATCCTCTCTTGCCACACATTCATTTGACTGAATTGTTGACGCATGAACTGAAATTGTCCTTCCATATAGGTGTGTTCATCATCCATGTGTCGATATAAACCAGAAAAGTTTGGGTCATATTGTTACTATTGAGATTCTGGAGGCACGAGGATCTCCTGAGATGTATCCATGTCATGGATATCAAGTGAAATTGAGAGCAGAGGATGTAAGGCGAACATGGATCCCTGTTTGATGAGGATGTTCATATGGGCGAGCATCGCCCCATCAATTGGTTCCGGTTGAATGGTAGCCAGGATGTCTTCTCCATCAGGGCATTCCCAATATTCTGCTAGAGGAGTGATGAGAGGAGCCACCATGATGGCTCCTGCTGGACCGCGAGTCCCATAGTCCTTTAGGGCTTTCAGAAAGACGTATCCAAGGTTTCATCGGTACCCCTGATGCATGCAGTAGATAATGAAAAGGTCAGTCAGGGTCACCTTTCCTTGGCTCTCTTTCCTGCCATGGAGAGTTCCCGCAACAGCTTGTGGCAGATGCAGAGTGGAGGGAGAAAAGTTGCGCCCTTCAGGTGAGTTGGTAAATTTTGCGACCCCGTAATGGCTTCCTACATATTGCTGGTGATGAGAGCGATGGGTTTCCGCAATATGCGGACATATACTCTGGTGTCCATATGCTTGCATGCTGGCAGAAACCCATTATAATATTGAATTCATCTAGCGTGGTGGTCCGGTATGCCCCGTTCATCCAGTAGGAGACAACTTGAGTAGGGGGCACTCCGGGAATCATTGATGCATTATCCACCATGGTGACGGAAGCTAGGAATTCTAAAGTAGCGGTGTGGTGAATCCTAGAGGATGGCTCACGGAGCAGAAAATCCCAACCTATGCCTTGATATATCTTCTAACATCTTTATCCCAACCAAAGGTGGTTAGAATTTCAAAATCCAAGCAAAGCATGGGGTACCATGAATGTTGTTGGATGTTGGCAAGCCTCAGTTGATGTGGTTCTGCCAGCTGGGTGTTGATGATAGGAGCTCCTCTAGTAGAGGCTCGGGAGTGTTTCCTCCTTGATGAAGACTCTCCACGCTCCATTTTTTGCCTAACTTACTCAAAGATGCTAGAAATGTATAGAAAGGGGAGAAAAGTAAGGTAGAATGCTTGGAATGAGATGCAAATGCAAGAACCCGCGCCCCTTATTTATAAGAGAAGTCTGGAAGGTCAGGACGACCGTCTGGGATTCGAGACGGCCGTCTCGACCTAACGGCTACACTGGGACTGCTGTCTAGGGGTTGGGATGACCGTCTTAGTTAAATATTTGTCATGAGACGTGTGTCTCAGATGTCGGATGTGTGTCCCATTTGAATTTTTCAATTGGGATGGTCGTCTCGACCTCTAGGACGGCTGTCTCGAGTTTTTTTTTTTAAAGAAGAAGATAGGACTCTACTCATTAATGTCAAATGCATGCAATGTTTTATGATATGCATTTTGCACACTGTTTACTTTCAGTTAATATTTTGAAAGAATTAATTGATGTGTTTTGGCTTCTGATATGCTTCTGTTGTTGTGTACCTTTGTCATCATGTGCTTTTGTCAACGTGATTAGCTGTACTGATTTGTCGTTTCGGATTTTTGCTATAATCGAAGAGTAATCATTTTGCATGTAGAGCAATTGCCATGTTAATGCCCCTCTTCCTTTCCTTAGGGATTTCAATCCTCCTATTGATCATTATATTTCCACATTCTCCTATTAATTTCTTGAATGCTTTATAATGAATGGTCAAGAGAAGAGAAAGAAAAGGGATTTATTGCAAAGACTTGTGTTTTAGTGGGATTTTTATATTATTTTTGAAATAACGGTTTTTGTAAGAACGGTTGGCCAGGGTAGATCAGTGTTTAGACTAGTTCAAACAAACGTTTTGTTTTTTTTGATGTGGCATCTTTATCTTGATTATTTTGTGGCGCCTATTTATAATTGATTAACTTCCCTAGACCTTTCGAGTTTCCAACCTAGGATGTTGTGTTATGTCCTAATTTTTGTCTAGGTTTCCCTTTGTTCTTTTGTTTTTTGGGATACTTAGTGGACTTTATTTTATAACCCTAACTTTTGTCCAGGTTACCCTTTATTATTGTTTGGGTCTCCTGACGGGTTTACCCTATCTTTTGCGCAGCCCCCTTTGTGGGTTTCCTATCGGGTATTTTGCCCTTTTATTCTTTTGTCTTGGTCTTTGACCTTGACGAGCTTCTTTTAATATATATACACACACTTTTTACACAACATTGTCGAAACACAATTCTATTGTGAGGTAAAACTTTATTTGTGTTTCTAGCTAATCAGCCATGTTAACTTAGCTTTATTCTGTTTATGGCGCGCTTTTATTATTATTTTGATGTGTATTTAAAACAAAACGTTTGCTTAGACATGGTTATTAATAGAGTATAGACATGATTAACAAGAAGAGAAGTAGGTAGTAAGAATAGCATTCTTTATAATTAAAGGGAAATATGTGCCCTAAAGATGCTCGGGGGTCGGGCACACCCCGAGGAATGATCTCTAACAGTCATTGGGTTTACAACCCTTAGAATTGGAAGAAGGACACCTAATGAATAACGCTACCCTTGACTCTAACATCCTTCCACTTCGGAAGATCGTCTTTGAGGTGTGGAGGGGAGACTTCCCTTTTTTTTTCGTATGGCTTGATCTCTTATAGGGTTATACCCTAAGCCATATTTTAACGGATTATCCTTAAAATCTAGTGGCTCTCTTACTCCTTGAGCATTTCTACCAAGCCCTTGGCATGGGCGGTATCCATATTTCTTTATCATATGGGTCACTTTTCTATTATTGGGAAGTTTTTCTACATTGGCAATTTCAAGTGCTTAAAAAGATGTTTCAAGGGCCTCTTCAACTACATCCACATAGGGTAAGGCAGATGGTTTGCTGATCAAAATATCATCTTCAGCTTAAACCGTGACCAATTTGTCGCCTGCCACAATTTTGACTTTTTGGTGGAGCGTTGAAGGAATTGCTTTAGCGTCATGAATCCAAGGTCTACCAAGGAGACAATTGTATGCTGGAGTGATGTCCATCACGTGGAAATCTATGTTAAAAATAGTAGGACCAATTTGGAGTGGTAGACTAATCTCCCCTACTACTTCACGCTTTGATCCGTCAAAGGCTCGAACGACAGTACTGCTTGGACGCATATGGACTCCTTGAAATGTTATCTTATCAAGTGTGAATTTAGGAATGACATTCAAGGATGAACCATTATCCACAAGAACTTTGGCGATGAGATATTCCTTGCATTTAACAAAAATACGCAAGGGCTTGTTATGGTTTGACCCTTCTGGAGGGAGTTCTTCATTCGTGAAGGTGAGATGATCATTGACTGTAATATTACCAATAATCCCTTCAAATTTGTCTTGAGATATTGCATGCGAGACGTAGGATTCGTTTAAAACCTTTAACAGTGCGTTTTGATGTGGCTCTGAACTCATTATCAGTGATAACAACATTATCTTTGCAAGAGTGCAGTTGAGTTGATCAATGATGGAGTACTCACTTTGTCTTATATACTGGAGTAACTCATCTGTCTTCTCCTTGGATTCTTTTTCCTCTTATGTTTCTTTATTCTTTCCTTTGTTTTTAGGAGCAGTATCTTGCAGCTCCTTGGGGGAATAAATTCTTCCGCTTCTTGTCATACCCCCAATATCGGCTATATTAGAGATATCTTCATTGACGAGTGATTCTTTCGCGTATCTCCATGGTACAGCTTTATCTGATGCATAAGGGAAAGGACGAGGCATGAATAAATGCAACGGTGTTACTGCCCCTTCCTCTTGAATGACCAACGGTTGGCACTTATTGTTATCTTTGGGTGGATCAATCGTGGGAGAGATCCTAATGACGAAAGGCTTCCTTTCCATTTGTTCTAATTTACGGAAAGCACATCAATTAATCCTTTCTTTTTAATTATCTTTGTTATTATTGAAGTGAGGAGAGATGTATGAATGTATGCAACTTATGAATGCAATATACAGTTAAAAGATGAAATCAAAGACAATTCTTGTTTATTCCATCTAGAAAGTGTACATCCTTTTATACAATGCTTTGAACCAATTGTTGACAAAAGCGGAGAAGCCTGAAGAAACTCATAGGTAGGTTAGGTTTCCTTCATAATTCGTCTTTAACTACTCGTACATAATTTCTAAGTGCTTTAACTTGTTGATGTACCACCTGGCTCATATGTTCACTATATTGACAAGCCTCTTTTATCTTTTCCTCTTGATGAACGGTCAATGCTTGTTGTTCATCATACTTTTCTATTGCTCAGTCTCTTTAGTGAAGGATTTAGTCATACTGAGCTAACCCATCTTTCTCTTTGTGACGTAGCTCAACAAGGCTTTCATTATATCTTACAGTAGTTTCCCACCACTTCTGTGCATTTGACCGAGTTTCCATTAGGTCGTCTTGCATTAACTTGATCGTTCGTGCCTGTTCTGCTAGCATGTCCTCAAGGTGTGCTATTTCGGCACTCATATCTTGGAGTTGACTATCTTGTTCAAGTTTCGAAATCTTCGATGCTCGCATAGTCTCCTCTTTATAATCAACACAATCATTTTTAAGGTGCTCTATTTCTTGCATTGCCTTTTTAAACCATCTATAATAAGAGTTGATTCTTGTTCCTTTTCCTCCAAAGCCCTTAGCTGAGCCTCCATTATTTCTACCATTTTGTTTAAGGCGTTGACCTGTAATTGTAGCTCTTCATTATCTAATGTTGTGGTGAGTGTAGCATACGGTTGAGACAATCTTCTACTTTCCCTCCACTCCTCATAGTCGTGGGAAGTAGACATCTGAACCTTATGGAGTTCTCTATCTCCCATATAGACTGGTTTTTCCCATGCTTTTCGGATGGCAGATACCTCCTCAAAGCTACTGGAGTGATAACATAAACACAACCCTCTGAGCTCCTCTTGTGATGGCGCGGTTTGGGTCCTCATGAGTCGTCTCATAACTATTTTGGGGGAATAAGCCATGCAACCCCTGAGGCCTAATAATGGTACGCTCGGATAATCTCCGCATCACATAAGAACATAACCAGGTCGGAACCAAGGGCAAACCCATGACAAATGCTCTATTTTCCAATTTTCCACCTCGGTTTTCCATTCTAGAGCTTGGCGATGTTGGAGAGGGATCTTTGAAAAGCTCCTTAAAGGATCAGGGAATACCCCCATGTGACTTGAGGCGTAAAAGTGAGTAATGCCCTAGACATATAGAAATGAAGAGCAACATCTAAGTGTTTTCCCTGGCTTTTGTCGGCAAAAATCTACTAAAAGCAGGGTGTCAGCAAGAAGTGTAGGCACCGAATTTTTTGAATATACCTCCCAGGTGAAGAATGCATCTATGGCAGCGTGATCCACAACGTTTGCATGAAATGGGAATAGCACAATTCCAAACATTGCCAATGCTAGAGTTTTATTAAAGGTAGACCAATCTTTCTTATCGGCCAAAAAGGACAAATAGTCTTTTAACATCAAAATCTTCCAACCTCGGATATTCCCCTTTTCTTCTAGGACGGATTGATGAGACGACAATTGTATAATAGTAGCAACCTTACTCACAATAACATAAACTCCTGAGCAAACGTACACCCCAACTGATTGGGGACATCTAACCATGAGCTCACACTCTTCTAAGGTTGGTACCAAGTCAAATTGCAAGAACTCAAAATAGTGTAGACTGGAATTCCAAACTTGGACCAATGCTCTAACAAAGATAGGGTCGACATTGATTTTCAGAAGGTCAAGAATCCGTCCATAAGACTTCTCAAAATTAGCACAAACTTCCGGCGGCATATATGAGCACAACTGTTTTAACTTCTCTACACGACATAGAAACATTTCCACTTTCTTCAACTATCTATCACCAGATCCCTCCATTATCTAAAAGAAAACAAAGATGCATGTTATGAGGATGATTTTTTGTAAATGCATGCGTGCAAGTGTTTGTTATCATGTTTTATTCTCTAGCATGGTGCATGATAGTGTTTTAATTTTTGTACTTGTTTTTTTTCAAAAGGAAACTACCTATATGAATGTTTATGGGTTTTAATGAAAAGAGTCCCATTTTTTATTATTATTATTTATCTCTTCTGTTAGTCAACGTGGCTACTTAGCTTGCAAAGAATCTGAAACCAGGCTAGCTTAAATGAAGACTGTCTGAGATAAAGTTGGTTTATTCTTATTTATTTTTATGGTTGTTAAGAATTTTTATTTGCTTTTGTTTTAACTGTTGTATGATTAACTTATGCAAATGCATCAAACAAATGCAAAAAACAGATGCACACACAATTCACTCATCCGCGAACAAAGAAACAACATTTAATCATGAGGTAGGGTTTTCCTGCAGAAAAGTACTTGGTTAAGGTGGTTCTATACTGTTCTCACCAAGGCCAAAGGTTCCCAAGGTGCCCCCATTATAGGGACCTCTCAATCTCTCAGTCTTCGAACCATGCATGGAACTCCATGTCGACGTCCTTGGACCAAAATAAGAGAGTTATCACCTTGAGTTGCTGGTTTTCTAACAACGGATGTAGCCCCGTGTGCCAACAAGCTGGTCGTATCTGCCACCCACTCCCTATAGGTAATCACTCTTGCCCCCAGGTATAGAGGGACTGTTATGTGCAAGGGTTTTTGTGTACAATTTGTATTTCAAACAATTGCATAAAGTAATCATACAACAGTTATCAAAGCCATACAATAAAACATGTTATAAATACAAGGAAGGGTAAAGGTGTAATTTCAAATCTTTACTTTGTTTGAACTTATCCGTCACTAAATGGGATCAACTCTCTAGCTTCCCCAGTCGAGTCGCCATCTGTCGTCGCCGTCCATTCCGACGTCTTGGGACATCTCGAACATTTATGCGAGCGGTTACGATATGATGTATTAGACTCACTTTTTTGTAAAAATATGATCATTGCTTCCGAGGTGCTCAACAACTGAACTATCCTCTAATAAAAGCAATGTTTTCGTAAAAAGGGTTCTATGGAGTCGCCACCAATGTTTTTACCATAAACATTGGAAAAGGATAAAAAGAAGGCATTGATTTTAAGAAAAACCAAACTTGGCCATTATAACCAGAGTTAGGTAAGGGTGTTAGTTACGAGTGAGGAAGGTATTAGCACCCCCACAACACTTGTTTCGGGTTCCCTATGACGGGTTAATTCATAAAATAAAGATTAAGAGAAATTATGCTATTACCCTATTTTATTACACAATATTAAAAATGACTATCTACATGATCCTATTTTCTACTGCACATAGGAAAGCAATAAAGAGAAGAGTAATGAAAAGAACCTCCGAAGCAAGCATTTATTACAAATCTTCAACTCTGAGGATGCTTTTTGGCTATCCTCCCGCACTACAAGGACTATCCTCTCCCAAATACAAGAAATGATATCTCAAAAGAGATTTTCGTAACCGATTGTTACCTTATAGGCAATAAGAAAGATCATTCGAGAACTAGAAGTATATGAGAGAGTAGAGAGAGGAGAAATTGTTGTGAAAAAGCTGCAAATGGGCCCCCTATTTATAGTTTTTCGGTGTTAGGACTCCGGGACAGTCGTCTCAGCCTCAGAAAGGTGGGACGGCTGTCTGGCCCTTGGGACGGCCGTCTCAGGTGAGAAAATCAGCTGGGACGCGCATCTGGCCCTTGGAATGCGCATCTCAGCCACTTGGGATGACTGTCTCGACTTTGGGATGGTTGTCTCGAGTGTTTTCTTCAAATTTTGCGTTTTATTGCTTCAGAAAAACTCTCCTTTCTTCAGACGGAAGCCGGTTGATGGTGTTAGATGCCCACCGAAGTTTTACCCATCTTTAGAGCGAAAGTCTTCTGATCTTTATTGAGAGGTCGGGCAAGATTTGGGGTCTACAATCATGAATCGAGAATGTAAGTAGTCGAGGAGTCAATCAAGAGATATATAAGAAATCGAGATCAAAGAGGATAAGTGATCGAAATGTACAAATCGAAGAATCAAATAATCAAGACCTCATAAGTATCGAAAGAGCAATCGAGACAAAAGTAAGGTGGTAAGGGGACATTGAAGAATCAGAGGATCGAGTAGGAAGTTATATAATCGAGATGTATACAAAAGTGGTTACGACCCACTACGACACATGGACAGTTATAAGTATTACGTGTCAATGAGACTGCTCGAGAAAGGAAAGAAACAATTATGGGAGAGGAAACTATTTGTATTTTATTTTATTTTAATTTAATTTTCTTAGAGATTACACATAATAAAGTATAGATAGGATGAATAAGTGTAATTAGGGGTGACAAATTATATTGAGAAACTTGCATTCTGAAAAAACGCTGCAAACAAGCAAAGGCTATTTTAATGGAGTATTTGGCAATTTAAGTCACCACTTTCGTTGGGTTTCTTTATTAATTTCTGTTTTATCCTTGGTAATGAATTAGATTTACTTTTCCTACAATTTATCTTCATCACACATTTACTTCTTTTTGCAATTTACTATCTTCGCATATTTATCTTTCTTGCATTTTACTTTGAATGTTGGAACTTATATTAAAAATTAAATTGGTATATGAAAGATCACTGATAGAAGTTGACATTGTATTAATCATTGAGTGATCACTGTTAGTAATTAAGAACTAATTGATTGTGATCAAAGCATAATTAAAAGAATTCTCTAAATTGAAAAGTATTTACTTGTTAGTTTAAACTAAAAGAACTCACATGATGATGAATTGATTCATCTTGGGACATTAAGTCATCTTGGAAAAAGTGGCACGCCTGAATAGTGAAATCGAACCAATTTACACCAAAAACAAATTGGCACACCCAGTTGGACATATTGGTGATTAAGAAAGTTTAAACATGACTTGTTTTAGAGAACTATTGTGAAGTTAGTGTATGAGATTGAGAATTGGTAAGGTTATCATGTCAAATGAAAACACACAAAATTCTACGCTTAGTCTTGCATTGTTGTCCAAGATATTACATATTAATATGAATCAAAGTAATGAAATATTAGATGTTGATATTGGGAATATGGTCAATAATCCAATGAGCGATAATTAGGAGAATATAATTGATCAAAATTTTCAAAGTAGTCAAGCACAAACAATGAGTAATCTAGTAACTACTTATGTTGGACCACATGTAACTACGAATAAACCCTTTACAAATCTAGGAGGAAATCATATGAATGGGGGTAGTTCGTTAGTACAAAGAAATAATCAAGGGGTTCCAACAATCGAGAGATATCCCTAGGGTATGTCTAATTGGCAACCTACTCCTAATTCTAGTATAATGAATGATTGTAGTCAAAATCAAGTTCGATTGGGAGTTAATAGGGAGTATGTAATCTCAATTTTGAGAATGAAAGTACAGGAATATTGAACAATTCTATAGAAGTGATAGGACAATAAATAGATGATAGTAACCATGAGATGGTGAATTTGTTATCACAATAGATGACAACAATCTTAAATCCATTAGTATAAACTACAGTTGATAGTTTTCATAGGTAAGCCAAACATATAGCTAGAATAAGGGATGCATTAGCCATTCCTAAAAGAGAGAACTTAGAAAATAATAGCTTTCAAATAGGAAATAATCGAAATGAAAATTGAGGCCAAAATAACCTTCAAAACATTCACGAAAATGAGAAACATTAGATGGTTAGGAGAGGTCAAAATGTTGACCAAATGTTACAAATGAGAAATAATGTAAGGAGGAATAATGATTTTATAGGAAACATGGTGAATAACATGTATAACTAAAATAATGCATATAATCATGTTATGGGACATTGGAACGATCGAGAAGATGTGAGTATCGAGTTATACAATCAACCTTGTTTCATTTCACCCTTCCCTGATTTTATGCTCGAAGTTTAACTTTCTCGAGGACTTAAGGTACCAAAATTTTCTGCTGGCATCAAAGAGTCCACAATAGAGCATGTTGTTCGATATCAAATTGAATGTGGAAATATTTTAACGAATGAAAACTTGATGATGAAATATTTTCCCAGTTCTTTAACAAAAAATGTGTTTACATGGTTTATAACTCTTCCTCCAAATTTGATATATAATTGGGCTCAATTAGAGAGAAATTTACATTAACAATTTTAAGGTGGAGAAACAAAAGTTAGTTAGATCGATCTAATGAATGTAAAAAAATATCATAATGAGAATATGATGACAATTTGAATAGGTTTAGATAGATGAAGTATTGAAGTTTTACTCAAATACTTAAGAGTGAATTAGTAAGAATGGCTGCTACAGGGTTAAAATTTTTAATAAGAAAAAAATTAATTAATTTACCCTTAAGCGGTATGGTCAATTTGCTAATAAAGTTCGAAGGATTAAGCAAATTGAATATGAGAAAGAAAGATATAAAAAATTTGTAAAACATGTTAAAAAAGATAAAATTGGGTAAGTTGGTACATCAAGTAGTAAATTTATTGATATTTTAAAAGTAGATGAGGTGGATAACTGAAGTGAAAATGAAGAAGTTAATGTTATTGAACTTAAAGTAGGTCCACCTTATGTATGTAAATTATTGCAGAAAAGTGAATTTTCTAATAAAATGACAAATAGAAACTTATAGCTTCGATGTATCAAAATTTGACAAAATCTTTGATATTCTGTTAAAAGATAAGAAAATAAAGTTAAATGATGATCATGAATTGTTTATTTTAGAACAAAGAAAAGGAAGAAAGTATTGTAAATTTCACAATATGTATGATCATTGGACTAATAATTGTATACATTTCAAGAATACAATATAAGATGTCATCGAACAAGGTAGGCTGAAATTCGAAGAAAAGTCGATGAAGATGGATACAAAGCCTTTCAAAGCTGATGTGGGGTATGTTGAAACCAACCTTAACACTACTAATGGTGTTGAGAGTATCGATAATTTGGGAGTTTACATGGTAAATATTACACCAAATGACATAAATCCACGCCATATAAAATTTGATGGGGTCAAAGAATATTTTGAATTGGAGTTAGAAGACTTTTAGGTCGAAAATGAAATTTATCTTAAAATGGAAGATACATTGGTCTATTTTTTAGCAGAAAGAAAGAGAAGGACGAAGAAATTGTATTATGCACTAGGTGTAGTGTTGTGTTCAATAAATATGCTACAAAGAAATTTGAGTTAGAAAGGAAGACAAAAGTAATTGAGAAGTAGAAACAAAGTCTCAATTATAATCATCAAGAATTTCATATTACAGTGAGAGATAATGAGAAGAAATACCGAACCTTCTTACCTTAGGCAAAAGTGAATGAGAATGAATGGGTAGGAGGTAAAGTATTCACCCATTAAGGCATTTATGGATCAAGGAATCAAAGAGTATTCGACAGATTGTCATACGGTCTAGATTTTTATACTGGTTATCCTAAGTACCCAAAAGAATGTTGTCGAGGAGGTCCCTGGATGAGGGAAAATATTTCTCAACCCTTTTGGAAGAGAGTATCGAAGGTTGGACCCATAGAGAGAAGTGGTTCGAGTCAGGTTGATCAAGTGTATTCTGGTACATTGATTAATTAAGGTGATGGTCTAAGTGCAAATCTACGTCAGGGAAACGTGAATGTTGGAGTTATATCGATATTGCCCAATGAATATGCAAATCGGTATGAAGAAGATCAGAAAAGACATGATTTGTATCAAGAAGATTATTATGAGCCAACTCTCAAACCAAAATTGTGTAGGTTACTCAGGCATCATGTGAATCACTTGATCGAGATGCTACTCTTACTAATCCACCCACTAAAGAGATGAGGTTTCATCTAAAGCCTCTCAAGCTAAAAATAGAAATCAAAGGAGTTACAATAAATAAAGTCCTTGTTGATGGAGGAGCAATAATAAACATTCTACCCAAATCTCAGGTATTATGTGAATCACTTGATCGAGATGCTACTCTTATTAATCCACCCATTGAAGAGATAAGGTTTCATTTAAAGCCTCTCAATCTGAAAATATAAATCGAAGGAGTTACAATAAATAAAATCATTGTCGATGGAGGAGCAGTAGTGAACATTCTTCCTAAATCAATGTTAAAGAGATTTGGGAAGAAGGAAGAGGACTTGATAAAATTAATATCATGGTATCTAATTTCAGTAGGGAATCATCAAGCTCATAGGGAATGATTGCTCTAGATGTAATAGTAGGAACTTATACAAGAACAATCATGTTTACAGTGGTGAAATCTTATGTCAACTTCAATGTGTTACTTTGAAGGGAATGGATACATGGAGTTAGGGCAATACCATCGATAGCTCATCACAAGTTATTTATGTGGAATCGAGATGGACATTTGAAAGTGATTCAATGTGATCAGGACGATTTCGTGGCATACGTCTCTCATGTTGATCAACTATTGAATAATTTAGCATTAATCAAGTCATTTACATTCAAGAATCTTAAAGACTTTAATTTGAAGATGCATAAGACTTGGTTCGTCGGGATGGATCCAAAAAAATTTATTCTCACTAAAGGAGAAGGCCAATCTTGAAGTGGTCAAAGGAAATGATTGAGTCTTGCTATTTGAATTTATTGGCTCAATTGCAAAATTATGTTGATCAGTCTCGATGAAGGGAGAGTCAAGAAATTGTTAGTAGGAGTAGGGATAAATTCAATAGGTTGCTTATACCGACATTAGCTAGGACTAATATAGGAAGTAATGATGTCAAGTTAGATTGCATTTATGATTACTTACCTTTGGGATTTGAAGAATCCACTGTATCGAGACATAATAAAGTAGAAGTAGAAGATCCTTTGGAAGAAGTCAACTTAGAAAGTGAAGATGAGAGAAGACCCACTTATGTGAGTAAGTTATTAAGTACAAAAAAGAAGGAAGAATTGGTGAAAATGCTAATAATAAATATTATTTTGCTTAGGAAAATGATGAAATGTGGATTGGATTGAAGCTTAATAGAACATATAATCAAAGGAAAGAAACCTATTAAGCAAGCTTCTCGAAGATTTGCACTGGAAGTCATGGAAAAAAATCAAACAAAATAATTGAGAGGTTGTTGAAAGCCAAATTTATAAGAACAATCAGGTATGTTGAGTGGATCTCTAATATTGTTCCTATTATTAAGAAAAATGGAAAAATGATAATTTGTATTAATTTTAGATATCTAAATAAAGAAACACCAAAAGATGAATATCTTATGCCTGTTGTTGAAATGTTAATTGATGTTGTGACTAGAAATAAAATGTTAAGTCTTTTATATGGATATTATGGATATAATCAAAATTTTATAGCTGCAAATGATATATTGAAAACTGTTTTTCGATGCCCTAGAAGATTAGGTTATGAATGGTTGGTCATGCCTTTTAGTTTAAAACATGTTGGGGCAACATATGAAAGAGCTATGAATTTCATTTTCCATGATTTAATTGGAGATTTTATGCAGGTTTACATATATGATATTATGATTAAATATGAATTGAGAGAATCTCATCTTGATAAATTGAGACAAGCTTTCAAAAGAATGAGAAGTAATAATTTGAAAGTGAATATTTAAAAATGTGCTTTTGGAATAAATCCTGGAGAGTTTTTAGGACTTATTGTTCATGGAAAAAGATTGAAATCGATAAAAAAAAAACAAAAAAAGCAAAAGCAATAATGGAAACTTATGCTCCAAGAAATAAAAAGGAGTTACAGTCTTTATGGGGGAAAGTTAATTATTTGAGAAGGTTTATTTCCAATTTAGCTAGTAAGACATATGTTTCCTCCTCATTGTTGAGATTAAAGAAGGAGAATGAATTTATCTAGGATTATAAGCATCAAGAAGGCTTCGAGAAAATAAAGCAAATATTGAACAATCCTCTTGTGTCAATTATGATTGATCGAGGAAAGCCATTGAAATTATATGTTTTGGCATAAAAAAATATTATAGTAAGCATGTTGGCTCAAAAAGATTCAAAAAGAGTGAAATGTGTTGTTTATTATTTGAGTCGATTATTGATTAATGTTGAAACTTGATATAGTACAATCGAAAATTTAGCTTTATGCCTTTATTATTCTTGTTGTAAACTTAAACATTATCTTAAGCTTTGTGATGTAATTATTTTTTCAAGGAACTATATATTAAATTTATTATTATCTAAGCCTATTTATGCATAATCGAGTTGGTAAATGGGTATTAGTGTTGATTGAATTTTCATTACAATTCGATAATTTGAAATAGATAAAAGAGAAGGTGGTGACTGATTTTGTAGCTGATCACACACATGTTGAAATTAAAGAGATATATGTTGTCGAAACAAATCGATGGATATTATATTTTGATGGTTCCAGTATAGTGAATGGAATAGGAGTATGAATTGTTATTATTTCTCCTACAAATACACCTACTAAATTATTATTTGAAATAAAACTAGTATGCTTGAATAATGAAGCTAAATATGAGGCATTGATTCTAGGTTTAGAGACTTTAATTAAACTTCGAGCAAAATTAGTGGAGATTCACAATTGGTCATTAAACAAGTGAATCGAGAGTATAAGTGCTTAAATTCAAATTTTAATCAAGTATTTGGAAAGGTTTTCTATACTAATCTCTAAATTTAATGACATTGTTTTCAAATACATACCTCGGGAGTATAATCATAAAGCAAATGAGTTATCACAAATAGCTTCAAGATATAGAATTTCAAATCAAAATTTTGAGAAGTTAATACAGATTAAGGAAAAGCTACCCCAAGAAATCGAAATACTTTAGGTAAGTCAATTAAGTAATGATGATTGGAGATTATCGACATTTGAATATCTGCATGACACTAGTAAACCCACCGAGAGGAAAACAACGTATCAAGCTAAGGATTATGTTGTATTAAATGGAGAATTATATAAAAGGGGTGTAATGGGGTATTACATTGATGCTTGGGTAAAGATGAAGCATATATCACAATGACAAAAGTTCATAATGGATATGTGGAGCCTATTTGATTGGTGAAAAAATGAAGTGGACATTGTATCGACGAGGATATTATTGGTCATTGATATTAATGGATTGTATCGAGTACGCTAAATCATGCAAAGAATGTCAAAAATTTAGGTCAATTCAAAATTTGTCATTAAGTGAATTACATTCAATAATTAAACCATGGCCTTTCAAAGGATGGATAATAGACTTAATTGGGAAAATTTATCCATATTCATAGAAAGGACATATTCATTATGGTAACCATTGAATATTTTACTAAATGGGTTGAAGTTATATCATTAAAAGATATCAATCATAAAGATGTGATCAATTTCATTGAAGAACACATTGTATATTGATTTGAAATTCCTAAGTCGATATCCACAGATCGAGGAACAATACTTAATGGAAAGAAAATTGTAAACTATGTTGAATCGAGAAATATCAAACTTTTAGCATAGACTCCTTATTATGCACATACAAATGGACAAGTGGAGGCGATTAATAAAGTCTCGATTAATTTAATTAAAAAGCATATTGGGATAAGCCTAGAAGTTGGCATGAAACATTACTTCAAGTATTATGGGCTTATAGAAATTCTCCAAAAGATTCTATAAAAACAACTCTATACAAGCTAGTTTATGGTCATTATGCAATATTACCCATCGAAATTAATATATAATCAGTTCGAATTCAGAGACAAATGATTAGCCTCTATTGAATTATTGGGATATGGTGTTTGATGAATTAAATCAATTAGATGAAGTTAGAATTAATGTTTTAGAGCATATATTGCATCACAAAGATCAAATTGCTAGATTGTATAATAGGAGAACTAGGAATAAGTGCTTCAAAGAAGGAGATATTGTGCAAAAAGTTATTTTCCCATGGATAAGACATCAAAACGCTTTAGAAAATGGTCTCCAAATTGGGAAGGACCTTTCGAGATTGTTAAAGTATTATTGAACAATGACTATGTTATTATTAGTTGTTACAATGATCAATTACATTTGTCGATTAATGGCAAGTACTTGAAAACATTTAAATCTTGTTATATATAATCGAAAAAAAGCATTAAAGCAAAAATAAGAGACATTTGGTAATAAAAGTGTTTATACATTATGCTTTGATCAAAGGACATTAAATTCAACAATAATCGCATCCCATGAACTCGATATAGAAACATGTTATTTTTATTGTCAAATATCTTGATGAAATCATCCTTTAAATCTACAATAATATTTTTGGACAAGTAAGTTTGATGCTTCGGTTGAAAGTGTATTTTCTGACTTGGAGATTTCCTCGACTTTGTCTTTAGAAACTTGAAGTTGTTGTTAGAGATTAGAGATTTGTCCATATTGATATCATGCGAAATAGACTCTTTTGATTGGATTATGGCAGGTTAACCAAGAGATTCTATAAAAATGAAATAATGATGCACTCATAAAATACATGTATTATTTGGAGATCGCATAATGAAGTAGAATCGAAGGATGATAAGAAATGTGAAAGGTTAAGAATTGCCTTGGATAAGTACTTCAATGTGTGGATGAATTAGATTGGACATTGTTTGTGCAATGGAATTTTCCTAAAAGAAATATAAGAGATAAGGAGAATTGTTGCCGCCGTCAAAACGAGGCGGTCGGAGCGACGCAATGGTTTCGACTTTTTTTTTTGCGTTTTTATGGGTGTGGTTACAACGCCTTTAGGTTGTCCGATAACCGGGCTGAACCTAGAGGCGAGGTTTTTGAAAGGGCATTATTGGATTGTCCGATAACCGGGCTAATCCAAGAACTAATTTTGAAGGGTTCTTATGGAGTCGCCATCGATGTTTTTACCAGAAACATCGAAAAAGGAGTAAAAAGACGTTAGTTTTCGAAAACTAACTTTGGTTGTTAAAACCAGAGTTTAGGTAAGGGAGTTAGTTACGCGCAAGGGAAGTGTTAGTTCCCTTACGACGCCCCTTTCGGGTTCCCTATGATAGGCTAGCTATTTTAATAAATAAACTTGTGAAAAGACGCTTTTACCCTTTTATTTGCGAAATTAAAATAATGACTACATGGCCCTAATATCTATTACGCAATTTAAATATAAAAGTAAAGGCAATAGAGAGAGGGAGAGCAAGAAGAAACCTCCGAAGCAAGCTCTTTGATTAATTTCTTGAAAACTAGGGTGCGTTTTGGCAGCCCTTCACTCTTTACAACGCCAGAAAAACTCTCGAAAACGCTATAAAAACTCGAAAGAAACTCTCGGAAACTCTGGAAATGCTTCGGAGGGGTTCTAAGAAGAGAATTTGAAGAAGTTGTAAGAGAGAGAATGGAAGAACTGTGTGAAATGAGGGTGAAGGCGCGACTATTTATAGGGATTCGCACCTGTCAGGTCGAGACGGTCATCTCGTCTGACAAGGTCAAGACGGCCGTCTCACCATTCGAGACGATTGTCTCACCTTGCAAAAATGGCGAGAAGGCCCTCTCGCCAACCGAGAGGGCCGTCTCACCATTCGCAAGTGCGAGATGGTGGTCTCGACTTGCAGAAGTGGCGAGACGGCGGTCCCGATAAGCGAGACGATGGTCTCGACCCTAAAAGGCGAAAATCCTTATTTTCGTGCAGAAAATCCCTCCTATCCTAGTATGGGGCCTAATAGTCTCTCCTAATGGCTTCTTAGGCTTCATCCATCTTTGAAAAGGAGGTCTTCTGGTATTTATTATGAGGTCGGGCAAGATTTGGGGTCTACAGCTGCCCCCCCTTTACCCGACTAGTCGACTGCTGGCCTGTTGTGCCAAGAAGATCCACTGGAGAGTAAAGGAGTTGACCCTCCTGCCCGGTTGCCCTTCAGATGTTCCGTCTTTGTGGCGGTTGATCTTCTGGGGAAAAATGTGCTTCCAGGATGCTCCTTCTGGCGGTAGCTGATCCTTTTGGCTGATGAGTATGAACCCCCATCTGGTTTGACGAGTATGAACCCCCGCCTGGTAAGCCCCCTTTTGTAAGGCCTGATGAGTATACACCCCCATCTAGTGTTTGACGAGTATGAACCCCCGTCCGGTAAGCCCCCTTTTGTAAGGCTTGATGAGTATACACCCCCATCTGGTGTTATGCCTCTGGATGCCCCTTCTTGCGGTAGTTGATCCTTTGGCTGCGGTGGCGGCTTACTGCTCTAGCTCATGCTCCTCACACTGAAATGCATTTTCTTGACTTTTTGTCTTTTCTGAGAGTAGTCATCCGGTCTGCACCGAGAATTCCGTTGGTGTTCATCCAGCTTGTTGGTTGCTGGGGATTTTTTATTTTTGGTGGTGGTCATCCGACTTTGCTGGTTGTCGGGTAGTCTTTGTTTGTTGTTCGACTCTTGCTTGGTCGTCGAAAAATTGTTGGTCAAGGTGATTAACTTGTTTTAATCCTGCCTTTTTTCCGTGGTTTTATCTCTTTTTTCTTGCGATTTTGGATTTTGGCTTTTTTTCTGAGCGTACATCTTTTTACTCTTAGTTTCTTTCTTTGTTACGCTGACTCTTTCTAAAAGGGAAAGCAAAATGTATGAAATGCAATTTTATTTATGATAAAAAAAAATTATTACAGCAGTTTTATTTGCCAAGCCCTATCTCTAAGACGGAGGACTCGTGTCGGGAGACGATCCATAAGAGGGGAACTGCCGGTACATATGCCTTCGGAACTCTGCCTAGTCTCGGGCTTCGTCGAGGTACTCCTGCCGAAATGCCGCCAGGTCTTGCCTTATTCCCTCTTGATATTGGCCGAATGTCTCCAACCTCGTGTCAAAGGCCTCCTGCCTTAGAGACATTTGCTCTTGTCTCATAGACATCTGGTGGAATTACTGGCACAAATCGTAGATGTTGCGGTTGAGGCCAGCAAAATCGTCCATGTACTGTTGTTGCTGTTGTTGTTGGAACTCGGGAGGTGTCGGGAGATCGTGCATTGTCACGAGATCTTGGAGATCCAAAGTGATGTCCAGTGAGGGGTGGAGGATCAGTTGGGTCCCTTGGCGCAGTAGCATCCCCATGCCCATGCTGACTAGGACCGATGTAGACCCCAAATCTTGCCCGACCTCCAAATAAAGAGTAGAAGACCTCCTATTCGAGGATGGATGAAGCCTAAAAAGCCACTAGGAGAGACTATTAGGCCCCATGCTAGGATAGGAAGGATTTTCTGTACAAAAAATAAGGTTTCTCGCCTTTTTGGGAACGAGACCGTCGTCTCAAAATCGAGACCGCCGTCTCGCCTCATGCAAATGGCGAGACGGCGGTCTCGCTTTCCCAGACGGCGGTCTCGCCACCTGCGAAGGACGAGACGACGGTCTCGTTTGGCGAGACGGCGGTCTCGACCCTGTTAGATGAGAACGGAGGTCTCGCCACTATCAGGCGCGAAAACCTATAAATAGGGGCTCCCCCCCCCTCATTTCCACACACCACACAGCTTTTGCTCTCCCTTCTCTCTAAAACCTCTCTCTAGAATCCCTCTGATGCATTTTCGGAGTTTCTGAGTGCCTTTGTGAGCGTTTTTCGGCGTCTAGAAAAGTTTCCAACGCTGTGTAGAGTGAAGGGCTGCCATAAAGCACCCTCTTTTTTTAAAAGAAATAAATAGAAAGCTTGCTTCGAAGGTTTCTACTCTCTCTCTCACCTTTTTACCTCTTTATTTAAATAACGCAATAGATAGGGCCATGTAGTCATAATATTTTAATTCCGCAAATAAAAGGGCAAAAGCGTGTTTTTCCGGTTTATTTATTAACAAAATAGCTGGTCTGTCATAGGGAACCCGAAAGGGGCGTCATAAAGGAACTAACACTTTCTTTACACGTAACTAACTCCCTTACCCAACTCTGATTCTAATGACCAAAGTTGGTTTTTCGAAAACCAACGCCTTTTAAACTCCTTTTCCGATGTTTCCGGTAAAAACATCGGTGGCGACTCCACAAAACCCTTCAAAATTAGTCCTTGGGTTAGCCCGGTTATCGGACAACCCAAGGACGACCTTTTGAAAACCTCGCCCCTAAGTTAGCCCGGTTATCGGACAACCTAAAGGCGTTGTAACCACCCATAAAAAATGCAAAAATCAAGAGGGTCGAAACCATCGCGTCGCTCCGACTGTCTTCCCTTTTTTTGATGGCGGCGACAGATGGCGACTCCACTGGGGAAGCCTCGAGAGTTGATCCCATTTAGTGATGGGCCGGCTTAAAAATAAATAAACCAAGAAAATAACGCTTTTGCCCTTAACTTGTATTATAACATGTTTTACGGTTTGGCTTTAATAACTGTTGCTTGTTTATACTTACGCAATTGTGTGAAATACAAACTGTACACAAACCCTTGCACACTACAGTTCCCTCTATACCCGGGGGCAAGTGAGAAATCCATAGGGAGTGGGTGGCAGGTACGGTTCGTTGTAGTGAGGGCCTTGAGCCCACCAGTGTGATCGAAAACCACCACTCAAGGTGATAACCTTCCTCTTTTGGCAACAAGACTGACTATGGCCTTAGTGCTAAGCATGGTCGGATGGCTGGAGAGTGGGGACCCTATAATGGGGGCACCTTGGGGGCCTTAGCCTGGTGAGAACAGTTAGAACCAACCCTTGCCAATGCACTTTTCTGCAGGAAAACCCTACCTCGTGATAAAAATGAATTCTCGCCTGTTCGCGGATGACCGAATTGTGTGCGCATATGTTTGTTGCATTTGTCTGTTGCATAGCATAAACAAACAACAGAAAAAAAAATATATATATATCTTTCCAAATAAACCCCCTTATCTCGGACAGTCTGCATTTTAGCTAGCCTGGTTTTAGGTTCTTTGTAAGCTAAGTAGCCACACAGTTCCGACAGAAGAGATAAGGGACGCTAACTATTCTTTCGCATAAAGCCACATTTTATCTTGGACAGTCTGCCTTTTAGCTAGCCTGGTTTCAGGTTCTTTGTAAGCTAAGTAGCCACGCAGTTCCGACAGAAGAGATAAAAGGCTATAAAATAAACAAATAAAAATAAAATCTGTTTCCAAAACAATAAATGGGACCTGATTCATAAACATCCCAAATCCTTCATATAAGTAGTTTATTTTTCGAAAAAATACGTATCATACAAAACATGATAAACAGAAAATAAACACTCATATTCATTCAAATAAGCATCCTTTTCATCAAACATGCATTTTGGTTTTAGAAATGGAGGGGACTAGTAGACAACCAAAGAAGGTGGATATTCCTCGTTTCCATACTGAGAGGTTGGAACGGCTGAGCGCGGCAATGCCATCAGAGGTCCGTGCCGACTTTGAAAAATCCTATGGACGAATTTTGGACCTGCTAAAGATCTGTGTCGATTAGGTGTTCCCCAGGGCATTAATCCACTTCTGGAATTCCAGTCTGCGGTGTTTCGAATTTCCGCAGTTCGACCTGGTGCCCACCTTAGAGGAGTATGAGACCATGTTGAAATGGCCCAAATCAGCCGGGGTCCATGTCCGCCACGAGGCATACACTCCTACAGCACCAGTCGCTGCCCTTATTCAACTACCATTCCGGCAGAGTACCCTGATAAGGAAGGGAAACGCCCAGGGTTGGAAAGTATCAATATTAGAAGACCACCTGTCTTATCTCGCTGAAAGGGCAGAGTGGGTCGCCTTCAACAAAACCCTGGCCCTTATCATTTTTGGAACGATCTTGTTCCCCTTCCACTTCGACACAGTAGATCAGGTCGTCATGGACGCCTTCTTCGCCTGGGACGTGAACTCGAAGAGTCCCCTGCCTGCAATCCTTGCCGACACCTTGCTCTCGGTGGAATTCTACCACCAGAAGTAAGGAAAAACACTCTGCTGCTGCTCTTCATTACTATTTGTGTGGAGCGCCACGCACCTTTACGCCTCCAGCCACATGGGGATATTCCCCGACCCTTTAAGGAGCTTCTCCAAGATCCCCCTCCAACGACGCCTGACTTCAGAATGGAGGGACGAGTGGGAACGAAAGGACGCCAACAGTTTGTTAGAATCGTGCAGCGGAATGTTCGCGTGGTCGGACAAAAACCAAGAGGGGGGGTGAATTAGTTTCTTAATAAAAATTAGGTTTTCAAAATTTTCCCCAAATTTTCCTGATTAAAAACTGTGTAAATGTAAATAGAGAAAGGTATACAGTCTTACACAGGAAATTTATACTGGTTCAGATCAAAAGACCCTACGTCCAGTTGCTAATCACTCAAACAGAGGATTAACGCTTTCACTATAATCAAGTTGTTACAAACAAATTACAATTGAAAAGATAAAGATAAGAAAACACCTCTCTTGAAATCCACAAGAGATGATGAACAACTTTCCCTAGAGACGGCACAACACACAATCCACTAAGAACTCCACTTAGTGATTCTTATCGCTTCTAGCCCACACCAGGTTCCAAAAGCCCCTTTTTCTTGCAACAAACAGTTCTCTGGCACTACAACACTTAACTTTTGTGTGAAAAAGGTTGTTCTACTTTTCTGAGTGCCATAGAAGAGTTTAAGTAGAGAAATTAGGGTTTGGAAATTGGGATTTTCGGAATTAGGGTTCTTGGGAAAAGGGTTTTTGAAAATAGGTTTGATTTGAAGTTAAAAATCAAAATCTGACTGAAATAATCGATTAAAAGAAGTATTAATCGATTAAAACAGAGCCAAATATCAACATAACCCAAACCTCTCTGTTTTAATCGATTAAAAGGTGGTTTAATCGATTAAACCACCTGATAATCGATTAAAAGTTGGTTTAATCGATAAAACCAGTGAGTTTTTACAGAAAATGATTTTTCTCACTGTTTTAATCGATTATTTCCCTATTTAATCGATTAAAGCCGAGCCTGGATGATAAATTTGAGCTTTTTGAAGCTTCTAAGGTGCAGACTATGTACTGGCTATCTTAAACTCTAATATTACAGACTCAATCTAATTGAAACAGAGTTATTACAATACAAAACAAGTCTTCAACACTCTAAGTCTTTGTGTTCTTGAATCATCATCAAAATCAACAATCTTCATGTTTATCAAGTGCAGCATCAAGTCCTTGAATGTTCAACAATCTCCCCCTTTTTGATGATGATCAAAATTATCTTTTAAAGCCTTGTAATAACCTATTTTATCTGTCATACTAACAAACACATTAAACATACCAGATAATATTTAAAAACAATCATATTATGACTTTAAATATTTTCTCCCCCTATTTTGATTAGAATAAAAAATAAGTCATCTGTTGCAAACATAAGAGCTCCCCCTCAAAATATGCATAAGTTGGAGATAACTCCCCCTCAATCAAAGCATTAAAGAAACATCATATTTTATTGCAGAAACAATCATTCATTACAATAACAAGAGAAAATAACAAAAAGAAAATAATCAACAAAATTTAAAATTCTGCACTATCATCATCATTAAAGTGTGCATCAAATCTGTTTTCTAAACGACACACTTTATTATCTACATCAGATATACGGCGAATTATTTCCTCATGCCGTACTCCAGAAAGAGTGAAGAATGATTGCATCCTCTGATTCATGTCAGATAACATGTCTTCCATGGATTGTCGGGTTTCATGATGAGTAGAGGAAGTTCCAACACTTTGGATTTGGTCGGAGGGATACTCGACATTGGAGGCATATCTTCATCGGAATCTTCATTAGCATCACCTTGATTAGGAACGTCATCTTTGTGAACATAAATATCATTGACACGCACCATTTGGAGTTGAATCAATGTGTCTGTCCAAGCATGCGGTTCAAGTTATTTGTTCTAACTGCTTGTTCACCTTCAACATTCACTCCTTTATATTCAAGAATACGAGAGACAAGTAAAGCATATGGAATTTTGAATGTGGGATGACATTTTGCTTTTAACATGGTCATTGTGACAAGAACACACCAATCTAAAGGTTCATTATTCATTATGGCATGAATAATTCTAAGATCAATTGAAGAGCATTGGGCATGATTTGTAGCTCGAGGACATAGGATCCAAACAATTAGATGGAGAATCATGCGTTCCTCCTTCTTTAAAGGTCCAGCATGAAGGAGACGCCCAATCTCCATGGAGGGATTTCTCAAAAAAGAACGGTAAGCTAAGAACCTGTCAAAATCATCTAGCTCACCATAAATGTTAATAGTTAATAGCATCTTCTCTAATTGGAAAGTGAGCGACGTTTTCCCAAATATCATCGTCAAGAATAATTGTGATGCCTTTTACTCTAGAGGTAGCAATTTGATCTCTAAATTTAAATTTAGAGTAGAATCCCCTAACCAAGTCCGGATAATAAGTACCTTGCATTTGGATGAAGGGAAGAACTCCTTGAATTTCAAGAAGGTTGGGAAAATTGAATCCCCTATTGATGAATTGCTCACCAATAAGAAACTTGGGAGAAATAATAGCCCTTTCCTTCCAGTAGGTCAGAAATTCTTGTTGGCCATCTGTATCAGAAATCCATCATTCTACGGAATTAGGACGGGGTCGAGATGAGGGTGCATATCTTCTTCTAGTAGGGATCTTAGCACGAGAAGATGAGGCCATTTGAAGGATTAAGAGAATAACAAGAAGATTTAGGAGGGCAAGGTAAGTTAGAAGTAAGCAAGATTGCAAGAATAAGGCAAGATAGCTTGATTTCAAGAGATAGAAGTGAGTAGAAGTAAAATAGAGATCCCTATATATAGCCAAGCATGTCTAACGGTCATATGGAAGTGAATAAAGGCCAAAAGAGCCGTTAACAATGGCTAGAACCCATACTTGCCAGGTTTAATCGATTAACACTCAGAATAATCGATTAAATCGGTTCCAGTCGCATTTAATCGATTATTTCGAGTTGATAATCGATTATCGAAGGTTTTAATCGATTAATTAACGAATTAATCGATTATTCCGAGAGGAATACCACTGTTTTCAGTGTTTTGGATGCAAATAATCGATTATACCTCGAATTAATCGATTATTCCAGAGATGAATGCCCTGTTTTGAGTGTTTTAACACATGATAACCTATGAACATCCTACAAAATGAATTATAACATTACAACCATCCAAAAACAGTCAAATTAAGCAGAATTTAAGCTATTTCTAATATCCCTAAGTCTCTTCTAAGATCATAGAATCTATCCTTGGGTAGAGGCTTAGTAAAAATATCTGCTAATTGACGTTTGGTATCTACATACTCTATTTTACAGTTTCCTTTGCTGATATGATCTCTTAAAAAGTGATGTCTTATTTATATATGTTTAGTCCTAGAGTGCATTACTGGATTCTTAGTTAAATTAATTGCACTCGTATTATCACACATCAAAGGTATGTCATTTAAAAAGATACTATAATCTTCTAACTGTTGTTTCATCCATAGAATTTGAGCACAACAACTACCAGCTGCAATATATTCAGCTTCGGTGGTAGATAAAGCAACACATGCCTGTTTCTTAGAATGCCAAGATATTAAGGATGAACCTAACAAATGACATGTCCCACTAGTACTTTTCCTATCAATTTTACATCCACCATAATCGAGCATCAGAATATCCTATTAAACTCATACAAGCATCGGACGGATACCACAAACCAAAACCAAGTAGTTCCTTTTAAGTATTTTAAAATATGTTTCACTCGCAATTAGATGAGATTCTTTAGGACAAGCCTGAAATCTAGCACACACACGGACATAATGCATAATATCGAGTCTACTTGCAGTTAAGTATAACGATGATCCTATCATACCTCTATACATAGTTTGATTAACTTCCAAACCTGATTCATCCTTGTCTAGATAGCATGAAGTTCCCATGGGTGTGTTAGCTTCTTTTGAGGTGTCCATTCCAAACTTTTTAAGGATCTCTTTGCAGTATTTGGTTTGAGAGATTAAAATTCCATCTTTAAGTTGCTTGATTTGTAGTCCAAGGAAGAATGTCAATTCTCCCATCATAGACATTTCAAACTCTCCCTGCATTATCTTAGCAAATTCTACACATAACGAATTATCAGTTGATCCAAAAATAATATCATCAACATACACCTGGACCAATAAGATATGTTCTTTAACTTTTTTTATAAACAGTGTAGAATCAATTTTTCCTCTAGTAAAATCATTTGAAGTTAGGAAACTACTTAGCCTCTCATACCAAGATCTAGGAGCTTGTTTCAACCCATATAATGCTTTCTTTAATTTAAAAACATGATTAGGAAAACTAAAATCCTCAAAACCAGGGGGTTGCTCCACATAAACTTCTTCTTTAATAAAACCATTTAAAAATGCACTCTTAACATCCATTTGATATAATTTAAATTTCATCAAAGATGCATAAGCAAGAAGTAGGCGTATAGCCTCTAACCTGGCAATAGGAGCATAAGTTTCATCATAATCTATACCTTCCTCCTGACAATAGCCTTTGGCAAAAAGTCTAGCTTTATTCTTTGTTATGTTCCCATCTTCATCAAGCTTGTTTCTAAAAACCCATTTGGTTCCAATAACTTGATGTGACTCTTCTCTTGGGATTAATTCCCAGACTTGATTTCTTTCAAATTGGTTAAGTTCTTCTTGCATGGCTATGCACCATTGATCATCTTTAAGTGCTTCCTCAACGTTTTTGGGTTCAATCTGTGACACAAAAGCTACAGACATACAAAATTAGTCATATTTCTAGTTCTTACCCCTTTTGAGATGTCACCTATGATATTGTCCATTGAGAGTCCTCTAGGTGATTGCCATTCTTTTGCTAATTCAGGCGTTTGAGAAGGCTCATTTTCTTCCAAATATAATTCATCAAGAGCCTCTCTTATATATTCATCATCACCTGCAATTTCTTTATTTGACTCAAGAGGATTTTCCCCAAGGTCTACAATCTCATCAAAGGTAACATGTATAGATTCTTCTATATTCAAAGTTCTCCTATTAAACACCCTATAAGCCTTGCTAGTTAATGAATAACCTAAGAAAATGCCCTCATCAGCTTTAGAGTCAAATTTTCCTAAGTTGTCTTTACCATTATTCAACACAAAGCACTTACAACCAAAATTTTTCAAATGAGCAACCTTAGGTTTTCTACCATTAAACAATTCATAGGGAGTAGATTTAATAATTGACCTAATGAGCATTCTATTTAAAACATAACATGCAGTACTAACCGCATCAGCCCAAAAATACTTAGGAACATTAGATTCATTTAACATAGTTCTAGCAAGTTCCTCTAATGACCTATTTTTCCTTTCAACTACACTATTTTGTTGGGGAGTCCTAGGAGCAGAAAAGTTATGTAAAATTCCATTTTCTTCACAATAATTTTCAAACTTTTCATTTTGAAACTCACCACCATGGTCACTTCTTAAAACTTTAATTCTTAAGTATTTCTCATTTTGAATTTGTTTTGCAAATTTTCTAAAGACCTTAAAAGCTTCACTTTTCGTAGTAAGGAAAAATGTCCATGTATACCTAGAGTAATCATCAACAATCACAAGTCCATAATAATTTCCACCAAAGCTTTTTATCCTAGAAGGTCCAAATAAATCTAAATGTAATAATTCTAAGGGTTTTGAAGTGGAAATAACATTCTTTGATTTAAATGATGATTTTACTTGTTTACCCTTTTGGCATGCATCACACAATCTATCTTTTTCAAATTTTAACTTAGGCAAACCAATAACTAAGTCTTTTGATATCAATTTATTCAAATGATGCATATTTATATGAGCCGCTCTCTTATGCCATAACCAAGGGTTCTCTTCCTTAGCAACTAAACATGTTATGCTAGACTCATGTAAACAATCCAAATCAATCAATTATATGTTGTTATGCCTAATGCCTTTCAATGCTACATTTTCGGAATCAATCAAGTGTATGATGCAAAATTTACTTTCAAAAATTACCTTGAAGCCTTTGTCACATAATTGACTTATACTAAGGAGATTATGCTTAAGTCCATCAACAAGTAGCACATCCTTGATCTCCAAAGTGTTTGCACCGCCTATGTTTCCAATTCCAAGGATCTTACCTTTGTTGTTGTCCCCATAAGTTACATATCCTTGTTCCTTAGCTTTGAAAATCACAAATTTAGATTTATCTCCAGTCATATGTTTTGAGCATCCACTATCAAGATACCACATAGACTTCTTTGATTTGGAAGTTTCCTACAAAACAAGAATATAGTAAACTTAGGTCCCCACAACTTTTGGGTCCTTGGGGTTAGAGACATAACAAACTATTTAACTATAGGAACCCAAATGTATTTACCTTTAGGTACACCAAAATGTTTAATTTTACATCTATTTGATGTGTGACCTTGTCTCATGCAATAAAAACATACTTTTGATGTGGCATTTGAAAATGATGCATTTCTAACTTTTGACATTTTAGTTCCTTTCTTAACCCATACTCTTTTCTTTTTAGTTTTAGACTTTTTCATAGAAACTTGATGATTTACATTATTTTGAGCAAAAACAGTTTTATCCTTCTTAAGATCACTTATTTCCATTTCGGCTTTATCAAGTAGATGATTTAGGATATCTATGTCATATTCATGCTCTTTACAAGTTTCACATGCTAAATTCTTATCCTCATCTAAACATACAATTTTCGTGTCTAATACCTCTTTTTCTTCTAAACATGTAATTTTCATTTTTAAAGAGTCAATTTCCTTTTCGGATCTACTTAAATTCTTCTTTACAACTTTATATTCATTCTTCAAATTCTTAAAAGCACTAAACAATTCATTATAAGCATTTTGCAATTCATCATAGTTATTATCCTCATCACTAGAAGATGTGTCAGAATCACTTACCTCAAAATCGGATGATATGTTGTCATTTGCCATTAAGCAAATGTTTGCTTCTATTTTCGAGTCACTTGATTCCGAACTTGAGTCACTGTTGTCCCAAGCAATGTAAGCTTTCTTCTTGAAGTGTTTTTTGCCTTTAACTTCATCGTTCTTCTTATTTGGACATTCGGTCTTTACATGTCCTGCTTCACCACAACCATAGCATTTTATATTTATGGAAGAATTTTCCCTTACCTTTCCTTTACCTTTGAAGGGATGTCTTCCTTTTGCTTTCATGAATTTGGTGAACTTCTTTATCATAAGACTCAGCTCTTCTTCTTCATTTTCCGAGTCTTCTTCTTCTTCCTTTTTATTTTTACCTTTGGAAATTTCGGTTTTGAAGGCTAGATTCTTCTTTTGATATTGGCCTTCTTCTTCGTTTAACCTTCCAAGCTCTAACTCATGTTCTCTAAGTTTTCCAAAGAGCGCCGCCATAGACATAGGGACAAGATTTTGTGACTCCGAGATGGCCGTCACCTTAGGTTGCCATTTCCTATCCAAAGATTTCAAAATTTTAACATTCAATTCATCAACGTCAAAGATTTTACCTAGTCCGGTGAGATGGTTCACGATATGAGTGAAACGCTTTTGTACGTCAAAGATCGTTTCGCCTGGTTGCATCCGGAACATCTCGTATTCTTGGATTAGAGAATTTTTGCGTGCTCTTTTAACGTCGTCAGTTCCTTCGTGGGTCACTCTAAGCATTTCCCACATTTCCTGTGAACTTTTACAAACAGAAATTCTATAAAACTCGTCAAGGGTTAGAGCAGATGAAATAATATTTCTAGCCCTAATGTCAAATTGGGCTTTCCTTTTTTCTTCTGCAGTCCATCTAGAAAAAGGTTTAAGAACGTCAACACCGTTCTCAGTAATTTTAGGAACAAATGGACCGTTTAAAATAGCATCCCAAACGCCTCTATCAACAGACTCTAAAAATATTTGCATACATACCTTCCAGAAAGGATAATTTTGACCCGCAAAAAGTGGGGGTCTGTTGATAGACGCACCTTCGGCAAAAGTTTGATTTTGTCCGGCCATTTTCGAAAATTTGAATGACTATCAAAGCAAGCTCTGATACCACTTGTTAGAATCGCGCAGCGGAATGTTCGTGTGATCAGACAAAAACCAAGAGCGGGGGTGAATTGGTTTCTTAATAAAAATTAGGTTTTCAAAATTTTCCCCAAATTTTACCGATTAAAAACTGTGTAAATGTAAATAGAGAAAGGGATACGAGTCTTACACGGAAATTTATACTGGTTCGGATCAAAAGACCCTACGTCCGATTGCTAATCACTCAAACGGAGGATTAACGCTGTCACTATAATCAAGTTGTTACAAACAAATTACAATTGAAAAGATAAAGATAAGAAAACACCTCTCTTGAAATCCACAAGAGATGATGAACAACTTTCCCTAGAGACGGCACAACACACAATCCACTAAGAACTCCACTTAGTGATTCTTATCGCTTCTAGCCCACACCAGGTTCCAAAAGCCCTTTTTTCTTGCAACAAACAGTTCTCTGGCACTACAGCACTTAACTTTTGTATGAAAAAGGTTGTTCTACTTTTCTGAGTGCCATAGAAGAGTTTAAGTAGAGAAATTAGGGTTTGGAAATTGGGATTTTCAGAATTAGGGTTCTTGGGAAAAGGGTTTTCGAAAATAGGTTTGATTTGAAGTTAAAAATCAAAATCTGATTGAAATAATCGATTAAAAGAAGTATTAATCGATTAAAATAGAGCCAAATATCAACAGAACCCAAACCTCTCTGTTTTAATCGATTAAAAGGTGGTTTAATCGATTAAACCACCTGATAATCGATTAAAAGTTGGTTTAATCGATTAAACTAGTGAGTTTTTATAGAAAATGATTTTTCTCACTGTTTTAATCGATTATTTCCCTATTTAATCGATTAAAGCCGAGCCTGGATGATAAATTTGAGCTTTTTGAAGCTTCTAAGGTGCAGACTATGTACTGGCTATCTTAAACTCTAATATTACAGACACAATCTAATTGAAACAGAGTTATTACAATACAAAACAAGTCTTCAACACTCTAAGTCTTTGTGTTCTTGAATCATCATCAAAATCAACAATCTTCATGTCTATCAAGTGCAGCATCAAGTCCTTGAATGTTCAACACAGTTTATCCTGGGTCTGCCTTTGGTTTCGACCCGGCCCAGTTCTCATCAGATGTGGGGACTATCCAAGCGTACCCTTGATAGGACTCAGGGGTTGCATAGCCTACTCACCTAGAGTAGCTATGAGACAGCTCATAAGGACCCAAACTACTATCTCTCGGGGAGAGCTCGGAGGACTGTGTTTCTTTGGAGACCCGTGCACAATCTCCAACTCACTAGCTGTGAGAAAAGCATGGGAGAGGCCAGTCTATATGGGGGACAGAGAGTTAGGAAAAGCTCGGATGGCTGCCACCAGTGACTACGAGGCGTGGAGAAAGAAAAGAGGGATGGCTCAACCATCCACCACACCCACTACAAGCGCTAATGATGAAGGGCTGCAGGCCCAAATTAATGCCTTGACCCAGAGGATGGAAATCATGGGAGCCCAGATGAGGGCCCTTGAGGAAAGAGAGCAAGCATCCATCCTCACAATAGACGGTCTGCAAAGGCAAGGCAAGAAAAAGGATCATGAAATAGAGCGCCTTAAGGACCAGTGTGCTGACTCCAACGAGCAAGCTATCCGAGCATCCAAAACTGCCAGAACCAGTTCGGATAGTCGACTTCAAGAAATAACCGCCAATTCAGCATGCCTTGAGGCCGAATCATCAAAGCAGGCTCAAATGATCAAGGAGTTGTCGCAAGAGCTCACCAAGACTCGGTTAGATATCCACCAAGAGCGAGAGGCCAACCGGAGACTCAACAAAAGTCTCGCTGAGCTACGCTGCAAAGAAAGAGATGGGCTAGCTCAGTACGGCCAGCTACTACAAGAGAAAGACCGAGCCGTTGAAAAGCTCGATGAACTACAAGCCTTGGTTGTTCATCAAGAGGCGAAGATCAAAGAGGCTCAGAAGTACAGTGAAGACATGAGCCAGGCGGTCCGCAAGCAAAGCGAAGCACTTGCTCATCACGTCCGGGAAGCTGAGAGAGAACTACAGAGGGATCAAGACCCGCCTGTGGGTTTCTTTAAAGTTTTCCGCTTTTGCCAAAAGTTGCTTCGCAGTATAGAATAGGGGAATGTACACCTTATGTCGAATAAATAAAATCTTCTTTATTCAAATGACTGTCTACTTGCATGCATAAACATTCATTTGCATATTTAATTTCCCCTCCTTCACGCTTAATAAATAAAGATAATAAAAAGGAAGGATTAACTAACACGTCTTCCAAATCAGAAGAATGGAGAGAAAACCGCTTCTAATAAAGCTTACCCCAATGGTCGACTCACCGCAAGAGGAAAATAAGCCTCGGCCGTTGGTCCTCAAGAACAAAGAAGAGGGGACAAGGACTCCAGTGCGACTATTTATGCCACATCCTTTCCCCTACGAATCGAATAAAGTTGTACCGTGGAGATATGGAGAATATCCACCAATAAAAGAAGAAATAACAAATATAGCCGGTATTGGGGGCATGACTAGAAGTGGAAGAGTCTACTCCCCCAAGGACACACAGGAAGATGTCCTCAAAAATAAAGGAAAAAATAAAAAGACCGAAGAAGAAAAAGAAAATAAGGAATCCAAGGAGGAGACAGAGGAATTACTCCAGTTTATAAGGCAAAACGAGTATTCCATTATAGACCAGCTCAATCGCACACCTGCAAAGATAACGTTATTATCTTTAATATTAAGCTCGGAACCGCACAGAAACGCCCTGCTAAAGGTCTTGAGCGAGGCGCATGTACCTCATACAATATCCCAAGAAAAGGTCGAGAGGATCGTTGGTCACATCACGGCAAGCGATCACCTCACCTTCACAGAGGAAGAACTCCCCCTCGAGGGGTCAAACCATAACAAGCCCTTGCACATCTCAGTCAAGTGCAAGGAGTACCTCATCGCCAGAGTTCTTGTGGATAACGGGTCATCCTTGAACGTGATGCCCAAGTGCACACTGGACAAGTTGAATATCCAAGGAACCCATTTGCGCCCAAGCAGCACCATCGTTCGAGCCTTCGACGAATCAAAACGAGAAGTAGTGGGAGAAGTTAACTTGCCAATTCAAGTCGGGCCCACTATCTTTAACGTTGATTTCCATGTCATGGATATTACTCCAGCATATAGCTGTCTCCTCGGCAGGCCTTGGATTCATGACGCTAAGGCATTACCTTCAACGCTCCACCAGAAAGTCAAGTTCATAGTAGACGACAAATTGGTCACGGTCCAAGCAGAAGAAGATATCCTGATCAGTGGACTGTCCACTCAACCTTATGTGGATGCGGCTGAAGAGGCCCTTGAAACATCTTTTCAAGCGCTCGAAATTGCCAACATAGAGCGACTTCCCAAAAATACAAAGGTAGCCCGTATGATGTTGAAGCATGGTTACCATCCTGGCCAAGGACTGGGGGAAGATTCCCAAGGCATGAGGGAACCCCCAGAATTCAAAGACAATCCTTGCAAGTATGGCCTAGGATATGACCCTACTAATGGCCGAGCGGAAAGAAGAAAAGGGAAGTCTCCCCTCCGCACACTCAAGCAAAATTTCCGAAATGGAGGGGTGCAGGCGTCAAGAGCCACCTTAGTCATTAGGAAATCTTTTTCTTCATTTAAGGGATGTAAACCCCAGGATTGTTAGAGATTATCCCCCGGGGCTAGCCCGACCCCCGGGCATTTCAGGGAACATATTCCCTTATTAATTAATAAAGAATGATTCTTACTATCTGCTTCTCTTCTTTCTATTTTTGACTAGACCAGATAAATAACCCTGTCTAAGTAAACGAAAAAAAGAAGAAGAATGAAAAGCGCATTCAAATAATCAACATTTACCATTGCTATTATCATCAAGCTAGTTGATTAGAAGCACATAAAAATAAGACTTCACCTCATCCATAAAGAAAGTCATGCTTCGCCAATATTGTGAACAAAAATAAATACACAAAAACAAAAACAAAAAAAAAAGAGAGAAAAGCCCAGAGAAGCCAAAGGCCAAAGAAAAGGGCAAAATTACCCGGTAGGAAACCCACTAAGGGGGCTACGCAAAAGATAGGGTCGACCCGGTAGGATACCCGAACAACAATAAAGGGTAGCATAGGCAAAAGTTAGGGCCAAGCACAATATCCTAGTTTGAAAACCCAAAGGGCGATCTAGGGAAATCAGCTAGCCATTAAAAAGCAATAGGAATAAAACCAAAAAAGCGCAAATACAAAAGGAAAGGAAACTGTTTGCTTAGACAAAAGCTCAAACACCTAAGCCTAACCCTAGCCAACCATGCTTACAAAAACTCTAAATAAAAATTAACCCTCTAAAACACAAACCATTGAAATTTGCCTCTTTGTTTCGTTTCTCTTGACCCTCACATCAATATTCTAATAATTAATTTGGGAATATGGAGGCGTATAGTCAACAAGAGGATTGAAATCCCTAAAGCGAGGAAAAAGGGGCACTACATGACAAAGAGTGTGCTGCAAAAGGAAAAAAAGAAAAAAAAAAGGAAAAGAGGAAGAAAAGAAGAAAAACAAAATGACTCTTCGGTCACAAAAGTCCGGCATGGTACAACAAGTACGAAAGCACAGATCAGAGGGCACTCGGCGCTACAAGACACGTCGGTTAAATCCTTCCGAAAATTTAATCAAAATAGGCATTATAGAACATCAAACATGAAAACATTGCATGCATAAAAATGTTTTTGAACCAGGTCCTATTTTCTCTTCAAAAAAAAAAAAAAACTCTTCCGTAATTCGAGACCGCCGTCTGGATCTCCCAGACCGCCGTCTCGGTCCCCTGGCAAGACGAGACCGCCATCTCGACCAACGAGACCGTCGTCTCGATTTGAAGGAGACTCGAGACCGCCGTCTCGCCTTCCCAGACGGCGGTCTCGAATTGGAAAAAATTGCTATATATAGAGGGCGCGCTTGGGGGGTTCTTCACAACTCTCCTTGCCTCCAAAACCTCCATTTCTCAAATTTTGTACTCCCAAGCACCCCCCTAGTCAATATGTTTGGTAGAAGCGCCTCCAGAAAGAGAAGGAGCACTGCCGGTGCCAGCAGTTCTGCGGCACCGCCACCCCAGGATCCCTCTCAGTTGTCGCCTCAGCACCAGGCCCGCCTCGATAACATCCGGACTTATCTGTGGCACCCGATGCTGAGACTTGACTTCAGCATCCTGGCTGAATTTGGGTGGGAGGACGACGTCCGAGCCCACATAGACAGCATCGGGTGGGGCTTTCTGCTACAGCCACCACCTACACATGTGTACCCACAAGTGGTAATGGAATTCTTGGCCTCTGCCTCCTACTCCGAGGTCCCCTCCACGGTCCCGGGCCTGCAGCCCACTAAAATGGTGACCTATTTCATGGGTGGAAGATACCAGGCCACCACCCTCGACGAGTTCAACATGGCCATCGGGTTCGTCCGGCCCGAGGACACATTGACCCAGGGATACTGTGAGGTCATCTGCTCCCGGCCCACCAACCTCACTGCCGCCGAAATGTCGCATGAGCTCACAGGAGCCACCACGCTGCCCACGCTGATGAGGGGCTCCGTGCTGCCCCCAGCACTCCGCATCTGCCACAAGCTGCTGGCAGGGACCATCCATGGAAGGAAAGAGAGTCATGGTAAGGTATCCCTCCCTGACCTCTTCGTACTTTATTGCATGAGCCAGAAGCGGCGCTGCAACCCCGACTACTTCTTCCTGAGAGCCCTCAAGGACTTCGGGAACAGATCAGCGGGGGCCGTTCTCGTGGCTCCTCTCATCACTCCCCTGGCAGAAAGGTGGGGGTGCCCTGGCCGGGAAGAGCTGGCCTCCAACTTGCGACCCGAGTCCATCAACGGGTCAATCCTGGTCAGCATGGGAATGCTGATACGTCGAGGGACCCAATTGGCCCTCCATCCCACACTGGATTTTGTGCTGGACCTCCAGGGGCTCGTGGCGATGCAGGATATCCCCACACCTCCCGAATTCCAGCAGCAGCAGCAGCAACAACAACAACAACCACCGTACACGGACGATTTCGTCGGCATGAACCGCAACATGAACGATCTGCGACGGCAGTTCGACCAAATGACGGTGCGGCAAGAAGCCTACCACACTCGGCAAGAGGAGATGTATCAGCATCAGCAGGTGATGCAGCAGGAATGGACAACATTCCAGCAAGAATACCGCGACGAAGTCCGGGAGCAAGCGGACTTCCGATATCACCTCTACCAGCAATTTGCTCGCGGATCATCTCCAGAGGATAGCCCTTAGGGATGGTACTTGCCTAAATAAAAAGTGGTTGTAATAAAATTTTCCTATAAATAAAATTTTATTTCATGCATCTCTTTTCCACCCTTTGCAAAAGCTAGCGTAAAACAAAAAAGCTTAAAAAGGAAAAAGGCATACGCTCAATAAGAAAAGCCAAAATCCTAAATCGCGAGAAAAAAGAGATAAAACCGCGAGAAAAAGGCAGGATTAAGACAAGTCATCACCTCAACCAACAAAACTTTAACTACCAAATCAGAGTCGAACAAAAAACAAGACTCATCCGACTAGTCAAAAAGAGTCGAACAAAAGAATCCCCAGCAACCAACAAAGCTGGATGAAACACAAAATCCCCAACACAACCCGGATGACCATTCAGAAAGGTCCAAGTACATTTATCGACACAGAAATCACTCCCCAAGGAGCCGGCGCATGAGCTAGAGCAGTAAGCCACCACCATAGCCAAAGGATTAGCTACCGCAAGAAGGGGCATCTAGAGGCACCAAACCAGACGAGGGTTCGTACTCGTCAACCAAGGGGTCAACTACCGCGTTGAAGGAGCATCCCAAGGTTTCACACTGGCGCATGAGCTAGAGCAGTAAGCCGCCACCACAGCCAAAGGAGCAGCTACCGCAAGATGGAGCATCCGGAGGCTTAACACCAGATGGGGGTGTGTACTCATCAGGCCTTACAAAAGGGGGTTTACCAGACGGGGGTTCATACTCGTCAAACACCAGATGGGGGTGTATACTCATCGGGCCTTACAAAAGGGGGCTTACCGAGTGAGGGTTCATACTCGTCAAACCAGATGGGGGTTCATACTCATCAGCCGAAGGGGTCGACTATCGCGTCAAAGGAGCATCCCGGAAGCGCACAACATTTCCCTAGAGGATTGTCCGCCGCAAAGACGGAGCATCTGACGGGCAACCGGGCAAGAGGGTCAACTCCTTTACCCTCCAGTCGATCACCTGGGCACAAAAGGCCGGCAGTCGACTGGTCGGGTAAAGGGGGGGCAGCTGTAGACCCCAAATCTTGCCCGACCTCCAAATAAAGAGTAGAAGACCTCGTATTCGAGGATGGATGAAGCCTAAAAAGCCACTAGGAGAGACTATTAGGCCCCATGCTAGGATAGCAAGGATTTTCTGTACAAAAAATAAGGTTTCTCGCCTTTTTGGGGACGAGACCGCCGTCTCAAAATCGATACCGCCGTCTCGCATCATGCAAATGGCGAGACCGCCGTCTCGCCAAACGAGACGGCGGTCTCGCTTTCCCAGACGGCGGTCTCGCCACTTGCGAAGAACGAGACGACGGTCTCGTTTGGCGAGACGGCGGTCTCGACCCTGTCAGACGAGAACGGCGGTCTTGCCACTGTTAGGCGCAAAAACCTATAAATAGGGGCTCCCCCCCCCTCATTTCCACACACCACACAACTTTTGCTCTCCCTTCTCTCTAAAACCTCTCTCTAGAATCCCTCCGACGCATTTCCAGAGTTTCTGAGTGCCTTTGTGAGCGTTTTTCGGCGTCTAGAAAAGTTTCCAGCGCTATGTAGAGTGAAGGGCTGCCACAAAGCACCCTCTTTTTTTAAAAGAAATAAATAGAAAGCTTGCTTCGAAGGTTTCTACTCTCTCTCTCACCTTTTTACCACTTTATTTAAATAACGCAATAGATAGGGTCATGTAGTCATAATATTTTAATTCCGCAAATAAAAGGGCAAAAGCGTGTTTTTCCGGTTTATTTATTAACAAAATAGCTGGCCTGTCATAGGGAACCCGAAAGGGGTGTCGTAAAGGAACTAACACTTCCTTTACACGTAACTAACTCCCTTACCCAACTCTGGTTCTAATGACCAAAGTTGGCTTTTCGAAAACCAACGCCTTTTAAACTCCTTTTCCGATGTTTCCGGTAAAAACATCGGTGGCGACTCCACAAAATGTTAGAATCGCGCAGCGGAATGTTCGCGTGGTCGGACAAAAACCAAGAGGGGGGGTGAATTGGTTTCTTAATAAAAATTAGGTTTTCAAAATTTTCCCCAAATTTTACCGATTGAAAACTGTGTAAATGTAAATAGAGAAGAGATAGAAATCTTACACAGGAGATTTATACTGGTTCGGATCAAAAGACCCTACGTCCAGTTGCTAATCACTCAAACAGAGGATTAACGTTGTCACTATGATCAAAGTTGTTACAAACAAATTACAATGAAAAGATAAAGATAAGAAAACACCTCTCTTGAAATCCACAAGAGATGATGAACAACTTTCCCTAGAGACGGCACAACACACAATCCACTAAGAACTCCACTTAGTGATTCTTATCGCTTCCAGCCCACACCAGGTTCCAAAAGCCCCCTTTCCTTGCAAAAAAAAGTTCTCTGGCACTCACAGCACTTAAATTTTGTATGGAAAAGGTTGTTCTTCTTTTCTGAGTGCCAAAGAAGAGTTTAAGTAGAGAAATTAGGGTTTAGGAATTAGGGATTTCAAAACTAGGGTTCTTGGGAATAGAGTTTTTGAAAATAGGTTTGATTTGAAGTTAAAACTCAAAATCTGACTGGTTTAATCGATTAAAAGAAGTGTTAATCGATTAAACTAGAGCCAAAAATCAACAGAACCCAAATCTCTCTGTTTTAATCGATTAAAAGGAGGTTTAATCGATTAAACCGCCTGATAATCGATTAAAAATTGGTTTAATCGATTAAACCAGTGAGTTGTTACAGAAAATGATTTTTCTCACTGTTTTAATCGATTATTTCCCTATTTAATCGATTAAAGCCGAGCCTGGATGATAAACTTGAGCTTTTTGAAGCTTCTAAGGTTCAGACTATGTACCGGCTATCTCAAACACTAAAATTACAGACTCAATCTAATTAAAACAAAGTTATTACACTACAAAACAAGTCTTCAACTCTCTAAGTTCTTGAGTTCTTGAATCATCATCAAAATCAACAATCTTCATGTCCATCAAGTGCAACATCAAGTCCTTGAATGTTCAACAATCTCCCCCTTTTTTATGATGATCAAAGTTATCTTTTAAAGCCATTGTAATAACCTGTTTTATCTGTCATACTAACAAACACATTAAACATACCAGATAATATTTAAAAACAATCATATTATGGCTTTAAATATTTTCTCCCCCTATTTTGATTAGAATATATAAAAAATAAGTCATCTGTTGCAAACATAAGAGCTCCCCCTCAAAGTATGCATAAGTTGGAGAAAACTCCCCCTCAATCAAAGCATTAAAGAAACATCATATTTTATTGCAGAAAACAATCATTCATTACAATAACAAGAGAAAATAACAAAAAAGAAAATAATCAACAAAATTTAAAATTCTGCACTATCATCATCATTAAAGTGTGCATCAAATCTATTTTCTAAATGACACACTTTATCATCTACATCAGATATACGGTGAATTAACTCCTCATGCCGTACTCCAGATAGAGTAAAGAAAGATTGCATCCTCTGATTCATGTCAGATAACATGTCTTCCATGGATTGTTGGGTTTCATGATGAGTAGAGGAAGTTCCAACACTTTGGATTTGGTTAGAGAGAAACTCAGCAACTGGAGGCATATCTTCATCAGAATCTTCATTAGCATCACCTTGATTAGGAACGTCATCTTTGTGAACATAAATATCATTGACACGCACCATTTGGAGTTGAATCAATGTGCTGTCCAGCATGCGGTTCAAGTTATTTGTTCTAACTGCTTGTTCACCTTCAACATTCACTCCTTTATATTCAAGAATACGAGAGACAAGCAAAGCATATGGAATTTTGAATGTGGGATGACTTTTTGCTTTTAACATGGTCATTGTGACAAGAACGCCCCAATCTAAAGATTCATTATTCATTATGGCATGAATAATTCTAAGATCAATTGAAGAACATTGGGCATGATTTGTAGCCCGAGGACATAGGATCCAGACAATTAGATGTAGAATCATGCGTTCCTCCTTCTTTAAAGGTCCAGCAAGAAGGAGACGTTCAATCTCCATGGAGGGATTTCGCAGAAAAGAACGGTAAGCTAAGAACCTGTCAAAATCATCTAACTCACCATAAATGTTAATAGCATCGTCTCTACTTGGAAAGTGAGCGACGTTTTCCCAAATATGATCGTCAAGAATAATTGTGACACCCTTTACTCTAGAAGTAGCAATTTGATCTCTAAATTTAAATCTAGAGTAAAATACCCTAACCAAGTCCGGATAATAAGTACCTTGCATTTGGATGAAGGGAAGAACTCCTTGAATTTCAAGAAGGTTGGGAAAATTGAATCCCCTATTGATGAATTGCTCACCAATAAGAAACTTGGGAGAAATAATAGCCCTTTCCTTCCAAGTAGGTCGAAATTCTTGTTGGCCATCTCAGTATCGTAAATCCATCCTTCTACGGAATTAGGACGGGGTCGAGATGAGGGTGCAGATCTTCTTCTAGTAGGGATCTTAGCACGAGAAGATGAGGCCATTTGAAGGATTAAGAGAATAACAAGAAGATTTAGGAGGGCAAGGTAAGTTAGAAGTAAGCAAGATTGCAAGAATAAGGCAAGATAGCTTGATTTCAAGAGATAGAAGTGAGTAGAAGTAAAATAGAGATCCCTATATATAGCCAAGCATGTCTAACGGTCATATGGAAGTGAATAAAGGCCAAAAGAGTCGTTGACAATGGCTAGAACCCATACTTGCCAGGTTTAATCGATTAACACTCAGAATAATCGATTAAATCAGTTCCAGTCGCATTTAATCGATTATTTCGAGCTGATAATCGATTATCAGAAGGTTTTAATCGATTAATTAACGAATTAATCGATTATTCCAGAGAGGAATACCCTGTTTTCAGTGTTTTGGATGCAAATAATCGATTATACCTCCAATTAATCGATTATTCCAGAGATGAATGCCCTGTTTTGAGTGTTTTAACACATGATAACCTATGAACATCCTACAAAATGAATTATAACATTACAACCATCCAAAAACAGTCAAATTAAGCAGAATTTAAGCTATTTCTAATATCCCTAAGTCTCTTCTAAGATCATAGAATCTATCCTTGGGTAGAGGCTTAGTAAAAATATCTGCTAATTGACGTTTGGTATCTACATACTCTATTTTACAGTTTCCTTTGCTGATATGATCTCTTAAAAAGTGATGTCTTATTTCTATATGTTTAGTCCTAGAGTGCATTACTGGATTCTTAGTTAAATTAATTGCACTCGTATTATCACACATCAAAGGTATGTCATTTAAAAAGATACTATAATCTTCTAACTGTTGTTTCATCCACAGAATTTGAGCACAAAGCACTTACAACCAAAAATTTTCAAATGAGCAACATTAGGTTTTCTACCATTAAACAATTCATAGGGAGTAGATTTAATAATTGACCTAATGAGCATTCTATTTAAAACATAACATGCAGTACTAACCGCATCAGCCCAAAAATACTTAGGAACATTAGATTCATTTAACATAGTTCTAGCAAGTTCCTCTAATGACCTATTTTTCCTTTCAACTACACCATTTTGTTGGGGAGTCCTAGGAGCAGAAAAGTTATGTAAAATTCCATTTTCTTCACAATAATTTTCAAACTTTTCATTTTGAAACTCACCACCATGGTCACTTCTTAAAACTTTAATTCTTAAGTCTTTCTCATTTTGAATTTGTTTTGCAAATTTTCTAAAGACCTTAAAAGCTTCACTTTTCGTAGTAAGGAAAAATGTCCATGTATACCTGTCGCCGCCGTCCGTTCCGACGTCTGAGGACGTCTCGAACGTTTATGCGAGCGATTGCGAAAAGATGGGAGAGACTCGCGTTTTTTGTTAAAATTGTGTTCATTGCTTCGAGGTGCTCAACACTCGAACTATCCTCTAATAGAAGCAAGGTTTTCGAAAAGGGGTTCTTTTGGAGTCGCCACCAATGTTTTGACCAGAAACATTGGAAAAGGAAAAAAGGCGTTGATTTTATTAAAAACCAACTTGGCCATTATAACCGGAGTTGGGTAAGGGAGTTAGTTACGTGTGGGGAAGGTGTTAGCACCCCCACAACGCCCCTTTCGGGTTCCCTATGACGGATTTATTCATTAAGTGAAGATTATGAGAAATTACGCTTTTACCCTTATTTTATTCGTACAGTATTTAAATATGGCTATCTACATGATTTATCTACATTGCATACAAAAAGCAATAAATAAAGCAATAAAGAATAAGAGAATTGAGAAAAACCTCCGTAGCAAGCTTTTATATTAAGATTCCGTTACAAGGAGGACGCGTTTCGGCAGTCCTTCGCTCTACAATTGCTCTCCTCTCGACTTACAATATCGACTCGACTAATTTTTCTAGAAGAAATCGAATGCCGGAATAGAAATTCCTTAACTGATTGTTACCTATAATAGGCAATCAGAAAGATCATTCGAGAGAGGGAGAGAAGAAGACAAGTCTCAGAGTTCTCTGGAGTGTCTGGGGTGAGGAATGAGACAAATGAGGCTCCTATTTATAGCATTTTCGCTGCCTGGGACTTTGGGACGGCCGTCTGGGTTGGGACGGCCGTCCCAAACGTGATTTTTGCGTTGTGCCAATCTGGGACGACCTTACTGGGTTGGGACGGCCGTCCCAAACGCAATTTTGTGCACGTTGGGACCCCCTGGGGTTTGGGACGGACCGTCCCGAATGTGGGACGCGCGTCCCAACTGCTTAATTGCAGTTGGGACGGCCGTCCCAACCTTGGGATGGTGGTCTCGACCTGTTTTGTCCAGTTTTGTATTTTGGGACCCCGGGAAGCTTTCCTTGCCGTTTTCGGACGTGGATTGGTGCCGATATATGTCCGTTGAAGCTTTATCTTCGTGTAGGAAGTCTTCTTGGCCTTCATTTGTAATGTTGGGCGAGCTTTATCTATGTATAGGAAGTCTCCTTTGTGTGGATGAGTGAACTCCGTCTTATTATGAGAGGTCTTCTTTAGTCTTTATCGTGCATATGAGCGAATTCCATGTTGTTGCGGGAGGTTTCCTCAGTTTTTGGGAAGCCAGATGAACTCCATCTTCGGGCGAAGTTCCTCTAGCTTTTATTTTGAGAGGCCGGGCAAAATTAGGGGTCTACAGCTGCCCCCCCTTCACCTGCCTAACTAATTTGTTGGTTTTAATATGCCGACATAATTAGTTGGTAGGGGAAGGAGTTAACCCTTTTGCCCGGCTATCCTTCGGATACTGCTCCTTGCTGATCCTCCGGATGATAAATATTTTGGTAGGTACTAACCCCTATCTGGTTTGAGCCTTCTTTTTCTAAGACTCTGGTGAGTACTTACCCTCACCTGGTATAAGTCTGTATTTGACTAGACTTTTGTGGGTACCTACCCCCACTAGGTATGAACCTTGTTCTTCAAGGTTTTGGTGAGTGTAGACCCCTAATTTTGCCCGGTCTCTCATAAAAGCTAGGGGAATTTCACACAAAGACTAAGTTCACCCGGCTTCCCAAATAAAACCAAGAAAGGCCTCCCGCAACAAGACGGAGTTCACCCATTCACACAATAAAGACTAAAGAGACTTCCTACACAAAGATAAAGCTCGCCCGACATCTTAGTAAAGGCCAAGAAGACTTCCTATATGAAGATAAAGCTTCAACGGACACACATCGGCATCAATCTATGTCCGAAAAAGGAAAGGAAAGCTTCCCGGGGTCCCAGAACGCGAAGACTGGACAAAACAGGCCGAGACCACCATCCCAGGGTTGGGACGGCCGTCCCAACTGCAATTAAGCAGTTGGGACGCGCGTCCCGAATGTGGGACGGCCGTCCCAAACCCCAGGGGGTCTCAGCCTTCGTTAAATTGCATTTGGGACGGCCGTCCCAACCCAGACTGGCCGTCCCAGATTGCCACAACGTGAAAAACGCGTTTGGGACGGCCGTCCCAACCCAGACGTCCGTCCCAAAGTCCCAGGCAGCGAAAAATACTATAAATAGGAGCCTCATTTGTCTCATTTCACACACCTCAGACACCAGAGCATTTCCTGGACTTGTCTTCTTCTCTCCCTCTCTCGAATGATCTTTCTGATTGCCTTTAATAGGTAACAATCAGTTAAGGAATTTGTATTCCGGCATTCGATTCCTCTAGAAATTTTAGTCGAGTCGAGTCTGTAATCGAGAGGAGAGTTGCTGTAGAGCGAAGGACTGCCGAAACGCGTCCTCTTTGTAAAAGACTTATAATATAAAGCTTGCTACGGAGGTTTTTTCTCAATTCTCTTCTTTACTGCTTTATTTACTTCTGTATGCAATGTAGATAAATCATGTAGATAGCCATATTTATTAAATAAATTAAATAAGGGTAAATGCGTAATTTCTCATAATCTGGACTTAAATGAATTAATCCGTCATAGGGAACCCGAAAGGGGCGTTGTGGGGTGTTAATACCTTCCCCACACGTAACTAACTCCCTTACCCGACTCTGGTTATAATGGCCAAGTTGGGTTTTATTAAAATCAATGCCTTTTTCTCCTTTTCCAATGTTTATGGTCAAAACATTGGTGGCGACTCCAAAAGAACCCTTTTCAAAAACCTTGCTTCTATTAGAGGATAGTTCAGTGTTGAGCACCTCGGAAGCAATGAACACAATTTTAACAAAAAACGCGAGTCCAACCATCTTTTCGCGACCGCTCGCAGAACGTTCGAGATGTCCCCAGGACGTCGGAACGGACGGCGGCGACATTACAAAATAAGGTTGATTACTTGACTAAAACCTTGACAAAATTTACTCAAGGTAAAGAGAATTTAGATGCACTTCTTGGGTCTCAAAACTGTGTGTTTGAACATTCTGGAATCGGGTACAAACCTAAGAATGGGGTAAAAACTAAAAAATATTTGAACTTCTTTTCATAAAGAAAAACAACAGCATCCCCTTTCTCATCTTGTCATTACTGCATGAAGAAAGGACATACTATAAAATTCTGTCATGCTAGAAAATATTTTGTGCCGCAAGGTACGAAGAGATGGGTTCCAAAACATGTTAAACAGAAAATTTGACTCCTAAGGACCCAAAATACGTAAGGGTACCAAATACTTGATGTTTGATCTTTCAGGAACAGCAACAAGAGTCCCTTTGGTACCTAGACAACGGATGCTCAAGGCACATGACAGGTGACATTTCAAAATTCCGGAAGCTTGAAATTGAAGAATGGAGGTCATGTGACTTATGGAGACAACAACAAGGGAAGAATTCTAGGTTCCGGAGATATTGGAGATAGTGAATCAGTAACCATTCACAATGTTCTTCTTGTTGAAGGTCTCAAGCACAATCTGATAAGCATAGAATAGAACAACGAGTACTGTAGATGAAGAAGAATTAACTCGATAATTCTTATCGGTTGAAACATGCCGAAACACAGATCGATGTACTCGTTGAAGAAGATGATCCATCGAGTGGACCCTACAAAAGCCGAGTCACCAACAATTATCGAAGAACAGGAAGAAGATGTTCTGGAAGAGATTCCTAAAGAGTGGATTGTCCCAAGAGATCTCTCTCTAGACAATGTCATCGGGCAAATTAATAAGGGAGTATCTACTAGACATTCTCTTAACCAATTCTCGTAATCATATGGCATTCATTTCACAAATAGAGCCTAAGACAGCTTAAAGAAGCATTAAATGATGAATACTCGGGTTAGTGCCATGCATGATGAGCTTAATCAATTTGAAAGAAATAAAGTGTGGGAATTAGTTCCTAAAATCAAAGATATCAATGTAATTGGTACTAAGTGGGTATTCAAAAACAAGCTAGATGAACACGGCATTATTACTAGAAATAAAGCTAGGTTGGTAGCCAAAGGGTATAACCAACAAGAGGGTATCGATTTTGATGAAACCTTTGCACCTGTAGCTAGACTTGAAGCTGTTAGATTATTATTAGCTTATGCCTCGTATAAGTGGTTTCAGATTACTACAGATGGATGTAAAGAGTGCCTTTCTTAATGGACTCATCAATGAAGAAGTATATGTTTCTCAACCTCCTGGGTTTGAAGATCACAAGCATCCCGACCATGTCTACAAATTGAAAAAGGCCCTTTATGGTTTAAAGCAAGCACCTAGACAATGGTATGAGAGGTTAAGTAACTTCCTAATTGATCAAGGGTACAAGCGAGGTGAGGTTGATAAAACTCTATTCATTAAGAAATCTGGAACTGACATTATTCTGGTGCAGGTGTATGTGGATGATATCATTTTCGGTTCCACTAATAATGCCATGTGTAATAAGTTTGTAAAAGAAATGCAAAGTGAATTTGAAATGTCTATGATGGGAGAATTGAATTTCTTCCTTGGTCTCTAGGTTAAACAATTAAGAAATGACATTTTTCTTAGTCAATCTAAATACTGCAATGAATTGTTAAAGAAATTTGATATGCAAAATTGCAAGGAGTCCTCTACACCCATGTCTACTAACTCGTTGTCTAGACTTAGATGAAAAAGGAAAACCCGTTGATCAAACTAAATATAGAGGTTTGATTGGTTCACTACTATATCTAACTCGCTAGTAGACTCGACATTATGTTTAGTGTGTGCCTTTGTGCAAGATTTCAGGAAAATCCAAAGGAATCACATCTTACCGCTGCCAAAAGGATTCTGAAGTACCTTAAGGGAACAAGTTAATGTTGGACTATGGTATCCTCGAAGGTGCATCCCTTAAACTTGTTGGATTTTCTGATTCTGACTTTGCAGGATGTAGATTGGACAGAAAAAGTACCTCGGTACTTGTCATTTACTAGGGAGCGATCTTATATCGTGGCACAACGAAAAGCAAGCGTGTGTTGCTCTATCAACTGCAGAAGTTGAATACATTGCAGCTGGAGCCGTTGTGCTCAAATCATCTACCTCAAGCAACAACTGACGCATTATGGAGTGACTCTAAACAAGGTACCTCCGGTTTGCGACAATACTAGTGCAATAAACTTAACTAAAAATCGTATTCAACACTCTAGAACTAAGCATATTGAAATTAGACATCACTTTATTAGAGAACACGTATCTAGGGGTGACTGTGAGATATTATTCATTGAATCTGAAAAACAGTTAGCTGATTTATTCACTAAACCACTTCCTAGAGATAGACTTAATATGCTTAGGACTGAATTAGGAATTCTAGATATATCTAGTATTGCATAACTGATTCTTTACAGTTGATTGTATGCTTTTTAACAAGTCGATAACAAGTTCAATCGATTAATAATTGCATGAATAACTTGATATTATTTGTTTCAATCGATTGAAATTGCGAAATAATCTGTTGATTTCCTGATTCTTACTCTCTGGTATTGATATGTTATCAGTTCAATCGATTAGATAAGCTTTTAATCGATTTATTTCATTAACCTTGTAGCTCTGCATACTTTCTTCTATAAATCAATCGATTAAATCTTCGATTCAATCGATTGAATTTACTTATGATACTCGCATGATTGTTTCTTACAATAACAATCGATTTAATTCTCGATTCAATCGGTTTATTTTACTTCTGAGTATCTGCGATTACAAAATCAATTGGTTTCATGGAATATCAATTGATTATTTTTTTTTGGGCTAGTTGTATGTACTTTGTCTCTAAACAATTTCTGCAGAGTAAATTGAAAGCATTTACAACAAGATAAACTTCAACTACTCTCTTTAATATCTAAGATTTCCAATAAAAGCTGATTGACCCTGATTGGATATCTACTATAAGGGTAATTAAAGTGTACAGTAGCAATTCTCTCTCCTCTTTTATCATCACTGCGCGGAAGCAGTAATGCAATAAAGACAAAATTGTAAATTTGAAGAGTTCGTGTGCTCTCATTTCTAAAGAAAACAATAGTATTTTTTTTCTTGAATCATCCTTTCTTCTTGGTTCTTTTCTGTTCATTCCAAAAATTCAAGCATGCTCAAACGTACTAAATCCGGTAGGAAGAAGTCCAGCAGAGGCGAGTCTTCTAATGCAAGGCAAGAACCAAATGTTGGAGGTCGAATTGAAACTTGGTTCAATGGGGACCAAGAGAAAATGGATTTGTTTATCCATGAATTGAGTAGGAAGCAAGTCAACATTCCGAAGATGTTAAAGTTCTCCTGGTTTGATGCCGAAGGATTCAGAGGCATTCGAAAGCTACTGCAACACCAAAAGCTTCAGAAGTTTCTGGAGTTAAAAGGTAGGATTTATCCTGATTTGATTAAAGTTTTCTTCACAAATTTATCCTTTGAAGGTTCCACTTTGAAAACCCAAGTTAAAGGTGTAGACATTGAAATTTCACCCAACATCTGGAAGGAGGTTGCTGGAATAAAGGATGTGGGTGTAAAAGTCACCAAAGGATACACTTCAGATGTGGACGAATTTAATAAAGTTCAGTACTTTCGGTCATGCATGAAGAATACTAGTAATTCTGTTAGCTCTTTCAATACTGGGAAGCTAAAACTGGAAGAAAGAATTCTCGCTTTCATTGTGTCGTGGCAGCTCACACCCAGGGGGAGCAATCATGCGATGCTAAACGAAGGAGATTTAGTACTGATGTACTGCATTCACCACAGGATACGGGTGAACTGGGTCTTCGTCATCAAGGACCACATGATCAAAGCCAAGAGACTTAGTGATTTCAGGTATCCTTATGCTATTCTGATTTCTAAGTTTTTAACACATTTTGGTGTCAATGTAGAAGGAGAACTTGTTGAAACCGTCCGACCAACGAATGAAATAAATAATTCTGTGCTTCACAAAATGGGATTCATTAAAATTGATGGTGAATGGATCTCGAAAGAAGATGCTGGGAGAAGTGAAGAAAGTAAAGAAGAAGAGCAAGAGGAAGGAATCAACACTGATATTCCTGGAACTTCTGCAGCACGTCCGTCTGATCCAATGGAAGAAGTGACCCCACTGGAAATGATTCCATACAATCCACCGCCTGACCGTGGCACGCCTCTGTCTCAGTTCGAAAGAACAATGTTACATCAAATGAGCGAATTGAATTCAGACCAATGGAGGCATATGCAGATGACTGCTGCTCTGAGGGCTCGGCATCATTATTTGGATGAAAATTTCATTGCAAGGTTCCAGCATATTGATAATCAACTAGAAGACATTTACAATAGGATTGTGGAACTACAATTCAATCAAGGCCCCGGGGACGAATGAAGACTTTTTATGTTTCTGTTATTCTGTTTTCTTTTCTTAGTTTTTAATGTTCTGTTTTATATTCGGGGTACCCACGTGGCCCCATTGGATTGTAACTAAAACAATCTATTTGATGCAGTCAAATAGGGGGAGAAGTATTTTGCTTAAAACTGTCACTACACACACACCACAAAATATATGTCTCTGGTCTGTTATTTTTTATGTAGGTGCAGTGGTTATTTGTCTCCATCAAATAGGGGGAGATTGAAGCACTTGGTGGATTTGATGAAGACATAGATATAGCTTAGGTTGTGGGTGTGTAGATGATTAGGTTTTTAGTTTAAGCACTTAATCTCTTGATAGTCCATTATATTTTGTGATAAGCACCTTAAAACATTGCATCTCATTGAAAATCATTTTCTGCATGAAAAACTCACATTCAAGTATTAAAAGAACAAACTAAGTTTTTTTTAATCTGTTGAAAAAGATTTTCAATCTGTTAAAATCACTTAACAGAATAAGTGGTCATACATAATCATATTTTCAATTGATTGATTCGCAGAATCAACAAGTTAAAATAACTTAGTGAATTTTTTCAAATATCATGGTTTCGCAGTTTCAATCTGTTGAAATGATTTTCAATCGATTAAAACAGAGAACTATCATTTTTTTCTAAAGCTGTTTCAATCCATTGAAAACTCGAAACAATCGATTGAATGAACTTTTAAATGAAATCAATCGATTGAATCGTGGTTTCAATCGATTGAAATGTAATCTAATCGATCATAGTTTCATTCTGATCGATCATAACTCGGTCTGATCGATCATACTTCAGTTCTAATCGATCAGAGTCTCTTCTAACCTGTTATACTTCAAACTAATCGATCTTGTGACTCTCTGAAACAGTTTTTGACAGATGAAACATTCTGATTCTTTGTTTTACTCTATATATACAGAATTGATCTATCTTTTGAAAGATACAACACACTACTTGAGAAAACTTGTGAAATCAATCTGTGAAACTTTCATATACGTGACTTTCTCTGCATTCAAGAATCTTTTCATATCATAAGGTGCTGTGATAAGAATTGTGGTCAATCAAAGAGAGAAAGTGATGTTAGAATTTGTTCTGGACAATTAGAACTTCAAGTCCAGGTTTTTTCTTTCCATACTCTTTTGTAAAAGTGTGATTGTGCAGGTTGGATTGTGATCTTCACTTGGTACAGTAACTGGATTTGGTTACTGGGTGGTTTTCAAGATTCTATCTTGTGGGTTTGCAAGATAGTTCTTGGGGTAGATTGGTGAGTATCTACTGGTTGTAATTTTCACTTGGAATTAGTGGAACTTGACAGGTTTGTCAAGAACTGGATGTAGCTCTGGATTAGAGTGAACCAGTATAAATTTGTGTGTTAAATTTCTTCTTTCATCTCTTTTATTTTCTGTCTATAAACTTGCTATGTTTAAACCAAATTACCTTTGCAAAAATTGAATAAAGATAACTCATTCTTCCAAAAGAAAGTAAGTTTTGCGAAAAAGTTTTAAAGTTCAATTCACCCCCCCTCTTGAACTCAACCATTAATTCTTTCACACGCAAGTAGACAGTCATTTGAATAAAGAAGATTTTATTTATTCGACAGAAGGTGTACATTCCCCTATTCTATACTGCGAAGCAACTTTTGGCAAAAGTGGAAAACTTTAAAGAAACCCACAGGCGGGTTTTGATCCCTCTGTAGCTCTCTCTCGGCTTCCCGGACATGACGAGCAAGTGCTTCGCTTTGCTTGTGGACCGCCTGGCTCATATCTTCACTGTACTTTTGAGCCTCTTTGATCTTCGCCTCTTGATGAACGACCAAGGCTTGTAGTTCATCGAGCTTCGCAACGGCTCGGTCTTTCTCTTGTAGTACTTGGCCGTACTGAGCTAGCCCGTCTCTTTCTTTGCAGCGTAGCTCAGCGAGACTTCTGTTGAGTCTCCGGTTAGCCTCTCGCTCTTGGCGGATATCTAACCGAGTCTTGATGAGCTCTTGCGACAACTCCTTGATCGTTTGAGCCTGCTTTGATGATTCGGCCTCAAGGCGTGCTGACTTGGCGGTTATCTCCTGCAGTTGGCTATCCGAACTGGTTCTGGCAGTTTTGGATGCCTGGATAGCTTGTTCGTTGGAGTCAGCACACTGGTCCTTGAGGCGCTCTATTTCATGATCCTTTTTCTTGCCTTGCCTTTGCAGACCATCAATTGTGAGGATGGATGCTTGCTCTCTTTCCTCAAGGGCCCTCATCTGGGCTCCCATGATTTCCATCCTCTGGGTCAAGGCATTAATTTGAGCCTGCAGCCCTTCATCATTGGCGCTTGGGGTGGGTGTGGTGGATGGTTGAGCCACCCCTCTTTTCTTTCTCCATGCCTCGTAGTCACTGGTGACAGCTACCCGAGCTTTTCCTAGCTCTCTGTCCCCCATGTAGACTGGCCTCTCCCATGCTTTTCTCACAGCTAGTGAGTTGGCGATTGTGCACGGGTCTCCAAAGAAGCACAGTCCTCCGAGCTCCCCTCGGGAAACAGTAGTTTGGGTCCTCATGAGCTGCCTCATAGCTACTCTACGTGAGTAGGCTATGCAACCCCTGAGTCCTATCAAGGGTACGCTCGGATAGTCCCCACATCTGATGAGAACTGGGCCGGGTCGGAACCAAGGACAGACCCAGGATAAACTGTTGACGTCCTTTCGTTCCCACTCATCCCTCCATTCTGAAGTCAGACGACGTTGGAGGGGGATTTTGGAGAATCTCCTTAAAGGGTCAGGGAATATCCCCATGTGGCTGGAGGCGTAAAGGTGTGTGGCGCTCCACACAAACAGCAATGAAGAGCAGCAGCGAAGTGTTTTTCCCTGCTTCTGGTGGCAGAATTCCACCGAGAGCAGGGTGTCGACAAGAATTGCAGGCAGGGGACTTTTCGAGTTCACGTCCCAGGCGAAGAAGGCGTCCATGACGGCCTGATCTACTGTGTCAAAGTGGAAGGGGAACAAGACCGTTCCAAAAATTATGAGTGCCGGGGTTTTGTTGAAGGTGACCCACTCGCCCTTTCGACCAGGTAGGACAGGTGGTCTTCTAGCATTGATACTTTCCAACCTCAGGCGTTCCCCTTCCTTATCAGGGAACTCTGACGGAATGGTAGTTGAATAAGGGCAGCGACTGGTGCTGCAGGAGTGTATGCCTCGTGGCGGACATGGACCCCGGCTGATTTGGGCCATCTCAACATGGTTTCATACTCCTCTAATGTAGGCACCAAGTTGAACTGCGAAAATTCGAAACATCGCAGATTTGAATTCCAGAAGTGGATTAGTGCCCTTAAGAACACCTGATCGACACAGATCTTTAGAAGGTCCAAAATCCGTCCATAGGATTTTTCAAAGTCAGTGCGGACCTCCGATGGCATTGCCGCGCTTAGCCGTTTCAATCTCTCAGTATGGAAACGGGGAATATCCACCTTCTTTGGCTGTCTACTTGTCCCCTCCATTTCTAAAACCAAAATGCATGTTTGATGAAAAGGATGCTTATTTGAATGAATGTAAGTGTTTATTTTCTTATTTATCATGTTTTTCTATATGATGTATGGTAATTGCGTGTATTTTTTATTGAAGAATAAACTATATATATGAATGTTTTATGAGTGTAATATTTTTGGACCAGGTCTTATTTTGGAAATGGATTTTTATTTTTATGTTGATTTGATGTTTATTTGTTTATTTTATAGCCTTTTATCTCTTCTGTCGGAACTGCGTGGCTACTTAGCTTACAAAGAACCTGAAACCAGGCTAGCTAAAAGGCAGACTGTCCGAGATAAAATGTGGCTTTATACGAAAGGATATTTAGCGTCCCTTATCTCTTCTGTCAGAACTGCATGGCTACTTAGCTTACAAAGAACCTGAAACCAGGCTAGCTAAAAGGCAGACTATCCGAGATAAGGGTGTTTATTTGTGAAAATATTTTTGGATTTTTTGTTTTGTTGTTTGTTTATGCTATACAACAGACAAATGCAACAATCATATGCACACACACAATTCAGTCATCCGCGAACAAGCGAGATTTCATTTATATCACGAGGTAGGGTTTTCCTGCAGAAAAGTGCGTTGGCAAGGGTTGGTTCTAACTGTTCTCACCAGGCTAAGGCCCCCAAGGTGCCCCCATTATAGGGTCCCCACTCTCCAACCGTCTGACCATGCTTAGCACTAAGGCCATAGTCGGTCTTGTTGCCAAAAGAGGAAGGTTATCACCTTGAGTGGTGGTTTTCGATCACACTGGTGGGCTCAAGGCCCTCACTACAGCGAACCGTACCTGCCACCCACTCCCTATGGTTTTCTCACTTGCCCCCGGGTATAGAGGGAACTGTTGTGTGCAAGGGTTTGTGTACAGTTTGTATTTCAAACAATTGCATAAGTGTAAACAAACAACAGTTATTAAAGCCAAGCATTAAAACATGTTATAATACAAGTTAAGGGCAAAAGCATTATTTTCTTCGTTTACTTATTTTTAAGTCGGCCCATCACTAAATGGGATCAACTCTCGAGGCTTCCCTAGTGGAGTCGCCATCTGTCGCCGCTGTCTAAAAAAGAAGCCGGTCGGAGCGACGCGATGGTTTCGACCCTTTTTGTTTTTCGCGTTTTTTATAGGTGGTTACAACGCCTTTAGGTTGTCCGATAACCGGGCTAACCTAGGGGCGAGGTTTTCGAAAGGTCTTCCTTGGGTTGCCCGATAACCGGGCTAACCCAAGGACTAATTTTGAGGGGTTCTGTGGAGTCGCCACCGATGTTTTTACCGGAAACATCGGAAAAGGGGTTTTTTAAAAGGCGTTGGTTTTCGAAAAACCAACTTTGGTCATTAGAACCAGAGTTGGGTAAGGGAGTTAGTTACGTGTAAAGGAAGTATTAGTTCCTTTACTACGCCCCTTTCGGGTTCCCTATGATAGGCCAGCTATCTAAAAATATTTAAACCGGTGAAAATAACACTTTTACCCTTTTATTATGCGGAATTTAAATTTATGACTACATGGCCCTAATAGCTATTTGCACAATTTATGTAAAGCGGTAAATAGACAAAGAGAAATGGGTGCACAAAGAGAAAACCTTCGTAGCAAGCTTTTCTATTTTATTTCTTTAACAAAAATGGGTGCTTTTTGGCAGCCCTTCACTCTACACGACGCTGGAAACTCTTCTAGACGTCGAAAAAACGCTCAAAAAAAGCACTCAGAAGCTCCAGAAATGCGTCAGAGGGATTCTAGATGAAAGTGATCCTAGCAAAGAACTCAGTGATTTGATGAAGTCAAAGATAAAGTCAAAGGTCAACTCTGCAACAGTCAAACAAGTCACTCAGAAGAATGGAGCTGAAGACTTAGTGTGTCTTATCAGAAAGCTTAGGTAAACCCACTTTACCTTTTCCACTGCATGAAGCTCCTTCATTCATCTTGCAAAATGCCTCAAAAACAGTTTTTAACAAATAAAAAACAAAAGCATTTTGGCAAAGAATTTTCTTAAACAAGTTATTAACTGATACAGGTTTGAAAGAATCAATTTAAAACACTTAGAATGTTTTAAAAAGTGTTTTTACAATATTTTAATCGATACAAACTTCTTTTAATCGATTAAAACTCTTTATGACCGATTAGAATTCGAATATAATAGGTCGAATGCAATATAATCGATCAGATCTTAAATATGAGCGATCAGAATTATTTTAATCGATTAAAACACGTTTCAATCGATTAAAATCACTTTGGATGTCAGGATGATCAATCAGAATGAGATTATGACCGATCAGAGTTGGTTATGATCGATCGAATTGAATTATGACCGATCAGACTTATTTCAATCGATTAAAACGTATTTCAATCGATTAAAATAACTTAGAAAATCTTTTCAATCGATTAAAACGAACTTTCAATCGATTAAAATGACTTGAAAATATATGTGCAGTTTTTCAATCGATTGAAACGACTTTATATCAGCCTAAAATAACTTGGAAAGTTTTATAAGAAGGTTTTTAAACAAATCAATCGATTAATACGTGATTCAATCGATTGTTTTATACTTAGAAAATGTTTGTAAAACGTTTTAACCGATAAAAACGTGGTCGTATCAACTAAAACATTTTCTCGTTAAAGATCAAGAATGCATTAATGGGTTGAAAGGACTTTTAACAGATTGTAACGGCTATTTCAACAGATTAAAACAAACTTTCAACAGATTAATTAATGCAGCAGATTTGAAAATACTCTTTTATAAACGAAATTGCTTGAAACTTTTAAACAGAGATTGTATATCGGTTTTACACAATTCAAGCAATCAATACAAGCAACTATTAGCATTCTTTTCAAGAAAGATACACAACTATTTTTGTGAACTTCTTTTGAAATCTTTCTTGAGGCATATTGCATCCTTTGAAGAAGAAACTTACTCGTGGATTAGAGTAATCCGGTTTGAGCTTTCTAAGTCTCTTCTTTGTAAATTCTTTTTCATTACTTTGTATTGTGTTGTACCCGGAATTTGGGTACAAGTTTTTTCTGCAATTGGTAGGTGGTTGTAGAAGTTTCCAAGAACTGGAATTTGGTTCTTGGTGGAGAGGTTAAGTGCGAGAGCTGGAATTTGGTTCTTGTGCTTGTTTGGTGCCTGGAATTTGGGCACCTGGTTTCTCTCGCTGGCTGGAATTTGGTTGCGAGAGGTTTCCAAGAGCTGGAATTTGGTTCTTGGTGGAAAGGTTAAAGCGAGAGCTGGAATTTGGTTCTTGTGTGTGGTGCCTGGAATTTGGGCACTCGGTTTCTCTGCTGGCCGGAATTTGGTTGCGGAGGTTTCCAAGAGCTGGAATTTGGTTCTTGGTGGAGAGTTAGAATAGGTGTAAGAGTGTGAGTCTCGTAAAACATCTATTCTAGTGGAACCCACTGGAATTTGGCCGGAGACTCGGACGTAGCCCTGGTATTGGGTGAACCAAGTATAAAATTACCGGTGAAATCTTTCCTAACCTTTCTCTCTTTAAATTCGATTGTCTGCGCTTGTATTGTTTAATTGCTTTGTGATTCGTGAATTGATTAGTAAACTTAATTTTCGAATTAGATAATCTGTTTATTGCGAAAAACTTTCAAAAATCAATTCACCCCCTCTTGATTTAAAACTACTTTTCTAACAATTGGCATCGGAGCAAGGTGCTTGAAAATTATTCAAGTCTCTTGATCCATGGTCGAGAACAGATTACCATTTTCTCGAGGGGGCATCTATTAACAGTACCTCCACTATTCGTAGGAACGCATTATCCTTTCGGAAAATTAGGATGAAAATCTTCATTGAATCCATTGACGTAAATGCTTGGGATGTTATTACTAATGGTCCTCTAATTACAGATAAAGGATGGTCAAGCTTGAATGATGAGGAGAAGAAGAAAGTGCAAAGTGACTGCAATGCAAAAAATATAATTACTTCTGCTCTTAACATGGATGAATTTTTCAGGGTGTCCCAGTGCAATTCTGCTAAGGAGATGTGGGATGTTCTTGAAGTCACTCATGAAGGGACATCAGATGTTAAAAGAGCCTACATAGCCTGGGATGATAATGATACGTCATCAACAGATAACTCTGAAAATGAAGAAGCCAATCTTTGTTTAATGGCGAGTCAAAATCCACAAACCGACCAGGTAAGTTCTAGCTCCTCTTCAAATGTAGTTAACTATGATGCATTACAAGAAGCATTTAATGAAATGCATGAAGAGGCTAAGAAACTTCAAAAAGAAAATGATAGGTCGAAAGGGCTAAATAACCGGCTAGTTAACAAGGTTGATTCTCTAGAAAAACAGATTAGTGAAAATGAAACTGATAATGAATTCTTGAAACTGATTCATGATAACTCGATTGTAAATGCAATAAACCATGCAAAAACCGTTCCGAATTGCAAAAGAAAATTGAATTCTTATCTCAAACTGTTTCAAAGTTCACTCAGGGGCAAGCTAATCTTGATATATTACTTGGATCTCAAAAATTAATTTTTGACAAAACTGGAATAGGCTTTAAATCTAGATCCGATAGAAACAAAAATAAATAGGAATTCATACTCTACAATCAAATGTTTCTACTCGTATGAAAAAAGGGCATTCAAGAAAATACTCGCAGAATTAAAAAGTATGCTATTCCTAAAGGGAGAATGAAATGGGTTCCAAAGATTAATTCTTTTCAAATAACATGATCAGGACCCAATAATTATAAAGGGTACCAGTAAAAATACTTAATTGTTTTGCAGGAACAAGTCCGGGAATCCCTTGAAGATCGAGACTGCGAAACCAGGTTCGTGTATTTAAATTAATTGTTTTAATTGATATAAACCAATATTAATCGATTGAAATAACTTACCGTACCATTTTAATCGATTGAAATATCGAAATAATCGATTAAATTGTTCTCGAATGTTGGTTTAGTCGTTTTAATCGATTAGAATAAATTTATATCAACTAAAAACACTTAGGATCAAAATTAATCGATTTATTTACGTTTTTAATCGATTTAAATTCTGGTGTCATGTTATTGATTTCATTCCGTATTAAACTAATCGATCCTTTTATAAAACAAATCGATTAATTCACCGTAGATGTTTTCAACTCTAATGACAAGAATCAAATTAATAGATAATGAGTTGATTAATCAATTGATTAGGATCTGTAAACAAGACTTATAACATCTAATTGAAGTTTGACAGGGAAATTCAAAACAAAAACTCGATTGTCTATTATCTGCAATAAATCTTTAAAGATTTCTTTGACCAAATCAACATTATTCCCAAGAACAAATTAACCGATTCACCCACCGTCCCGTAAATTGTGTCGCACATGCTCGAACAGATCTTTAATTAGAAACTAAGACTAGTGGAATAAATGTGGGAAAGTTATTGCCGATTGAAATACCGCAAACTTTACATGTAGGAAAGTTATCCATAGATGAAAATGTTATTTTAACATAGTCATGATTCAAGTCGTAGATGTTTACATTTCTCTTAATACTTTACATGGAATGCTCGCATGGTAATACACCGAAAATCAAAGAAATTATCAAAGAATAGACTGTAAATTTTCTTATAGACACTAGTTACAAACAGGTCAAACCGATAGGACTCGAAAACATAGTTTATCAAAGATTTTTTCAGTGATAGTTGATTCCGGTAATAAATTGTTGATTACTAGGAAGTTCAATGAACAAATGTTTACATTAGATTTCTTGATATTACCTAGCAATATTTCGAAATAATCTTGAGCATGCATTGGTTCAAAACTCTTGGTGAAATTCATTGAACCGTGCAACCCCGATAATTTGCTTTAATCATCAATGTCACGAGGTGACACTGCAAGGGAACCAATCTGGGACAGCAATTCAAAAATTAAATAACGTGGCACAGAGAATGTGTGTACAGGGATAAATTTTATATTGTTTTAGAATTCTGGATTGATTGTCATCACCTGTCCTCATTACTAATCATTGCCCACTCTACCAGAATAAGTTTTTTGTTAATCACTTGTGCATATGATACCACTGGAAACAACAAAGTTAAAAATGACTCATTCCTCAAAAGATAATGATGACTGGTTCACTGAAAGTGAGAATAACACCCATCATACTACATTAATAAGAATGCAGTTATTTGCTTGGATGATGACAACTGCAGGGTTCAAAATGGGTTGGCTATTATGAAAGAAAATTCCTATCTCAGTACATCATTAACCTGTGATTCATGCAATTTATGGTATCATACATTCTGTGTGGGATTTGGTCGAGTACATGGTTACGCCTCCGATGTGTAGTAGAAATTCCATTGAGTGTCAACCATGGACTGTAATGCAGTCAATAGTAACAAGAAACTGCTAAAAGATTTTTTTCGGAAAAGTTTCGTGTGTGTTGTCGATACAGGAGTGACAAGCAGTTGTTGACTCAAATAGTTGATAGAGCAAAATTGGTTCCAAGCAAAAAGGAAAGCCTATTATCTTTTGATATTGGTGGGAATCAAATGAATGATCACCAAGTCTGGTGGATAAGCGGTTCAATCGGGGAAATTGGGATGACTAGTTCCCCTCATCATCTTTATCTTCCGCTTATTTCTATCTTTATATTGTTTGCATGGACTGTGATATTAACTGGTGTTATACCAGGAACATTTGCCTTAACCTTTGGTTAAATATGATTTAGGATCTAAATCTAGATTGAACTGGCTTAGATAGAAGTAGATGATAGATCCCTGAATCTCTTTTAAAACTCGGGCATTGATCGATTAAAACCTTTTAAAACTGTCTTATAACAAGTAAAATTAGCCAAACTTAAAATTAAATCTGATAGTGGTAGATTATCGGTGAAAAAATAGTTGATATTGATCTAGACAATCAGTTCACTACATATCCAATAGATTAGATACGAGATATTCACATCGGATATATCATGATTTTCAAAATCTGGTTGTTTTAGTTAATAAAAACACTTTTTAATCGGTTAAATAAACTTAAACAGACAAATTTCATTCATCGTTTTAATCGATTCAAAATCGAAATAATCGATTATTTTTACTAAAGTTTCATGTTTTCAAAATCTTAAATGTTTTAATCGATTAAACTTTTCTTTCAATCGATTAAAATCATTTACCAAGAACATTTTAACCGATTATGCTCGTTTTTAATCGATTTTTATTCGGGAAGAAAGATTAAAGGCTTTAGTTAATGGTCAGTTTACGTAAACATGCTACTAAAGCGTGATTCCCTTATCTTTACACGTGTTAATTGTATTCATTACAAACGTGTTAATGGAGATAAGTTTGAATCAACTTTAATTGATTCTTTTCATGAGTGAAATATTGATTCACTTTGTTTTTTCAAAAACTTGAGCATTTTTTTTGAAACCTTACATTTTATTCTTCTCTCTTCTATTCCCTATTTTTGATGAAGTCAAAAGGGGGAGAAATAGTTGCATCACTTTAAGATAAATTTAAGTGCAACATTTTAGGGGGAGAAATAAGTTTTAGGGGGAGAAACAAAACTTTATTACATTCTTATATTTCTCACCTAACTGCATTATCAAGTGACTTATTTTGCAGAGATTGTTTTTTCAAAATGGTGTTTGTCTTCATCAAATAGGAGGAGACTGAAAGTGATCCTAGCAAAGAACTCAGTGATTTGATGAAGTCAAAGATAAAGTCAAAGGTCAACTCTGCAACAGTCAAACAAGTCACTCAGAAGAATGGAGCTGAAGACTTAGTGTGTCTTATCGGAAAGCTTAGGTAAACCCACTTTACCTTTTCCACCGCATGAAGCTCCTTCATTCATCTTGCAAAATGCCTCAAAAACAGTTTTTAACAAATAAAAAACAAAAGCATTTTGGCAAAGAATTTTCTTAAACAAGTTATTAACCGATACGAGGTTTGAAAGAATCAATTTAAAACACTTAGAATGTTTTAAAAAGTGTTTTTACAATATTTTAATCGATACAAACTTCTTTTAATCGATTAAAACTCTTTATGACCGATTAGAATTCGAATATAATAGGTCAGAATGCAATATAATCGATCAGATCTTAAATATGAGCGATCGAATTATTTTAATCGATTAAAACACGTTTCAATCGATTAAAATCACTTTGGATGTCAGGATGATCGATCAGAATGAGATTATGACCGATCGAGTTGGTTATGATCGATCGAATTGAATTATGACCGATCAGACTTATTTCAATCGATTAAAACGTATTTCAATCGATTAAAATAACTTAGAAAATCTTTTCAATCGATTAAAACGAACTTTCAATCGATTAAAATGACTTGAAAATATATGTGCAGCTTTTTCAATCGATTGAAACGACTTTATATCGACTAAAATAACTTGGAAAGTTTTATAAGAAGGTTTTTAAACAAATCAATCGATTAATACGTGATTCAATCGATTGTTTTATACTTAGAAAATGTTTGTAAAACGTTTTAACCGATAAAAACGTGGTCGTATCAACTAAAACATTTTCTGTTAAAGATCAAGAATGCATTAATGGGTTGAAAGGACTTTTAACAGATTGTAACGGCTATTTCAACAGATTAAAACAAACTTTCAACAGATTAAAACAAACTTTCAACAGATTAATTAATGCAGCAGATTTGAAAATACTCTTTTATAAACAGAATTGCTTGAAACTTTTAAACAGAGATTGTATATCAGTTTTTACACAATTCAAGCAATCAATACAAGCAACTATTAGCATTCTTTTCAAGAAAGATACACAACTATTTTTGTGAACTTCTTTTGAAATCTTTCTTGAGGCATATTGCATCCTTTGAAGAAGAAACTTACTCGTGGATTAGAGTAATCCGGTTTGAGCTTTCTAAGTCTCTTCTTTGTAAATTCTTTTTCATTACTTTGTATTGTGTTGTACCCGGAATTTGGGTACAAGTTTTTTCTGCAGTTGGTAGGTGGTTGTAGAAGTTTCCAAGAACTGGAATTTGGTTCTTGGTGGAGAGGTTAAGTGCGAGAGCTGGAATTTGGTTCTTGTACTTGTTTGGTGCCTGGAATTTGGGCACTCGGTTTCTCTCGCGGTCGGAATTTGGTTGTAGAGGTTTCCAAGAGCTGGAATTTGGTTCTTGGTGGAAAGGTTAAAGCGAGGAGCTGGAATTTGGTTCTTGTGTGTGGTGCCTGGAATTTGGGCACTCGGTTTCTCTCGCTGGCTGGAATTTGGTTGCGAGAGGTTTCCAAGAGCTGGAATTTGGTTCTTGGTGGAGAGTTAGAATAGGTGTAAGAGTGTGAGTCTGTAAAACATCTATTCTAGTGGAACCTAGCTGGAATTTGGCTGGAGACTGGACGTAGCCCTAGTATTGGGTGAACCAGTATAAAATTACCGGTGAAATCTTTCCTAACCTTTCTCTCTTTAAATTCAGTTGCTGCGCTTGTATTGTTTAATTGCTTTGTGATTCGTGAATTGATTAGTAAACTTAATTTTCGAATTAGATAATCTGTTTATTGCGAAAAACTTTCAAAAATCAATTCACCCCCCCTCTTGATTTAAAACTACTTTTCTAACACTAGAGAGAAGTTTTAGAGAGAAGGGAGAGCTAGAGCTGTGTGGTGTGTGGAAATGAGCGGGGGGGGGAGGCCCCTATTTATAGGTTTTCGCGCCTGGCAGTGGTGAGACCGCCGTTCTCGTCTGACAGGGTCGAGACCTCCGTCTCGCCAAATGAGACCGCCGTCTCGTCCTGCGCAGGTGGCGAGACCGCCGTCTCGCCAAATGAGACCGTCGTCTCGTCCTTCGCAGGTGGCGAGACCGCCGTCTGGGAAAGCGAGACTGTCGTCTCACCATTTGCAGGGGGCGAGACCGCCGTCTCGTCAAACGAGACAGCGGTCTCGCCACTTGCCTGAGGCAAGACGGCGGTCTCGATTTCAAGACGGCGGTCTCATCCCAAAGAGGCAAGAAAACTTATTCTTTGTGCAGAAAATCCCTCCTATCCTAGTATGGGGCCTAATAGTGTCTCCTAGTGGCTTTTTAGGCTTCGTCCATCTTCGAATAGGGGGTCTTCTACTCTTTATTTGGAGGTCGGGCAAGATTTGGGGTCTAAAGCCATAGTCAGTCTTTATGCCAAAAGAGGAAGGTTATCACCTTGAGTGGTGGTTTCCGATCACACTGGTGGGCACAAGGTCATCACTATAGTGAACCGTACCTGCCACCCACTCCCTATGGATTTTTCACTTGCCCCCGAGTATAGAGGGAACTGTAGTGTGCAAGGGTTTGTGTACAATTTGTATTTCAAACAATTGCGTAAGTATAAACAAGCAAAAGTTATTAAAGCCAAGCATTAAAGCATGTTATAATACAAGGTAGGGTAAAAGCGTAATTTTCTAGGTTTATTTATTTTAAGCTGGCCCATCACTAAATGGGATCAACTCTCTAGGCTTCCCCAGCGGAGTCGCCATCTGTCGCCGCCGTCAAAACAAGGCGGTCGGAGCGACACGATGGTTTCGACTTTCCATTTTTCGCGCTTTTATAGGTGTAGTTACAACGCCTTTAGGTTCTCCGATAACCGGGCTGAACCTAAGGGAAGGTTTTCGAAAAGGCACTCTTGGATTGTCCGATAACCGGGCTAACCTAAGAACTAACTTTGGAAGGGTTCTTCTGGAGTCGCCACTGATGTTTTTACCGGAAACATCGGAAAAGGAATAAAAAGGCGTTGGTTTTCGAAAAACCAACTTTGGTCATTAGAACCAGAGTTGGGTAAGGGAGTTAGTTACGTGTAAGGGAAGTGTTAGTTCCCTTACGATGCCCCTTTCAGGTTCCCTATGATAGGCCAGCTATATTAAATAATAAAACCGGTGAAAATACGCTTTTACCCTTTATTTTGCAGAATTTAAAGATTATGACTACATGGCCCTATATCTATTGCATAATTGAAATAAAGCGGTGAAGGAGAGAGAGAGAAAGTGTAGAAACCTCTGAGGCATGCTTTCTATTAATTCTTTAATAATTTGGGTGCTTTTTGGCAGCCCTTCACTCTTTACAATGCTGGAACCTCTCAAAAACTCTATAAAAAACTGTAGAAAAACACTCAGAAACTCTGGAAATGCTTTGGAGGGGTTCTAGAGAGAGAATTTGAAGAGATTTCTAGAGAGAGAATGGAAGAACTGTGTGAAATGAGGGGAATGGCGAGGCTATTTATAGGGATTCGTACCTATCAGGTCGAGATGGGCCGTCTCGTCTGACAAGGTCGAGACGGCCGTCTCGCCAAACGAGACGGCCGTCTCGCCATCCGCGAGTGACGAGACGGCCATCTCACCAAACGAGACGGCGGTCTCGCCATTTTTGCAAGACGAGACGGCGGTCTCGACCCTAAAAGGCGAAAATCCTTATTTACATGCAGAAAATCCCTCATATTCTAATATGGGGCCTAATAGTCTCTCCTAATGGCTTCTTAGGCTTCATCCATCTTCAAAAAGGAGGTCTTTTGGTCTTATTTTGAGGCCGGACAAGATTTGGGGTCTACAGACCCTAATTGTTGCGTAGCCCCCTTAGTGGGTTTCCTACCGGGTAATTTGCCCTTTCTTTTTTGACCTTCGACTTCTATGGGCTTTTTCTCTCTTTTATTTATTTTTATACAATATTGGCGAAACACAGCTTTATTTATGATGAGGTAAAACCTTATTCTGTGTTTCTAATCAATCAGCTCGATTATTATGGCGATGGCGCGTTTGATTATTTTGGACACACTTTTGTTTTTTTTTTCATTTGCTTAAACATGGTTATTATGAGGTTTAGATATGAAATAGCAAGAAAAGAAGCGAATGGTAAGAAATGTATTCTTTATTAATTAGTAAGGGAATATGTGCCCAAAAGATGCCCGGGGGTCGGGCTAGCCCCGGGGATAGTCTCTAACAATCACTGGGTTTACATCCCTTGAGAAAAGAACTCCTAATGACTAGGGTTGCTCGTGACGCTTGTATCCCTCCGCTTCAGAATATCTGCTTGAGTGTGCGGAGGGGAGACTTCCCTTTTCTTCTTTCTGCTCGGCCCTTCGTAGGGTCATATCCTAGGCCATACTTTAGGGGGTTATCTTTGAATTCTGGGGGTTCCCTCATCCCTTGGGAGTCTGCCCCTAGTCCCTGGCCAGGATGGTAACCATGCTTTGCCATCATGTGGGCTACCTTCGTATTATTGGGAAGTCTCTCTAGCAATTTCAAGCGCTTGAAAAGATGTTTCAAGGGTCTCTTCAGCCGCATCCACATAAGGTTGGGTAGACGATCCACTGATTAGGATATCATCCTTTGCTTGGACCATGACCAGTTTGTCATCTACTATAAACTTGACTTTCTGGTGGAGCGTTGAAGGTACTGCCTTGGCATCATGAATCCAAGATCTGCCAAGGAGACAACTGTATGCCGGAGTAATGTCCATTACGTGAAAATCAATGTTGAAGATAGTGGGTCCGACTTGGATTGGCAGGTTAATTTCCCCCACTACTTCTCGTTTGGATCTGTCGAAGGCTCGAACGATAGTGCTACTTGGGCGCAAGCGGGTTCCTTGAATAGTCAACTTGTCAAGTGTGCACTTGGGCATCACATTTGCAGACCCAAAATCTTGCTCGAATCTCTAATAAAGCCAAAGATCGCATGTTTCGAAAATGGTCAAGACTTTATTAAGTCCCTAGTAGCTTGTTCTAGGTTCCATTTAAGATAGGAAGGGTTTTTAAAGGCAATAAAAATCAGAAAATCTGTCGGAGACAGCAGATGGCCGTCCAGGACAAGCAGATGGCCGTCCATGCCAACTTTATGGCTATGGACGGCCGTCCACTAAGTCCAGACGGTCATCCATTAAGTCCAGACGACCGTCCACTAAGTCCAGATGGTCATCCACTTTTTCCTGGTCTGGTTCCCTATAAATAGGAGCTCCCATTCTCCGAATTTTCACACCTTTTCAATCCTACCACTCTCTAGGAAGCCTTTTGGCACTTTAGAGTGACTCTGAGCATTATTCCGGAGTTCAAGTGAGTTTTCTGATTTCCGTTAAGGTTGAAATCGGTTAAGGAAGTCTCCTATTGAGACGTCTGACCCTCGGTAGAGTGACTTTTCTTTATTTTGCGGGATGAGCGTGTTTGTAGAGTGTGGGGACTTCCAAAAAGCGTCCTCAAGTTTCGAAGAGTTAATATAAAAGCTTGCTTCGGAGGTTCCTTCTCTATTCTCTCTCTCTCTTTTACTGCTTTCTTTATCACTTTCTGTGTGTGCATTAGATAATAAGGCCATGTAGATATTTAAAATTCTGCAACTAGATAAAATAATAGGGTAAAAGCATAATTTCTTTAAGTGTTTATTTTCTAAGTTAGTCCATCATAGGGAACCCGAAAGGGGCGTTGTGGGGTGCTAACACCTTCCCCACACGTAACTAACTCCCTTACCCAACTCTGGTTGTAATGGCCAAAGTTGGTTTTTTCTAAAAACCACTGCCTTCTTCTTTTTCTTTACCTTTTTTAGTGTTTAAGGTTAAAACACTGATGGCGACTCCTCGAACCTTTTTGAAAACCTCGCCTTTAGGTCCAGCCCGGTTATCGGACAACCTAAAGGCGTTGAACCATTTCTTTCAAAAAATGTGAGTCAATCCGAAACCATAGCATCGCTCGGACCGCCTCTTCTGACAACGACGACAACATTCAAGGATGACCCATTATCCACAAGAACTTTAGCGATGAGATGCTCATTGCATTTGATAGAAATGTGCAAGGGCTTGTTGTGGCTCGACCCCTCTAGGGGAAGTTCTTCATCTGTGAAGGTGAGGTGATCGCTAGCCGTAATGTGACCGACGATCCTCTCAACTTTTTCTTGGGATATATTATGAGGTACATGCGCTTCGCTCAAAAACTTCATCAGGGAGTTTCTATGCAGTTCCAAACTCATCATTAGAGATAACAGAGTTATCTTTGCGGGTGTATGATTGAGCTGATTGATAATGGAATGCTCGCTTTGGATAATGGAATACTCGTTTTTTCTTATGAACTGGAGTAATTCGTCAGTCTCTTGGATTCTTTATTTTCTTTTTCTTCGGTCTGTTTATTTTTTCCTTTATTTTTGGGGACATCTTCTTGTAACTCCTTGGGGAAGTATATTCTTCCGCTTCTGGTCATGCCCCAAAATGTTGGCTATGTTGGAGATATCCTCCTTTATTGGTGAAGATTCCCGATATCTCCACGGTACAACTTTATTTGACTCATAAGGGAAAGGACGAGGCACGAATAATCGCATGGCATCCTTGCCCCTTCTTCTTTATTGACCTTGAGAACCAACGACTGAGGCTTATTATCCTTTTGTGGTGAATCGACTATTGGGGAGAGCTTGATTATGAGCGGCTTTCTCTCCATCCTTCTAATTGGAAGATAAATCAGTTAATCCTTCCTTTTTATTATCTTATTTATTAAAAGTGAAAGAGGGGAAATCAATTATGCAAATGAATGAAATGCATGCAAGTAGACAACTGTTGAATAAAAAGATTTTATTTATTTGCAGAAAGTGTACATTCCCCTACTCCATGCTACGAAGCAATTTTTGACAGAAACAGAAAAGCCTAAAGAAACCCACAGGAGGGTCTTGATCTCTATGTAATTCTCTTTCGGCTTCCCGACATGACGGGTGAGTGCTATGGTTTATTTTTGGACCGCCTGGCTCATATCTTCGTTGTACTTTTGAGCCTCTTTGATCTTCACCTCCTGATGGACGACCAAGGCTTGTAACTCATCGAGTTTCGCAAGGGCTCGGTCTTTTTCTCGTAGTACCTGACCATACTGAGCTAATCCATCTCTTTCTTTGCAGAGCAACTCAGTAAGGCTTCTGTTAAGCCTCTGGGTGGCCTCCCACTCTTGGCGTAATTCAGACCAAGTCCTTGAGAGGTCTTGTAGCAACTCCTTGATCGTCTGAGCCTGTTTTGCACATTCGGTCTCAAGGCGTGCTGATTTGGCGGTTATTTCTTGAAGTTGGTTATCCGAGCTGGTTCTGGCAGTTTTGGATGCTCGGATAACTTGCTCATTAGAATCAGCACATTAATCCTTAAGGTGCTCTATCTCGTGATCCTTCTTGTTGCATTGCCTCTGTAGACCGTCTATGGTGAGGATAGATTCTTGCTCTCTTTCCTCAAGGGCCCTCATCTGGGCTCCCATGATTTCTATCCTCTGGGTCAAGGCGTCGACTTGGGCTTGTAGCTCTCCACTATTTGAAAGCACAACAAGTGGGGCGAATGGTTGTGACATCCCTCTATTTCTTCTCCACTCCTCATAGTCATTGGAGACAGCTACTCGAGCTTTTCCTAGCTCTTGATCTCCCATGAAGATTGGTTTCTCCCATGCTCTTCGTACAACAAGTGAATTAGCAACAGTGCATGGGTCTCTGAAGAAACACAGTCCTCCGAGCTCTTCCTGTGATATCGCGGTTTGAGTCCTCATGAGTTGTCTCATAGACACCTTTGGAGAATAGGCTATGCAACCCCTAAGTCCTATTAACGGTATGCTCGGAAAATCCCCACATCTGATAAGGATTGTGCCGGGCCTGAACCAAGGACATACCCAAGACAAACGGTTGACGTCCCATTGTTCTAACTCAACCTTCCACTCCATGGTCAGGCGTCGATGGAGAGGGATTTTGGAGAAGCTTCTTAAAGGGTCGGGGAACATCCCCATGTGACTAGAGGCGTAAAAATGTGTGATACCCCACACAAATAGCAGTGAAGAGCATCATCTAAGTGTTTTTCCTTGCTTCTGGTGACAGAATTCTACTGAAAGCAAGGTGTCGGCAAGAAGTGCAGGAAAGGGACTCTTCGAGTTCACATCCCACGCAAAGAAGGCATCCATGATGGCTTGATCCACTGTGTCGAGTTGGAAGGGAAATAGTATCGTCCCAAATATGATTAGGGCCAGGGTTTTGTTAAAACCAATCCATTCTGCCTTTTCAGCCAAGGAGGACAGATGGTCTTCTGACATTGAGACTTTCCAACCCTGGATATTCCCTTTTGCTATCAGGGTAGTCTACTGAGATGACAATCGGATGATGGCAGCGACTTGTGTTGTGGGAGTATATGCCCCATGGCGGATGTGGACCCCGGCTGACTTGGGCCATTTTAACATAATCTCATACTCCTCCAAAGTGGGCACCATATCGAACTGCGGGAATTCGAAGCAGTGCAGACTAGAGTTCCAAAAATGAACTAGAATCCTGATGAAAATAGGGTCGACACAGATCTTCAGCAGGTCGAGAATCCGTCAGTAGGATTTTTTGAAGTTGGAGCGGACCTCTGATGGCATCAATGCGCAAAGTCGTTCTAACTTCTCGGCATAGTATTGGAGAATATCTACTTTCTTCAATTGTCTACTAGTCCCCTCCAATTTCTAAAAACCAAAATGCATGCTATGAACATTATGTTTATTGTAGGTATGCATGCGAGTGTTTGTTTTTTCCTAAAAGTTATCATGTTTTATTTCTGCATGATAGTGTATTACCTATATGGATGTTTTATGAATTTTGTGAACAAGGTCCCATTTTTATTTGATTGGGTTTTTGTTTTATAGTCTTTTATCTCTTCTATCGGACTACGTGGCTACTTAGCTTACAAAGAACCTAAAACCAGGCTAGCTAAAAGGCAAACTGTCCGAGATAAAATGGTTTATTACGAAAGAATAATTTTAACGTCCCTTATCTCTTCTGTCGGACTGCGTAGGTACTTAGCTTATAAATAACCTGAAACCAGGCTAGCTAAAAGGCAGACTGTCCGAGATAAGGGTGTTTATTGCAAAAATATTTTTGGTTTTTCTATTAATTTTTATCTGTTGTTTGGTTATGCTATGCAATCAAATGCACACATACAATTCACTCATTCGCGAACAAGTAGGATGTCATTTTAATGACGAGGTAGGGGTATCCTATAGAAAAGTGCACATTCAAGGTAGTTCTATTTTTCCTCACCAAGGCCAGGTCCCCCAAGGTGGCCCCATTATAGGGTCCCCACTCTCCAGCCTTCCGACCATGCTTGGCACTAAGGTCGTAGTCAGTCTTTGTGCCAAAAGAGGAAGGTTGTCACCTTGAGTGGTGATTTTCGATCATATCGGTGGGCTCATGGCCCTCGCTACGGCAAACCATACCTGCCACCCACTCCCTATGGATTTCTCACTTGCCCCGGTATAGGGGAACTGTTGTGTGCAAGGGTTTGTGTATAGTTTGTATTTCAAAAAATTGCGTAAAATAAGCAAACAACAGTTATTAAAGCCAAGCGAATAAACATGTTATAAAACAAGGTAAGGTAAAAGCAAAATTTTTTAAGTTTATTTATTAAACTGGCCCATCACTAAATGGGATCAACTCTCTAGGCTTCCCCAGTGGAGTCGCCATCTGTCGCTGCCGTCAAAAGAGGCGGTCGGAGTGATGCAATGGTATTCCGACTTCAACTCGCATTTTAAAGTGATGTTACAACACCTTTTAGGTTGTCCGATAACCGGGCTGGACCTAAAGGCAAGGTTTTCAAAAATGGGTTCTAGAGTCGCCACCAATGTTTTATCCGGAAACATTGGAAAAGGAGAAAATAAGGCGTTGGTTTTGAAAAACCAACTTTGGCCATTATAACTAGAGTTGGGTAAGGGAGTTAGTTACGTGTGGGGAAGGTATTAGCACCCCCACGATGCCCCTTTCGGGTTCCCTATGATGGGCCGTTTATTCTATAAATAAACTTTTAAAATGACGCTTTTACCCTTTTTATTTATGGAATTTAAAAAGTAATGACTACATGGCCCTAGAAGCTAATGCACAGATAAATGTAAGGAAATAGTGGTAAAGGAAGGAGAGAAAGTATTGGGAACCTTCGAAGCAAGCTTTCGTGATTAATATTCTTGAAATGGGACGCTTTTTGGCAGTCTTTCATGTTGAAACATACAAGGATATGAATGTTGAACATATATGAATATGAAGTCTGTTGATTTTGATGATGATTCAAGAATAAAGGACTTAAAGATTTGAAGACTTGTAATATTATGTAATAACTCTGTTTTGATGATTTTGAGTCTGTAATATTAGAGTCTAAGATAGTCAGCACATAGTCCACTCTTTAAAGGTTCTAAAAACTCATTTTTATCGAAAACATACTGGATTAATCGATTAAATGGCAGGATAATCAATTATTACAGAGAGAAAACCATTTTCATCATCTGCTCTCTGGAATAATCGATTAAACCATCTGTTAATCGATTAACTGGGCTATTAATCGATTAAATGCCCAGTTAATCGATTAAACTAGGCTTTGGAATAATCGATTAACACTCAAGATAGTCGATTATTTCAGTCATATATGTGTTTTGAATTTCAAAATTGGACCAAGTTTCGAAAATCCTATTCCCAATTCATCTGTTTTCGAAAATCCCCAATTCCTAAACCCTAATCTTTCTACTTAAGGTTCTCTAAGGCTCTCTGCAAAAGTGAACAACCTTTTTGCAAACAAAAGTTAAGAGCTGTGACTGCCAAATAACTATTTGTTGGAGGAAAAAGGGGCTTTTGAAACCTAGTGTGGGCTAGAAGCGATAAGAATCACTAAGTGGGTTTTCTTAGTGGATTGTGTGTTGTGTCGTCTCTAGGGAAAGCTGTTCTTCATCCTTTGTGGGACTCAAAGGAGGTGTTCATCTCTTGTGTGACTCAAGAGAGGTGTATTCTTTACCTTATCTTTTCATTTGTAATCTGATTGTATAACTCTGATTATAGTGACAACGTTAATCCTTTGTTTGAGTGATTAGCAACTGGGCGTAGGGTCTTTTGATCCGAACCAGTATAAATCATCTGTGAAATACTTTATCCTTGCTGTATTTACTTTACACAACATTTTAATCGGTGAAATTTGGAGAAAATTTTAAAACCCTAATTTTTGTTTAAGAAACCAATTCACCGCCCCCTCTTGGTTTTTGTCCGTAAATGCAAACATTCCGCTGTGCGATTCTAACAAGTGGTATCAGAGCTTGCTTTGATAGTCATTCAATTTTCAAAAATGTCCGAACAAAATTAAACGTTTGTCGAGGGTGCTTCTATCAATAGACCCCCACTTTTTGCGGGGCAAAATTATCCGTTTTGGAAAGTTAGAATGCAAATATTTTTAGAGTTTGTTGATAGAGGTGTTTGGGGCGCAATTTTAATCGGTCCTTTTATTCCTAAAATTTCTGAAAACGGAGTAGAAGTATCAAAACCATTTTCTAGATGGTTGGCTGAGGAAAATAGAAAAGCCCAATATGATGTTAGGGCTAGAAATATTATTTCATATGCGTTAACCCTTGATGAGTTTTATAGGATCTCTGTTTGTAAAAGTGCTCAAGAAATGTGGGAAATGTTAAGAGTAACCCACGAAGGTACCGATGATGTAAAAAGAGCACAGAAGAATTCATTGATTCAAGAATATGAGATATTTCGGATGCAACAAGGAGAAACAATCTTTGACGTTCAAAAGCATTTCACACACATAGTGAATCATCTCACTGGGTTAGGTAAAATTTTTTATGTTGATGAATTAAATGTAAAAATCTTGAAATCTTTGGATAGGAAATGACAACCTAAGGTGACGACCATCACGGAGTCACAAAATTTAGCAACAATGTCTATGGCGGCGCTCTTTGGAAAGTTGAGAGAGCACGAACTTGAACTTGAACTTGGAAGGCTAAATGATGAAGAAGGTCAACACCAAAAGAGGAACCTAGCCTTCAAAACTGAAATTTCCAAGAGTAAGAACAAGAAGGTAGAAGAAGACTTAGAAAATGAAGAAGAACAATTGAGTCTTATGATAAAGAAATTTACCAAGTTTATGAAAGCCAAAGGAAAGCAACCCTTCAAAGGTAAGGGAAAGGTAAGAGACAGTACTTCTTTAAATATCAAATGTTATGGTTGTGGTGAAACAGAACATGTAAAAACTGAATGTCCAAACAAGAAGAATAAAGATAACAAAGGCAAGAAATTCTTCAGGAAGAAAACCTACATTTCTTGGGATGATAGTGACTCAAGTTCGGAGTCAAGTGATTCGGAAATAGAAGCTAACATTTGCTTGATGACAAAAGACAATATATCTTCCGACTTTGAGGTTAGTAATTCCGACTCTTCCTCAAGTGATGATGAAAATAACTTTGATGAATTACAAAATGCATATGAAGAATTTTTTAATGCTTTTAAGGACTTGAAAAATGAATACAAATCTGTGAAAAAGTGTTTGAACAAATCCAAAAAAGAGGTGGAGTCCTTAAAAACGAAAATTGTATGTTTAGAGGAAAAGGAAACATTAAAAACGAAAATTGTATGTTTAGAAGAAAAGGATAATAAGAATATAGCATGTGCATCATGTAAAGAGTATGAATATGAACTTGATTTACTTAGACATTTTCTTGATAAAGCTAAGAAGGAAATAAGTGATAATTATAAGGAGAAAGTTATTACTGTTCAAAATAGAGAAAACTATCATGTTCCCTTGAAAAAGCCAAAAATTAAAAATAGAAGAGTATGGGTTGAAAAAGGAACTAAAATGTCAATAGTTAGAAATGTATCAAATTCTAAAATTACATCTAATGCATGCTTTTATTGTATGAAACATGGTCATACCTCAAATAGATGTAAAATTAAGCATTTTGGTGTCCCTAAAGGAAAATATGTTTGGGTTCCTATAATTAAATGATTTGTTTGTCTCTAACCCCAAGGACCCAAAAGTTATGGGGATCTAAGATTACTATGTTCTTTTTTTGTAGGAAACTTCCAAATCAAAGAAGTCTGTGGTATCTTGATAGTGGATGCTCAAAACATATGACCAGAGACAAAACAAAATTTGTAAGTTTCAAAGCTAGAGAACAAGGATATGTAACCTATGGGGACAACAACAAAGGAAAGATACTTGGAATTGGAAATATTGGTGGTGCAAACATTTTGGAAATAAAGGATGTGCTTTTTGTTGATGGGCTAAAGCATAATCTCCTAAGTATAAGTCAACTTTGTGACAAAGGATTCAAGGTAATCTTTGAAAGTAAGTTTTGTACCATACATTTAGTAAATTCCGAAAATGTAGCATTGAAAGGCATTAGGCATAATAATATCTATTTGATTGATTTGGATTGTATACACGATATGCTTAGTTGCTAAGTGTAGACCCCAAATCTTGCCCGGCCTCCAAATAAAGACCAGAAGACCTCCTATTTGAAGATGGACAAGCCTAACAAGCCATTAGGAGAGACTATTAGGCCCCATACTAGGATAGGAGGGAGTTTCTGTACCAAAAAATAAGTTTTCTCGCTTTGAAGGGACGAGACCGCCTTCTGGACAACCCAGACCGCCGTCTCGCTTCACGTAGGAGGCGAGACCGCCGTCTCGCTTAACGAGACGGCGGTCTCGCCACCTGCGAAGGACGAGACGGCGGTCTCGTTCACCCAGACGGCGTTCTCGCCATTTTGACAGGTCGAGACGGCGGTCTCGTTGGACGAGACGGCGGTCTCGACCCTGTCAGACGAGACCGGCGGTCTCGCCACCTGACAGCGCGAAAACCTATAAATAGGGGCTCTCCCCCCCTCATTTCCACACACCACAGCTGCATAGCTCTTCCTTCTCTCTAAAAACTTCTCTCTAGAATCCCTCTGACGCATTTCCGGAGCTTTTGAGTGCTTTCAAGAGTGATTTTCGGCGTTCGAGAGGTTTTCCGACGTCTTGTAGAGTGAAGGGCTGCCATAAAGCACCCTATTTTTTAGAGAATTAATATAAAAAGCGTGCTTCGAAGGTTCAAATTCTCTCCCTTCATCTTTACCGTTGTTATCTTAAATTATGCAATAGATATTAGGGCCATGTAGTCATACTTTTAAATTCCGCAGAATAAAAAGGGTGAAAGTGTATTTTTCTAGTTTATCAATAAAATAAGCCGGCCTGTCATAGGGAACCCGAAAGGGGCGTCGTAAAGGGACTAATACTCCCTTTGCACGTAACCAACTCCCTTACCCAACTCTGGTTCTAATGACCAAAGTTGGTTTTCGAAAACCAACGCCTTTTAAAACCCCTTTTCCGATGTTTCCGGTAAAAACATCGGTGGCGACTCCATAGAACCTAAAATAAATAAGTCCCTGGGTTAACCCGGTTATCGGACAATCCAGGGATACTTTCGAAAACCTCGCCCCTAGGTTAGCCCGGTTATCGGACAGCCTAAAGGCGTTGTAACCACCAATAAAAAACGCGAAAATAAAAAGAGGGTCGAAAAAACCATCGCGTCGCTCCGACCGCGCCCCCGTTTTCGGGGAGGCGGCGACAGATGGCGACTTCACTGGGGAAGCCTAGAGAGTTAATCCCATTTAGTGATGGGCCGGCTTAAACAATAAATAAACCAAGAAAATAACACTTTTGCCCTTAACTTGTATTTATAACATGTTTATTGTTTGGCTTTAATAAATCGTTGATTGTTTATACTTGCAAATTGCTTGAGATATAAACTGCACACAATCCTTTGCACACAACAGTTCCCCCTATACCCGGGGGCAAGTGAGATAACCATAGGGGGTGGGTGGCAGGTACGGTTCGCTGCAGTTAGGGCCTTGTGCCCACCAGTGTGATCGGAAACCACCACTCAAGGTGATAACCTTCCTCTTTTGGCAACTAGACCGACTCTGGCCTTAGTGCTGAGCATGGTTGGACGGCTGGAGAGTGGGGACCCTATAATGGGGGCACCTTGGGGGCCTTAGCCTGGTGAGAACAGTTAGAACCTACCCTAACCAATGCACTTTTCTGCAGGAAAACCCTACCTCGTGATTAAAACGACTTCTCGCCTGTTCGCGGATGAGTGAATTGTATGTGCATTTGTTTGTTACATTTGTATGTTGCATAGCATAAACAAACAACAGAACAAAATCACCAAAAAAATATGTTTTACAAATAAACACCCTTATCTCGGACAGTCTGCCTCTTAGCTAGCCTGGTTTCAGGTTCTTTGTAAGCTAAGTAGCCACGCAGTTCCGACAGAAGAGATAAGGGACGATAAATATTCTTTCACATAAAGCCATATTTTATCTCGGACAGTCTGCCTTTTAGCTAGCCTGGTTTCAGGTTCTTTGCAAGCTAAGTAGCCACGCAGTTTCGACAGAAGAGATAAAAGGCTATAAAATAAAAATAAACAAATAAAAAAATCCATTTTTTCAAAATTCACGAATAAGACCTGGTCCAAAAATATTATACTCATAAAACATCCATATAGATAGTTTATTCTTCCAAAAAATAAAATACATGCAAATACCATACATCATGTAGAGAAAAAAACATGATAAAATAGCAAAATAAACACTCACATTCATACAATAAACATCATCTTCATCAAATCATACATTTTGGTTTTAGAAGATGGAGGGGACAAGTAGACAAGTGGGGAAGGTGGATATTCTCCGAAGCCATACAGAGAAGCTAGAACGGCTTAGTGCAACGATGCCACCGGAGGTCCGGGCTGAGTTTGAAAAGTCCTATGGACGGATTTTGGACCTCCTAAAAATTAGTGTCGATCAAGTCTTCCTCGAGGTACTTGATTCATTTTGGAACTCCAGTCTGCGGTGCTTTGAATTTCCGCGAGTTCGACATGGTGCCCACCCTAGAGGAGTATGAAACAATGTTGAAATGGCCCAAATCAGCTGGGGTCCATATCCGCCATGAGGCGTGTACTCTGCGAGCACCGGTCGCTGCCCTTATCCATCCGCCGTACCGACAAAGTACCTCGATAGGAAGAGGGAACACCCGGGGATGGAGAGTATCGATGTTAGAAGACCACCTGTCCTACCCGGCTGAAAGGGCAGAGTGGGTTGCCTTCAATAAAACCCCGGCGCTAATAATCTTCGAACGATCCCGTTCCCCTTCCACCTTGACAAGATCGATCAAGCCATCATGGACGCTTTCTTCGCTTGGGACGTGAACTCGAAGAGTCCCCTGCCTGCTATTCTTGCCGACACCTTGCTATCGGTGGATTTACGCCATCGAAGCAAGGGAGAACACTCCGCTGCTCGCTCTTCGTCGCTTTATGTGTGGAGCATCACGCACCTTTACGCCTCCAGTCACATGGGGATATTCCCCGACCCCTTGAGAAGCTTCTCCAAAATCCCCCTCCAACGACGCCTGACTATAGAATGGAAGGATGAGTTAGAACAAAAGGACGCCAACAGCATATCTTGGGTCTGCCCTTGGTTCCGACCCGGCCCAGTTCTCGTCAGATGTGGGAACTACCCGAATGTACCCTTGATAGGACTTAGGGGTTGCATAGCCTACTCACCTAGAGTAGCTATGAGGCAACTCATGAGGACTCAAACTACTATCTCCCAAGGGGAACTCGGAGGACTGTGCTTCTTTGGAGACCCATGCACAATCGCCGACTCATTGACTATGAGGAAAGCATGGGAAAGGCCAGTCTACATGGGAGACAGAGAGCTAGGAAAAGCTCGGGTAACTGTCACCAGTGACTATGAGGCGTGGAGAAGAAGAAGAGAGATGGCCCGACCATCCACCACACCCGCGCCAATCGCCAACAACGAAGAGCTGCAGGCACAAGTCAATGCCTTGACCCAGAGGGTAGAGATAATGGGAGCCCAGATACGGGCCCTTGAGGAAAAAGAACAAGCCTTTATCCTCACGATTGACGGTCTACAAAGGCAGGGCAAGAAAAAGGATCATGAAATAGAACGCCTCAAGGACCAATGTGCTGACGCTAATGAACAGGCTATCCGAGCATCCAAAACTGCCAGAACCAGCTCGAATAGCCAACTGCAAGAAATAACCGCCAGATCAGCACACTTTGAGGCGGAATCAGCTCAGCAGGCTCAAATGATCCAGGAGTTGTCAGAACAACTGCTCCAGGCTCGGCTAGATCTCCGCCAAGAGCGAGAGAACAACAGAAAACTCAGCCGAGGTCTCTATGAGCTACGCATTAAAGAGAAAAGTGGGCTAGCTCAATATGACCAAGTGCTACAAGAAAAGGACCGGGCTATTGCAAGGCTCGATGAACTAGAAGCCTTGGTCATACACCAAGAGGCGAAGATCAAAGAGGCTCAATAATACAGCGAAGAAATGAGCCAAGCGATCCACAAGCAAAGCGAAGCGCTCGCTCACCACGTCCGGGAAGCCGAAAGAGAATTACAAAGGAAACAAGACCCGCCTGTGGTTTTCTTTAGGCTTTTCCGTTTTTGCCAAAAGACGCTTCGTAGTATGGAATAGGAGAATGTACACCTTTCAAAGAATTAATGAAATCTTTTTCCTTATTTCGCACTTGTCTACTTGCATACATGAGCATGCATTCGCATATTTAATTTCCCCTCCTTCACACTTAATAAATAAGATAATAAAAAGGAAGGATTAACTAACACGTCTTCCAACTCAGAAGAATGGAGAGAAAGCCACTCCTAATAAAGCTAACTCCAACGGTCGAATCACCGCAAGAGGGAAATAAACCTCGGTCGTTGGTCCTCAAGAATAAAGAAGAGGGGGCAAGGACGCCAGTGCGACTATTTATGCCACGCCCTTTCCCCTACGAGTCAAACAAAGCTGTACCGTGGAGATATGGGGAATCTTCACCAATAAAAGAAGAAATAACAAACATAGCTGGCATTGGGGGCACAACTAGAAGTGGAAGAATCTACTCCCCCAAGGACACACAAGAAAATATCCTTCAAAATAAAGGAAAAAATAAAAAGACCGAAGAAGAAAAAGAAAATAAAGAATCCAAGGAGGAGACAGAGGAACTACTCCAATTTATAAGACAAAGTGAGTACTCCATTATAGACCAGCTCAACCGAACGCCCGCAAAGATCACATTGCTATCTCTGATAATGAGCTCGGAACCACACCGGAACGCCCTGCTGAAGGTCTTGAGCGAGGCGCATGTACCCCATACAATATCCCAAGAAAAGGTCGAGAGGATCGTCGGTCACATTACAGCAAGCGATCATCTTGCCTTCACAGAGGAAGAACTCCCTCTCGAAGGGTCAAAGCACAACAAGCCCTTGCACATCTCAGTCAAGTGCAAGGAATACCTCATTGCCAAAGTTCTTGTGGATAACGGGTCGTCCCTGAACGTGATGCCCAAGTGCACACTGGATAAGTTGACTATCCAAGGAACCCGTCTGCGCCCAAGCAGCACCATCGTTCGAGCCTTCGACGGGTCAAAACGAGAAGTAGTGGGAGAGATCAAATTGCCAATTCAAGTAGGACCCACTATCTTCGACGTCGATTTCCACGTAATGGACATTACTCCAGCATACAGTTGTCTCCTTGGCAGGCCTTGGATTCACGACGCTAAGGCAATACCTTCAACGCTCCACCAAAAAGTCAAATTCGTAGTGGATGACAAATTGGTCACGGTTCAAGCAGAAGACGATATCCTGATCAGTGGACCGTCCGCCCAACCTTATGTGGATGCGGCTGAAGAGGCTCTTGAAACATCTTTTCAAGCGTTCGAAATTGCCAGTATAGAGCGATTTCCCAGAAATACAAAGGTAGCCCGCATGATGTTGAAGCACGGCTACCATCCTGGCCAAGGACTGGGGGCAGATTCCCAAGGAATGAGGGAACCCCCAGAATTCAAAGACAATCCCCACAAGTATGGCCTAGGATATAACCCCTTCAAGGGCCAAGCGGGAAAAGCAAAAGGGAAGTCCCCCCTCCGCACACTCAAGCAGATTTTCCGAAGTGGAGGGGTGCAAGCGTCAAGAGCCACTCTAGTCATTAGGAAACCTTTTTCTTTGTTTAAGGGATGTAAACCCCATGATTGTTAGAGATTATCCCCCGGGGCGAGCCCCACCCCCGGGCATTTCAGGGCACATATTCCCTTATTAATTAATAAAGAATGATTCTTTCTATTCGCTTCTCTTCTTTCTACTTCTGACTGGACCACATAAATAACCCTGTCTAAGTAAACATAAAAAGAAAAAATAAGAAGCGCTTCCAAATAATCAAGCCTCCATCATTGCCATCATCATCAAGTTAGCTGATTAGAAGCACATAGAAATAAGACTTCACTTAAGCCATAAAGAAAGTCACGCTTCGCCAATACTGTGAAAAAAAAAAAAAAAAAAAAGCCCAGAGAAGCCAAAGGCCAAAGAAAAGGGCAAATTACCCGGTAGGAAACCCACTAAGGGGGCTACGCAAAAGATAGGGTTGACCCGATAGGACACCCGAACAACAATAAAGGGTAACCTAGGCAAAAGTTAGGGTTACAAATAAAGGTCCGCTAGGATTCCTCCAAAATTTTACAAGAGAGAGAACCTAGACAAAAGATAGGGCCAACACACAGTATCCTAGTTTGAAAACCCAAAGGGCGATCTAGGGAAATCAGCTAGCCATTTAAAAAAGCAATGAAAATAAAACCTGAGAGCGCAAATACAAAAAAAGAAAGAGGAAAATGTTTGCTTAGACAAAGCTTAAACACCCAGACTTAACCTTAGCCAGCCATTCTTACAAATCCCTTTATCAATAAAAATCAACCCTCTAAAACACAAACCATTGATTTTTACCTCCTTTATTTCTTTTCTCTTGACCCTCACGACAATATTCTAATAATTAATTTGGGAATATGGAGGCGTATAGTCAACAAGAGGTTTGAAATCCCTAAAGCAAGGAAAAAGGGACACTACATGACAAAAGTGATCCACACAAAAAAAAAGAGAAGAAGAGAAAAAAGAAGAAGAAAGAAACTACCCTTCGGTCACAAAAAATCTGACATGGTACAGCCAAGAGTAAAACGCAGCGAATCAGAAGGCTTTCAGCGCAACGAGACACGTTGGTTAAATCCTTCGAAAACTTAATCAAAATAGGCATTATAGGACATCAAAACATAAAAAAATTGCATGCATAGAATGTTTTTCGGACCAGGTCCTATTACTTCTTTAAAAAAAAAATATAATAAATAAATAAATAAAATGAAAAATTTCTCTTACGCAAAACGAGACCGTCGTCTAGGACATCCAGACCGCCGTCTCGGTTACCCGACGAGACGAGACCGCCGTCCGGACCAGCCAGACCGCCGTCTCGTCGCCGCAAAAACGAGACCGCCGTCTCGGTGCACCGACCGCCGTCTCAACCTCGGAGGAGAAACGAGACCGCCGTCTCGTCCACCCGCACGGCGGTCTCGATTTGGAAATTTTCCCTATATATAGGGGCGCGAATTTGGGCTTCCTCACAACTCCTTTCGCCTCCGGAACCTCCTCTCCCTCAACTCCTGCACTCCCAAGTCTCCTCTAGTCAAGATGTTTGGTAGAAGCGCTTCCGGAAAGAGAAGGAGCACTGCCGGTGCTAGTAGTTCCGCGAGCACCGCCACCCCGGGACCCTTCCCGGCTAGCGCCACAACACCGGGCCCGTCTTGAGAACATCCGGACCTACCAATGGCACCCTATGCTCAAGCTAGATTTTAACATCCTGGCTGAGTTCGGATGGGAGGACGACGTCCGGGCCCATCTAGACAGCATTGGGTGGGGATTCCTGCCGCAACCACCACCTACACATGTGTACCCTCAGGCAGTGCCTGGAATTCTTAGCCTCCGTCTCCTACTCGAGAGCCCCTCCACGGTCCCGGGCCTACAGCCCACCAAGATGGTGACATATTTTATGGGTGGGCAGTACCAGACTTCCACCCTCAGAGAATTCAACGTGGCCATCGGGTTCGTCCGGCCCGAGGAGGCCATGACCCAGGAGTACCGTGATGCCATCTGCTCACGGCCCACCCACCTTACTGCTGCCGAGATGTGGCGTGAGCTCACGGGAGACACCACGCTGCCCATGCTGATGAGGGGATCTGCGCTTCCCCCAGCACTCCGCATCTGCCACAAGCTGCTGGCTGGAACTATACACGGGAGGAAAGAGAGTCAGGGCAAAATATCCCTCCCCGACCTCTTCATACTATACCTGCATGAGCCAAAGGCGGCGCCGCAACCCCGGGTACTTCTTCCCGAGAGCCCTCAAGGACTTCGGGAACAGATCTGCGGGGCGCGTCCTCGTTGCTCCCCTCATCACCCCCTTAGCGAAAGGTTTGGGTGCCGGGCCGGGAAGAGCCGGCCCACGATCTGCGACCCGAATCCATCGGCGGGTCGATCTTGGTCGGCATGGGAATGCCGATCCGCGGAGGGAGCCAGCTGGCTCTCCACCCCACCCCGGATTTCGCATTGGAACTCCAGGATGTGATGCAGAAATGCCTACATCTCCCGACGTCCAGCAGCAAAAGCGGCAGCAGCGGCCGCCCGGTATACGGACGACTTCGCCGGCATGCACCTCCACATGAACGACCTATGCCAACGGCTCAACGAGTATGACCGTGAGGCAAGAACAGGTGTCCCGGAGGCATGAGCGGCTATCCCAAACAGTGGAGCAATTGTCCCAAAGGCGAGGAGGCCTTCGACACCCGACCGGGGAAATGTACCAGGCACCAACAAAGCATGCGCCGGGATTGGGCGACTTTTCGGCAAAGGTACCAGGATGAAGTCCAAGAGCGGGAGGACTTCGGATACCATATGTACCAGCATTACCCTCCCCAGGGATCGGGTCCAGAAGATAGCCCCTAGGGATAGTAGCTCCAAAAAAAATATATATATAAAATAGGGATGTAATAAAATTTCCTCATGAATGAAAATTTTATTTCATGCATCTTTTTGCCTCCCTTCACAAAAGCCAGCGTAACAGAAAAAAAGCTTAAAAAGAAAAAGGCACACGCTCAATAAAAAGCCAGAATCCAAAATCGCGAGAAAAAGGCAGGATTAAGCCATCTCACCAACCAACAAAGTTTCGACTACCAAACAAGAGTCGAACAAAACCAAAATCCATTCGACCAACCAGCCAGGAACGAATGGTCACTACCAAAAGAACGAAAACAAAGGATCCCCGACAATCAACAAAAGCCGGATGAACACCAACAAAATCCCCGACGTGACCCGGATGATTATGCAAGAAATCCGAAAAGCAAGTCAACTCAACACAAGAAGCACTCTCCAGAGACCTGCGCCTGATCTGCGCTCGAGCCGGATCAGTAAGTCGCACTACCACCCTGATGGGGGGTTCATACCCATCCAGTCCCGCACAACGGACTGTACCACCCTGATGGGGGGGTTCATACCCATCCAGTCCCACATAACGGACTGTACCACCCTAATGGGGGGTTCATACCCATCCAGTCCCGCACAACGGACTGTACCACCCTGATGGGGGGTTCATACCCATCCAGTCCCGCACAACGGACTGTACCAGTCTGATGGGGGATTCATACCCATCAACCGAAGGATCGGCTACCGCCAGAAGGAGCATCCTAAGGTTTCACATCGGCGCATGAGCTACCCAAGCAGTAAGCCGCCACCACCACCGGTCCCACACAACGGACTGCAACTACCACCCTGATGGGGGGTTCATACCCATCAACCGAAGGATCGGCTCCGTTAGAAGGAGTTCCTGAGGTCTTACCACGTTGTCACCGAAGGGATCGGCTACGTCAGAAGTAGTATCTCGGAAGTGCACGAACACCAAAGTTTTCCCCAGAAGATCAACCGCCGCAAGACGGGACGTCTGAAGGGCAACCGGGCAAGAGGGTCAACTCCTTTACCCCCCAGTCGATCATCCTGACACAAAAGGCCAGCAGTTGACTGGACGGATAAAGGGGGGGCAGCTGTAGACCCCAAATCTTGCCCGGCCTCCAAATAAAGACCAGAAGACCTCCTATTTGAAGATGGACAAGCCTAACAAGCCATTAGGAGAGACTATTAGGCCCCATACTAGGATAGGAGGGAGTTTCTGTACCAAAAAATAAGTTTTCTCACTTTGAAGGGACGAGACCGCCTTCTGGACAACCCAGACCGCCGTCTCGCTTCACGTAGGAGGCGAGACCGCCGTCTCGCTTAACAAGACGGCTGTCTCGCCACCTGCGAAGGACGAGACGACGGTCTCGTTCACCCAGACGGCATTCTCGCCATTTTGACAGGTCGAGACGGCGGTCTCGTTGGACGAGACGACGGTCTCGACCCTGTCAGACGAGACCGGCGGTCTCGCCACCTGACAGCGCGAAAACCTATAAATAGGGGCTCTCCCCCCCTCATTTCCACACACCACAGCTGCATAGCTCTTCCTTCTCTCTAAAAACTTCTCTCTAGAATCCCTCCGACGCATTTCCGGAGCTTTTGAGTGCTTTCAAGAGTGATTTTCGGCGTTCGAGAGGTTTTCCGACGTCTTGTAGAGTGAAGGGATGCCATAAAGCACCCTATTTTTTAGAGAATTAATATAAAAAGCGTGCTTCGAAGGTTCAAATTCTCTCCCTTCATCTTTACCGTTGTTATCTTAAATTATGCGATAGATATTAGGGCCATGTAGTCATACTTTTAAATTCCGCAGAATAAAAAGGGCGAAAGTGTATTTTTCTAGTTTATCAATAAAATAAGTCGGCCTGTCATAGGGAACCCGAAAGGGGCGTCGTAAAGGGACTAATACTCCCTTTGCACGTAACCAACTCCCTTACCCAACTCTGGTTCTAATGACCAAAGTTGGTTTTCGAAAACCAACGCCTTTTAAAACCCCTTTTCCGATGTTTCCGGTAAAAACATCGGTGGCGACTCCATAGAACCTAAAATAAATAAGTCCCTGGGTTAGCCCGGTTATCGGACAATCCAGGGATACTTTCGAAAACCTCGCCCCTAGGTTAGCCCGGTTATCGGACAGCCTAAAGGCGTTGTAACCACCAATAAAAAACGCGAAAATAAAAAGAGGGTTGAAAAAACCATCGCGTCGCTCCGACCGCGCCCCCGTTTTCGGGGAGGCGGCGACACTAAGGAAGAGAACCCATGGTTATGGCATAAGAGAGTGACTCAATATGCATCAATTAAACAAATTAATATCAAAGGACTTAGTTATTGGTTTGCCTAAGTTAAAATTTGAAAAAGATAGATTATGTGATGCATGTCAAAAAGGTAAACAAGTAAAATCATCCTTTAAATCTAAGAATGTTATTTCCAGATCAAAACCTTTAGAACTTTTACACTTATATTTATTTGGTCCATCTAGGATAAAAAGTTTTGGTGGAAATTATTATGCTCTTGTGATTGTTGATGATTTTTCTAGATATACTTGGAAATTTTTCTTAACATTAAAAAGTGAAGCTTTTAAGATCTTTAGGAAGTTTGCCAAGAAAATCCAAAATGAGAAAGACATAAGAATTAAGGTGTTAAGAAGTGACCATGGTCGAGAGTTTCAAAATGAATGGTTTGAAAATTATTGTGAGGAAAATGGAATTTTGCATAAATTTTCTGCACCTAGGACTCCCCAATAAAATGGTGTAGTAGAAAGGAAAAATAGGTCACTAGAGGAACTTGCTAGAACCATACTAAATGAATCAAATGTTCCTAAATATTTTTGGGTTGATGCTATAAGTACTACATGTTATGTGTTGAATAGGATGCTTATTAGGCCAATTATAAAATTAACTCCTTATGAATTGTTAAATGGTAGAAAGCCTAATGTTGTTCATTTGAAAATATTTGGATGTAAATGCTTTGTGTTAAATAATGGAAAAGATAACTTAGGAAAATTTGACTCAAAAGTCGATGAGGGCATTTTCTTAGGTTATTCACTAACTAGCAAAGCTTATAGAGTTTTCAACAGAAGAGCTTTAAATGTTGAAGAATCTGTGCATGTCACCTTTGATGAAATTGTGGACCTTGAGGGAAATCCTCTTGAGTCAAATAAAGAACTTATAGGTGATGATGAGTACATAAGAGAGGCTCTAGAAGAAATGTATTTGAATGAGAATGAGCCATCTCGACCAACTGAATTAGCAAAAGAATGGCAATCACCAAGAGGACTCTCAATGGACAATATAATTGGTGATATCTCAAAAGGGGTAAGAACTAGAAATATGACCAATTTCTGTATGTAGCTTTTGTTCCACATATAGAACCCAAAAGTGTTGAAGAAGCTCTTAAAGATGACCAATGGTTCATAGCAATGCAAGAAGAACTTAATCAATTTGAAAGGAATCAAGTCTGGGAATTAATTCCAAGAGAAGAATCACATCAAGTAATTGGAACAAAATGGGTATTTAGAAAAAAACTTGATGAAGATGGAAATATAAAAAAGAATAAAGCCAGACTTGTTGCCAAAGGTTACTGTCAAGAGGAAGGTATTGATTATGATGAAACTTATGCTCATGTTGCCAGGAGAGGCTATACGCCTACTTCTTGCTTATGCCTCATTGATGAAATTTAAATTATATCAAATGGATGTTAAAAGTGCATTCTTAAATGGGTTTATCAAAGAAGAAGTATATGTGTAACAACCCCCTGGATTTGAAGATTTTAAATATCCCAACCATATTTTTAAATTGAAGAAAGCGTTATATGGTTTGAAACAAGCTCCTAGGTCTTGGTATGAAAGATTAAGTAGTTTTCTAACTTCAAATGATTTTTCTAGAGGAAAAATTGATTCCACTTTGTTTATTAAGAAAGTAAAAGAACATATCTTATTAGTTCAAGTATATGTTGATGATATCATTTTTGGATCAATTGATAATTCCTTGTGTGTAGAATTTGCTAAGATAATGCAGGGAGAATTTGAAATGTCAATGATGGGAGAATTAACATTTTTCCTTGGACTTCAAATCAAACAACTTAAAGATGGCATTTTTGTATCTCAAACTAAATACTGCAAAGAGATTCTCAAGAAATTTGGAATGGACACTTCAAAGGAAGCTAACACACCCATGAGAACTTCATGCTATTTAGACAACGATGAATCATGTTTGGAAATTAATCAATCTATGTATAGAGGTATGATAGGTTCACTGTTATACTTAACTGCAAGTAGACCTGATATTATGCATTCTGTTTGTGTGTGTGCTAGATTTCAAGCATGTCCAAAAGAATATCATTTAACTGTATTAAAAATAATTTTAAAATATTTAAAAGGAACTACAGGATTTGGTTTATGGTATCCATCTGAAGCTTCTCCTAGTTTAATAGGTTATTCTGATGCTGATTATGGTGGATGTAAAATAGATAGAAAGAGTACTAGTGGAACATGTCATTTGTTAGGATCATCATTAGTGTCTTGGCAATCTAAGAAACAAGCATGTGTTGTTTTATCCACTACTGAAGCTGAATATATTGCAGCTGGTAATTGTTGTGCTCAAGTTTTATGGATGAAACAAAAATTAGAAGACTATAGTATCTTTCTAAGTGATATTCCTTTGATGTGTGATAATACAAGTGCAATAAATCTTACTAAGAATCCAGTAATGCACTCTAGAACTAAGCATATAGAGATTAGACATCATTTCTTAATAGATCATATTAGTAAAGGAAATTGTAAAATTGAATATGTTGATACAAAGCATCAATTAGCAGATATTTTTACTAAACCTCTTCCCAAGGATAGATTCTATGATCTTAGAAGAGACTTAGGAATATTAGAAATAGACTAAATTCTTCTTAAATAATCAATTTTTGCTTGATTGTACTGTAATAATCGATTATCATGTGTCTAAACCTTAAAAATTTGATGATCTCTCTAGAATAATCTCTTCCTCATATCCTCTTGTTTGTAATTACTTTAGTTTATGGAATAAAATTGGTATTTTTGCTTTGTTTGAGGGGGAGCTACTTTCTATATCTTATGCACTTATTGAGGGGGAGCTTTCAATTTTTTTTTATCATAATCAAAATAGGGGGAGAAATTTATTTAAAGCCTCTTATATGTTTATTAAATTTAAATATTATCTGGTATGTTTAATGTTTTTGTTAGATGTGACAGATAAAACAGGTTATTACAGAGGGTTTTAAAGGAAATTTTGATCATCATCAAAAAGGGGGAGGTTGTTGAAACATACAAGGATATGAATGTTGAACATATATGAATATGAAGCCTATTGATTTTGATGATGATTCAAGAATAAAGAACTTAAAGATTTGAAGACTTGTAATATTATGTAATAACTCTATTTTGATGATTTTGAGTCTGTAATATTAGAGTCTAAGATAGCCAGCACATAGTCCACTCTTTAAAGGTTCTAAAAACTCATTTTTATCAAAAACATACTGGATTAATCGATTAAATGGCAGGATAATCGATTTTTACAGAGAGAAAATCATTTTCAGCATCTGCTCTCTGGAATAATAGATTAAACCATATGTTAATCAATTAATGGGGCTGTTAATCGATTAAATGCCCAGTTAATCGATTAAACTGAGTTGTTTTGGGTTCCCTGCAAAATTGGCTCTGGAATAATCGATTAACACTCAAGATAATCGATTATTTCAGTCAGATATGTGTTTTGAATTTCAAAATTGGATCAAGTGTCGAAAACCCTATTCCCAATTCATCTGTTTTCGAAAATTCCCAAACCCTAATCTTTCTACTTAAGGTTATCTAAGGCTCTCTGCAAAAGTGAACAACCTTTTTCAAACAAAAGTTAAGAGTTGTGACTGCCAGAGAACTGTTTGTTGGAGGAAAAACGGGCTTTTGAAACCTAGTGTGAGCTAGAAGCGATAAGAATCACTGAATGGGTTTTCTTAGTGGATTGTGTGTTGTGCCGTCTCTAGGGAAAGTTGTTCTTCATCCTTTGTGGGACTCAAAGAAGGTGTTCATCTCTTGTGTGACTCAAGACAGGTGTATTCTTTACCTTATATTTTCATTTATAATCTAATTGTATAACTGTGATTATTGTGACAGCGTTAATCCTCTGTTTGAGTGATTAGCAACTAGACGTAAGGTCTTTTGATCTGAACCAGTATAAATCATCTGTGTAATACTCTATCCTTGCTCTATTTATATTACACATCATTTTAATCGGTGAAATTTGGAGAAAATTTTAAAACCCTATTTTTTTTTAAGAAACCAATTCACCCCCCTCTTGGTTTTTGTCCATAAACGCAAACATTCCGCTGCGCGATTCTAACACTTCACTCTACAACATCGATTGCTCTTTCTCGCAATGTTATAAAATACTCTCTAAGAACACTAAGAAAACTCCAGAAATGCTTCGGAGGGGTTCTAGGAGAAGAATTTAAAGAAATGGTAGAAGGGAAAGTTGAAGAGCTGTGTGAAAAGAAGGGGAGTGTGCCCTCCTTTTATAGGGATTCGCGCTTGTCAGGTCAAGATGGTCGTCTCGCCTGGCAAGGTCGAGACCGCCGTCTCGCCAAATAGGACGACGGTCTTACCTTTGACAAATAGTGAGACGGTCGTCTTGCCAATCGAGAAGGCGGTATCGATTTGACAAATGGCGAGAAGGCTATCTCACCAAGCGTGAAGGCGGTCTCGCCATTGGCAAGTGGCGAGACGGCTGTCTCGCCAAACGAGACGATGGTATCGCCCTTTGCTAATGGCGAGATGGCGGTCTCGACCTTTCAGGTGGAATTCCTTATTTTTTCTGTACAAAAAACCTTCCTACTCTAATATGGGGGGCCTATTAGTCTATCCTAGGGACCTTCTAGGACTTGCCCATCTTCGAATTTGGAGGTCTTCTGCTCTTTATTTTGAGGCCGGGCAAGATTTGGGGTCTATAGCGTCGACTTGGGTTTGGAGCTCTCTGCTGGCTGATGGCACAGTAGGTGGGGCGGATGGTTGTGACATCCCTCTGCTTCTCCTCCATTCCTCATAGTCACTAGAAACAACTACTCGAGCTTTGCCTAGCTCTCTATCTTCCATAAAGACTGGTTTCTCCATGCTCTCCGTACAGCAAGTGAGTTCGCAACATTGCATGGGTCTCTGAAGAAACACACTCCTCCAAGTTCTTCCCGTGATAGCGCGGTTTAGGTTCTCATGAGTTGTCTCATAGCAACTTTTGGAGATTAAGCTATGCAACCTCTGAGACCTACTAACGGTACACTTGGATAATCTCCACATCTGATGAGGATAGGGTCAGGTCGGAACCAAGGACATGCCCAGGATAAGCGGTTGACATTCCATTGTTCCAACTCGACCTTCCACTCCATGGTTAGATGTCAGTGGAGAGGGATTTTCGAGAAGCTCTTCAAAGGATCAGGGAACATCCCCATGTGGCTAGAGGCATAGAAGTGTGTGATACCCCACACGAATAATAGCGAAGAGAAGCATCTGAGTGTTCTTCCTTGCTTTAGGTGACAGAACTCAACCGAAAGCAAGGTGTTAGCAAGAAGTACAGGCAAGGGACTTTTCGAGTGCACGTCCCAGGCGAAAAAGGCATCCATAACGGCTTGATCCACTATGTCAAGGTGAAAGGGAAAAAGCATAGTCCCAAAGTAAATGTCGCCTCCGTCAAAAAAGAGAGACGGTTGGAGCGACGCGATGGTTTCGACCCTCTTGATTTTCGCAGTTTTTTATGGGTGGTTACAACGCCTTTAGGTTGTCCGATAACCGGGCTAACCTAGGGGCGAGGTTTTCGAAAGGTCGTCCTTGGGTTGTCCGATAACCGGGCTAACCCAAGGACTAATTTTTAAAGGGTTCTGTGGAGTCGCCACCGATGTTTTTACCGGAAACATCGGAAAAGGAGTTTAAAAGGCGTTGGTTTTCGAAAAACCAACTTTGGTCATTAGAACCAGAGTTGGGTAAGGGAGTTAGTTACGTGCAAAGGAAGTATTAGTTCCTTTACGACGCCCCTTTCGGGTTCCCTATGATAGGCCAGCTATTTTTATTGATAAATAAACCGGAAAATAAGCTTTTACCCTTTTATTTGCGGAATTAAAATATTATGACTACATGGCCCTATCTATTGCGTAATTTAAATAAAGCGGTAAAAGTGGAGAGGGAGAATGTAAACCTCCGAAGCACGCTTCTTCTATTAATTCTCTTAAGAAAGAGGGTGCTTTGTGGCAACCCTTCACTCTACAGTGCCGGAAACCTCTCGAAACGCTGAGAAATCACTCTAAAGACACTCAGAAGCTCCAGAAATGCGTCAGAGGGATTCTAGAGAGAGAAATCCTAGAGAGAAGGAGGAGAGAATGTTGTGTGGTGTGTGGAAATGAGGGGGGGAGCCCCTATTTATAGGTTATCGCGTCTGACAGTGGCGAGAGCGCCGTTCTCGTCTGACAGGGTCGAGACTGCCGTCTCGTCCTTCGCAGGTGGCGAGACCGCCATCTCGCCATTCGCAGGTGGCGAGACTGCCGTCTCGCCATTCGCAGGTGGCGAGACCGTCGTCTCTGTCGCCGCCGTCCGTTCCAACGTCTGGGGGATGTCTCGAACGTTCTGCGAGCGGTCGCGAAAAGATGACTGAGACTCGCGTTTTTTGTTAAAATTGTGTTCATTGCTTCCGAGGTGCTCAACACTGAACTATCCTCTAATAGAAGCAAGGTTTTTGAAAAGGGTTCTTTTGGAGTCGCCACCAATGTTTTGACCATAAACATTGGAAAAGGAGAAAAAGGCATTGATTTTAATAAAAACCAACTTGGCCATTATAACCAGAGTCGGGTAAGGGAGTTAGTTACGTGTGGGGAAGGTATTAGCACCCCACAACGCCCCTTTCGGGTTCCCTATGACGGATTAATTCATTTAAGTCCAGATTATGAGAAATTACGCATTTACCCTTATTTTATTTATTTAATAAATATGGCTATCTACATGATTTATCTACATTGCATACAGAAGTAAATAAAGCAGTAAAGAAGAAGAGAATTGAGAAAAAACCTCCGTAGCAAGCTTTATATTATAAGTCTTTTACAAAGAGGACGCGTTTCGGCAGTCCTTCGCTCTACAGCAACTCTCCTCTCGATTACAGACTCGACTCGACTAAAATTTCTAGAAGAATCGAATGCCGGAATACAAATTCCTTAACTGATTGTTACCTATTAAAGGCAATCAGAAAGATCATTCGAGAGAGGGAGAGAAGAAGACAAGTCCAGGAAATGCTCTGGTGTCTGAGGTGTGTGAAATGAGACAAATGAGGCTCCTATTTATAGCATTTTTCGCTGCCTGGCACTTTGGGACGGCCGTCTGGGTTGGGACGGCCGTCCCAAACGCGTTTTTCACGTTGTGGCAATCTGGGACGGCCAGTCTGGGTTGGGACGGCCGTCCCAAATGCAATTTAACGAAGGCTGAGACCCCCTGGGGTTTGGGACGGTCGTCCCACATTCGGGACGCGCGTCCCAACTGCTTAATTGCAGTTGGGATGGCCGTCCCAACCCTGGGATGGTGGTCTCGGCCTGTTTTGTCCAGTCTTCGCGTTCTGGGACCCCAGGAAGCTTTCCTTTCCTTTTTCGGACATAGATTGATGCCAATGTGTGTCCATTGAAGCTTTATCTTCATATAGGAAGTCTTCTTGGCCTTCATTAAGATGCCGGGCGAGCTTTGTCTTTGTGTAGGAAGTCTCTTTTGGCCTTTATTGTGTGAATGAGTGAACTCCGTCTTTTATTGTGGGAGGTCCTTCTCGTTTTGGGAAGCCGGATGAACTCTATCTTCGGGCGAAGTTCCTCTAGCTTTTATTTTGAGAGGCCGGGCAAAATTAGGGGTCTACAGCTGCCCCCCCTTCACCTGCCTAACTAATTCGTTGGTTTTTAACATGCCACCAAAATTAGTTGGTAGGGGAAGGAGTTAACCCTCTTGCCCGGCTGTCCTTCGGATGCTGCTCCTTGCTGATCCTCCGGATGATAAATATTTTGATAGGTACTAACCCCTATCTGGTTTGAGCCTTCTTTTTCTAAGGCTTTGGTGAGTTTTTACCCTCACTAGGTATGAACCTTGTTCTGCAAGGTTTTGGTGAGTATCTACCCTCACCTGGTATGAGTTAGCATTTTGCTAAACTTTTGTGGGTACTTACTTCCGAGGCGCTCAACACTGAACTATCCTCTTAATAGAAGTACAGTCTTAGCAACCCATTTTTGAAATGCTTAGGTGAGTATTTTTACTCCACCTAATGCATTCTGCTAAATTTTGATGAGTACTTACCCTCATCCGGTATGAATGATAAGCCTCATTCTGCAAGGCTTAGGTGAGTATGTACCCCCACCCGGTGTGAATGATAAGCCTTTTTTACAAAGCTTAGGTGAGTACACACCCCCACCCGGTGTGAATGATAAGCCTTTTTTGCAAGGCTTAGGTGAGTATACACCCCCACCCGGTGTGAATGATAAACCTTTTTCACAAGGTTTAGGTGAGTACACACCCCCACCCGGTGTGAATGATAAGCCTTTTTTACAAAGCTTAGGTGAGTACACACCCCCACCCGGTGTGAATGATAAGCCTTTTTTGCAAGGCTTAGGTGAGTATACACCCCCACCCGGTGTGAATGATAAGCCTTTTTCGCAAGGCTTAGGTGAGTACACACCCCCACCCGGTGTGAATGATAAGCCTTTTTTGCAAGGCTTAGGTGAGTATACACCCCCACCCGGTGTGAATGATAAGCCTTTTTTGCAAGGCTTAGGTGAGTACACACCCCCACCCGGTGTGAATGATAAGCCTTTTTTGCAAGGCTTAGGTGAGTACACACCCCCACCCGGTGTGAATGATAAACCTTTTTCACAAGGTTTAGGTGAGTACACACCCCCACCCGGTGTGAATGATAAACCTTTTTCCCAAGGCTTATAGGATGAACTTTTTTGTAGTCAATCCTATGATCATCTGTTTTTTGGAGATGAGGTGACGGCTTACTGTTTTTGGTCATGCGTCTCTGGGGAGTAATTGATTTTTCTTTTTGACTTTTCTTTTTTAGTCATCTGGTTTTACCAGGGATTTCTGTATTTTGGCTTTTCTTGTTTTAGCCGTCCGGCTTTTGCCGGGGATTCTTTGATTTTGGCTTTTTCTTTTTAGCCATCCGGCTTTTGCCGGGGATTCTTGATTTTTGGCTTTTTCTGTTTAGCCATCCGGCTTTTGCTGGGGATTCTTGATAACTGCCTCTTTTCAGGCATGAATCCTCTGGGGATTTTTGAATTCTCTTCTTGATTGTGCCTCTTGATTAGGCGAAGATCCACTTGGGGATTTTGTTGTGCCTCTTGATCAGGCGGAAATCCTCTTGGGATTTGAGCTTTTTGTTGATTGTGCCTTTTGATTAGGCAAGAACCCACTTGGGGATGTGATTTCTATTTGGTTGTGCCTCTTAATTTAGGCATATGCTTCAATAGTGAAGACTTAGGTTTTGGATTGCCTCTGAATAGGCTGATGTTCTACTTGAGGATATTTGTTTTTGATAATACCTCTGAGTAGGTGGATGTTTTTTGAAAGCTTTGTGCTTGTATTACCTCTTATAGGTTGATTTCCCATTTCTTGGGGATATTGGCTTTCTGCTTGTCTCCAAGTAAGCATAGGCATTCTTGGGAGTGAAGATTTTGCACTCCGCTGGGGATATTCATATTGGGTGTTCCGAAAGGTTAACTCCCTGAGGATATGAATTTGTAATTTGCCCTTGCTGATAGGCTTACTGGGGAAAAATTTTCTTGTTTTGCGATCTACTGGGGGAATTAATTTCATCCCGGAGATCTATCTTGAATTGTCCGTCTATGGTGAAATGGAGTTTTTTTTTTCTGACTCCTTATTTGGCTGCTGTTGTTTGAGCTGGTTTTTTGCTTAAGCTCTTATTCCGTTGGGAATGGTTTTTTTGCTTTTTTCTCGCGATTATGTTTTTTCGCGATTTTGGATTTTTGATTTTAAATGCGTGTGCCTTTTTCCTTTTGTACACGCAGACCTTTTATTATCTGTTGGGGATGAAGAGGTTTTCTTTTCTTCTCTTTCCTTTTTAGTGGCCCTGGGGAATTTGTTGGCTCCCTGGGGATCCGACTTTGATGATGGAGTCTTGGCTCCTGGCTTTGCGAAGCTTTTATTTGAACGGGAAGATGGAAAAATTTTATTTTCCTCTTTTTGTCTTTTGTAGAACTTTCTTGACGCGTTCTTTTTGGGGATTTTCATGTGGCCTTTCTGTAGTGGCCTCCGTCGTGGAAAGATCTTTTCTTTTTGTTGCCCCCCAGTGATGTGGGGGATTTCGACTCCATTTTTCTTTGATGGAATCTTATGTAGTCCTTGTTCTCCATTGGGGGATGAAGCGGAGACTTTTGCATGAGTGTGCTTGATGACTCATGTGGCGACGAAGCTGAGTCGTGAGGTAATCTTTTTGTTTTCCCTCTGGAGTAGGCAAGGATCCATTTGGGGATAATTAAGCCTTTCCGTTGACTTTTTCCTATTGAGGTACCTCCTCTTGTTGGTGTAGAAGATTGGTGGTTGGAGCTATTTTCCTTAAAGCTCCTTATGTTGCTGAAATGGTTTTGATTTCGTCTTTTTCTTTCGCAATTTAATTTTTATCGCGAGCTTTGTTTGAAATTTGACTTTTTAATAGATCATGTGTGCCTTTTATTTTGTACACATGGGCTTTTTGAATGCAAAGTGTAAAACAGAAATAACGATTTTTATTTATTACTGCTTTTTGTTGGATACATTTCAAAGCGTATTCAAGATACTAGAAAACTATCTAAACTAAGTCTTCTTGATCATCTGCCTCTGGGCTGGAGTGGGCAGATGGTGCAGGCGAAGGGAAGCGCGGAGTAGGCGGCGCTGAATCTTGCCTCGAGTCTGGACCAGAGCTCTCTATCTCGTCGATCCGTCCTGTCTTGCTCGACAGTCAATCGGCCAACCGCTGGCGTATAAACCGGAACTCTCCTTCCATATAGGCGTGCTCCTCATCTAAGCGTCGGTACAAGCCGGAGAAGTTCGGATCGTGTGATTGCTGCTGGGACTCTGAAGTAGTGGGGATGTCTTGCGGTGTACCGAAGTCGCGCATATCCCATGAAATCGAGATGATAGGGTTCAAGATGAAACCCGATCCTTCTCTGCCGAGGATATTCATGTGCGTCGGCACTCCTCCGTTGATAGGCTCTGGTTGAAGTACAGCTGGGATATCTTCTCCGTCCGTGCATCCCCAATATTCAGCCTAGAGGGGTAAGGAAGGGAGCCACCATGATTGCTCCCGCTGGTCCCTAGTACCGCATTCCTTTACGGCCTTCAGGAATGCGTATCCCGGGTTGCATCGGTGTCCCTGATGCATGCAATAGACTATAAAAAGATCAGCCAGCGTGACCTTTCCCTGGCTTTCCTTCCTGCTGTGAATGGTCCCAGCAAGCAACTTGTGACATATGCGAAGAGGGGGATTGAAGGCTGCACCCTTCAGATTAGATGGGAGATTGATAGCTCCAGTAATCTCCTTCCACATATTGGTGGTGGTGAGAACAGTAGGTTTCTCCAGATATGCGGACCGATATTCCGGTGTTCTTGTATCGGCTCGTTGGCAGAATCCCATGATGACGTTGAAGTCATCCAGGGCCGTGGTCCGGTAGGCTCCATCCATCCAGTAGGAGACAGCTTGTGTTGGTGGCACTCCAAGAATTGTAGATGGCATTTCCATCATGTTGACAGAGGCGAGAAACTCCATTGCAGCGGTGCGATGGATTCGAGTGGGCGGCTCGCGGAGTAGGAAGTCCCATCCTATGTTGTGGATGAACTTCCTAACGTCTTGCTCCCAGCCGAATGTAGCAAGGATCCCAAAATCTAACCGCAGCATAGGGTACCAGGCAAATTGTTGGATATTTGCCAATCGTTGTTGATGCGCTTCTGCCATCATCATGCTAGTGACAGGAGTTCTTCTAGCAGTAGTCCTGGTGCGTTTTCTTCTGGATGAGGCTTCTCCGTGTTCCATTGTGAGCTCTACTCTTTTAGAAATGCTAAAAATGTATGGAGAAGGAGGAAAAGCAAGATAGGAGGCTTGAAATGAAGTGCCAGAGCCAAAATCCGCGCCCAACATATATAGGCCGCGCAAGGGAATTTGGGACGGCCGTCTGGGTTGGGACGGTCGTCTCAAATGGTAAAAATGCACATGGCTCAGCCCCCACCTAAGACGCACGTCTCAAACGAAATTTGGCACTTAGGACGGCCGTCTGGACTTTGGGACGGCCGTCCCAAGCTTCTTATGCTGGTTCTTATGTTTTTTGAGTTAATTTTCGTGTTTTTTGATGAGATTGAAGATATGATTCCCTTCATTTATGCTTTAATGCATGTAATGCTTTTATGAAATGCATCCTATGATCTATTTCAGTTAATATTTCGAAAGTTTTAACTGATGTGCTTTGACTTCAGGTGCGTTCTTGGTGTCGTACCTTAACGTCATCTTGTTTCTTGGATAACAAGCTTAGCTGTATTGATTTGCCGTCTTGGAATTTTCTTTGCTATGGCCGAAGAGCAATCTTCTGTTTTGTAGGGCAACTGCCATATCAATGCCTTTCTTCTTTTCCTTAGGGATTTCAACCTTCTTATTGATCACTATGTTACCACATTCCCCTTTATTACTTGAATGCTTTATAGTGAAAGGGTCAAGAGAAGAGAAAGAGAAGGATTTATAACAAAGGCTTGTGTTTTAGAGGGATATTTTTGTAAATAAAGGTTTTTGTAAGAATGGTTAGCCAGGGTTAGTCTGTGTTTAGGCTAGTTTAGACAAAACGTCTTGCTCTTATAACGTGGCGTCGTTGTTGATTGATTTATGGCGCCTTTTTTGCGATTGATTAACTTCCCTAGGCCGCCCTTTCACGTTTTCAGTCTAGGATGCTGTGCTTATGTCCTAACTTTTGTCTAAGTTTCCCTTTTTTTGTATTCATTTTTAAGGAATACCCAGTGGACTTTTTATAACCCTAACTTTTGCCCAGGCTACCCTTTGTTATTGTTCAGGTCTCCTGCCGGGTTTACCCTAACTTTTGCGCAGCCCCCTTTGTGGGTTTCCTGCCGGGTATTTTGCCCTTTTATTTTCTTGTCTCGGTCTTTGACCTCGACGGGCTTTCTTTTTTTTGTATGCGTATATATTTTTTGCACAACATTTGTCGAAACTTGATTTTATCAAGATAAATTTTATTTGTGTTTCTAGTTAATCAATTTATTTTGACTTTGCTTTGCGGCGCTTTACTTATTTGGACGCATTTGGAACAAAACATTTATCTAAACTTTGTTTATTAAAATGGGGTATAGATACATTTAGTAAGAAAAGAAGCGAGATAGTAAGAATAGCATTCTTTTGTAATTTCGGGGAAATGTGTGCCCTAAAGATGCTCTGGGACCGGCACACCCCGAGGAGTGATCTCTAATAGTCACTAGGTTTACATCCTTTAGAATCAGAAGAAGGACACCTAATGACTAACGCTACCCTTTGCGTTAATTCCCCTCCTTTTCGGAATGCCATCTTCGAGGGGTAAGACTTCCCTGTTCTTCGTATGGTTTGATCTTTCGTAGGGTTATACCCTAATCCATACTTTAGCGGATTGTCCTTGACGTCTGGTGGTTCTCTTATACCTTGAGCGTTCTTTCCGAGCCCCTGTCCTGGGCGATATCCATATCTTTTCATCATATGGGCCACCTTTGTATTACCAGGGAGTCTTTCTATGTTGGCAATTTCAAGTGCTTGAAAAGACGTTTCAAGAGCCTCTTCAGCCGCATCCACATATGGTTGGACAGTCGGTTTGCTAATCGAAAGTCTTCTTCAGCCTTGAACTGTGACGAGTTTATCATTTGTCACAAACTTGATTTTCTCGGTGGAGCGTTGAAGGTATTGCCTTAGCGCTGTGAATCCAAGGTCTACCAAGGAGACAATCGTATGCCTGGCGTGATATCCATCACGTGGAAGTCTATGTTGAAAATAGTAGGTCCAATTTGGATTGGTAGACTGATCTCTCCTACTACTTCACGCCTTGATCCGTCAAAGGCTCGAACAACTGTATTACTCGGTCGCATGTGGGTTCCTTGTATTGTTATCTTGTCGAGTGTACTTTTAGGCATAACATTTAGGGATGATCCATTATCCACAAGTACTTTTGAAATGAGATACTCTTTGCATTTGACAGAGATATGCAAAGGCTTATTATGATTTGACCCTTCCAAAGGGAATTCTTCGTTGGTGAAGGTAAGATGATTATTAGCTGTAATATTACTAATAATTCCTTCGAACTTGTCTTGGGATATTGCATGCGGAACGAATGATTCATTCAAAACCTTTAACAGTGCGTTTCGATGCGGTTCCGAACTCATGATGAGGGATAACAAAGTTATTTTTGCTGGAGTACGATTGAGTTGATCTATGATGGAGTACTCGCTTTGTCTTATGTACTGGAGTAACTCATCTGTCTCCTCCTTGGATTCGTTTTCTTCTTCGGCTTTATTTTTCATTTTATCTTTAGGAATATTATCTTGTAATTCCTTGGGGGAATATATTCTTCCGCTTCTTGTCATGCCCCCAATACCGGCTATGTTGGAGATATCTTGATTGACTGACGATTCTTCCGAGTATCTCCAAGGTACAGACTTTATTTGATTCATAAGGGAAAGGACGCGGTACGAATAAGCGTAAAGGCATTATTACTTCTTCCCTTTTAGTGTTTGGAATGATTAACGGTGCTTGTTTGTTATCATCTTCGATTTATTGACCGTCGTAGAGATTTTGATGACGAAAGGCTTCTTTTCCATTTTTCCGATTTGTGAAAAACACATCGCTTAATCCTTTCTTTTTATTATCTTTATTATTAAATGAGGAGGGATATGTGAATGTATGCAATTTATGAATGCAATAGACAATTTAAGGAGAGAAAAATAAATCCTTTTTATTAGAAAGTGTAAATCCTTCTATACAATGCTTTGAAGCAAGTGTTGACAAAAGCGAAAAAGCTTGAAGAATCCTATAGGTAAATTAGGCTTTCTTTGTAATTCATCTTCAGCTGTTATCACATGATTTCTGAGCGTCTTGATTTGCTCAAATGCCGCCCGGCTCATGTCTTCACTATATCGACGAGCCTCTTTTATCTTTTCTTCTTGATGAATGATCAAGGCATGCTGCTGATCAGACCTCTCTATTAGTCGGTCCTTTTCACGAAGTAATTGACCGTATTGAGCTAATCCATCTTTTTCTTTTTCATGTAGCTCCTCTAGGTCTATTCTCGTATTTCTCGCGGTTTCCCACCATTTTTGTGCTTCGACCGAGTATTTGCTAGGTCATCTTGTATTAACTTGATCGTTCTTGCCCGTCCCGCAAGCGTGTTTTCGAGATGTGCTATTTCGTCATTCAAGTCCCGAACGGACTATCTTGCTCAAGTCTTGGAATCTTTAATGCTTGCTTAGTCTCTTCCCGATAATCAGCACAATCGTTCTTAAGACGCTCTATTTCGTGGTCCTTCTTTTTACATTGCCTTTTTAGGCCATCTATTATAAGGGTTGACTCTTGATCTTTTTCTTCGAAGGCTCTCAGCTGAGCTTCCATGACTTCAACCCTCTTGTTTAAGGCATTGACCTGCAATTGTAGCTCTTCACCGACTAAAGTTGTAGTGAATGCAGCGAGATGGTTGGGGTATCCCTCTATTTTTTCTCCATTCTTCATATTCATGGGACGTAGAAACCCGAACCTTTCCGAGTTCTTTATCTCCCATGTAGACCGGTCTTTCCCATGCTTTCCGGACAGCGGATACTTCTTTAAAGTTATGGGAATAATGACATAGACTCAGCCCTCCGAGCTCTTCTTGAGTTGGTGCGGTCTGGGTTCTCATAAGTTGTCTCATAGCCATCTTAGGAGAGTAGGCTATACAACCCCCGAGGCCTAGTAATGGTATGCTCGGGTAATCTCCACATCGTATGAGAATATAACTGGGTCGGAACCAAGGGCATACCCAGGATATGTCTTCTATGTTCCATCTTTCCAACTCAGCTTTTCCATTCTAGCACTTGACGATGCTGAAGAGGGATTTTTGAAAAACTCCTTAAAGGATCGGGAAATACGCCCATTTGGCTTGAGGCGTAGAAATGAGTAATACCCCACACGTATAGTAGTGAAGTGCAGCATCTAAGTGTTTTCCCCTGTTTCGTCGGCAAAAATCTACGGAAAGCGGGGTGTCGGCAAGGATTGCAGGTATAGGACTCTTTGAATACACATCCCAGTGCAAAGAATGCGTCCATTGCAGGCATGATCCACGATGTTCACATGGAATGGGAATAATATGATTCCGAACATTGCTAATGCTAGAGTCTTGTTGAATGTAGACCAGTCCTTCTTTTCAGCTAAAGAGATTAAGTGGTCTTCTATTATAGCCATTTTCCAACCTCCGATATTCCCTTTTCCCTCTAGGGTGGATTGATGAGGAGGCAGTCGTATAATAGTAGCAACCTTACTCACGGCCGTATATACTCCTGAGCAAATGTAGACCCCAACTGACTGAGGCCATCTGACCATGAGTTCATATTCTTCTATGGTTGGTACCAAGTCAAACTGCGAGAACTCGAAGCAGTGTAAATCGGGACTCCAGAAGTGGACCAATGCTCTAACAAATATTGGATCAATGCTGATCTTTAGGAGGTCAAGAATTCTTCCGTAAGACTTCTCAAAGCTAGCATAGACCTCCGGCGGCATATATGTACACAAATGCCTTAACTTCTCTACACGGCATAGAAGGATCTCCACTTTCTTTAATTGTCTATTACCGGATCCCTCCATTATCTAGCAAAATTGAAAATGCATGATATGAGGATGAGTTTTTATAAATGCATGTATGCAAGTGTTTATTTTTCTAAGTATTATCATGTTTTATTCCTAATATGATGCATGATAATACCGGGTTTTCCTTGAAAGAAAAGCTTATCTATATGAATATTTATGGATTTCAATGAAGAGAGTCCTATTTTCTTCCCCTTTTTTATTTTTATGAAGAAAAGGTAATATGAATTATAAGACTTTTGCTAATAATTTTAATTTTGTAACAGAGGTATTTTTATGACTTTAATCTGTTTTTATATTTTTTATGACCCTTTATCTCTTCTGTCGGTCAACGTGGCTACTTAGCTTACAAAGAACCTGAAACCAGGCTAGCTTAACTGAAGACTGTCCGAGATAAAGGTCTTTTATCTTTTCACTTTTTGTGATTTTTAGGGTTTTTCATTTTTTTGTTGTATGATTACCCTATGCTAATGCATCAATACAAATGCAGCAAACAAATGCACACACAATTCGTACATCCACGAGCAGAGCCACGCTTATTTAATCACGAGGTGGGATTTTCCTGCAGAAACGTGCTTGGTTTAGGTGGTTCTAGCTGTTCTCACCAGGCCAAAGGTCCCCAAGGTGCCCCCATTATAGGGACCTCTCAACTCTCAATCCTCGGGTCATGCACGGAACTCCGTGTCGACATCCTTAGACCAAAAGAAGAGAGTTATCACCTTGAGTTGGTGGTTTTCCGACAACGGTAGTAGCCCCGTGTGCCAACTAACCGATCGTATCCGCCACCCACTCCCTATAGGTATTCACTCTTGCCCCCGGTATAGAGGGACCGTTGTGTGCAAGGGTTTTTGTGTGCAATTTATATTTCAAACAATTGCAGAAATAATCATACAGCAGTTATTTAAAGCCATACAATAAAAACATACAGAAGGGTAAAGGCGTAATTTCAAATCTTTGCTTAGTTTGAATTTATCCGTCACTAAATGGGATCAACTCTCTAGCTTCCCCAGCGGAGTCGCCATCTGTCGCCGCCGTCCGTTCCGACGTCCCGGGGGACGTCTCGAACGTTCTGCGAGCGGTCGCGAAAAGATGGTTGAGACTCGCGTTTTTTGTTAAAATTGTGTTCATTGCTTCCGAGGCGCTCAACGCTGAACTGTCCTCTAATAAAAGCAAGGTTTTCGAAAAGGGGTTCTTTTGGAGTCGCCACCAATGTTTTGACTAGAAACATTGGAAAAGGAAAAAAAGGCGTTGATTTTATTAAAAAACCAACTTGGCCATTATAACCAGAGTTGGGTAAGGGAGTTAGTTACGTGTGGGGAAGGTATTAGCACCCCACAATGCCCCTTTCGGGTTCCCTATGACGGATTAATTCATTTAAGTCCAGATTACAAGAAATTACGCGATTACCCTTATTTTATTTATTTAATAAATATGGCTATCTACATGATTTATCTACATTGCATACAGAGGTAAATAAAGCAGTAAAGGAGAAGAGAATTGAGAAAAAAAAAAACCTCCGTAGCAAGCTTTATATTGTAAGTCTTTTACAAAGAGGACGCGTTTCGGTAGTCCTTCGCTCTACAACAACTCTCCTCTCGATTACAGACTCGACTCGACTAAAATTTCTAGAAGAATCGAATGCCGGAATACAAATTCCTTAACTGATTGTTACCTATTAAAGGCAATCAGAAAGATCATTCGAGAGAGGGAGAGAAGAAGACAAGTCCAGGAATTCTCTGGTGTCTGAGGTGTGTGAAATGAGACAAATGAGGCTCCTATTTATAGTATTTTTCGCTGCCTGGGACTTTGGGACGGCCGTCTGGGTTGGGACGGCCGTCCCAAACGCGTTTTTCACGTTGTGGCAATCTGGGACGGCCAGTCTGGGTTGGGACGGCCATCCCAAATGCAATTTAACGAAGGCTGAGACCCCCTGGGGTTTGGGACGACCGTCCCACATTCAGGACGCGCGTCCCAACTGCTTAATTGCAGTTGGGACGGCCGTCCCAACCCTGGGATGGTGGTCTCGGCCTGTTTTGTCCAGTCTTCGCGTTCTGGGACCCCGGGAAGCTTTCCTTTCCTTTTTCGGACATAGATTGATGCCAATGTGTGTCCATTGAAGCTTTATCTTCATATAGGAAGTCTTCTTGGCCTTCATTAAGATGCCGGGCGAGCTTTGTCTTTGTGTAGGAAGTCTCTTTTGGCCTTTATTGTGTGAATGAGTGAACTCCGTCTTTTGTTGTGGGAGGTCCTTCTCGTTTTGGGAAGCCGGATGAACTCTATCTTCGGGCGAAGTTCCTCTAGCTTTTATTTTGAGAGGCCGGGCAAAATTAGGGGTCTACAAGTATAACAGTGATCCTATCATACCTCTATACATAGTTTGATTAACTTCCAAACCTGATTCATCCTTGTCTAGATAGCATGAAGTTCCCATGGGTGTGTTAGCTTCCTTTGAGGTGTCCATTCCAAACTTTTTAAGGATCTCTTTGCAGTATTTGGTTTGAGAGATGAAAATGCCATCTTTAAGTTGCTTGATTTGTAGTCCAAGGAAGAATGTCAATTCTCCCATCATAGACATTTCAAACTCTCCCTGCATTATCTTAGCAAATTCTACACATAACGAATTATCAGTTGATCCAAAAATAATATCATCAACATACACCTGGACCAATAAGATATGTTCTTTAACTTTCTTTATAAATAGTGTAGAATCAATTTTTCCTCTAGAAAAATCATTTGATGTTAGGAAACTACTTAACCTTTCATACCAAGATCTAGGAGCTTGTTTCAACCCGTATAAAGCTTTCTTTAATTTAAAAACATGATTAGGAAAACTAAAATCCTCAAAACCAGGGGGTTGCTCCACATAAACTTCTTCTTTAATAAAACCATTCAAAAATGCACTTTTAACATCCATTTGATATAGTTTAAATTTCATTAAAGATGCATAGGCAAGAAGTAGGCGTATAGCCTCTAACCTGGCAACAGGAGCATAAGTTTCATCATAATCTATACCTTCCTCCTGACAATAGCCTTTTGCAACAAGTCTGGCTTTATTCTTTGTTATGTTCCCATCTTCATCAAGTTTATTTCTAAACACCCATTTGGTTCCAATAACTTGATATGATTCTTCCCTTGGGATTAATTCCCAGACTTGATTCCTTTCAAATTGGTTAAGTTCTTCTTGCATGGCTATGCACCATTGTTCATCTTTAAGTGCTTCCTCAACATTCTTGGGTTCAATTTGTGACACAAAAGCTACAAACATACAAAAATTAGTCATATTTCTTGTTCTTACCCCTTTTGAGATGTCACCTATGATATTGTCCATTGAGAGTCCTCTAGGTTATTGTCATTCTTTTGCTAATTCAGGCATTTGAGAAGGCTCATTTTCTTCCAAATATAATTCATCAAGAGCCTCTCTTATATATTCATCATCACCTACAATTTCTTTATTTGACTCAAGAGGATTTCCCCCAAGGTCTACAATCTCATCAAAGGTAACATGTATAGATTCTTCTATATTCAAAGTTCTCCTATTAAACACCCTATAAGCCTTGCTAGTTAATGAATAACCTAAGAAAATGCCCTCATCAGCTTTAGAGTCAAATTTTCCTAAGTTATCTTTTCCATTATTCAACACAAAGCACTTACATCAAAAAATTTTCAAATGAGCAACATTAGGCTTTCTACCATTAAACAATTCATATGAAGTAGATTTAATTATTGACCTAATGAGCATTCTATTTAAAACATAACATGCAGTACTAACCGCATCAACCCAAAAATACTTAGGAACATTAGATTCATTTATCATAGTTCTAGCAAGTTCCTCTAATCAGCTATTTTTCCTTTCAACTACATCATTTTGTTGGGGAGTCCTAGGAGCAGAAAAGTTATGTAAAATTCCATTTTCTTCACAATAATTTTCAAACTTTTCATTTTGAAACTCACCACCATGGTCACTTCTTAAAACTTTAATTCTTAAGTCTTTCTCATTTTGAATTTGTTTTGCAAATTTTCTAAAGACCTTAAAAGCTTCACTTTTTGTAGTAAGGAAAAATGTCCATGTATACCTAGAGTAATCATCAACAATCACAAGTCCATAATAATTTCCACCAAAGATTTTTATCCTAGAAGGTCCAAATAAATCTAAATGTAATAATTCTAGGGGTTTTGAAGTGGAAATAACATTCTTTGATTTAAATGATGATTTTACTTGTTTACCCTTTTGGCATGCATCACACAATCTATCTTTTTCAAATTTTAACTTAGGCAAACCAATAACTAAGTCTTTTGATATCAATTTATTCAAATGATGCATATTTATATGAGCCGCTCTCTTATGCCATAACCAAGGGTTCTCTTCCTTAGCAACTAAACATGTTATGCTAGACTCATGTAAACAATCCAAATCAATCAAATATATGTTGTTATGCCTAATGCCTTTCAATGCTACATTTTCGGAATCAATCAAGTGTATGGTGCAAAATTTACTTTCAAAAATTACCTTGAAGCCTTTGTCACATAATTGACTTATACTAAGGAGATTATGCTTAAGTCCATCAACAAGTAGCACATCCTTGATCTCCAAAGTGTTTGCACCGCCTATGTTTCCAATTCCAAGGATCTTCCCTTTGTTGTTGTCCCCATAAGTTACATATCCTTGTTCCTTAGCTTTGAAACTCACAAATTTAGATTTATCTCCGGTCATATGTTTTGAGCATCCGCTATCAAGATACCACATAGACTTCTTTGATTTGGAAGTTTCCTACAAAACAAGAATATAGTAAAATTAGGTCCCCACAACTTTTGGGTCCTTGGGGTTAGAGACATAACAATCTATTTAACTATAGGAACCCAAATGAATTTACCTTTAGGTACACCGAAATGTTTAATTTTACATCTAATTGACGTGTGACCTTGTCTCATGCAATAAAAACATACTTTTGATGTGACATTTCTAACCATAGATGCTCTAGTTCCTTTTTCTACCCATACTCTTTTCTTTTTAGTTTTAGACTTTTTCATAGAAACTTGATGATTTACATTATTTTGAACAAAAATAGTTTTATCCTTCTTAAGATCACTTATTTCCATTTCGGCTTTATCAAGTAAATGATTTAGGATATCTATGTCATATTCATGCTCTTTACAAGTTTCACATGCTAAATTCTTATCCTCATCTAAACATACAATTTTCGTGTATAATACCTCTTTTTCTTCTAAACATGTAATTTTCATTTTTAAAGAGTCAATTTCCTTTTCGGATCTACTTAAATTCTTCTTTACAACTTTATATTCATTCTTCAAGTTCTTAAAAGCACTAAACAATTCATTATAAGCATTTTGCAATTCATCATAGTTATTATCCTCATCACTAGAAGATGTGTCAGAATCACTTACCTCAAAATCGGATGATATGTTGTCATTTGCCATTAAGTAAATGTTTGCTTCTATTTCCGAGTCACTTGATTCCGAACTTGAGTCACTGTTTTCCCAAGCAATGTAAGCTTTCTTCTTGAAGTGCTTTTTGCCTTTAACTTCATCGTTCTTCTTATTTGGACATTCGGTCTTTACATGTCCTACTTCACCACAACCATATCATTTTATATTTACGGAAGAATTTTCCCTTACCTTTCCTTTACCTTTGAAGGGATGTCTTCCTTTTGCTTTCATGAATTTGGTGAACTTCTTTATCATTAGACTTAATTCTTCTTCTTCATCGTTTGAGTCTTCTTCTTCCCTTTTATTTTTACCTTTTGAGATTTCGGTTTTGAAGGCTAGATTCTTCTTTTGAAATTGACCTTCTTCTTCGTTTAACCTTCCAAGCTCTAACTCATGTTCTCTAAGTTTTCCAAAGAGCGTCGCCATAGACATAGTGGCAAGATTTTGTGACTCCGAGATGGCCGTCACCTTAGGTTGCCATTTCCTATCCAAAGATTTCAAAATTTTAACATTCAATTCATCAACGTCAAAGATTTTACCTAGTTCAGTGAGATGGTTCACGATATGAGTGAAACGCTTTTGTACGTCAAATATCGTTTCGCCTGGTTGCATCCGGAACATCTCGTATTCTTGGATTAGAGAATTTTTGCGTGCTCTTTTAACGTCGTCAGTTCCTTCGTGGGTCACTCTAAGCATTTCCCACATTTCCTGTGCACTTTTACAAACAGAAATTCTATAAAACTCGTCAAGGGTTAGAGCAGATGAAATAATATTTCTAGCCCTAACGTCAAATTGGGCTTTCCTATTTTCTTCTGCAGTCCATCTAGAAAAGGTTTAAGAACGTCAATACCGTTCTCGTAATTTTAGGAACAAATGGACTGTTTAAAATAGCATCTCAAACGCCTCTATCAACAGACTCTAAAAATATTTGCATACGTACCTTCCAGAAAGGATAATTTTGACCCGCAAAAAGTGGGGTTCTGTTGATAGACGCACCTTCGACAAAAGTTTGATTTTGTTCGGCCATTTTCGAAAATTTGAATGACTATCAAAGCAAGCTCTGATACCACTTGTTAGAATCGTGCAGCGGAATGTTCGCGTGATCGGACAAAAAACCAAGAGGGGGGGTGAATTGGTTTCTTAATAAAAATTAGGTTTTCAAAATTTTCCTCAAATTTTACCGATTAAAAACTGTGTAAATGTAAATAGAGAAGAGAAGAGAATCTTACACAGGAGATTTATACTGGTTCGGATCAAAAAACCCTACGTCCAGTTGCTAATCACTCAAATAGAGGATTAACGCTGTCACTATAATCAAGTTGTTACAAGCAAATTACAATTGAAAAGATAAAGATAAGAAAACACCTCTCTTTAAATCCACAAGAGATGATGAACAACTTTCCCTAGAGACGGCACAACACACAATCCACTAAGAACTCCACTTAGTGATTCTTATCGCTTCTAGCCCACACCAGGTTCCAAAAGCCCCTTTTCCTTGCAACAAACAGTTCTCTGGCACTCACAGCACTTAACTTTTGTATGGAAAAGGTTGATCTTATTTTCTGAGTGCCATAGAAGAGTTTAAGTAGAGAAATTAGGGTTTGGGAATTGGGATTTTCGGAATTAGGTTTCTTGGAAAAAGGGTTTTCGAAAATAGTTTTGATTTGAAGTTAAAAATCAAAATCTGACTGAAATAATCGATTAAAAGAAGTATTAATCGATTAAAACAGAGCCAAATATCAACAGAACCCAAACCTCTCTGTTTTAATCGATTAAAAGGTGGTTTAATCGATTAAATCGCTCGATAATCGATTAAAAGTTGGTTTAATCGATTAAACCGATGAGTTTTTACGTAAAATGATTTTTCTCACTGTTTTAATCGATTATTTCCCTATTTAATCGATTAAAGCCGAGCCTGGATGATAAATTTGAGCTTTTTGAAGCTTCTAAGGTGCAAACTATGTACTGGCTATCTTAAACTCTAATATTACAGACTCAATCTAATTGAAACAGAGTTATTACAATACAAAACAAGTCTTCAACACTCTAAGTCTTTGTGTTCTTGAATCATCATCAAAATCAACAATCTTCATGTCTATCAAGTGCAGCATCAAGTCCTTGAATGTTCAACAATTTACATTGAATTTCAAACTATATCAAATGGATGTTAAGAGCGCTTTTCTAAATGGTTTTATCAAAGAAGTATATGTCGAACAACCTCCTGGATTCACAAATTTTGAATTTCCAGATCATATATTCAAATTGAAGAAAACACTTTATGGATTGAAGCAAACTCCCAGATCTTGGTATGAAATGTTAAGTCAATTTCTTATTAAAAGCAACTTTAATAGAGATAAAGTGGACTCAACCTTATTCATTAAAAAAGCTGGTAAGAATTTGTTATTTGTACAAATATATGTGGATGACATTATATTTGGATCTACTAATTCTGCTCTATGCAAAGAATTTTCAATTAGCATGTAACAGGAATTTGAAATGTCAATGATGGGTGAGCTTACACTCTTTCTTGGTTTGCAAGTAAACCAAGCTAATAATGGAATCTTTATACATCAATCCAAGTATTGTGCTGAATTGTTGAAGAAATACTCAATGGATAATTGTAAGGAATCCATAACCCCAATGGCTATAAAATGTTATCTAGACAATGATGTAAAAGGTAATGCGGTTAATCAAACTATGTATAGAGGTATGATTGGATCACTTCTATACTTAACATCTAGTCGTCCTGATATCAGGCATAGTGTGTGTGTTTGTGCACGATTTCAATCTGCTCCTAAGGAATCTCATTTAGTTGTTGTAAAAAGAATTTTGAAATACTTAAAAGGTACTATAAATCTTGGACTATGGTATCCTAGAGGAACTGAACTAGTTTTAACAGGTTACAGTGATTCATATTTTGGGGATGCAAAATAGATAGGAAGAGTACTAGTGGAACATGTCACTTACTGGGGTATTCTTTAGCATCATGGCATTCTAAGAAACAAACATGTGTTGCATTGTCCACTACTAAAGCTAAATACATAGCTGCAAGTAGTTGTTGTGCTCAATAAATTTGGATCAAGAATCAGTTAGAAGATTATGGTATACATTTAGAACATATTCCTTTGAAATGTGATAGCACTAGTGCCATAAATCTAACTAAGAATCCAATTATGCATTCTAGAATGAAACATATAGAAATTAGACATCATTTTATCAGGGATCATGTAATTAAAGAGAATTGTAAAATTGAGTATATTAATACAAATCAACAATTAACTGATATTTTTACTAAACCTTTGCCTAGGGAAAGATTTTATACTATTAGAATTGAATTAGGCATCCAACATATAAATTCCTCTGATTAAAAATTGATTTGCATAAAATCTGATAGAAACGATCGATTAATATTTGACATAATCGATTAGATCACCTCTAGGATGTTAAAATAACCGATTAAAAATAAAATAATTGATTAAATTAGGACTTTCAGAATTTTATAAGATGCACTGATAATCGATTATCAGCTTATATAATCAATTAAATAACCTTCTTCAGAATCTGGTGCATGTTCTATTAATCGATTATCCACTTATATAATTGTTTATCATACGTACATAATTAATTCTCTGCACACTTCACTTTACTAACTTCATCTTCACACTCTCTCATCCTCCTTCAAGTATCCCATTCAAAATCCTAGCCTCCATTACTGCCAGAGCTACTCTTTTACTTGAAACTCTTCTTCTTACTCTGATCAAATGGCTTCCACTGCAAAACCAAAGAGAATGAAGAGAACTGCTTCCAAAAGACCTCCAAGACCCACTTCTGTAGAAGGTTGGGTTAATGATGATGAATAGATAGAAGAGTTTCTCATTCATTGAAAGGAAAGAAGATTGATTACCTATAAGTATCTCTCTACCTCTTTCTTTAGACAAAATGGTTTTTATTTCAAGATTTATTAGTATATCAAGAACTAGAGAAGTTCATTAAGATGAACGGGGTATTCTACCCTGATTTGGTCAAGGCTTTCTACTGCAACTTAAGAACCATAAATGGAGTCATTCATTCTAAAGTTAAAGGGATATATATAGTCTTAGATGAATAAATTTGGATAAATGTTGTTGGTGTTACAATAGGAGGTGAAAATGTGACAAATGGATTTGAGAATTTTAATAAGTTAGTTGTGTTTAGATCCTGTCTTAGGAATCCAAATACTACCAGCATTTATAAAACTGGTGCTATGAAGAAGGATGAAAGAATGTTAGCTTTTGTGATAACTTGGATTCTTATTTCTAGGGGAGCAATCATGCTCAGCTAACCTCTGAGGATATGTACATCATACATGCTCTCAAATCTAGATTTCAAATTGACTGGCCCACAATTATCAGTGATAACATGCAGAAATCTTATAGGCATCCTCTTTATCCATTACCTTACTCTGTGTTTCTGTCTAAAATGTTTGAATATGTTGGTGTTAATGTGGATGGAGAATCTTTCACCACCATGAGCCATGCCAATTCCATAGGAAATTTTTTCTTCACCATATGGGATTGGCTAAGAAAGATGATGGATGGTTCTTCAAAGATGACAAAGAATTTGTTGAGGAAGGTGTAGAACCTATTAATGTTTATATTCATGCCTCCTTTGCTAGGAGTAATTTTTCTGCCTTTGAACAGAGTATGCTAGAAAAGTTGGATAAAATTCATCTATGACAACAGGACAAACATAAATATTGTTGCTCTAGATTTGATGTGTTGGATGATCAAGTTTCTTCCATTATAACTATGTTACAACATGAACAAGATGGTACTAAAATAGAAAATGATGAAAATGGTAGTGATGGAACTGTTCAACTATCCTCCAACAATGATGAATGATGCTTTCTTTTTAATCATATGTTAAAATTTGCATGAACTATTTCTTTGTTGCATTGTAATATTTGACTTATACATTTTTTGGTATGTAATTAACTACTATTTTAACTCTTTATCTGATATTATATTTCCTTTTATGCTATTAATCTTCCAATTGCATGTTTAACTCTTTTTTTATTAAGTCCAAAAGGGGGAGAAGAATATTAATGGTTGATACTGTTATTTGGTTATACTAAATAAAGGAGAATCTATGTTTTACTTTATTGGTTGGCCATCATAAAAAAAGGGGGAGATTGTTGATGAAGAAGGAAGAGTATTTACTTTTTCATGATGTCTATGATATATAAGTAGTTAGTGTGGATAGTTTGTATAAAACCAAATAATCTAAACTTTGAAGGTAAAAATAATCAAATATATTAAAATTGAAACTGTATTAATTGGTTAGATAAACACTTAATCGATTATATGACTTAAAATTAAGTTTTCATAACATGCGCTATTAATCAATTATGTGGTCCCTTAATTGATTATTTGCCTAAATCTTAGTTATATTGATACCTAATCGATTATCTGAGACAATTACAACAATTTTCTTTTTATAAAAGGATGCAAACTTTCTTCTATCAAAAATATCTTAAAAAAACGAATTAAAGCAATTAGAAAGAACATGAGGACATTAATAAAAAAGTGTAATTCTGGAAAATGCTTTGAAGATCAAATTCAAAGAAAGGTTGTTTGGCTATAGGGTGTATTGTTGTGTGAATCTAAGGTGAATTTGTTTCATATTTTTCTTATATGAATCTTGTATTGAATTTTGATGTATGTGAGACTAGCTACATCAATTTAACTTGAAAATTGTGAGGAGAAACATTTTCAAGTATTGTGATCTTGATAAAAGGTTGTTGTAAATCAAGATCTTTAGATTAGGTAGTAATCTTGTTTAAAGTAAAAAAAGAAAAAACTCTAGATTAAGGTTGTTTTGTTAAAATTGGATTTAGATTCAAGAAGAATCGAACCAAGTATAAATTTGTGATTTTTTTTCTTCTCACTATCTTCATATTCTTGTTTTCTAAAAACTACTATAATTCTTCTGTAGTTGATTATATATATATATAAAAAAAAACTCTTTCATAATTGATTAGATTTGAAAAGATTTTGAATATTGAATTCACCTTCTTTTGGGAAAAGTTTTGTTATTAACATTTTAATAACAATTTTTTATATAAATCAAATGACTTTTTTTTGTAAGATTTTTACATTATGTATTTATAATATTGCATTTTAATTTTAAGAAAATGTTATATTTTAAAATATTTATATCTCTATTTATTTTGAATTTAAATTTATTTTGATGCTATTATAATTTACTTAATAGATGATTAAGTGACTTAGGAAAAAAGAAAGAAGTGCTAGATAGTATGCTTGAGATGTGAATTCAAATTTATAGAAATAATTATTTAATAAAAGAAAATATATTAATATTATGTACATAACATGGTAAGATGAGTCAATTTATCTAGTCTCATTTCTAGTTTATTAAAAATGAGTTGGATTGATCTATCGTATTCATAATAAAATATAAATCTTAATCTACCCAATTAAAAAGTGAGTTGAGGAATTAGTTTAATAATAAAATATAAATCTTAATCCATCCAATTAAAAAGTGAGTTGAGGAATTAGTTTAAATTTATTTTGATGTTATCATAATTGAGGTGACTTAGGAAAAAAATTTAGTATGGTTGAAATGAGAATTCAAAATTATAAAAAATAATTATTTAATAAAAAACATTTTAAACCTATATATAGAAAAAAAAGTTAAATCATTCTTTTTATTCTTCTTTAGTTTGTTCAATATTTTTTATTTAACTTGTTTAATTAGTTTCTTTATGAAAAATAATGATTAGAACTCTTGTTTTATAGAACTTGGTTTTAGAAATTAAAGAATCAAACTCAGAATCAAAAATTAAATTAAAAGAGGAGAAAAAGAGTATTTGGGAAAAAAATAGATTTTCGTTTTTCTGGATTTCTTTAAAAATATATATATATATATATATATATATATATATATATATATATATTTACCATTATAATAGTTTCTTACAATATTAATATTTTATTCTAAAACAAATTTGTGTAGAATGTTAAAAGTTGAGGTTTGAATGTAAAGGGAACAGCGGAGTAATTTCCTAAAATAAAATAAATTAAGGACATGTTATTTGCATCAGTGTTTGGGTGAAGACTCAGCAAGTGTCTGAATAGTAGATCAGATCCTCATCTTCCATTCCATTTTCCTTTATAACGTCCTCGTTCTTTTCAACAAACCCCATCAGATCCTGTCAGATCCGATCCTCTTCCGATTGGGATCACCGCCGAGTCCATGAGCACGCCAGCGATTTCTGGGGTAACCCTTTGCTATCTCATCCATCAGATTCTAGAAACTTCTCCAAGTTTCGAACCTTCCCCATTTTAATTTCCATTTATTTGATTAATTTTTGGTGGCAGGGCACGGGTCCCTTCACCGGGTTCACTCGGTTATGCAAGGGCCTTGCGGTGGTTCTGGTTTGCAGTCACATTACGGTTCAGTTTTTACCTTCAGCCGTTAACTACCTCGCTCTTATTCCCGCCAGGTACCACATGTTGCACTTTGCATAATTAATTAAAATGTATTTACGATTTGTTTAGTTCGAATAGTATTGGTTTTAGTCGTCGAAATTTTAAAGCAGGGTTGTGTAGTGGAGGGTGGAACATAAAATCGCGAGGTGGAGATACATAACTCTGTGTGATTGTAATGATGATTTTTAGATCCTACTTAAATTCTAGAATTTTGTTCGAATATGTATATATGTGCATGTAAGCTGACATTGATTAGGGAAATAGTATTTCAATGGCATGTAACGCGTAATTATGGGTTTGTTTTAGATGAACTTCTTCACAATAACTTCTAGAGGAGAAAATAAGAAGGAAAATTGAAATAAACTTCTGTATGAACTAAAATTGCCTTATCTTCAAGTTAAAGAAGACAAAAAGAAAATTGAATAAAATATATGAAATAACTTCTACAAACAAACTTATGTATAAACTAAATGTTGGATATGGGAACAATAATGTCAATTTTTCTAAATTTTTTCTCCTAGAAATGCTTATGGAGAATCACATGCAAACAGGCACTAAACTTCAATTGGAAACACTAAAAGATGGTTGCATATAGTCGGATGATCATAACTTCGGCTAAAGTTACAAGTTAGTGACTCTTAATGCAAATGGCATAAGTATTTGACAACTTATTAACTTAAAGACTAATAGAAGGAAGTGGATGCACACTAGCAGCATTTCCACATGAATAAATTTTCGCAACTGTAAAACAGTTGAATCACTTAAAACTGTGTTATTGTAATGATGATTGTGAGATTCTAACAGAGGTGATCAATGTTTTTGGAATGGTGATTTTGCTCTCAAAAGGAGCACCAAAAGAGGTAATCTGATGTGAAAATAGTTCAAAGTATTATTCACAATCCTTGTTGGTGACAGTTGAAAAAAATAAAAGAAAAGGGAAGAAGGAATTGACACCTGTACTACTAATGACATACTGAAAAAAAGAGATAATATTGTGGTGCTTGAATATTACACATATATTCTATTTATAAAATAGTCAAGGTACAATCATAATTACATGGAGAATCAATCAAATCCCTAATTTAAAATAAATGACACCTACAAATATTATAATGCATGAAATATGTAAAAAATGTCGTTTAATTCCATTATTTTGTTATATTAATCTAAATTATTTTCTTTTGTTTCATGTTAAAATTGTAATGCTTACACAGAGTCTTATTGTGAGTGAATAACTCCTTTAGTTGTAACATTGTTAGTTATTTATAACTGTCTTATTCTGTTTGTCAGTATAGCTGTCACTGTCAGGTTGCTTGTAATACAGTTACAACTGTCATTGGATATTAGTCAGTTGTTGTAACTATTTTCATCTCTCATCAGTTAGATGAGCTTATGTGGTCTATATATAGTTGTGGTAAACAGAAGTCCGTCACTTGTTACTCTAATATTCTAAGATCTGTTTATTTACTGTTTTTAAAATGAGTTTTTAAGTTTTTAAAAACTGTTTTTATTTTTGTATTTCAAAAACTGAAATCAAAATTGATAAGATGTGTTTTATGTTTTTAGTTTTTTATTTTTATTAATGGTATCATGGGATGTGGATGTACTTGGATCATCGTGTCATCTGGGCAGAGGTTGCACTGCCTACCGCACTGTGTGAGCATCCTCATCCCTTAGATCCACTGTAAAGGTCAAGATGATTGCAGATTCGTGTTGAAAAAGTTTGTAAAACAGTTTTTGCTAACAAATTTGTAAAACAAGTATTTTCATTTTCTCATTTTTAAAACAGTTTTGGAAACTAAAATTATCAAACAAGTTTTTTTTTTTTTTCAATTTCTTTTCAATACAATTATTTAAATTGATTACTAAAACTGTTTTTAAAAACTGAAAAACAAGCTAAAATGAAGAAGCCCTCAATACACAATTTTCATTTCTGTATTCATTTTTTCTCTATTGCAGATACAAGTGTAAGTATGCTAAGCTACGAAATACCGATAAATGGATATTTTCCTTTCTAGCTTTTCATTTATAGTAGAAATATATAGCATGGTACAAGAGCGAATCATTGGCTATCTGCACTTTTAGGTACCAGAAAAGGAATCTAGCAAAAATGAAAAGCACTACTAGCAGTTATAACCAATTCCCATGTCATCTAGAACTATACTGAATCAAACAAAGTAGTTGCTTGGTCACTTTGTAATTCTTTTGGCCCAAGTGTATTGGGCTGTGTTTTTATCAAATAAATATATCTAAAACTAGATTAAAAATGTAAGGACTCAAGGTTGAGCCATGATGTAAACTTATCTTCATAGGAAACCCTTTAGAGTTTTGCTTCCGTAAGTTTTCACACTTGTAGTTATACCCCATCATACATGTCTTGTACACCTAGATATTAGCTACGCAAATACATTTTTTTTCCAAATCCTTCCACAACATTTCTCTTGGCACTTGATTATATGCTTCTCTATGTCAATAAAAACTATTTGTAAGTCTCTTTGCTTCAATACCTTTCTATCAACCCCTCTGAAATACATATATCGTCTGTTGTAGACATTCTGTAATAAATTCTAATTGATTTTCTACAATACTAGTCTCCTTTTAATCTGTGTTCAATTACCTTTGCACATAATTTTATAGTGTCGTATAAGTTCTACTTGCTTGTAGTTTATACAATTTTGCACATGTTCATTCAGTTCCTAATTTATGAGAATCTTTTCTTCTCAAATGGCCTGCAGTGGGTCAGCCCTAATTGATACATCTTGAATCCCAAACAATGTGGAGGATTATATATTAATTTACACTCACATTTTTCACTAGATCTTAGTTTACAAATTACAATCCATCTCTTAAGCTAATCTTTATTAGGAGTTTTAATCCACCCTATCCTCCATGCTTCAACTCAGAAATTTTCAATGGCCTCTTCAAGCTAGAATGAATACTGTACGAACCTGGAAATTATCAGTTAAACTTAAACTCAAAGCGACTAGCACAACATACTACTTGATATCTCAAGATCTTTAAATACAATGAGTGAGTAACAATGATCAGATTTCAAAACCACTCGAAAGTCAAAACACATATACACAAGTAACAAATTACAGTGCAAGAGAAACATCTATTTGTTCTAAAACGAAGCTGTTATACAAAGACGTCAAAACACATAAATTAGAACTGTGACACTTACAAATAGACAGAGAAGATTTTTGAAAAATCCAATAACTGTTCAGTAATTAAAACCTTTTCCCATTTTTGTTATACAAATATAGGTAGAAGGAAAGTTTTAAAACTTATAATATCTATCTGCTAACATCATTTCCTAGTTTTTAGGAATGGGTTGTTTTGCAGACCACAAAATCATCAAATTCAGGTTTTTCTAGATTCTGTTAATATATATATATATATATATATATATATATATATATATATATATATATATATATATATATATATATATATATATATATATATAACTGAATCAGTAGTAATCTCATTTGACTATTGTGCTTGTTTAGTTCTTTATATAAGTATGATTATGTGGCTTACCTTTCCATAGATATTTCAAAATTCTTTTTCAGAACTTATTTCTCTGTTCTGTTCATTTTGCAGGACAATCCCATTTGCCTGGAATCTTATTACTTCTGGTTATGTTGAACAATCTGTATATGGGGTATGCACATACAGTTATTACCTGATTTGTAAATCTTGCTTTTAAGAAAAACATCACAATTAATAGTTTGTATAATTTTATAGGTAGTGATCAGCACATTGGGTCTCCTGTTTATTGGGAAGGTGCTTGAACCTATATGGGGCTCCAGGGAATTCTTTAAATTCATCTTTGTGGTTAATCTTCTAACTTCAGTATGTGTATTCATCACTGCTATTGCCTTATACTACATTACAAGGCTGGAGACTTACCTGTATGTATATAATGTCATCCGAGATCCATTTTTTCTATCTTCTGTTCATGATGTTTTGTCTTATTTTTTGTTTCGTGTATTATATTTCTCTCTTTCCCACACCTTGTGTGCTGCATTGTGTCTCCACTTTAAATTAAAAGCTAGATGGAGGCCGATTTGAAATGTGATTAATTATGCTCTTTTGGCTTTGACATATAGGAAATATTGTTTGTTTAGGATATCAGCTAAAACCAATATGTATTAATAATAATTAGACTGGTAGTTTGGTTTTGGTGATCCGGCCTTAGGCTATCTGTTGAATCTTAACACATGCAATTTTCTTTCCATCATGAACAAATTATTTTGATCTTAATATCCTCTTTGAATGTTGTAGTTATATGCCACTTTCTGGATTTCACGGAGTTATATCTGGTTTCTTGGTTGGCATCAAGCAAATTATGCCAGATCAAGAGCTTCCTTTCATCAAGATAAAAACAAAGGTTTGATACTCTTACCTCCACTTATTTGTTGCTTACCAGCAATAATAGGCTTATGGAAATGCTCTAAATTTGTTGCCTCTGACATCTCTTCAGTGGTTGCCATCTATTACTTTATTGCTTTGCATTGCTATTGGCTTCTGGACACAAGACGCTACTGCATATCTTCCTACCATTATATCTGGCACATATATTAGTTGGATTTACCTTAGATACTGGCAGAGGAAACCAGAAACAAAACTTAGGGGTGACCCAAGTGAGGATTTTGCTTTCTCCACATTTTTCCCAGAATTTTTAAGGTAATTGCAGCTCTTAATTTTTCAGAAAAAATAAGTGATCAATTATTGTATTTTCTTTCTAAAATTTTAGAAACTTTTATTTATTTTTTTAATTATTTTTTACGTTTTTGCTACCTTGTAGACCGGTTATAGACCCTATTGCATCAATTTTTCACCGAATGCTCTGTAGAAGATTTGATACTTCAAATGATGGTCAAAGCTACACTCTGGAAAGTGAGCCTTTACCAGGTTCAGATTCAATTGAGGCATCTAGAAGAAGGTAATTCTAGATAGCCCGATGTTAATTTTGATTGGATCAGTAGTATATATTACAAGATGAAATTGCTCCTTTAAAGCATGTCATGAGGGAAAATCAAACAAAATAAATAATAATAAAATTTGCATATTTGGTTGCTTTATTTTCCTTTCTTTTAGATAGATATATTATTAAAAGAACAGACAAGTTGTTCGTAAATATTCCGAGTGCAGACTTTTTCTTAATTTATTTTATCTAAAATGGAAATTATTTTTTATTGTCAAATTTCTAGTTGTCATGTTATCTATCTGCATTATTCAGACCAACAGTGAAGCATTACTTCCCGAGATTAGATTCTTATTTTGTTCAATATTTTGATAAAACATTGTAACACTTCCAAATGGCCGTCTTTTTTTGTTTCTTTATCGGGGACAGTGGGGGTGATTCTTTTTGTTTCCTTGTCTTCATATTTTAGCATTCTTTTCAGATTTCGTAAACAGCAATAAGAACTGTTGCAATCATTTTTCATTTTTCTGCATAAAATAACTTGGCATGGCAACTGGTACTGTTGATTGATGCAGAGAAAGAGGTGCTCGAGCACTGGAAGAACGATTGGCTGCAGAAAGGTTGGCTGCTGCACGACGTGAGTTGCAAAGAGAAGCGGAGGAAAATGTATAATTCAGCCAATATCAAACTATTAGGAGTGATTGATATTTCATGAGGTGGTACAGTAATTAATTAGAAATTTTTGTTTAGGTCAAGGAAGATTTAATGTGCATTTTGCCTTGGACTATGAGCTTTACCAAACCAAAGGTCTATCTTTCTTTTGTCAGATAAATATAATCTACTTTCTTTATAGTTTTTATATATATTATTTTAATTTTTTTAGTTTTTACTGTCTAAATTCAGGGATTAATATATATATATATATATATATATATATATATATATAATGAGTTTTTAATATAAGGATAATAAAGTAGTGTTTGTTCAACTATAAAAATAAAGTATAATTAAATGAAGTTGATTTTGGCTAATCTTGTCAAACTATTGTGGGAGGCAAGTCCATATTCTCTCCTTGTAAAATTTCTGTTTTAAAATCTTACTGTTTAACACTTAAGCATGATTCTGGTTTTTCTAATATACTTATTTTTTATAATATTTATATCATCGTTTAGGTCCTGGTAAAAAAATTTCTAATTTGTTATAACATTATAAATAAAATGCAACATTATTAAGACATGATATTACATATTAAATAAAGTGATGTGATATTTTTATATGTAGCATTATTATTAAAAGATAAAATTCTGACATGAAAAATAAAAACAATTAAAATTTTATATCATAAGGACCAAAATATAAAATAGGTAATAATTTATATAATTCTGACATGAGGAAAAGAGATCATTTGACTACAACCAAATTGCCTAAAATTCACTAGTTGGTAGGAAAATAACTCCATATCCTTGGTTTGGCAACCAACTAGAGGAAGGCTTTATTGGGGTTCTTGAATGAATCTTGAGAAGTTTTGGTTGCAGAAAAGCTTGATTCTTGAGGAACTCTACTCCTTGGCTGATGTTTTGGTGCAGTTAACTGTTGTTTGATAGCTGGGAAGGTTGGGAATTCAGTGGCAAGGTGAGAGGAAGGAGTTGAAAGCAAAGAGGTATGGTGAAGGAGGTCGGTTGTAAGGTTTACTACCTCTTGAAAGGTAAACAAAGGCTTCCTGGGGGAGTGTATCTTTACTAAACCAAATTGACTTATTGCGAATAGGTCAAATTCAAGAAGATAAAGTTTCTTTTGTGTTTTCTTATATCTAAGCCCAAAATTTAGATTTGATGATTTGAAATTATTTGTATGGAAAATTTGGTGAATCCTATATTTAATTTGAATATCACAAAATACAAAATGTTTGTGAAAAAAATAAAATATTATGAATGTCTTTAGTATCCCTTAATTATTAGTTATCAAATAAGAAATAATAGATTATGCTTTAGTACTATAATGAGAGATAATTAATTATGCTTTATTTACATAATCAATGTTATTTAAATTATGTAACTTATAAAATGCAAATTAGTTATGCAAACTTTAATTTTATTATTCAAATAAATACAATTTTTCTTATTTGCATTAAAAACAATTGTACAAAATATTATTAAAATAAAATTATTAAAATATAATTTAATGAGTTATAATTATTTATAATAAATATATTAATTGTTACATTAATTAATCATTTATAATATATTTTAATTTTACAATATATAATTTATATTAACAATTAAACCCTTAAAATTATAATTATTAAAATTTTAAGTTTGAATTTTGAATAATATTTTTTGAATATATTTTAATTAATTGTAATTTTTAAATTAAGTGAAGTTAGTTTTATTATTTATTTTTATTAATATTTTAAATTTATTTTATATTCAAATAGTTGTCAAGTTGAAAAAAAGATCATGACAAGGAATAATTTTGAAAGAAATATTTTAAAAGTATAGATAATTTGCGAATAAAAATTTAAAAAGGAAAAATTATGATATTTTCAATTTTAAGTAAAATTCAATAAGATTTAAACAATTTTATTCTTTGTGAAAATTTAAATAAAAATTATAATTAATAGAAATTTAAAAGGAAATGATATTTTTAATTATAATTAAAATTTGGTAAGATTCAAACAATTTTATTGGTATAATTTGTAAATAATTTAAATAAAAATAAGTAAAATTGATAAGCAGGAAGAGTGATGGTGATGAGTACAATTTTTAAGTAATAAATAGGGTGTTTATTATAAATAAGATGAGAAAATACAAGAAAAATTTCCATTATACATGAAAATATTCATTTATACAAGTGTGAAAGTTCACTTCCAAGGATTTAAGAGACGAGAGGAGATGAATAAAACCCAAAAATAATCCTCTCCTTTCTCATCAAGGTCGTGGCCTTCTCACTTTTGAGTCTATGATGTTATTTTGCCCCTAAAATGGTACCAATGTCCAAGTGTAATTAGTTGCTAGAGCTTTAAATTCTGCTTCCATGACTGCTTTCCATCTTGGATTGACTATTGTTTCATTGATATTTTTCTAGTTCCTTGTCCTTTGTGTGTGTCTCTATCAGCCCTACATAGGGCAATTTTGGCTTGTAAATCCCTACCTTGCTTCTGGTTTGAATCTAGTGCGTGTTATCTTGCTCAGCCTATTGGTTATTATCTTCTAGTGTGTCCTTTGCTGGGCCTTCTACAATTGGTGTTTCATTTACCTATGAGGTTACCTCATCTGCATTGATAGAGATATCATTGAGCACTGATTGATCTTCATTGGCAGCTAAGTCATTGAGAGTTGATTGATCTTCATTGACAGCTAAGTAACCTTCCTAATGATGGTTCACCTCACTATTAATTGAGGTGAATGTATGACTTGTAGTGGTTCCTGTAGGACAAGATGAAAGAATAATAGGTATTATTCTAGTTAGAGTTTTTAACAAATTTCTTGTGTCAAGAAAGCCATCATGAAATGGAAAATGGTTCTCATTGAAGACCACATGTCTTGAGACAAAAATTCTTCTATGGAAGTTGAGACACTTATATCCCTTGTGAGATTTGTTGTATCCCAAGAACATACACTGTGTAGTGTGGAATTAAAGTTTGTGTTGATTGTATGGTTTGAGGCAAGGATAAAAGGCATAATCAAAAGGCCTTAAGGCATCATAGTCAGGTTTGTTGGGAATTTTTAGGTTTTTGTGTATATGTGTATTTCTGATATATCATGTGGGTATATTTCTATTCATGTACTCTATGTATATATAGAGTAAAAATATTACAAAATATCAAATATCAATAATATCTCAATCATAACTGTCTAAATCAAAATAATAACCTAACATCTTTTTACCTTCTATCTTAAAAGATAATAAAATTTCTTAATACCTAATTTAAATAAAAGATAATAAAGTAATATTCTCAACATTCCTCCTTACTTTAATATCTATTTATTTGAATTTGATAAATTTTTTTTGCTTATAATTTTTCCTCCTTTTTTGTTTGTATTTCTTGTCATCTTCTTTCTTGTATGAGATCACATCTTCATTCAACTTCACTTTCTTCATCAACATATTTCTTACTTTATCAACTTCATCTCCTTTGTTTCTTTCAAACTTCTTCATGGTAGTACCGTTGACTCTTTGATGGAAGTTGGAAATGATTTCTTCATATACATATTTATTTTCCTCCTTAACATCAAGTTCCTTCAAGAAATCTTCTTCGTGTTTTTTCTCTGACTTTTCTTTTATATCTTCGTTTGTAATCAACTCTTCTTTCATAAAATCTAAAGTGAAAATTTTTCCTTTCATATGAACTTTGAATATTTTCAAGTTATTTGTATCTTTAATCACCAAAGTTTGTGGTCAAGAGATACCTTATAACTTTTCCAAATAATTGAGCAACACTTAACAAATTATGATTAATATGAGGAACATATAAAACATCAAAAGTTAATTTGATACCCAAATAACTTTTAAGTGCAATTGTTCCTGTATCTTTCACGTCCATTTGTTCTCCATTACTGATTCTCACTTTAGAAATATATGATTCTTCAAACTCTTTGAAAAATTCTCAATCATGAGTCATGTGATTTGTACAACCACTGTCTATAAGTCAACTTGTGGATTTGTTATTTGTAGAGCAGGTTGATGCAAGGAGAAGTACCTCTTCTACCCTATCCTCTATAACTTGAATGACTTCCTGTGGTTTTGATTTGCATATCTTTTCTATATGTCTCAATTGACCACATTTGTGACATTTCACATCAGGTCTCCACGACACTTGTTGGGTGTGTGATTATTTTTCTTGCAATAAGGACAAACATAAAATACTTGTGATTTTGTACCTTTGTTGTTCTTGGCTTGGACAAAACCTCCATCATGATATAGTAAAGAACATTCACCAGCAACATGATCTCTTATCATCAATCTTCGTTGCTCTTGCGCTTGTAAAGCACGTAGCACTTCTGCCAAAGTAATATTATACAAATCTTTTGTGTTTTCCAATGATGTAATAGATGCTTCATATCTCTCTAGCACAGTTACCATAATTTTCTCAACTATTCTGGAATCAGGAAACTCCTTTCCTAACAATATTATTTTGTTAGCAATACTCAACAATTTGTTTGAGTATTCATTAATTGTTTGAGACTCTTGCATCTTTTGTATCTCAAATTCCCTTATCAAGTTTAGAACTTTCATACCTCGAATTTTCTCATCCCCTTCATATCGATCTTTCAAATAATCCCAAATTTTTTGGGTGACTTTAGCATCATGATTCTGGTGAGGATCATTTGTGAAACACCAACAAACAGACATGATTTAGCTTTTTCCTTCCTCGTTTTTCTTTCTCTGTGAAATTTCATTTCAACTATGGTGGGATTTTCAGGTAGTGGATCAATAATATAATCTTCTTCTCCAACTTCCCATACATCCAATCCTTCAAGATAGGATTACATTTTCACAGCTCATAAGTCATAACTTTCGCCATCAAAAACTGTAATAACAACTTGTGAAAAATTTCTTTCTCCTTCCATTGTATTGAACTAGGCTCTGATACCAATTTGTTGGGAATTTTTAGGGTTTTGTGTATATGTGTATTTCTGATATATCATGTGGGTATATTTCTATTCATGTACTCTATGTATATATAGAGTAAAAATATTACAAAATATAAAACATCAATAATATCTCAATCATAACTGTTCAAATCAAAATAATAATCTAACGTCTTTTTACCTTCTATCTTAAAGATAATAAAATCTCTTAATACCTAATTTAAATAAAAGATAATAAAGTAATATTCTCAACAAGGTTCCTTTCCAAATAATAATGAATATGGACTTTCATTTGGATTAGCTGATGAAGGTAATCTATTGATGAGATAAACTAAGGTAGAGAAAGCTTCCCACCCGTAGTGTAAAGGCATTTTGGCTTGTGCCAATAGTGTGAGCCCTAGTTTAGTCACATGTCTCTGTTTTCTTTCCGCTCCACCATTTTACGGAGAGGTATATAGGCAAGACATTATAGATTGAATTCCTTACTCAATGGCTATTTTTTGGACATGTTTATACTCACCTCCACCATCACATTGAACGACTCTTATTTTCTTGTTCAACTGGTTTTCAACCATGCTTTTGAATTGAGTGAAAACATGTGTTATTCTTTTATTTTTGTTTTAAGGGAAAAATCAATGTGAATCTGCTGAAATCATCAATGAAATGAACATAGTACTTAAAATTAGATGGAGACAAAATTGGGCCTGGTCCCCATGCATCACTGTAAATCAATTCTAAAGATTCCTTAGCATGAGAGGAAGAGGTTTTAAATGGTAACAAGTGAAGTTTTCCAAATTGACAAGCTTCACAGAATGAAAATTGATGACTTGATGAAGTTTTCACATTGTGATTCTTCAACACCTTTCCAAGACTTTATTGTTTGGGTGTCCAAGCTTTCTATGCCAATTCTCGTTAATTGACATGTAGATACATGAATCTTTGTTTACTTAAGAGTTGGCACTTGAAAATTTGGTCTAATCCATCTCTAAGTTTCCTTTTTAGTAGTGCCTTCCTTGTCAGTTTGTCCTTCATATAATAGTAGTTTGCATCAAATTCAACAAGAGCATTATTGCCAGCTGTTAGTTTAAATACACTCAACAGGTTTTTGGTTATTTCTGGAACATTTAGGACATTATGTAGGTTAATGTTATTTAAATTAGTTGAGCTTGAGGTCAATATTCTCAATCTTTCACCATTGCCAACTAAGAGAGAATTCTTACGATTGCTTTCATTGAGATCTTGGAGTTTCTCATTTTGATGAGTCACATGATTGCTATATCCACTATCAAAGTACCATCATAGCCCTGAATGGGATAGGGTGAGCTATGAAAGCATTGTGATCTTCTCTCTTTTTATTTTTAACATTATGATTTAAGTTTGTGTATGACTTATCATAGCGATAAAAACAATTCAATGCAGTGTGATCCATCTTGTTACATACTTGACATATTAATTTAGATCTACCTATTCCTTTACCTCCTTTGAAGTTAGAGCACCTCTAGTTGCCTTGTGTCCCTGGTTTATTGCCTCTGAAATCAACTTTGGTTGCAAGGTTTGCTAAAGCATTTATTGAGAGATTACTAAAATTTTTCAGTTGTTCTATTATGCTTTCAAATACCAATAGTTGAGCTTGTAGATCAACCCAACTAAGGTTGATTTTATAAGATAATTTGATCACCACAAGATTGTAATCAACATCTTGATGGGAATTTTAGGGTTTTGTGTATGTGTATTTCTAATATATCATGTGAGTATATTTTTTATTCATGTACTCTATGTATATATAGAGTAAAAATATTACAAAATATCAAATATTAATAATATTTCAATCATAACTACCTAAATCAAAATAATAACCTAATGTCTTTTTACCTTCTCTCTTAAAAGATAATAAAATCTCTTAAAACCTAATTTAAATAAAAGATAATAAAGTAATATTCCCAACACATATACACCATTCAGTGTTTGGATCATTAATTTTGGGTTGGAGATCATTGATCCTACCAGCTTTAATTTGTCAATAAGGTTCTTCGTTTTGAAAAGATACTTATCCATCTTCATTTCTCCTTTGCGAGTGTTGTGGAATTTGAACTTAAGATAGATTGTCCTTGATTTTGTGTGTTCACCTATCAAGTTTTGTGATGGAAACATCCTCCTCCTTCCACCCCAAGAGACACCGAAAATCTGCACCTCAATTCCTTAAAAAGTCAACCAAAAATTCTTTCCCAAGTTTCTTAAGAAACTTGACACTTTCTACTTCAAGGAAGGTTCCTTACTTGGAGATAGGAGAAGGAAGTCTCCAAAGACACTAGAAGACAAGCCAATTTTAGGATACAAGTAATTATGCAAGTTCCACACACTAAGCTTGATTTCATTCCAATGTGTCCAAAAGAGCTACACAAGGAGTTATATTTATAGTGTTTCCCCTCTCATCCACTTCAAGTATTTAGATATGTGGGACTTTCAATACTCTTATGCTTAGGCGCTGAGAATGGCTCCATATAGTCCCACATTCCTCCTATCTTTCCTAAGAGTATATATTACAATGTGTTTCAATGGTTGGGAAACACCAACTTAGGTGCGGTCTTGAGTTAACCGAAAGGCTGGTGAGTTTGTGCTTGACTGTGGCTTGTGGTGCAGAGCCATGGGTGTTGTTCGAGGCTTGTGACCATGAGCTTTATGTTAGAAAAAGAGGCTGAGATCAAGAGTGGGGGGGGGGGGCGAATTGATCTTTTAAAAATTTTCGCACTTTCTTGATACAAATTATCTATTTCGAAGATTATGAATTCTGAACTAGTATTGAATCAAGAAAATCGAGCAATTTCAATATAGAGCAGCAACATAATAAAAGAGAGTAAGGTTTAGAGAAATACAACCAAGATTTATACTGGTTCACCAAAACCCCAGGGTTACATCCAGTTCTTAGCCAAATTCCAGCTGAGTTCTACTAGATTGAATGTTTTACAAATTACAATTCTGAATCACACAACACCCAATCTACCCCAAGAACCAAATTCCAGTTCTTACACCTAAACCTTCACCCAAGAACCAAGTTTCCGTTCTTGTACCAACCTGCAGCCAAATTTCAGCTACAGAACCAGTGTCCAACAATTCCAGACACCCACAATACATTAAAGAATTGTAAAGAAACAAAGAGAAGAAACTAAAACAATCAAACCCGAATTATGCGACTCCTACAGAATGAGTTTTTTCACCAAAAGAATGCAAAAATGCCTCAAGAAAGAACTTTCAAAAACACCACAAAACTTGCGCAATTCTTTCTTGAAAATAGCTCTTATGATTGCTCGATTGATTGCTCAAAAGGTGTGTTTTAAAATGATGAAGCAATCCTGTTTATATAGATATTTATTTCAAGCTGTTGGTTTAATTAATTTATTAAAACTTTCTTTTAATCTATTAAAAGTCTTTGATTAATCGGTTAAAATATCTTTTAATCTATTAAAATGTTCTTGATTATTTTCCAAATTTATTTTAACCGATGCGACAAGGTTTCAATCGATTAAAACAATTAACAAAATGCTCTTAAGTTGTTTTAATCGATTATTTCGCATTTTAATCGATTAATATTCTGTCAAAACCTTTCACAAAACTTTCTAAATGATTTTAACTGATAACAACAAGTTTTAATCGATTAAAACACTTTGTAAAAATTCCTTTAAGTTGTTTTAATCGATTAATTTGATTTTACATCGATTAAAATTCTGACAAAACATCTTTCAAAACATCTCAAGTTATTTTAATCGATTAATTCGAGTTTGTATCGATTAAAATACTCACAGAACACCTTTCAAAACATCTCAAGTTATTTTAATCGATTATTTCGAGTTTGTATCGATTAAAATACTCCCAGAACACTTTCAAAAATATCTTAAGTGATTTTAATCGATTATTTCGAAACTATATCAGTTAAAACACTGGTAGAATATTTTCAAAAACTCCTTTAATGAAAATAATTGATTAATTCGAATGTGTATCAATTAAAACAGTTCCAGTGAATGTTTTAAATGGTTTTAATCGATTATTTCGAAAACCTATTAGTTAACAAATCTGTCATGTAAGTTTTAAGAACATTTTAATTGATAAAGCTCATATAATATCAGTTAAAACAATTTGTTAAAATATTTTAATTGATTAATGCAATTTTTAACAGATAAAAACGTTTTTTAAAGACATTTTCCATTTCTTTCAAATGATTAATTTTCATGCAGCAAAGAGATATGAATGATTATACCTATGTATAGATGCAGACTCACCAATCACTCTACCCTTTAACCCAAGTAGTTTGACTTCATGAAATCCTCAAGATCTTCAATTCATCAAATGATTCAATAAGATCTCCATCACTTTCAGTCTCCCCCTATTTGATGAAGACAAACATCTCTTTGAAAGATCTTGATCTGCAAAAGAAATTACTTGGATATATAGATTAGTAAGTATTCATTATTAATCATTTCTCCCCTTTAACTTTATCAAAAATAGGGAAGAAAAGATATACTACAAACATGAGCACAAAATATAAAGATATTAAGATGTATTCAGGTCATAACAAATATTAAAGATCAGAGAAAAATTATTAGAAAAATCAAAATTTGAGATATATTATTCTAACAAGGACAATTAAAGTTGATTCAAACTTATCTTCCTTAACACGTTTGCAATGAATACAATAAACACATATAAAGATAAGGGAACCTTGCTTTAGTAGCATGTTACAAGAACAACCATTAACTAAAGCCTTTAATTTGTTTTGCAGAATAATAATTGATTAAAAATAGGACATAATCGATTAAATTCATCCTGTTAATGATTTTAATTGATACAAATAATATTTTAATCGATTAAAATAGAAATGACAAATATTTATTAAAACTCAGAGAGTATTTAATCGATTAAAATAGTATGAGAAGTATCATTATAAGTGAAATTAATCGATTAAAGCTGGTTTATATCAATTAAAACAATCAGAAGTGAGAACTAAGTGATGTTTGATGCATCTAGAATACCTATTTCAGTTTGGATTTTATAAAGTGATCATGAGCAATACGTTCAATGAATATATTTGGCTGTTTGTTTTAACTCTTATGAGAAAATTTGCAGGGACTTTAGAGTCAAGTCAAATATGCTAAAATCCAATAGTTATATAATTTTAAGAAAAATCAAAGATGATATTACTGATGAATATTGACAGACCAAGAATGAGTGGAAAATTTGCACAATAACAAAATATGGTAACACAGTTAGTGAATTTAATTGATGTAAATCACTTTTAGTGGATACAGTTCCACTTTTAATCGATTAGATTTCAAAATAATCGATTAAAAATAGAACATATAGCCTAGGTGAATTTTTGTAAATGAACTTAATCGATTAAAACATAACGGATTGTCTATGTGAGTATGTCTGTGAATGGAATTAATCGATTAAAATGATTTTATATCGACTAAAACTATCAGAATATGTATTGTTTGATCTATCTAAGGTCTCTAACTCATTTTTTTTTGCTTTCAAAATTAAACACTTTTATCATATTAAAAGTAGTTCAGGGAGTGTTTCTGGTCAAAGATCAATTAATTGTACAGACCAAATAAAAACATAAATGAAATATCAAAGAAAACAACAAATGAAAACAGAAAAAGCATATGATAGGAAGTACTCTTCTTTGATGAGATTAGTCATCCCAATTTCCCTGATTTAGCTGCATGTCCTCCATCTTAGTGTAAAGATCCGCAATCTGGATTCCTAGGTTGGTGAATTGAGTATTGGTTTGTTGAAAATGTTGGTAGGTCATCTGCATATGTCTCCTTTGATTCTTTTGTAGTGAGGACATTTGGGAGAGCATGGTCCTTTCAAACTGGGAGAGAGGAGTTCCTCGGTTAGGTTGCTATATGTATGGTATGATTTCCATGTTTTCATATGAGGTTTGACCACCAGTGGACTCGAGAACCTCAACAGCCAGAGAGGAAGGAATTTGATCTTGATCAGCTTCTTCATCATCATCCTCATCTTCGGACATCCCAACATCAATATTTGAGATCCACTCTCCATCAATTTTAATAAGTCCCATCTTCCAAAGAGTGGAATCATCAATATTATTGTTGAACATACAAAGATATGAAACTTGAAGATTTTGATGATGATTCAAGAACAGAGGACTTAAAGACTTGAAGACTTATAATCATCTATATTTACTTGTAATAACTCTGTTTTGTCTTTTTGAGTCTGTAAAATTAGAGTCCAAGATAGCCAGCACATAATCCATCCTCTGAAAGTTCATTTTTATCAAAACAACTCTGTAATAATCGATTATCACTCAAAATAATCGATTATCATGCTTTGAAACCTGTTTTCTGAAAACCTTTCTGGAATAATCGATTATCTAGGTTGATAATCGATTATCGCAGTTTGAAAACTCAGGAATAATCGATTATCAAGCCAAATAATCAATTATCCTGGTCCAAAACTTCTCCTCTGCGAAAATGGTCCTGGAATAATCGATTATCACTCAATATAATCGATTATCTACGTTTGTTATGAGTTTTAAATTTCAAATTTGGACTAATTTACGAAAACCCTTTTACCAATACTTCAAGTTTCAAAAATAATTATTTCCCAGACTCTATTCTCTCTACTTAAGGTTCTCTAAGGCTCTTTGAAAAATAACAATCCTTTTTCATACAAAAGTTAAGAGCTTTGATTGCTAGAGGACTTTGTGTAGGGAAGAAAAAGGGGCTTTTGAAAACCTAGTGTGAGTTGTAAGTGATAAGAATCACTGAGTGATTCTTAGGAAAAGTTGTTGTTTTCTCTTGTGTGACTCAAGAGGTGTGTTTTCTATTCCTTATCTTTTTCAATTTGTAATGTGTTGTAACTTGTGATTATAGTGACAACGTTAATCCTCTTTTAGAGTGATTAACAACTGGACGTAGGGTCTTTTGATCTGAACCAGTACAAATCAACTGTGTAATCTTCTTTCCTTTATCTCTTTACTTTACAAGCATTTTAATCGGTGAAATTTGGGGAAATTTTTCAAAACCCTAATTTTTTATAAGAAACCAATTCACCCCCACTCTTGGTTTTTGTCCCTAAATGCGAACATTCCGCTGCGCGATTCTAACAAGTGGTATCGAAGCTTGCTTTGATAGTCATTCAAATTTTGAAAATGGCCAAGCAAAACCAAACCTTTGCCGAGGGTTCTTCTATCAACAGACCCCCACTTTTTTCGGAACAAAAGTATCCTTTTTGGAAAGTTAGAATGCAAATATTTTTGGAGTCTGTTGATAGGGGTGTTTGGGATGCTTTTGTAAATGGTCCTTGTATTCCCAAAGTTATTGTAAATGAAGTAGAAGAACCAAAACTATTTTCTAGATGGACGGCTGTAGAAAATAGGAAAGCTTAATATGATGTTAGGGCTAGGAATATAATTTCATCTGCTTTAACCCTTGATGAGTTTTACAGGATATCCGTTTGCAAGAGTGCTCAAGAAATGTGGGAAATGTTAAGAGTAACCCATGAAGTTACCGATGATGTAAAAAGAGCATGGAAGAACTCATTAATTCAAGAGTATGAGATGTTCTGAATGCAACAAGGAGAAACGATCTTTGACGTTCAAAAACGTTTCACACATATTGTGAATCATCTCATCGGGCTTGGTAAGATTTTTTATACTGATGAATTAAATGTGAAAATTCTTAAATCTTTGGATATGAAATGACAACCAAAGGTGACGACCATCACAGAGTCACAAAATCTTGCTACCATGACTATGGCGACTCTCTTTGGAAAGTTGAGAGAGTATGAACTTGAACTTGGAAGGCTAAACGATAAAGAAGGTCAACATCAAAAGAGAAACCTTGCCTTCAAAATTGAAATTTCAAAGAGTAAAAACAAGAAGGAGGAAGAAGACTCTAAAAATTTATGGTTGTGGGAAGCAACCTTTCAAAGGTAAGGGAAAGGTAAAAGAAAGTTCTTCTTTAAGTTTTAAATGTTATGGTTGTGGTGAAATAGAGCATGTGAAATCTGATTGTCCAAACAAGAAAAGTGATGATTATAAAGGCAATAAACTTTTCAAAAAGAAAGCTTATACAACTTGGGATGATAGTGACTCAAGTTCGGAATCAAGCGATTTGGAGATTGAAGCAAATTTTTGCTTGATGACAAATGATAATATTTCTTCTGATTGTGAGGTAAGTGATTCCGACTGCTTCAAATAATGATTATGACTATGATGCTTTGCATAATGCATATCAAGAATTATTTGCTGCTTTTAAAGATTTGAAAACTGAATATAAATCTTTGAAAAAGAATTGAATAAATCGGAAAAAGAAGTAGAATCTTTAAAATAAAAAATAGTGACTTTAGAGGAAAAAGAAAATAGACAAATAGCTTGTGCATCATGTAAAGAATATGAACATGAAAGTGACATACTTAGACACTTACTTTATAAAGCTAAGAAAGAATTAAGTAACAATAGTAAGAATGAAGCTATTGTGCAATCTCAATTAAAATGTCATGTTCCATTAAAAGAGCCTAAAAATAGAACCTGAAGGGTATGAGTTGAAAAAAGATCTAAATCTTCTTAAAATAAAGTTGTATCTTTTTCAAGAATTAAATCTAATGCATGCTTCTATTGTATGAAACATGGAAATACATCTAATAGGTGTAAAATTAAGCATTTTGGTGTTCCAAAGGGAAAATATGTTTGGGTTCCTATAGTTAAATGATTTGCTTTTCTCTAACCCCAAGGACCCAAAAGTTATGGGGACCTAAGATTATTATGTTCTTGTTTTGTAGGAAACTTTCAAATCCAAGAATTCTATGTTGTATCTTGATAGTCGGTGTTCAAGACATATGACTGGAAATAAAAAGAAATTTGTAAGTTTCAAAGCAAAGGAACAAGGATATGTAACCTATGGGGACAACAATAAAAGAAGTATTCTTGGAACCGGAAACATTGGTGGTGCAAATACTTTGGAGATAAAGGATGTGCTCCTTGTTGATGGGCTAAAGCACAATCTCCTAAGTATAAGTCAACTTTGTGATAAAGGATTTAAGGTAATATTTAAAAGTAAGTTTTGCACTATTCATTTAAAGGATTATGAAAATATAGCATTAAAAGGTATTAGGCATTGTTGAACATTCAAGGACTTGATGTTGCACTTGATGAACATGAAGATTGTTGATTTTGATGATGATTCAAGAACTCAAAGACTTAGAGTGTTGAAGACTTGTTTTGTATTGTAATAACTCTGTTTTAATTAGATTGAGTATGTAATATTAGAGTTTAAGATAGCCGGTACATAGTCTGCACCTTAGAAGCTTCAAAAAGCCCAAATATATCATCCAGGCTCGGCTTTAATCGATTATATAGGGAAATAATCGATTAAAACAGTGAGAAAACCATTTTCTGTATAAACTCACTGCTTTAATCGATTAAACTTCAAAATAATCGATTATTACGTCTGATAATCGATTAAAACGCCTAATAATCGATTAAAACAGAGAGGTTTTGGGTTCTGTTGTTTTTGGCTCTGTTTTAATCGATTATAACTCCATTTAATCGATTATTTCAGTCTGTTTTTTTTTATTTTAAACTTCAAATTAACCCTATTTTCGAAAACCCAATTACCAAGAACCCTAGTTTCGAAATCCCCAATTCCTAAACCCTAATTTCTCTACTTAAACTCTTCTTTGGCACTCAGAAAAATCAGGAACAACCTTTTCCATACAAAAGTTAAGTGCTGTGAGTGCCAGAGAACTGTTTGTTGCAAGGAAAGGGGGCTTTTGGAACCTAGTGTGGGCTAGAAGCGATAAGAATCACTAAGTGGAGTTCTTAGTGGATTGTGTGTTGTGCCGTCTCTAGGGAAAGCTGTTCATCATCTCTTGTGGATTTCAAGAGAGGTGTTTTCGTATCTTTATCTTCTCAATTGTAATCTGTTTGTAACAACTTGTTTATAGTGACAGCGTTAATCCTCTGTTGAGTGATTAGCAACTGGACGTAGGGTCTTTTGATCCGAACCAGTATAAATCTCCTGTGTAAGATTTCTATCCCTTCTCTATTTACATTTACACAGTTTTTAATCGGTAAAATTTGGGGAAAATTTTTGAAAACCTAATTTTTATTAAGAAACCAATTCACCCCCCTCTTGGTTTTTGTCCGACCACGCGAACATTCCGCTGCGCGATTCTAACAAGTGGTATCAGAGCTTGCTTTGATAGTCATTCAAATTTTCGAAAATGGCTGGACAGAATCAAACTTTTGCCGAAGGTGCGTCTATCAACAGACCCCCACTTTTTGCGGGTCAAAATTATCCTTTCTGGAAGGTACGTATGCAAATATTTTTAGAGTCTGTTGATAGAGGCGTTTGGGACGCTATTTTAAACGGTCCATTTGTTCCTAAAACTACTGAGAACGGTGTTGACGTTCTTAAACCTTTTTCAAGATGGACTGCAGAAGAAAATAGGAAAGCCCAATTTGACGTTAGGGCTAGAAATATAATTTCATCTACTCTAACCCTTGACGAGTTTTATAGAATTTCAGTTTGTAAAAGTGCACAGGAAATGTGAGAAATGCTAAGGGTGACCCACGAAGGAACTGACGACGTTAAAAGAGCACGTAAAAATTCCTTAATCCAAGAATACGAGATGTTCCGGATGCAACCGAGCGAAACGATATTTGACGTACAAAAGCGTTTCACTCATATCGTGAACCATCTCACCGAGACTAGGTAAAATTTTTGACGTTGATGAATTAAATGTTAAAATTTTGAAATCTCTGGATAGGAAATGACAACCTAAGGTGACGGCCATCTCGGAGTCACAAAATCTTGCCACTATGTCTATGGCGGCGTTATTTGGAAAGCTTAGAGAGCATGAGCTTGATCTTGGAAGGCTAAATGAGGAAGAAGGTCAATACCAAAAGAAGAACCTTGCCTTCAAAACCGAAATTTCCAAAGGTAAAAATAAAAAGGAAGAAGAAGAAAACTCGGAAAATGATGAAGAAGAGTTGAGTCTTATTATAAGAAAGTTCACCAAATTCATGAAAGCAAAAGGAAGACATCCCTTCAAAGGTAAAGGAAAGGTAAGAGAAAGTACTTCCGTAAATATAAAATGTTATGGTTGTGGTGAAGTAGGGCATGTAAAGACCGAATGCCCAAACAAGAAAAACGATGAAAACAAGGGCAAAAAAAACAATTCAAGAAGAAAGCATACATTTCTTGGGACAATAGTGACTCAAGTTCAGAATCAAGAGACTCGGAAATAGAAGCAAACATTTGCTTAATGGCAAATGACAACATATCTTCTGATTTTGAGGTTAGTGATTTCGACTCATCTTCTAGTGATGATAATGATCATGATGAACTACAAAATGCTTACAATGAATTATTTATTGCCTTTAAGAATTTAAAAAATGAATATAAAGTTGTAAAGAAGAATCTAAGAAGATCCGAAAAGGAAATTGAGTCATTAAAAACTAAAATTACATGTTTAGAAGAAAAGGAGTTATCTAATACGAAAATTGTATGTTTAGATGAGGATAAGAATTTAACATGTGAAACTTGTAAAGAGCATGAATATGACATAGATATCCTTAATCATCTACTTGATAAAGCCGAAATGGAAATAAGTGATCTTAAGAAGGATAAAACTGTTTTTGCTCAAAATAATGTAAATCATCAAGTTTCTATGAAAAAGTCTAAAATTAAAAAGAAAAGAGTATGGGTTGAGAAAGGAACTAAAATGTCAAAAGTTAGAAATGCATCATTTTCAAATGCCACATCAAAAGTATGTTTTTATTGCATGAGACAAGGACACACGTCAAATAGATGTAAAATTAAACATTTTGGTGTACCTAAAGGTAAATTCATTTGGGTTCCTTTAGTTAAATAGATTGTTATGTCTCTAACCCCAAGGACCCAAAAGTTGTGGGGATCTAAGTTTACTATATTCTTGTTTTGTAGGAAACTTCCAAATCAAAGAAGTCTATGTGGTATCTTGATAGCGGATGCTCAAAACATATGACCGGAGATAAATCTAAATTTGTAAGTTTCAAGACTAAGGAACAAGGATATGTAACTTATGGGGACAACAACAAAGGGAAGATCCTTGGAATTGGAAACATAGGTGGTGCAAACACTTTGGAGATCAAGGATGTGCTACTTGTTGATGGACTTAAGCATAATCTCCTTAGCATAAGCCAATTATGTGACAAAGGCTTCAAGGTGATGATGAGTATATAAGAGAAGCTCTTGATGAATTATATTTGGAAGAAAATGAGCCTTCTCAAACGCCTGAATTAGCAAAAGAATAGAAATCACCTAGAGGACTCTCAATGGATAATATCATTGGTGACATCTCAAAAGGGGTAAGAACAAGAAATATGAACCCAAGAATGTTGAGGAAGCACTTAAAGATGAACAGTGGTGCATAGCCATGCAAGAAGAACTTAACCAATTTGAAAGAAATCAAGTCTGGGAATTAATTCCAAGGGAAGAATCATATCAAGTTATTGGAACCAAATGGGTGTTTAGAAATAAACTTGATGAAGATGGGAACATAACAAAGAATAAAGTCAGACTTGTTGCAAAAGGCTATTGTCAGGAGGAAGGTATAGATTATGATGAAACTTATGCTCCTGTTGCCAGGTCAGAGGCTATACGCCTACTTCTTGCTTATGCATCTATGATGAAATTTAAATTATATCAAATGGATGTAAAGAGTGCATTTTTAAATGGTTTTATTAAAGAAGAAGTGTATGTAGAGCAACCCCCTGGATTTGAGGATTTTAATTATCCTAATCATATTTTCAAATTAAAGAAAGCATTATATGGGTTGAAACAAGCTCCTAGATCTTGGTATGAAAGATTAAGTAGTTCCCTAACTGCAAATGATTTTTCAAGAGGAAAAATTGATTCTACACTATTCATTAAGAAAGTTAAAGAACATATCTTATTGGTCCAGGTATATGTTGATGATATAATTTTTGGATCAACTGATAATTCGTTATGTGTAGAATTTGCTAAGATAATGCAAGGAGAGTTTGAAATGTCTATGATGGGAGAATTGACATTCTTCCTTGGACAACAAATCAAGCAACTTAAAGATGGCATTTTCATCTCTCAAACCAAATACTGCAAAGAGATACTTAAAAAGTTTGGAATGGACACCTCAAAGGAATCTAACACACCCATGGGAACTTCATGTTATCTAGACAAGGATGAATCAGGTTTGGAAGTTAATCAATCTATGTATAGAGGTATGATAGGATCACTGTTATACTTAACTGCAAGTAGACCTGATATTATGCATTTTGTCTGTGTGTGTGCTAGATTTCAGGCTTGTCCAAAAGAATCTCACCTAATTGCAGTAAAACATATTTTAAAATACTTAAAAGGAACTACTGGGTTTGGTTTGTGGTATCCATCTGATGCTTGTATTAGTTTAATAGGATATTCTGATGCTGATTATGGTGGATGTAAAATTGATAGAAAAAGCACTAGTGGGACATGTCATTTGCTAGGTTCATCCTTAATATCTTGGCATTCTAAGAAACAGGCATGTGTTGCTTTGTCTACCACTGAAGCTGAATATATTGCAGCTGGTAGTTGTTGTGCTCAAATTCTGTGGATGAAACAACAGTTAGAAGATTATAGTATCTTTTTAAATGACATACCTTTTATGTGTGATAATACGAGTGCAATAAATCTAACTAAGAATCCAGTAATGCACTCTAGGACTAAACATATAGGAATAAGACATCACTTTTTAAGAGATCATATCAGCAAAGGAAACTGTAAAATAGAGTATGTAGATACCAAACGTCAATTAGCAGATATATTTACTAAGCCTCTACCCAAGGATAGATTCTATGATCTTAGAAGAGACTTAGGGATATTAGAAATAACTTAAATTCTGCTTAATCTGACTGTTTTTGGATGATTGTAATGTTATAATTCGTGGTGTAGGATGTTCATAGGTTATCATGTGTATAAACCTCAAAAATTTGATGTATCCTCTGGAATAATCGATTAATTGGCGTTATAATCGATTATTTTCCCTCAAAACATCCAAAACAGAGTATTCTTCTCTGGAATAATCGATTATTTCGCAAAATAATCGATTAAAACCAGCTGATAATCGATTATCAGCTGAAAATAATCGATTAAATGTAACTGATACTGGTTTAATTGATTATTCTGAATTTTAATCGATTAAACCCGACCAGTTTAGCCTTCTAGCCGTTGCCAACGGATCTTTTGACCTATATTCTCTTCTATATGAATGTTGGACATGATTTTGCTATATATAGAGACCTCTAGTTCACTTCTACTCACTTCTAACTGTTAGAAAAGTAGTTTTAGATCAAGAGGGGGGGTGAATTGATCTTTGAAAGTTTTTCGCAAATCACAGATTATCTAATTCGAAAATTAAGTTTAAAGATTTGTTCTTGAATCACAAAACAATCAATCAAAATAAGCACAACAACTGAATTTAAAGGAGAGAAAGGTTAAGAAAGATATCACCGGTATTTTATACTGGTTCACCCAATACCAGGGCTACGTCCAGTCTCCAGCCAAATTCTAGCTGGGTTCCACTAGATTAAATGTTTTACAGATTCAACAATCTTACACCTAATCTATCACAAGAACCAAATTCCAGTTCCTGCACTTAACCTCTCCACCAAGAACCAAATTCCAGCTCTTGATAACCTCTACAACCAAATTCCAGCTGCAGAGAAACCAGTGCCCAAATTCCAGGCACCAACACCTAACCTCTCACCAAGAACCAAATTCTAGTTCTTGATAACCTCTACATCCAAATTCCAGCTGCAGAGAAACCAGTGCCCAAATTCCAGGCACCAACACCTAACCTCTCACCAAGAACCAAATTCCAGTTCTTGATAACCTCTACAACCAAATTCCAGCTACAGAGAAACCAGTGCCCAAATTCCAGGCACCAACACCTAACCTCTCACCAAGAACCAAATTCCAGTTCTTGATAACCTCTACAACCAAATTCCAGCTGCAGAGAAACCAGTGCCCAAATTCCAGGAACCACACAGTACAAAAGAATGAAAAAGAATTGACAAAGAAGAAACTAGAAAGCTCAAACCAGTTTATCCAAATCTGCAGAGAGTTTCTTCTTCAAAAGAATGCAAGTTGCCTCAAGAAATATTTTCAAAAGAACTTCTAAAAAATTGTTGCGAATCTTTCTTGAAAAGAGCTAAAGTTTGATTGAATGATTGCTTAAGGATTTGTAAAAACTGATGTTCAATCTATGTTTAAAAAGTTCAAGCCAAACGGTTTTTAAAGAGTATTTTCAAAACTGCTGCATTAATTAATCTGTTAAAAGTTTGTTTTAATCTGTTGAAATAGCCGTTTCAATCTGTTAAAAGTCCTTTCAATCCATTAATACGTTCTTGATTCTTTAACAGAATTGTTTTAGCTGATACAACAACGTTTATATCAGTTAAAACACTTTACAAAAATTCTTTTAAGTTAATTCAATCGATTCTTTCGCGTTTTAATCGATTGAAATACTGCAAACTTTCTTATAAAACTTTTCAAGTTATTTTAACTGATAAACCATAGGTTTTAATCGATTAAAACTCTGTACAAAATTTTTCCAAGTTGTTTTAATCGGTTGAAATGCGTTTTAATCGATTGAAACAGATCTGATCGGTCATAATTCAATTCTGATCGATCATAACAAACTCTGATCGGTCATAACTGCATTCTGATCGATCATTCTGACCCTTTAAGTGATTTTAATCGATTGAAACGTGTTTTAATCGATTGAAATAAATTCTGATCGCTCATATTTCAAATCTGATCGGTCATAATGGGTTCTAAAAGGTTTTAATCGATTAAAAGCAATTTGTATCGATTAAAATACTGTAAAAACACTTCTTTGAACATTCTAAGTGATTTTAATCGGTTCTTTCAAAACTATATCAGTTAAAAACATTATTAAGAAAGCTTTTGTCAAAATGCTTTGTTTTTAATTGTTTAAAACGATTTTAGAGGCATTTTGCAAAATCATTTAAGTGAAGAAACTTCATGCAGCAGAAAAGATAAAGTGGTTTTACCTAAGCATTCTGCTAGACACACTAATCCTCTAACTCTTTTATTTGAGTGACTTGTTGACCACTGCAAAGTAGCCTTTTGACTTCATCTTTGACTTCATCAAATCCATGAGATCTTTGTCAATGTATTTCAATAAGATCTTCATCACTTTCAGTCTCCCCCTATTTGATGAAGACAAACACCATTTTGAAAAAAAAACTCTGCAAGAGAAGTCACTTGATAAAACAAATTAGTGAGAAATAAAAAAATGTATTAATGTCCTATTTCTCCCCCTAAAACTTATTTCTCCCCCTAAAATGATGCTTTCTTAATGTGAGAGTTATTTCTCTAAATTGATCCTAAAGTAAAGCAACTATTTCTCCTCCTTTTGACTTCATCAAAAATAGGGAACAGAAGAGAAATAATGAAATGCAAAGGTTTTCAACAGTTTGAGTTTTTGAAAATAAAAAGAAATCAATACTTTACTCATGTAAAGATCAATTAAAGTTGATTCAAACTTATCTTCATTAACACGTTTGTAATGAATACAATTAACACGTGTAAAGATAAGGGAATCACGCTTTAGTAGCATGTTATAGGAACAACCATTAACTAAAGCCTTTAATTTTTCTTTCCAGAATAAAAATCGATTAAAAACATAACAGAATCAGTTAAAATGTTCTTGTTAATGATTTTAATCGATTGAAAGAAATGTTTAATCGATTAAAATATTTAAGAATTTGAAAACATGAAACTTTAGTGCAATTAATCGATTATTTCGACTTTTAATCGATTAAAACATTAATGAAAAATGTTATATAAATTCATTTAATCGATTTAAAAGATGTTTTCATTGATTAAAACATTCAGATTTGAAAACTATGACATATCTGATGCGAATTTCTTATATCTAATTTAGTGGATATGTTGTGAACTGATTATCTAGAAATGTGTTTAGCAACAATATCAACTATATTGATTATCTTTTCACTAATAGATCCAACAATATCAATTAAAATTCTCAGGGATCTATGATCTAATTCTATCTATGTTAGTTTTATCCAAATTAAAACCTATATTATATCAGTCAAAGTTAAAGCAAATGTGCCTGGTATATAACCAGTAATATTACAGACCCAGAAAAATAAGCATCAAAAAGCAATAAGATATAAGAGATAAGGTAAGAAGGGACCCTTTTTATCCATACTTCCCTGATTATTTGTGTCAGATATCAAAATTCATGACTCAGTCATTTGATCCATACCAACTTTAAAAGGCCATAGGCTTCACTTTTTGCTGAAACCAATTTTGCTTTATCAATCATTGAGACACCAACAACTATTTTTCCTATTATGAACCCTGCAGTTATCACCATCCAAGCAAATAACTACATTCTTAATGTAGTATGAAGGAAAATGATAGCGTGTTATTCTTCCCTTCAAATGGATCAGTCATCATCATCTCTGAGGAATGATTTTTCTTCAACTTTGTTGTTTCCAGTGGTATCATATACTGGAACACAAGTGATTAACCGAAACTTATTCTGGTAGAGTGGGCAAAGATTAGTAATTAGGACTAGTGATGACAGCAATCCAGAACTCCCCGATCAATAACCATGATCCTCTTGTTGGTTTGTTGTTAAGGATGCCAGATCATCAGTATAAAATTGATCCCTGTACTGACCATAAAACACACATTCCCTGTGGCACTTTTAGCTTTTCATTTAATTCTTGAATTGCTGTCTCAGATTGGTTTCCTTACAGTGACACCTCGTGACTTTGATGATTAAAACGAATTATCAAAGTTGCACAATTCCAATGAATTTCACTAAGAGTCTTGAACTAATGCATGCCCAAAATTATTCCAAATATATTGCTAGGTAATATCCAGAATTCTAATGTAAACGTGTGCCCAAGTTATCTGTTCATACTTCCTAGTAATCAACAACTTATTATCAGAAGCAAATATTACTGAAATATCCTTGATAAACTATGTTTTTAGTCCTAACAACTTGACCCATTTGTAACTAGTGTCCATAAGAAAAAGTTACAGTCTACTTCTTGATAATTCCTTTGATTTGCAATGTATTACCACGCAGTATTCCATGTAAAGTATTAAGAGAAATGTAGACATCTACAGCTTGAATTATGTCTATGTTGTTGTTAAAAAAAAACTTTTTCATCCATGGATAACAGCAATAACTTTCCCACATTATTCCACTAGTCTAGTTTCTAATTCAAAGATTTGTTCAGCATTCGCTTTCCAATCATGAAAAATTTGTGCCTTTGAAAGGAAATTGGATGTTCCATAACAAACTACGAAACTCATTTATGATTATCTGACCGCTATTCATGAGACCAAATACAGAGGCACAAGTTACAGGCCAGTGTGTGAATCAGTTAATTTGTTCTTGGGAATCTGTTTGACTCGGTCAAAGAAATCTTAAAGAATTATTGCAGATTTTGATTATCATAGAACCTGAGTTTTTTTATTTGAATTCGCTTACCAAACTTCAATTGGATGTTATAAAAATGATTTTCAGGAACAAATTAATTAAACAACAAATTATCCTATTAATTTGATCTTTAATATTCGTTTTGAAAATGCAATAGTAAAATGATCGATTAATACTTGAAAGAATTGATTGTTTCTGTACTGGAAGAGATTTAGAGGATGATACCAGAATTTAAATCGATTAAAACGAAAATGAATCGATTAAATTTGATACCTTAGTGATTTTAGTTGATATAAATTCATTCTAATCGATTAAAACAGCTAAACTCAAATCATGAGAACATTTTAATCGATTAATTCGATATTTCAATCGATTAAAATGGTACTGACAGATATTCTGATTCCTCTGTAAGTTATTTTAATCGATTAATATTGCTTTATATCAATTAAAACAATCAGTTTAAGTAATCAGAACCTGATTCGTAGCTCTGAACTCCAAGGGATTCCCAGACTTTGTTCCTATAAAACAAGTTAAGAATTTTTCTGGTACCCTTTATGGTTACTGGGTCCTGATCAGGTTATTTGAAATGAATTAATTTTTGGAACCCACTTCATTCTACCTTTAGGTACGACATATTTCTTAATTCTGCAATATTTAACAGAGTGCCCTTTTTTCATACAGTAAAAGCATTTAATAAACGGAGACGAAACTGATTTACTATATGCAAAATAATTTTTAAATGCTCTGGTTTTCTTTCCAATAGATGGTGTAAAACCTATGCCACCACGTTCAATAACTAATTTCTGGGAATTAAGTATCCTATCAAGATTAGTCTTTCCTTGTGCTAATTTAGATGCAGTTTTTTCTAAGTATGATACTTGTTTTTGTAACTCAGGACAGTTTTTGCAATCAACATTACACATGCAATCAAAAATATTTTCTAATTCTAAATTTTCATTCTTGGTTTCTTCATCAACTATTTTCTTTTCAAGAATGATGATCTTGTTTTCTAATAACCTATTCATGCTTTTCAATTTTTTGTTTTCAGTTTCTAATTTCTTTGCTACTGTATGTATTTCGAAGAAATCATCTTGTAATGAGCTATAATTCATAGATTCAGAACTTACACTGGTGTTTGGTGATTCTGAGTTGACCATTAAGCATATCTCTGGTGCTTCTTCATAGGTCTTTTCAAGGATCTTCCACATTTGTGCAGCAGTTTGACAATGTGCAATCCTAAAAAAAATCATTTCTGTTAAGAGCGGATAAGATGATATTTTTGGCAATACAATCATCTTGGATTCTGTTACCCATATCAGTTTCTTGTTCAATGACATTCCAAACATTTATACTAACAGATTCAATAAAGATCTTCATCCTCATTTTCCAAAATAGATAATCTGTTCCACAAAACAGTGGAGGTCTATCAATACAAGCTCCCTCAGAAAATTTGTTTCCAGCCATTGATCGAAGAACTTGAATAACATTCAAGCACCTCGCTCTAATGCCAATTGTTAGAAAAGTAGTTTTAGATCAAGAGGGGGGGTGAATTGATCTTTGAAAGTTTTTCGCAAATCACAGATTATCTAATTCGAAAATTAAGTTTAAAGATCTGTTCTTGAATCACAAAGAAATCAATCAAAATAAGCACAGCAACTGAATTTAAAGGAGAGAAAGGTTAAGAAAGATATCACCGGTATTTTATACTGGTTCACCCAATACCAGGGCTACGTCCAGTCTCCAGCCAAATTCCAGTTGGGTTCCACTAGATTAAATGTTTTACAGATTCAACAATCTTACACCTAATCTATCACAAGAACCAAATTCCAGTTCCTGCACTTAACCTCTCCACCAAGAACCAAATTCCAGCTCTTGATAACCTCTACAACCAAATTCCAGCTGCAGAGAAACCAGTGCCCAAATTCCAGGCACCAACACCTAACCTCTCACCAAGAACCAAATTCCAGTTCTTGATAACCTCTACAACCAAATTCCAGCTGCAGAGAAACCAGTGCCCAAATTCCAGGCACCAACACCTAACCTCTCACCAAGAACCAAATTCCAGTTCTTGATAACCTCTACAACCAAATTCCAGCTGCAGAGAAACCAGTGCCCAAATTCCAGGCACCAACACCTAACCTCTCACCAAGAACCAAATTCTAGTTCTTGATAACCTCTACAACCAAATTCCAGCTGCAGAGAAACCAATGCCCAAATTCCAGGCACCACACAGTACAAAAGAATGAAAAAGAATTGACAAAGAAGAAACTAGAAAGCTCAAACCAGTTTATCCAAATCTGCAGAGAGTTTCTTCTTCAAAAGAATGCAAGTTGCCTCAAGAAAGATTTTCAAAAGAACTTCTAAAAAATTGTTGCGAATCTTTCTTGAAAAGAGCTAAAGTTTGCTTGAATGATTGCTTAAGGATTTGTAAAAACTGATGTTCAATCTATGTTTAAAAAGTTCAAGCCAAACTGTTTTTAAAGAGTATTTTCAAAACTGTTGCATTAATTAATCTGTTAAAAGTTTGTTTTAATCTGTTGAAATAGTCGTTTCAATCTGTTAAAAGTCATTTCAATCCATTAATACGTTCTTGATTCTTTAACAGAATTGTTTTAGCTGATACAACAACGTTTATATCAGTTAAAACACTTTACAAAAATTCTTTTAAGTTAATTCAATCGATTCTTTCGCGTTTTAATCGATTGAAATACTGCAAACTTTCTTATAAAACTTTTCAAGTTATTTTAACTGATAAACCATAGGTTTTAATCGATTAAAACTATGTACAAAATTTTTCCAAGTTGTTTTAATCGGTTGAAATGCGTTTTAATCGATTGAAACAGATCTGATCGGTCATAATTCAATTTGATCGATCATAACAAACTTCGATCGGTCATAATCGCATTCTGATCGATCATTCTGACCCTTTAAGTGATTTTAATCGATTGAAACGTGTTTTAATCGATTGAAATAAATTCTGATCGCTCATATTTCAAATCTGATCGGTCATAATGGGTTCTAAAAGGTTTTAATCGATTAAAAGCAATTTGTATCGATTAAAATACTGTAAAAACACTTCTTTGAACATTCTAAGTGATTTTAATCGGTTCTTTCAAAACTATATCAGTTAAAAACATTATTAAGAAAGCTTTTGTCAAAATGCTTTGTTTTTAATTGTTTAAAACGATTTTAGAGGCATTTTGCAAAATCATTTAAGTGAAGAAACTTCATGCAGCAGAAAAGATAAAGTGGTTTTACCTAAGCATTCTGCTAGACACACTAATCCTCTAACTCTTTTATCTGAGTGACTTGTTGACCACTGCAAAGTAGCCTTTTGACTTCATCTTTGACTTCATCAAATCAATGAGATCTTTGTCAATGTATTTCAATAAGATCTTCATCACTTTCACTAACTCTTGAAATCAAGCTTTCTTGCCTTATTATACTCTCTTTGCCACCTTATTCCATCACTTGTCCTTCTAGATTTTCTTGATATTCATCTACTATTTCAAATGGCCTCATCTTCTCGCCCTAAGATCCCAACTAGAAGAAGATCTGCACCATCCTCTCATCCCCGTCCTAATTCTGTAGAAGGATGGATCTCTGATACAGATGGCCAACAAGAATTTCTAACCTACTGGAAGGAAAATGCTATTATTTCTCCCAAATTTCTTATTGGTGAGCAATTCATTCATAGGGGATTCAATTTTCCTAATCTTCTTGAAATTCAAGGAGTTCTCCCGTTTATCCAAATGCAAGGTACGTACTATCCTGACTTAGTTAGGGTATTCTACTCTAGATTCAAATTTAGAGATCAAATTGCTACATCCCGTGTAAAAAGGGGTTACAATAATTCTTGATGATGATATTTGGGAAAATGTTGCTCACTTTCCAATTAGAGAAGATGTTATTAACGTTTATGGTGAGCTAGATGACTTTGACAGGTTCCTAGCTTATCGCTCTTTTCTACGGAATCCCTCCATGGAGATTGGGCGTATCCTTCATGCTGGACCTTTGAAAAAGGAAGAACACATGATTCTACATTTACTTGTATGGATCTTATGTCCCCAGGCTACGAATCATGCCAATGCTCTTCCATTGATCTTCGAATTATTCATGCCATAATGAATAATGAACCTTTAGATTGGGGTGTTCTTGTCACAATGACCATGCTTAAAGCAAAACGTCATCCCACCTTCAAAATTCCATATGCCCTCCTTGTCTCCCGTATTCTTGAATATAAAGGAGTGAATGTTGAAGGTGAACAAGCTGTTAGAACAAATAACTTAAACCGCATGCTGGACAACACATTGATTCACCTCCAAATGGTGCGAGTCAATGACATTTATGTTCACAAAGATGACGTTCCTAATCAAGGTGATGCAAATGAAGACTCTGATGAAGATATGCCTCCAGCTGCTGAGTTTCCCTCTGACCAAATCCAAAGTGTTGGAACTTCCTCTACTCATCATGAAACAAGATAATCCATGGAAGACATGTTATCTGACATGAATCAGAGGATGCAATCATTTTTTTAATCTTTCTGGAGTACGACATGAGGAGCTGATTCGCCGTATATCTGATGTAGATGATAAAGTGTGTCGTTTAGAAAATAGATTTGATGCACACTTTAATGATGATGATACTGCAGAATTTTAAATTTTGTTGAGTATTTTCTTTTGTTATTGCTTTGTGATTGTAATGAATAATTGTTTCTTCAATAAAATATGATGTTTCTTTAATGATTTGATTGAGGGGGAGTCTTCTCCAACTTATGCATATTTTGAGGGGGAGCTCTTATGATTGTTATTGCAGAGCGCTTTTTGATTATAATCAAAATAGGGGGAGAAAAATTTAAAGCCTCTTATGAATTGCATTTAAATATTATCTGGTATGTTTAATATGTTTGTTAGTATGATAGATAAAACAGGTTATTACAAGGGCTTTAAAAGATAATTTTGATCATCATCAAAAAGGGGGAGATTGTTGAACATTCAAGGACTTGATGTTGCACTTGATGAACATGAAGATTGTTGATTTTGATGATGATTCAAGAACTCAAAGACTTAGAGTGTTGAAGACTTGTTTTGTATTGTAATAACTCTGTTTTAATTAGATTGAGTCTGTAATATTAGAGTTTAAGATAGCTGGTACATAGTCTGCATCTTAGAGGCTTCAAAAAGCCCAAATATATCATCCAGGCTCGGCTTTAATCGATTATATATGGAAATAATCAATTAAAACAGTGAGAAAACCATTTTCTGTATAAACTCACTGCTTTAATCGATTAAACTTCAAAATAATCGATTATTACTTCTGATAATCGATTAAAACGCCTAATAATCGATTAAAACAGAGATGTTTTGGGTTCTGTTGTTTTTGGCTCTATTTTAATCGATTATAACTCCATTTAATCGATTATTTCATTCTGTTTTTTGATTTTAAACTTCAAATTAACCCTATTTTCGAAAACCCAATTACCAAGAACCCTAGTTTCGAAATCCCCAATTCCTAAACCCTAATTTCTCTACTTAAACTCTTCTTTGGCACTCAGAAAAATCAGGAACAACCTTTTCCATACAAAAGTTAAGTGCTGTGAGTGCCAGAGAACTGTTTGTTGCAAGGAAAGGGGGCTTTTGGAACCTAGTGTGGGCTAGAAGCGATAAGAATCACTAAGTGGAGTTCTTAGTGGATTGTGTGTTGTGCCGTCTCTAGGGAAAGCTGTTCATCATCTCTTGTGGATTTCAAGAGAGGTGTTTTTGTATCTTTATCTTCTCAATTGTAATATGTTTGTAACAACTTGTTTATAGTGACAACGTTAATCCTCTGTTGAGTGATTAGCAACTGGACGTAGGGTCTTTTGATCCGAACCAGTATAAATCTCCTGTGTAAGATTTCTATCCCTTCTCTATTTACATTTACACAGTTTTTAATCGGTAAAATTTGGGGAAAATTTTTGAAAACCTAATTTTTATTAAGAAACCAATTCACCCCCCTCTTGGTTTTTGTCCGACCACGCGAACATTCCGCTGCGCGATTCTAACAGGCATAACAATATTTATTTGATTGACTTGGATTGTGTATCTAATGCTAATAACATGCTTAGTTGCTAAAGAAGAAAATCCATGGTTATGGCATAAGAGAGCGGCTCATATAAATATGCATCAATTACACAAACTAATATCAAATAACTTAGTTGTTGGTTTGCCTAAGCTAAAATTTGAAAAAGATAGATTATGTGATGCATGTCAAAAAGGTAAACAAGTGAAATCATATTTTAAATCGAAGAATGTTATTTCCACATCAAAACCTTTAGAACTTTTACACTTAGATTTATTTGGTCCATATAGGCTAAAAAAGTTTTGGTGGAAATTACTATGCTCTTGTAATTGTTGATGACTTCTCTAGATTTACTTGGACATTTTTCTTAACATTGAAAAGTGTGGCTTTTAAAGCTTTTAGAAAGTTTGCTAAGTAAATTCAAAATGAGAAAGACTTACGAATTAAAGTGTTAAGGAGTGACGATGGTGGGGAATTCCAAAATGAATACTTTGAAAATTATTGTGAAGAAAATGGAATTTTGCATAATTTTTCTGCACCTAGAACTCCCCAACAAAATGGTGTAGTAGAAAGGAAAAATAGGTCATTATAGGAACTTGCTAGAACAATGTTAAATGAATCAAATGTTCCTAAATATTTTTGGGCTGATGCTATAAGTCCTGCATGTTATGTATTGAATAGGATGCTTATTAGGTCAATCATAAAATTAACTCCTTATGAATTGTTAAATGAAAGGAAGCCTAATGTTTCTCATTTAAAAATATTTGGTTGTAAATTCTTTGTTTTAAATAATGGAAAAGATAACTTAGGAAAATTTGACTCAAAAGCCGATGAGGCCATTTCTTAGGTTATTCACTTTCTAGCAAAGCATATAGAGTATTCAATAGAAGAACCTTGAATATTGAAGAATCTGTACATGTTACTTTTGATGAAATTGTAGACCTTGAGCGAAATCCTCTTGAGTCAAATAAAGAATATGCAGGTGGTGATGAGTACATAAGAGAAGCTCTAGAAGAAATGTACTTAAATGAGAATGAGTCATCTCAATCAACTGAATTGACAAAAGACTGGCAATCACCAAGAGGACTTCCAATGGAAAATATAATTGGTGATATTTCAAAAGGGGTAAGAATTAGAAATATGACAAATTTCTATATGTCTGTAGCTTTTGTTTCAAAGATTGAACCCAAAAGTGTTGAGGAATCTCTCAAAGATGACCAATGGGGCATTGCAATGCAAGAAGAACTATCAATTTGAAAGAAACCAAGTCTGCAGATTAATTCCAAGAAAAGAATCCCATCAAGTAATTGGAACGAAATGGGTATTTAGAAACAAACTTGATGAAGATGGAAATATAACAAAGAACAAAGCCAGACTTGTTGCCAAAGGATATTTTTAAGAGGAAGGTATTGATTATGATGAAACCTATGCTCCTGTGGCCAGGTTAGAGGCTATATGCCTACTTCTTGCTTATGCTTCATTGATAAAATTTAAACTATATCAAATGGATGTTAAAAGTGCATTTTTAAATGGGTTTATCAAAGAGGAAGTATATGTGGAACAACCCCCTGGATATGAAGATTTTAAATATCCTTATCATATTTTTAAATTAAAGAAAGCTCTTTATGGTTTGAAACAAGCTCCTAGGTCATGGTATGAAAGGTTAAGTAATTTTCTAATTTCAAATGATTTTTCTAGAGGTCAAATTGTTTCCACTTTGTTTATTAAGAAAGTAAAAGAACATATTATGTTAGTTCAAGTATATGTTGATGATATTATCTTTGGATCAACTGATAATTCCATGTGTGAAGGATTTGCTAAGATAATGCAGGGTGAATTTGAAATGTCAATGATGGGAGAATTAACCTTCTTTCATGGAATTCAAATTAAGCAACTTAAAGATGGCACTTTTGTGTCACAAACCAAATACTACAAAGATATTCTTAAGAAATTTGAAATGGATATTGCAAAAGCTGCACACACTCCAATGAGAACGTCCTGCTATCTTGATAAGGACGAATCGGGTTTGGAAATAAATCAATTTATGTATAGAGGTATGATAGGTTCACTATTATACTTAACTGCAAGTAGACCTGATATCATACAATCTATATGTGTGTATGCTAGATTTCAAGCATGTCCAAAAGAATCTCATTTAACTGCAATAAAAAGAATATTAAAATATTTAAAAGAAACTACAGGATTTGGTTTATGGTACCCATATGAAGCTTTTCCTAGTTTATTAGGTTATTTTGATGCTGATTATGGAGGTTGTAAAGTAGATAGAAAAGCACGAGTGGTACCTGTCATCTATTAGGATCATCCTTAGTTTCATGGCATTCTAAAAAACAAGCATGTGTTTCTTTATCCACAACTGAGGCTGAATATATTGCAACTGGTGTAGACCCCAAATTTTGTCTGGCCTTTAAATAAAGAGCAGAATACTTTCGATTCGAAGATGGACAAGGCCTAAAAGCTCCCTAGGATAGATCAATAGGCCCCATTTTAGAATAGGAAGGTTTTTTATACGAGAAAAATAAGAAATTCCACCTAAAGGGCCGAGACTGCCGTCTCATTTGGCGAGACCATTGTATCGCCATCGGCTAAGGGCAAGACCAGCGTCTCGTTTGGTGAGACCGTCGTCTCGCCACTTGCCAATGACGGGACCGTTGTCTTGTTTGGTGAGACCGCTGTCTCATTTGGCAAGATCGCCGTCTCACCAATTGCCTATGGCAAGACTGTCGTCTCGCCACTTGCCGAAGGCGAGACCGCCGTCCCGTTTGGCGAGACGACGGTCCCGACCTGACAGGCGCGAATTTCTATAAAAGGGGGGTGACCTCATCCTTTTCATAGCACAAAACAACTTTCCCTTCTACACTTCTATCAAATTCTTCTCCTAAGATCTCTCCGAAGCATTTCCGGAGTCTCATAGTATTCTTAGTAAACATCCCGTAGTGTTGCGAGAAAGAGCGATCAGCACTGTAGAGAGTGGAGGTTGCCAAAAAGCACCTTTCTTTACCAAGAATGTTAATACAAAGCTTGCTTCGAAGGTTCCTACACTTTCTATCTTCTTTTACCGCTTTCTTATTACATCTATCTGTGCATTAGTTGTTAGGGCCATGTAGTCAACACTTTAAAATAAACGTACTTTTAGAGTTCTTTATTTATAAAATAAATGGTCCATCATAGGGAACCTGAAAGGGGCGTCGTAGGGAAGCTAATACCTTCCCTACACGTAACTAACTCCCTTACCCAACTTTAGTTATAATGGCCAAAGTTGGTGGCAACTCCAGAACCCTTTTTCGAAAACTTCGCCTTTAGGTCCAGCCCAGTTATCGGACAACCTAAAGGCATTGTAGCATCACTTTTAAAAAATGCGAGTCAAAGAAAAACCATCGCGTCGCTTCGACCGCCTCTTTTGACGGAAGCGACAGATGGCGACTCCACTGGGGAAGCTAGAGAGTTGATCTCATTTAGTGATGGACTAGTTCGATAAATAAAAGACTTAAAAATTTCGCTTTTACCCTGCCTTATTTTATAACATGCTTTATTTGCTTGGCTTTAATAACTATTGTTTGTTTATTTTATGCAATTGTTTGAAATAAAAACTGTACACAAACCCTTGCACACAACAGTTCCCCTATACCCGGGGGTAAGTGGGAAATCCATAGGGAGTGGGTGGCAGGTACGATTTGCCGTAGTGAGGGCCATGAGCCCACCAGTATGGTCAAAAACCACCACTCAAGGTGATAACCTTCCTCTTTTGGCACAAAGACTGACTAAGGTCTTAGTGCCATGTCTGGTCAGAAGGCTGGAGAGTGGGAACCCTATAATGGGGGCACCTTGGGGGCCTGGCCTTGGTGAGGAAAATTAGAACTACCCTGAATATGCACTCTTCTGCAGGAGACCCCTACTTCGTAATTAAAAATGTCATCCTACTTGTTCGCAGATGAGTGAAGTGTGTGTGCATTTGTTTGTTGCATTTGATTGTTGCATATCATAAACATACAACAGAAAAGTAAAAGAAATACCTCCAAAAAAAAAATCTTTTCACAATAAACACCCTTATCTTGGACAATCTACCTTTTAGCTAGCCTGGTTTCAGGTTCTTTGTAAGTTAAGTAGTCACGCAGTCCGATAGAGGAGATAAGGGATGCTAAAACTATTCTTTTGCAATAAACCATTTTTTATCTCGGGCAGTCTGCCTTTTAGCTACCCTAGTTTCAGATTCTTTGTAAGCTAAGTAGCCACGTAGTCCGACATAAGAGATAAAAGCTAATAAATCAAATAAAACAAATTAATCAGATAAATCAAATAATTTGAATAAAAAACAAAATAATGAATTTGAATAAAAAGTTTTCACAAAGTCGTATCATTCATATCGCATCATCTCATAAGTGGAAAAACCAAGAGAGAAAATAAATGCATAAGGAAAGTATGCATACGCATCATCTTAATAAATCTCTCAAAAAATGGGTCTTAGGAGCATTTTTTGGGAAAATCATTGGGCCAAATCCCCTATGCAAATATGCCCCCTATTATTCACTCTTTCCCCTTCGTTTTGATATGTTGTGCGTCCAAATCCGACATCCCAGTCAAAAGTTATCTCACTTTGAACATCTGCCGCCTTTTTGCACTAATGCATGCATAAACACATTCATGTTAGGGGGCATTAGATATCCCTAAGACAAAGGCGAAAGAGACCCAAGTGCGCTTGTAATCTTCCACAAGGAAGGGACAAGTGTGTTAAGGTATATGGTGACCTTTATAAGGAAGGAACCATTCTACCAAAGTGGGTATGGTGCTACGTGAAGCGTAAGCTTTAAGGATGATACCAAAGTCATTGTCTTAAGTCATATCTATCCTACACTAATCATTCATTTCATTTCAAAATAAAAATAAACATTCTTAAATTCTTTTTGTATTCTAGAAAGCTATTTGTATTCTTCATGCCCTCACCTGCATACAGAAAAAAGTAAAATTCCAAACAATATCATACATCATGTTAGAAAATAAAACATGATAAGGTTTAGGAAAAAACAAAAACCTGCATGCATGCATCCACCAAACTTCACCATCATAACATGCATCTAGTAATAGGCAGTTGAAGAAAGTGGATATTCCTCAATATCGTGTAAAGAGGATAAGGGCATTTGCATGCCATGCACGGGAAGTAAAAAAAAAAAAGAAAATACATAGAAATTCTAACCAGCCTATGGGTTCCTTTAGGCTTCTCTGCTTTTAAAAAAAATGTACTTTGAAACATCGCATTGAGGAATATACACTGCCTGGATTAAATAAATAAAATTGATTGTTTTCATCATCTCTTCAATCGTCTATTACATTCATAAATTGCATTCATTCATTCTCGCTTTAATAATAATAAGATAATAAAAAGAAAGGATTAATTGATGTGTTTTCCATGAATCGGAATAAGATGAAAAGCAAACCTTTCATCGTCAAGTTCTCTCCAACAGTTGATCCGCCTAAAGAGGATAATAAGCTTCAACCGTTGGAAATCCAAGTTAATAAAGAGGGGGGCAAGGATGTCGTTACATTTGTTCATGCTGTTAGAAAAGAAGGCTGAGATCAAGAGGGGGGGTGAATTGATCTTTGAAAGATTTTCGCAATAAACAGATTATCTATTTGTAAAAATAAGATTTCAGATCTGTTCTTGAATCACAAAGCAATCAAACAATAATAAACGCAGTGACAGAATTAAAAGAGGAGAAAGGTTTAGAAAGATATCACTGGTGTTTATACTGGTTCACCCAATACCAGGGCTACGTCTAGTCTCCAGCCAAATTCCAGCTGGGTTCCACTAGATCAAATGTTTTACAGATTACAATCTTACACTTAATCTACCACAAGAACCACAATTCCAGTTCCTCGCACCTAACCTTTCACCAAGAACCAAATTCCAGGTTCTTGACAACCTCTACAACCAAATTCCAGACATGAGAGAAACCAAGTGCCCACAATTCCAGGCACCAAACAATACAAAAAGAATGTAAAGAAATGAAAAGAAGAAACTAGAATGCTCAAACCAGTTTTATGCAATTCTGCAGTGTGTTTCTTCTTCAAAAGAAAGCAATTTTCCTCAAGAAAGAATTTCAAAGAACTTCACAAAACCTACTGCGAATCTTTCTTGAAAGAGTGCTAAAGTTTACTTGCTTGATTGCTAAAGATTGATGTTCAATTGTTGTGTTAAAAATGTTCAAGCCAAACTGTTTTTATAGAAGATTTTCAAAACTGCTGGTTTAATCAATCTGTTAAAAAATCTTTTAATCTGTTAAAAGCGTAGTTTTAATCTGTTAAAACTTCTTTTAATCCATTAAAGCGTTCTTGATTATTTAACAGATTTGTTTTAACTGATACGACAATGTTTGTATCAATTAAAACTCTTTACAAAAAATCTTCTAATTTGATTTAATCGATTGTTTCGTGTTTCAATCGATTAATATACTGCAAAACTTTATTGTGAGTTTTTCCAAGTGATTTTAACTGATAAAAATAAGTTTTAATTGATTAAAACGCTGTGTACAAATTTTCTAAGTTGTTTTAATCGATTGAAACATGTTTTAATCGATTGAAAAAGTTCTGATCGGTCATAACTCAATTCTGATCGATCATATCTGATTTTGATCGGTCATAATTGCATTATGATCGATCATCCTGAACACTAAGTGGATTTAATCGATTAAAACCAAGTTGTATCGATTAAAATACTGCAAAAACACTTCTCTTAACATTTTAAGTGATTTTAATCGGTTATTTCGAAGCTTTATCATTTAAAACACTGACAGAAGGTTTTCAAAACTTTCTTTAATGAAAACAACCGGTTATTTCGAAATTATATCAGTTAAAAACTTGTTTAAGAAAGCTTTTGTTAAAATACTTTGTTTTTAACTGCTTAAACGTTTTTAGAGGCATTTTGCAAAATCTTTTAAGTGAAGAAACCTCATGCAGCAGAAAAGATAAAAATGATTATACCTAATCATAGCTGCGGACACACTAATCCCTCTATTCTTTTATCTAAGTGACTGTTGACCGCTACAAAGTTGACTTTGACTTTATCTTTGACTTCATCAAATCAATAAGATCTTTGCCAGAGTATTTCAATAAGATCTTCATCACTTTCACATGCCTCGAATCGAATAAATTTGTACCATGGAGATACTCAGAAACATCACTCATCAATGAGGATATCTCCCGCATAGTTGACATTGGGGGCAGGATTAGAAGTGGAAGAATCTATTCCCCCAATGAGCTATAAGATGATGCTCCTAAGAATAAAGGAAAAAATAAAAAGACCAAAGAAAAACATAATCCAAAGAGGAAACTGAGTACACTTTGGATTCATGACGCTAAGGTAGTTCCTTCAACGCTCCTCCAAAAAGACAAACTCACGGTAGGCGACAAGCTGGTCACAATTCGAGCTAAAGACGACATTCGGATTAGCAAGTCGTATGCCTTACCTTGAATGGATGCGGCTAAAGAGGACCTTTGAAATATCTTTTGCCAACATGAAAAGACTTCCCCAACAATATGAAGGTGACCCACATGATGAGGAAATATGGATGCCGCCCAAACCAAAGGCTCATTAGAAACTTTTCAAGGAATAAAGGAGCCACCAGATTTTAAAGACAATCCTTTAAAGCATGACCCTACAAAGGATCAAGCTGCACGAAGAAATGGGAAGTCTCCCCTCCGCGCCTCGAATCAGATTTTCCCAAATGAAGGGGTCCAAGCATCAGGAACGACTTTAGTCATTAGGTGGTCTTCTTCCAATTTTAAGGGATGTAATGACTATTAGAGCTTACTCCTCGGGGCTAGCTCGACCCCCGAGTATTGTAGGACACATATTTCCCTTTTAATTAATAAAGAATGTCATTCTTACTATCTGCTTCTCTTCTTGCTATTCATGTCTAAACCTCATAATAACCATGTTTAAGCAAACATTTTCAAAAGTGTGTCAAAATAATCAAAATGCGACATCATCAAAATAATCAAACCACTCATCATCACTGATTGACTAGAAACACAAAATAAGGTTTTACCTCATCATAATAAAGTTGTGTTTCGCCAATGTTGTGCAAAGAGAAACAAAAATCAAAAGAAGCCCATAGAAGTTAAAGGCCAAAAGAGAAAAGGCAAGATACCCGGTAGGAAACCCATTAAGGGGGCTACGCAAAAGTTAGGGTAAACCCCTTAGGAGACCCGAACAACAATAAAGGGTAGCCTAGGCAAAAATCAGGGTTACAACATAAAGTCCGCTAGGATTCCCAAAACAAGAAAAGAGGAAACCTAAACAAAAGTTAGGACATAGTACAACATCCTAGGCTGAAAACCCAAAGGGCAGACTAGGGAAGTTAATCAATCACGATAGGCGCCATCGAATAATCATTTAAGACGTCACCTCATAAACAAAAAGTTTGTCTAAACTAGCCTAAACACTCTAACCAACCTTGGCTAGCCGTGCTTACAAAAATCATTTTTTGTCAAAATAAAACAATTCTAAAACACAAGCCTTTGAATAAATAACTTTCCTTCTTTTCACTTGACCCTTACCACTACGAAATTCTAGTAATTAGTAGGGAAATGTGGAGATAGTAATCAATAGGAGGATTGACACCCCCAAGAAAAGGGAGGGGCGCACTGACATGACAAATCGCTCTACAATTAACACAATCATTCTTCGGTCATGGAAAAATCAAGACAGAAAAATCGGTACAGCCTATCATGTCGATGAAAAGAAAATAATGACAGAAGCACGTCAAAAGAAAAAGCACATTTGATTAATCCTTTTGAAATATTAATTGAAATATCATTGTAGGATGCATATCGCAAACATTGCATGCATATGATAGGTACCTATCTCTCAAAAAAGAAGAGAAAGAAAAAATGAAAATGAAAAGAATAATGCCTGCTAGGACATTCTTAGGCAAAAGTTAGGGTAGCCTGCTAGATCGAAAACCCACAAAGGGCGGTCTAGGCAAAATTTAGGGCATTCATAAAAAAGGAAAAAAACTCGTTAAGATATCCTAGGAAAAAATTAAGGCAGCTCGCTAGATCGAAAACCCCAAAAGGGCTGTCTAGGCAAAAGATAGAGCTAATACAAAAATATAAATAAAAGAGAGGGTCCCATCAGCATAATCATAAAGCACAACATGAGAATTCCAATTACTTCTCTAGATGCATCAAATAAAAGGATAGATTGCATTTAGGACATCCACACACCAGTAGCCGCACAATACAACTCTGTCAAAATCAAAAAGAAAAAATATAAATAAAAAAATCTCTGTAAGTAAATAAACAAAAATCATGCATATAAGGAGACTAGCTCCATGTTTGTGATTGAAAACAGGAAGCGCCAAAAACAGGCCTCCAAATAAAGCTCCCCCTCAAGAAAACAGAGCAAGTCATCAATCAAGCGACTCAGCAGAATAAGAGCTTCCGAAAATCAAGAGCTTCAGCTACCATCCTTCTACCCAGAAAAATAAGGTACATATAAGAAGTCTCCAAACATTGATCTCCCTCAGGAAAGAAGAGCGAGTTGTCATCATCAAATAGCTTAGAAGAAATAAGAAGCTTCCAGAAGCCAAAGCTTCAGTCATCATTCTTATACCAAATAAAAAGAAGGTACATCAGAAAAGAAAAGCCGATGGAAAGGCTTAGTTATCCCCAAACGGATTCTTGTCTACTCTAGAGGCAACACAAATATTACCTCACGGCTCAGCATTACCACCACATGGAGTCATCAAACACATTCACCCAAAGTCTCCTCTACACTCCTTAATCGAGAATAATGGCTTCAAGAGCCCATAATCATCAATAGTTATAAGAGCCCAATCTCCATACCATCGAGGGCTCAACAAAAAGAAGAAGAGAAAAGAAAACCTTTCATCTCCAGCAGATGACAAAAAAGGTCATGACAAAGAAGGCCGAATAAAAATCCTCTAGTGGACCATATCAGAAAAATCTACAAAGAGGAAGAGTCAGAAATCTCCATCCCCTAGTAGAATCAGAGCTTCACAAGGTCAGCTCGCATCAACATTAATCAAGGAGCTAGGACTCCATCCTAGAAAAGAAAAATCGGATCCCCAGGAAGTCAATAATCCCCTAATGGATCACCAAAGAAAACTTTATCCCCTGCGGATCCCCAAAAAGAAGAAAAAGCCTGCATGCATAAAAGAAATTAAAAAGTAAAAAGGCTTACGCATTATCCCCATAAAAAAACCAGATTTCAAAATCGCGATAAAAAAGAGATAAATCGTCAAAAAAGGCGAAATTAAAATCCTAACTTTTAGGTAAACAGAATGCACATTCCCCAATAAAATAAGAGCATCGTAGAACTAGCTCACACCAGTACCTAACAAGGAGTCAAAACTCTAGGGGGAAAACCAAAATCAGATCCCAAGGAAGGCAATCAATCCCCAGTGGATCATCAAAAAGAGAAAAATCATCCTCAGTGAGCCTACGACAAAGGCAAATTTCAGACTCACATCCCCAGAAGGGTCATTTGCCTATGCGTAGGCAAGATCTGGCAAATAAAGAGCCAACATCCCCAGAATGGGATATCAGCCTATTCAGAGGCAAAACAGTGCAAGCAGGAAACCTTCACCTCTAGTTGAAACATCTGCCTACTCAGAGGCACCATCAACAAATCCTCAAATGAATATCCGCCTACTCAAGAGGCACCATCAAAACCAACAAATCCTCAATGAATTTCTGCCTACTTCAGAGGCGTTTAACAAAGAATCCTCAGCAATTAACAAGCTAGATGGCTATTGGAAAAAGCCAAAAATCAAAGAATCTCCGGCACACCGGATGACTGCAAAAGTCAAAAACATTTACCAAAGCGGAAACACTCCCCACAGAATCAGCGCATGAGCTAGAGCAGTAAGCCGCCACCACCACTTCAAGACAAGGAAGGTCCCGAAGACAAAGACCTGCACACAGGAAAAATCACCTGCGCATGAGCTAGAGCAGTAAGTCACAACCAGTCCTACAAAGTGAAATACACCAGCTAGATGAGGGGTTCATACTTATCCAGTCCTACAAAGTGGACTACACCAGCCAGATGAGGGGTTCATACTCATCCAGTCCTACAATGGCGGACTGCAAACTCTACCAACCAGATGAGGGGTTTATACTCATCCAGTCCTACAATAGTGGATTGCACCAACCGGATGGGGGTTCATACTCATTAACCGAGGGGTCGGATATCGCAAGAAGGAGCATCCTGAGGTTCTACCACTTGTCAGCTGAGGGGTCGGCTACCGCAAGAAGGAACATCCTGAGGTTCTACCACTTGTCAGCTGAGGGGTCGGCTACCGCAAGAAGGAGCATCCTGAGGTTCTACCATTTGTCAACCAAAGGGGTCGGCTACTGCATGAAGGAGCATCCCGGAGGCACACACACATTTTTCGTCTGGAGGGTCGGCTACCGCAAGGAGGAGCATCTAAAGGACAGCCGAGCAAGAAGGTTAACTCCTTCACCCTCCATCCGATCTTTTTGGCATAACGGGCCAATAGTCGGCTAGTCAGGTGAAGGGGGGGGGGGGCAGCTGTAGACCCCAAATCTTGCCCGGCCTCAAAATAAAGAGCATAATACTTTCGATTTGAAGATGGGCAAGCCTTAAAAGGTCCTTAGCATAGATCAATAGGCCCCATTTTAGAATAGGAAGGTTTTTTGTATGAGAAAAATAAGAAATTTCACCTAAAGGGTCGAAACCGCCGTCTCGTTTGGCGAGATCGCTGTCTCGCCATCAGCTAAGGACGAGACCGTCGTCTCACCACTTGCCAATGGCGAGACCGCCATCTCGTTTGGCAAGACTTTCGTCTCGCCAATCGCCAATGGCGAGACCGCTGTCTCGCCACTTACCTAAGGCGAGACCTTCATCTTGTTTGCGAGACGGCGGTCCTGACCTAACAGGCGCAAATTTCTATAAAAGGAGGGGCGACCTCATCCTTTTCACAGCACAGAACAACTTTCCCTTCTACACTTCTGTCAAATTCTTCTCCTAGGATCCCTCCGAAGCATTTATGGAGTTTCTTAGTATTCTTAGTAAGCATCCAGTGGTGTTACGAGAAAGAGCGATCAACACTATAGAGCGTGGAGGTTGCCAAAAAACACCTTTCTTTACCAAGAATATTAATACAAAGTTTGCTTTGAAGGTTCCTACACTTTCTATCTTCTTTTACCGCTTTCTTATTACATCTATCTGTGCATTAGCTATTAGGGCCATGTAGTCAACACTTTAAATTCCGCAAATGAATAAATAAGGGTAAAAGTGTACTTTTAGAGTTCTTTATTTATAAAATAAACGGTCCATCATAGGGAACTCGAAAGGGGTATCGTAGGGAAGCTAATACCTTCCCTACACGTAACTAACTCCCTTACCCAACTTTGGTTATAATGGCCAAAGTTGGTTTTTCTAAACCAACGCCTTCTTTTTCTTCCTTTTCCAATGTTTCTGGATAAAACATTGGTGGCGACTCCAGAACCCTTTTTCAAAAACCTCGCCTTTAGGTCCAACCCGGTTATTGGACAACCTAAAGGTGTTGTAGCATCACTTTTAAAAAACGCGAGTCGAAGTAAAATCATCGCATCGCTCCGATCGCCTCTTTTGACGGCGACAACAACTAGTAATTGTTGTGCTCAAATCCTATGGATGAAGCAACAACTAGAAGATTATAGTATTTTTCTAAGTAACATCCCTTTAATGTGTGATAATACAAGTGCAATTAATCTCACAAAGAATCGTGTTATGCATTCTAGAACCAAACACATTGAGATTAGACATCACTTTTTAAGAGATCACATTTCTAAAGGAACTTGTAAGATTGAGTATATAGACACAAAACATCAGTTAGCAGACATATTTACCAAACCTCTTCCCAAGGATAGATTCTATGAACTTATAAGAGACTTAGGAGTATTAGAAATAGTCTAAACTTTGCTTAATTGTAAAATCTTTGCATTTTGTACTGGAATAATCAATTATTTTGAGTAATAATCGATTATCCTGTGTCTAATACATGTTAAATTTGTCAATCTCTCAGAAATAATCGATTATCTTGAGTAATAATCAATTATTGAGGCTTAAATGAGTGGTTCATGAAAAATCTTTCTGTAATAATCGATTATTTGGGGTAATAATCAATTATTTGTACTTCATTGACCCAAATCAGTAATTTCTCTTTGGAATAATCTATTATCTTGAGTGATAATCGATTATCCATGCATTTTCTGGGCAGGGATGAAGAAATAATCGATTATCACTAGTGAAAATCGATTATTGGGCAACGTTGGAGATAATATAGCCGATTGTAATGGCTCTTTTTGCTTTAACTCTTGTCAAAATAGCCGTTTATGGCCGTTGGGATCATTTTCTATATATAGGAGGGCTCAAAATCAAACTGATTGACTAGAAACATAGAATAAGATTTTACCTCATCATAATAAAACCGTGTTTCACCAATGTTGTGTAAAAAGAAAAAACATAAATCAAAAGAAGCCCATAGAAGCCAAAGGAAAAAAAAAGGGGGCAAATTACCAGGTAGGAAACCCACTCAAGGGGGCTACGCAAAAATTAGGGTTGATCCGCTAGGAAACCTGAACAACAATAAAGGGTAGCCTAGGCAGAAGTTAGGGTTACAAAATAAGGTCCGCTAGGATTCCCAAAACAAAAAAAGAGGAAATCTAGACAAAAGTCAGGACTAAAACACAATATCCTAGTCTAAAAACCCAAAGGGCAGTCTGGGGAAGTCAATCAGCCATAAGAGAACAATAGAAATCGGCTAAGACGCAGATCCTAAAAAAAAAATGTTTGTTTAACATTAACCTAAACACTTTGACCAACCTTGGACAACTATTCTTACAAAATCCCCCTTTAAAAAATAAAAAAAACTTCTAAAACACAAGCCCTTGAATAAATTATTCTCCTCCTTCTCTTCTCTTAAGCCTTATCACAATATTCTGATAATCAATGGGGGAATATGGAGGCATATAATCAACAAGAGGATTGAAAACTCCAGAGAAAGGAAAAATCACACCAATATGGCAAGTTTGCTCCTCAGTCAACAATTATTCTTCAGTCATAGCAAGTCCGGAATGGTACAAATAAATACAGCTAAAGAACAACATCAGAAGGGCCTCGTCTTCAAAAGACACATCAGTTAACCCTTCTGAAAAGTTAACTAAATAGCATTATAGGACACATAACATGAAAACATTGCATGCATAGATGTTCGTGAACATGGTCCTATATTCCTCTAAAAAAATACTAAAAAGTAAAAAGACATATGCATTATCCCGAAAAGCCAAAATCCATAATCGCGAGAAAAAAGAATAAACCGCGGAAAAAGGGGAAACTAAAAAGCTCTCAAGTATTAACCACCATTCTCCCATCAAAGAGAGAAGGCAATCAAGCAAAACATTTGCCTGCTCAAAGGCGTCACAAAAATCAAAAAATCCCCAATGGATTCCCGCCTGCGTAAAAGGCATTTACCAAAAATCCCCGACAACCAACAAAGTCAAATGGCTATTACAAAAAGCCCAAAACATAAAGAATTCCCCAGCACTCAACCAGTTGGAAGAGAACCAACGAATCCCTGGCACACCGGATGACTACATCAGAAAAGTAAAAAATAATTTATCAAGCAAAAAACACTCCCCACAGAGATTGCGCATGAAAAAAAATCAGTAAGTCACACCAGTCTTACAAAGTGGACTTCCAAACCAGACGAGAGTTCATACTCGCCAAACCAGATGAGGGTTCATACTCATCAACCAAGGGGTTAGCTACCGCACCAAAGGAGCATCCTGAGGTTTCCAACTTGTCAGCCAAGGGGTCAACTACCGCATTAAAGGAGCATCCTAAGGCTATAATAACAAGACGGGGGTTCGTACTCACCAAACCAGATGAGGGTGCATACTCATCCAGTCCTACAAAGTGGGCTGCAAGTTCTACAACAACCAGACGGGGGTTCATACTCGTCAAAACCAAATGGGGGTGCGTACTCATCAAGCCTTACTAAAGGGGGCTTAAACCAAATTTTACAACCAAAGGGGTCAGTTACCGCATTAAAGGAGCATCCTTGAGGATCACATTCAGCGTCCAAAAGGTCGGCTACCATGACGAGGAAAGCAACCGAAGGACAACCAGGCAAGAGGGTCAACTCCTTCACCCTCCAGCCGATCTTTTGGCATATTGAGCCAACGGTCGGCTAGTCAGGTGAAGGGGGGGCAGCTATAGACCCCAAATCTTGCCTGACCTCAAAATAAAGAGCAAAAGACTTTCGTTCGAAGATGGACAAGGCCTTAAAGGTCCCTAGGATTGTTCAATAGGATCCATATTAGAATATGAAGGCTTTTTGTACACAAAAATAAGAAAATTCTACCCAGAAGACCAAGACCGCCATCTCGCCATTTGTCAAAAGCGAGACCGTCGTCTCACCATTTGTCAAAAGCGAGACCGTTGTCTTGCCATTTGTCAAAAGCGAGACCGTCGTCTTGCCATATGTCAAAAGCGAGACTGCCGTCTCGCAATTTACCAAAGGCGAGACGGTGGTCCCAGTCTAATGGGCATGAATTTCTATATAAGGGGGGTCCTCTCCTCGTTTTTAACAACGACTCCAACTGAATACACTTTCCTATACTCTTCTAGAATCCCTCTGAAGCATTTCCAGAGTTTTAGGGTTCTTTTTAGACATTCTAGAGTCCTTTGGGAGAAGAGTGAGCAGCATTGTAGAGCGTGGAGTTTGCCAAAAAGCGCCATTTACAAGAACATTTATAAAAGCTTGCTTTGAAGGTTCCTCTATATCCCTTACTTTATTATTATTACTTTTATTAGTTACCATCTTTGTGCATTAGTTATTAGGGCCATGTAGTCAATAATTTAAATTTTGCAATGAATAAATAAGGGTAAAAGCATAGTTTTAATGCTCTTTACAATAAACAGTCCATTATAGGGAACCCGAAAGGGGCGTCGTGGGGAAGCTAATACCTTCCCCACACGTAACTAACTCTATTACTTAACTCTGGTTGTAATGACCAAAGTTGGTTTTTCTTAAAACCATCGCCCTCTTTTCCTTTTCCAATGTTTTTGGTAAAAATATTGGTGGCGACTCCAGAACCCACTTATGAAAACCTCATCCTTAGAATAGTTTGGTTATCGGACATCCTAAGGGTGATGACCACACTTTTTAAAAATGTGAGTCGAATCGAAAGAACCATCGCGTCGCTCCGACCGCCTCTTTTGACGGCGGCGACAATGTGGTTTGTATAACCACTACTTGTAAGTCAACCTATTGAATGCAAACATGTTGTTGCAAGGAGAAGTTCCTCTTCTACTTCACCCTTTATAACTTTGACAACTTCTTCTTATATGATTTGTATATCTTTTCTACATGTCTCAATTGACCACATTTGAGACATTTTACATCTAGGATCCACCAATACTTCTTATGTGGGTGATTATTTTTCTTGTAATAGGAACAAATAAAAAAGGCATGTGATTTGTTACCTTTATTATTCTTGACTTGGAGGGAACCTTCAATATGATATAGTAAAGCACATTCAATAACATGATCTTCTCTCATCAATATTCATTATTCTTGCACTTGTAAAACATGTAACACTTATGCCAAAATAATTTTAGACAGATCTTTTGTATTTTCCAACAAAACAATAAATGTTTCATATCTCTTTGGCAAAATTACCAAAATTTTCAACTAGTCTACAATCTATAAATTCCTTACCTAACAATTTTATCTTATTAATAATATCCAACAATTTGTTTAGTATTCCTTAATTATCTCAACCTCTTTCATCCTTTGTATCTTAAGTTCTTTTATCAAGTTTAAAACTTTCATATCCTAAATTCTCTCATTCCCTTTATATTTTTTTTTCAAATAATCCCAAATTATTTTAGGTGACTTTAGGGTCATGATTCTTGTATAGATCATGACTTTTTTTTTTGTTTACCTCGTTTTTCTTTTCTTCCGAATTTTGATTTGGATTATGATGAAATTTTCAAGTAGTAAATCAACTTCCTATAAATCTAATCTTTCAAAATATGATTATATTCTCACAACCTATAAATCATAAATTTTATCATCGAAAAGTGAAATGACAACTTTGTGAAGAACTTTCTTCTCTTTCTATTCTACAATTCTAGTAAAGACCAAAACTCTAATATCACTACTAGAATAGTTTATAATTTTTGCATATATATATTTTTTATATATGATATGGTGGAACTTCTCTCTTTATATATTTATTTTATTCATTATTCTATATATATATATATATATATATATATATATATATATATATAAAATATAACAAAATATCAAATATTAACAATATCTTAATTTTAACTCTCAAAATCTAAATAATAATAGAATATCTTTTTTCTCTTATTCTAAAACATAATAAAAATTTATTAATACCTAATTTAAATAAAAATAAGGATATATTCTTAATACACATTATTAGATAGCTTAGTAATAACTATTCTAAAAGATTTCATCAATATCCGTCAGTTTTTTCTGTTAACTCGTGATCACACTTGCTGAGAAAAGAAATTTTCAACTACCTCTAATCTACGACCACTTATAAAATGAGAAGCAAAATTATTATTTTTTATTTCTTTCAAATAAACATACTTAAGAAGTTATTTATTTTATATAAGCAAAGCAAATAATCACACTTTTTTTTTCTCTTCTTAACTCACGATCATTTCTTTTGGATACAAGGCAACTTCCTTGAGATTTCTTCTTTTATGTCATTTTCTCTTCTTGATCTTCTTCTGATAAAAAAAGGTATATCTTATTTGTTCTTATCAGGGAAAAACTCATCCTAATAGCTCTTTTAGATCACTTTATTTGTTGTAAAAAGTTGTATAGTGGTGAAGAGGTTAATCTCAAACTCTAATGCATCTTGAGCTTGTTATATCTACCATTAGGTGTTGCAAAACTTGCTTCATCCTCTAAGTAATAGATCTAGTCATAGACTTCTAATGTCATAAAATTCTTTGGTTCACTTATTAAATCTCCACCATTTCCTTCTTCTTCAAAAGAATTCTTCCTCAATTTAATTTTATCACCATTTTTGTACTTAATTACATAAGAAAATATTTTAATAAGCTTCAACCACTCTACCCATGTCTTTTGGAACTTGTGAGTCTATAAACTTTTACTATTAAAATGAATTATGAACTCTTTTAGCCACAACTAATATCACCAATTACGAACTCCTTTAGCCGCAACTAATATTACATAAGCTTATAAATTTTTTTATTAACTATTATAATTTTCAATATTTTAAAACAACTAGTTATTCCAATTATTTAAATATTATTTAATCATAATAAAACATTTACGTGTTTGCCACTTTAAAATTGAAACAATTGCCTTTTATTTTTAATATAAACATTTGTTAAATAAAAAATTAAATAATTATTCTAAAATTTATAAATTGATGTAATTTTTTAACATCTTTTTCATAGTTAATGTATAAATCTATTAAAATTAAATTATAAATGTTAATCGTAAAAGTTTTATAAATAAATTAAAATTGATAAAACTTTTCATTATTGAATTACTCTTTTAATTTTTTATTTTTAATTTTTTACTTTACATCCCATTACAACTTTAGGATGCTCGACCAATAGTTTTTTCATGAATGTTTCTAATTTCCATTCGACGAGACAATTTGTAAACACGGATCCTCTGTAGATGAGAATTTCACAACCTAGATATAATCTCTCCAAAAACTCCTTTGTTAATGGTGATCCATGATTTCATCCTGTACTTGTAATCCTCTCTCTTCCACCAAAAAAAAAAATACAAACAAACAAGGTGAGAGTTGAAACAGCCTCACACTGAAAGAATGCTGAAGCAAACAATTCAAAGGTTGGAAGGATGCATATCAGCTTCAAGAAGAAGTGGTAATGTTCATATGAAATGGAAGAAACACTTATTTGGCAATTGGGTGAGAAGCACGTGCAGCAGCCCCCAAAATAATAATCATAACAATAGGACAACCTGGTACAGTGTTCCAAAGGAGAGAGTGGAGTGCGTAGTGATAGGAGCTGGTGTGGTTGGCATAGCAGTGGCAAGAGCCCTAGCACTTAAGGGCAGGGAAGTGTTAGTCGTAGAATCAGCCCCCACATTTGGAACAGGAACTAGTTCCCGAAACAGTGAAGTTATTCATGCTGGAATCTATTATCCTGCCAATTCATTCAAGGTTAGTGTCTCCCTTGTAATCAAAGTTGTCATTTTTATATACGCCAACAAAATATAGTTGCCATTATTATCCTATGCTTCATTTCGTTAAAATTGCTGACAAATGTGGTCGATATAGCCAGAATTGTGGCCAAATTAACTCGAGAAATCTTCACTTGGGGGCTGAAATCTTGGTGTTATGTGTTAGTAGGTGAAAAGAGCATCTTGGGTATTGGAGACTCAAATGATTGGGTCATTCATTGACGTAGAAGGCTTGATCATTTAAGTTAATAAATTGGGAGGCAATGGATTAAGAGATGACATTTTTGCATTTGAACTTCTACTGAATGCATTAGTTAAACATCGACACTTGGGTAAAAGTAAAAACATTTGATGAATCATTACGCTATAGTTCTACCGAATAAAGTTGATGTTATATGGTAGGAGCAGCAAATACGATTTATATTCTAACCTCACTTTAATTATCAAGAGTGAACTGTTTTCAGTGAGTTGGTTACCTTAGTTCAGGCCTTTAGGGCTATTATTTATGCCATATAAAGTGAAATTAAAGGATAGTTTTCTATGTTTCTAATTCTAAAACGTATAATTACATTCCTACCATATACTTGTGACTTTTTGTTTGCTGACTCTTTTTCCCAGCGACTAACCAAGACATGACTACAGCCTTTCCCCCCTTCCGTGTAGACCATAATTCAGTCTGTTTTTGCAGGCAATTTTTTGTGTAAGGGGAAGAAAAATGTTATATGAGTATTGCTCTAAGCATGATATTCCACATCAACAAATTGGTAAGCTTATAGTGGCTACTCGATCTTCTGAGATTCCAAAGTTAAATGATATTTTAAATTGCGGGATTCAAAATGGAGTTGATGGTTTGAAGATGGTAGATGGTGTTGAGGCCATGAAAATGGAACCTGAATTGCAATGCGAGAGAGCAATACTATCACCTGTCACTGGGATTGTTGATTCTCATTCTTTAATGCTTTCTTTAGTGGTATGCATTTCTATCTTCTTTTACCATATTGTAAAGATGAATTAAGACATGCAATCATTGTGAATCTATCTATTTTGCAATCAGCTTTTCGTAATCATCCATTTCCTTTATTTTGAGTTAGAATGATATATTGACAAGAATATGAACATCATGTTGGTCCAGGGGGAATCTGAAAGTCATGGAGCAACCTTCACGTACAATTCAACAGTCATTGGTGGCCATGTCGAAGGAAATGATATTTGTGTTCATGTGACAGAAACTGACCATCTTAAAGAATGGAAAGGGACATCAATTTTGCATCCAGAACTACTACTAAGTTCTAGACTCGTTGTGAACTCTACAGGCCTAAGTGCCCCAGCCCTTGCAAAACGATTTAGTGGCCTAAAAAGTGGAGTTTTTCCTCCTTCTTACTATGCACGCGGTTGCTACTTTACATTATCTAACACTAAAGCCTCTCCTTTCACACGTTTGATATATCCTATACCAGAGGATGGCGGCATTGGAGTGCATGTTACTATAGACTTGAATGGTCAGGTCAAGTTTGGCCCAAATGTTGAATGGATTGACAGTGTTGACGATATCTCGAGCTTTCAGAATAAGTACTTCCTGTCATTTGCATGCTTTTGATATATTTTAGTATACGGTTCTATTGCATGTCCTACTACCCAACATATCATTGTCACCTGGAGCTTTTTTCACCCTACCACTATTGCAATAAGTACTTGAACAACTCTACTACATGCTTTAACTAACTACTAACAACAAGTCATGATCATGAGATCTTTTTCTTTGTTTGTTTTTTTTGCTAGCTAGTTGCAAGCATAATGAAATAAGGTTTTCGTTTCTAACTGTTTCTTAGCATGGGGAAGGTAGATTGTGCACTCTACTAAGAACAGGCATTATCTGTTGATTCTTATCCTATTGATTGAACTACAGCTTGGATTATTCTGCTTTACTTGTCTGTGTCTAATAGTGTATCTAGATCATACAACTCCATTACTCTATATTTTTGGATGCCCCATTGGATTAGTTATAGTCATTGTCTCCTTTCGTTTATTTAAAGTTTAGGATTGTTATACTTTAAATTTATCTTAAATTTTAAGTTGATATACATTAGTTTTGCCCTCAGTGGAGCTATTTTAAAGCTGTGTATGATCTTTAAGCAAAAGATTTGGACAGCTGTCTTATTAGTATATACGAATTTGCTGCTGCAAAACTTTTGTTCATATTCTTCCTTTTTTCATGGTGTGTTTTCCATGTATGCCTTTGAAAAATATATGTATTCAGTTCAGAGAATTGAATTAAGTAACCATGAATAGGTTTGATTATTCGGTAAATCCAAATCGTGCTGAGAAGTTTTATCCAGAGATAAGAAAGTATTACCCAAATCTGAAGGACGGTTCTCTGGAACCTGGATATTCAGGGATCCGACCTAAACTTTCAGGACCCTCCCAGCTGCCCGCTGATTTTGTTATACAGGTTTTTCTCACACACTCTTATTGTTAGTCAAACTTTATGTTGATAATTTCCCATAATTTGATAAGAGAGACAGTATTGTCCAAGATTTTAGATTCAATGCTGCATTTCTTCCATGATATATATGTACATTTGTCTCATTTTTCCTGAATGGTTTTGTAAATTCCAAATAATTCCAAATTAGCCCATTGGTCCGTGCCACCTTATATTAAATATCAATTTGCTAGACTTTTATCATAAATGAAAAAGATTGGCATTGGTGTCCTACAACTATCTTCTACATTTGTTATAATTTGTTTTTCTTTTTTACGTTGATGAAAAATCCCCCTCGGATAATGATGAAATGTGGATGATGAAAAAAAATCTCCTCAATGGCAAGATGTGATGAAATTCCACGTGAAATAGAAATACAATAACATTATAGTATATATATATGAGTAAAATCCTCATCATACTAAACTGGTTTTGTAGGGTTGTCTCATGCTATAGATTTTGTTTCTCTTTTTACGTCATGGACAACTAGTATCACTTTTTAACTTCACGCTTCAACCAAGAGCATAATCATTAGATACCATGATTATCTTGCATTCATACCATACAATTTTCTCTTACTGATTATTGTTTTGGAAACTACATGGTCCCAATAATATGGTTAAATATGATTTGGCTAAAAACTTCTAGTTTGTTGAACTTTATTGCAAATAGATAGATAAGAAGCATTGATGTTTTAGATTATCCTTTTCCTTTTTCCTTCACGTAACTTGCTGCTAGTTTCTTATGATGGGATATTCTCATCACCTCGTATTTCTTTGCTCTAAAATCATGATCATTTAGACTTGTGCATTTAGACTTTCTTGTAATGCAGACACCTCCAAATATTATTATCAGTAATGAATTTTGATAAATTAGCTTTGTAGTGTTCCAGGAGGCAACTTGGTATAATGATGACTTTCTATCAGTGGAATGAAAATGTGACAGTATTGACAGTAAATGCACAAGCTAATTACGGATGTCATATGTTTCCTTCATGCAAAATATTTCAGATCACTCACGTAACATCCTTAGTAGATTCTGTCTAGATAAACTCACTACTTTTATCTTTCAAATAAGATGGAAGGAAGCAATTATATTCTTGAAATTTGGAAATCATGCTCATCTTTTGGGTTTGTGCATACTGCTAGCATACAGTTAAGTTTTGTTAGAAATGTCCCAATTATTATTCTTTTTAATTTCAACCCAAACAACTAATTTCTAAGGAACTTCTTTGAGAGGAGAGAGTAGTTTGATTTCCAACATTTGATCAAACAATGGTATCTTTGCTCTAACTACTGTTCCATTTATGCAGGGAGAGGACATTCATGGAGTACCTGGTCTTATTAATCTTTTAGGAATAGAGTCACCCGGTTTAACATCAAGCATGGCAATTGCAGAATTTATTGCTACAAGATTTTTGGGATGATCCAGGCATTAAGCGAGAAACATGTAGATACTTGATACCATTGATAACCAAATTGTTGTTAAATGTGAATAAATAATGTCTTGTATTTGTCAATTTTATGTGAACTTTTAATAAAATAGGTGATTATTTCAGCTAATAAACTTTATCAGTCAGGCCTTGAAAAAATAAGCTATAACTGACTGAGTAAACCGTGATTATATAATTGCATAATTCCCACAAACGGATCCAAAATTAGAGTAAATTTATGGTGCAGCTTAAATTGTTAACCAAACATATCAAAATATACAAAAGAGGAGAAAACATTGATAGAATAGAGCAAACTGGGTTGAACTGATTGCATCACAACCAACTACCCAGAGAAAAATAACCTCACACTTTGTGATGTGATTGCATGAACAAGAATTTAGAATTCATTGCAATGAAGATATCAAAAGATGGCTGAACTAGTTCTGCGAAGCTGATGCTTAGGCTCAGGTGGTGGCACAGATGGCAATGCCCTCTCGATCTCCTGTAACAAGGACAATCATTAGCCAATAAAGCCCTGTTTGAATAAACTTCTCAATCAGGGAAATCCTAAACAAGCAAGAACAGTCTGAAATAATCTTACGGTGTTATAAACTTTTCACAAGTACTTATTCGAGAAGTAAATAAAAAGATGAAATTAACCAATTTTTTTTCCATAAAATGTGTTGCTTTCTTTTTCTTATACAAGTGTTTATTGAAAAATTCATCTAAGCATATTGTGATGACACAACTATTCCAGATGTTTAAGCCATTAAGGAAGTCTGTCCTGCTTCAAGTTCTAGATAAGAACCGGAGTGTCTAGGTCTCACATCGAGTAGAATGGAATGCTTTTGAGTTCCCCAAGGGTTTAGTTGCTATTATTAAAGAGTGAATATAGATTTAACAATCTTACAAAACAAACTTATAAAATCCATATTGAAAATGAATACATACCTAATTTAATTTTACACATGAAATTTTTACCTCATTCATATATTACAATTTAACCATATGTTTGATCGATGTACGATTTGGTACTTCTTATATAATTGGGGACGTAGTTTGACAACTAAATGCTGCAAACAATTATAGAACACTATCACTAAGTAACACTATGTTTAACTTATTTTAGCTTTCTTATCTCTCTTTTTTCTGTGGCATTGATTCTCATCGACTTGAAATATATCAGTAAGCAAAACTGCAACTAAAATGGTTGGACCACCTTGAAAAAAAATCTTCTAGAAGCCACAGCATAGAAAAGCAAAACTAGATTACTTGCCTGACTTAACCAATGTGCATTATTAACTTCAACATGTGAAGTCATCAATCTGCTTCATGTAAGCAAAGGAAGATAAAGCTCCTAGTCTCATATTTTCAAACAATTTCAATATTTGGAGCTAGTATTTAGCACCAAAGTTAGGAAGATCTTGTGAGGTTTTAACTGTCTGCAAGCAGTAGAGAAGTTTGCTGAACAACCTCGTAATCCTTCACAGCACTTTATTCATAACCAGATATAACCCCAAAAGCATAATGCATTCCACATGTAAGCTTTTAAAGTCCATGCTACCAGTAAGATTTCAAACAAATAAAAATCCAATCATTGTGTTTCAATAGAATGAAAAACATGAAAATTTTGTAATACAGTGCAATGGTTAATAGGAACTAAGTATTTAACAAAGGTGCTACACCATTTGCAATTAATAAGCCCTAGAAACAAGCACTTCACTAACGAAGAACACGATAAACACGAAATATTTTTTTTTTTCAATCTTTCCCACTAGGACTTCCCTAGTTAGCCAACAGTACAAAAGACAAACCAAAGTAATAAAAATGAAATATTCACAGGGCCAATCAATGGAGTTTTCTGCAACTTATACATTGCCAACCAACTACTAGTAGTATGAATTTTGGTTGTGGAATTAAAATAATAGAGAATCATAATAGCGATAAAGACCAGCCTATCTTGGAAGTTTAACCACATTAAACATTCTTACTATTAGTTTTGAGCCTAATACCATTATTATTTTTCCTTTATAAATAAAAGAATATGTCATTTGTTACCAATTATGATGAAAATCTAGAGACCTAACAGGTAGGTTTACCACTGATCATTTATCCCTTCAACGGCAGCATATACCTTAACACACTATGTTTTCAGTGTCACAAATCAGTTGCCTAATCCAAGATATCAGATAATCAACAGTACATGCAAGCTTTAGCCACAAGTCATTAAGAGATGTGAGAAACAAAAATTTCATCAAACAAGAAAAAGATAAAAATAACTAAGCAAAGGTAAGAATTAGAAACATACATTCAGTCTTCTAAGCCTTTCATTCTCCTCTTCTAATTGCTTAACTTTAATCTCCAGTTCTTGTGTGTATGCCTGTCCATTAGCATAGATGATACCTTGTATCAAATAAAAAAACAAAACAAGTAGATTTCAAAGAAATAACATCACACACACAGAAATGTATATAACCTGTCTTCTTGCCCGAGATCGAGCAGCAGATTCTCTATTTTTAATCATTCTTTTCTGCCTCCTCTCCACAGTTTTCTCTACCACATCACCAGAGGCCTCCCTTTTTCGACTGGGAGTTTGTGTATCCGATAACGCTCCTATTAAAGAAGTGGGCGTCTCGGTGTAAGCAGCATCCAGAACTAGGTTCACCGCAACCTGGAAAGGCTGCTGAATGGCATGGCCAGCAACATAACCCCCCATCATATTCTGCTGCTGCACTGAAGGGAGCTGGTATTGCACCCAATGGCTATGTTGTGAGAAAGCCCCATTTGAATCAGCAACCACTCCAGCCTTCACCAAGAAATCCTCCAGAGTCATCTCACCCAGTGTAGGCTGTCTTTCCTGGGTTTTATTATCCCTATTAGAACCCTTCTTCAGCTGCATATCTCTCCACACCTCATCAACAGTTTTCCTGCTAAGATCCCTTGACAAAGCTAGGCTCCCCTGAGGATTCAGAGAGGAGCAAGAAGCAGCCGGGGCATGCTGCATGTCAGCATCACCACCACCAAAGTCCAAACCAGGGGCCTCACCACCAACTTCAGCACTCCACACACTCTTCAACAACTCATCAAGATTCATGCTGCCAAGTGGCTTCCCCGAATTCCCAAGCTGGTTATGCACCTCATCGAGGGTCAGATTGTACAAGGATCCTTGTCTAACCAAAGGGGTAGTAGTCTTTGACTCTTGAACTGCCCCAACTTGAGATCCCATTTTCTTAACCCAAACACAAACCTACAATTCTATATCATGCATCTCCAGAGCTCCCCAGAAAGCACCTCAATCTCAGATTAGTAGCGCCCCCCAGCCAGTAAAAGAAAGAAAAATATTCAGAGAAAGAAAACAATCAATCCTAATTCTAACAAAAGGAGTTTCTTTGAGCTTATGAAGATTTGATAACAAGCACTCACAAACACAAAGCAAGTAAATGTGAATTGGTGAGTGAAAATTGGTCCCAGAAGAAAATAAAAAAGATAAGCCAGGTCAGATTTCAAGGGAATAAATGTTAGACAGAATAGATGCTCCGCACACCAACATAGGATGGCACTTGATAGCAAAAGATAAAAGCCATCAACTATTCATCATGCATGTTATTTCCATCATCATCACCATTGTGCATTAGAGAGAGATAAAAGGCCAAACTTGATCCTGCAAAAACCTCAGCACATATCAAACCCCTTCTTGCGATAAAAAATGAACAGCTGAACATTCCCTCCTGAAACAACATTCCTCATTACACTCTGAAGAAAATAGGGTGATCGAGTTAAAGAAAAACTCGTTAATGAATAAAAAATTTGGAAACGGTTGAAGAATAGATAATTCCAGTTCTGACTTGTGAGCTCAAAACAAAACCAAAATCTTAGGAAGGTCACTCCATTTTCAGCAGCATTTCACTTACTTGTACTCTTAAACTTCCAGGAGGACCAAATTTCAAATCTCCTTAGTCTATACAAAATGGCCATTTCAAATTTTTCTTTGGGAGTGGGAACATCAGTGCACACCAAGCAAGGTAGAAGAAATATTAATAAAAAACAATCATATTATTAAATGGAAGAAGCACTACCTTTTCTCTCTCACCAGTCATTTTCTTTATATTTACTTGTCGATATAATAATTAAATGATAAAGATGATTGTGTAAAAGGTGATGATGACTCAATATATTCGTTCATATGAATTTTTAATATTTATTATTATTTATTAGACTTGTATATTTTTTGCCATTTGGAAAATTAACAAATTTTTATTTTGATATTTGTAAGAAAAATATTTTAGAGTTTTCATTTCTCAAAATACTAAAATTTTGACTTTTGATCTTTACTCCATGTGACACTCATTAGCAGCTTATTTGTTTAGTAGATTAAATGATCCTCCTAAAATAAAACTTAGTAATGTGTTATATAATAATCATATCTAATATCTCAAAACAAAAAAGAATTTTAAATTAAATATTATTTATTTACTTTGAAATAAACTTTAGGGAGTAAAATTTGTAATTTTAGATTTTATTGAGATTAAAATAAATAAACGTTTTATGAGAACAAAAAAACTATTCATTTTATAGGATCAAAATCAATAGTTTAAAGTTTTGAGGGTTACTAAGCAAAGAAAAACAATTTATGCGACTAAAATTAAAATATACTAATTTTATAAGTACTAAAAACATATATAACCAATAGTTATTTTTTATAAGTTAAGTAAATAATTGAATAAATCGTGTGTAAATTTTAACAAATGTATTATTAGCTTTCAAAATATTTTTAATGGCCACATTAGTCCAAAGGACATTAGTGGACTCTACATGAAAACTTCATGATGTTCATGATAAACGGTGCTTTTGTTGCACCAATCTTCTTTTTTTTCTTTAATTTCATATAGTCAAATAGAAATTGATATACAACTAAGATGCTTTTTATTTGATAAAGACAAGAAGAAATGATTGTAGTTTGGCAACATCTTGATCCGCGTAAAAGGTTCTATATAAAAAACTGATATCAAAACATTGTTTATCATGTAATAAATATGAAATAATTATTTTTAATAATTATTCTGGTAGTTAATTAAACCAGGTTTAATTAGTCTAAAGATATTATTTTTATTTATCTTAATTTTTTTTATAATATCTTTATTATTGGTTATACTTTTGATCATTATTATCTTATAAGTCTTATATAAAGAAATTTAATTAGAGAGTAAATATCACCTTACCTAGTACATATTCTACAATATATTACTCTCTTGTATGAAAAAATGATTCGAGCATCGGAGTATCTTTTGCAAGTACTTTGTCCTTCTCCAAAGAAAAACTTCAATTAGAGACTCAAAGATCGATGAACCGATTTCATTTTTTTACCTTGTCAGTCAGCTTTAGCTGGATAAAAACATTTGATGCACACCATGGGGTCTTATAGTAAAATGACCACCATGATCTCTTCCGTCTTATGGTTTTAATCCATAGCCAAACGGTGTCCAATTCCAATGGCGATATGGATCCTGCAGTCGTCATTGATAACCTGAAGAAACACATGGACAAATGTCAGCAAAAAAACTCAGGAGGAGATAAAGAACTTGCAAGAGCATAATAACGTTAAGTTACTACAAATCCAACAAAAGACAATAGAAAAGTTGGAAACAGTTCGAAAACAACATCAAACAACTCAACAAAAAGTAGTTGAGGAATTACAACTAATTTGGACACAACACCAAGCTGAGTTTCAAACTTTGCCTAATGAGGTGAAAACTTTATTCCAATAACTGCGAATGATTAGGTCGAATATGCACGTGGAAGGAACCATAACATCGGGTCAAGCGCACACCGAACAATCTCTAGCTCTAACCAACAAAACACATCCGAAAATTGGATATCCGAAACGAGCTAAAAGCCCCACCCGAAGATCGGGAAATCCATTTAAACCAAGTGGCAAATTGTCAAGCACAAGGAGAACAAATCACTCAAAGGAGCAAGGAGGGTATGAACACACCAATGAGACAACAACCTGACAAGAGGAGGATAATAACCAACCATTTATCCTAGGAATTATGGAAACGCCTCTCCTACCTAACTGAAAACCTTTGGACATAGAAAAGTACGATGGAACAACGGACCCCGAAAAATACTTAGCAATGTACAAGGCACAAGTAAAGCTATACACCAACATTAGAGTCATCCCCTGCCAAGTTTTTTTCCACCACATTAAGATGGTTAGCCCTACGATGGTACAACTCCTTGTCATATAACTCCACAAATTCATACTATACGTTGGTGGAACATTTCGAGTTAGGTTCGTAACTAGTAATATGCACGAAGCCACATCGAGGGCTTTGGAAGGCGTGAAACAGGGTGAATGTGAATCCCTTCGAAGCTTTATGGACCGGTTCGCTCGAGTTTCAAATACGATATCAAATTTGAACCTAGAAGTAGGGATGACAAAATGGGCTAGCCCGCCATAATTTAAAAACAATCATTTATTTTTTTTTAAATCAAAATTTTCAATAAATTTAATAATAAGATTATCATTTGTTTGTTAATAATTCAACACATATATTTTAAGTTAATAATATAAATCAACACATTATTTTAAGAAATTATAATTTAGAATAATAGTAAAATTTATATAATAATAAATAATAACAAATATTTATAAATAATGTTCAAACTTGTAAATTTATACTTTTTAATTGAAAAATTCAAATATCTATATCTTTTTTATTTGATAAAACTTCACATTGTTCCCTCTTGAGTAATTCTTATACATTTGATTCAAGTGATGAGGATAAGAACAATAAGTGCTTAGGATAACAAGAAAGAGATAATGAGCAACAAGAAAAAGAGAAGAGAGAGGAACTTGTGTTTGAGTAAGGAGAATGTTTCCTATAATGAGTGAAAGTGAGACTTTTTTAATTCTTTTTTTACAATTTTTAACTTCATTTATTATCTTTATGATTAATTGTATTTTAATAAAAAACTTATTTTTTTATTAATTATATGGGCTGCGAGCTGACCCGCCCTAACCTGCGGGTTTTCCCGATAGGTTGATAGGTTTGGCGAAGTGAGCCAGAGTGGGCTGGTGGGTAAAAAAGACCAACATGTCTCACCATATTATAGTTGGCCCAGAAGTGGCCTTACATGCCATATTAGTTGTCCTACAACCAAGACCCTTAATGGACAATTGTTTTGCTTATCCACCAAGGTCCCTCAATGAGTTGCGTGCCCGAGTAGTCAATTATATCTGAATGAAATATAACAACACTAGATATAAGAAAAAGCACACCAACTATCGAACACATTCCACCCAACTTTACAAAAAACCTAGGACCATTAAGTATGAACGCTATACTCCCCTAAACACCAACTAAGAAGTGATCTTCCAAGAAGCATTTAACCTGGAACTCATGCATGCCCCTCCACCACTACCAACATCAGTCCATGCAGACACAACCAAGTATTGCCAATTCCATCAAAATTATGGGCATACCACGCAAAAATGCAAAAAGGTCAGAGATATTATTAAAGAACTCATCAGGTCAGGTTCGCTCACATAGTTTATAAGTAACAAACAAAATGAAGGACAAGGGCGAGGACGAGGTGGATACTGTGGACAAGGTCGAGGAAGATGAGGAGGATTTTATACCAAAGGTTGTGGTCGTGGTGCTCCCTCATTACCACCACCTCTTAATTCATCTCAACCAAACAAAATCATATTGAACATCAAGAAATTGAGGATGGAAGGACAAACAGTCTCACACCGGTCATCCAAGGAGTTATCAACACCATTGTAAATGGATTTGCAAGCGAAGGATCAACAAGTTTCACATGGAAACGACATCTTAGGGTTGTACATAATATTAACACCATGCATAGGAGGACTCAACCACCTATAACCTTTTCTAACAAGGACTTCGGATCTCATGAACCGACTTTAGATGACTTGGTGGTAGTCATAGTGCAGATGGATAATTGGGAGGTAAAGAAAACGTTAATCGACCAAGGAAGTTGATGTCCTATATTAGTATACTTTTCTCAAGCTCGGCGTCCCTCTCACACTAATTCAACGTTACCTTGAACGACTACTCAGTTTCACCGAGGAACGCATACATACTAAAGGATACATTGACTTAATCACCACGTTTGGCTCAACAAACCATAACAAATGAGTGGTGATTGATTACATACTTATAGAGACAAAAATGTCTTATAATGTCTTAATAGCAAGACAAATATTGAATCATCTCGAAGCCATCGTTTCAACCGTACACATGGCGATGAAATTTCCATTCATCAGAAGATGGCACGATTGTAACAATCGGATCAAATCCAAAGGAAGCACAGGCATGCTACATTAGAAGCCTCAAGGTCACACCCTATTCATTATAAAACAAGATGGATGAGCGAAAGGAGAACACAAAGCATGAAGAGTGTTGCACTACATATGCACCAGTATACCTAGACACCCCAAGATGAATTCGACGAAGATAGACTGAACTTCAGTGAACAATTGATGGAAGTCCAAATCGAAAAAATAAAGGACCAGGTAACCAAGATCGAACAAACCCTACAAGAGGAAGATTGACAAAAACATTCTAAAATACTTAATTTGAATATTAACCTCTTTTCATAGAGCCCTACAGATGTGTCCAGTATTGATCCAAACCTAATTTTTCACAAGTTAGCATGTTTCACCCATGCAAAGCATGTAATTCAAAGAAAGAGAATATTGGGTGGAGATAGATGAGTAGTTGTCCAATAGGAAGTGGAAAAAATCCTACAAGCTCGGTTCATAAGAGAGGTACCATATACAACCTGGTTAGCCAATGTGGTTATGGCCAAAAAATCCAATGGGAAATGGCGAATGTGTACAAATTACACAGATTTGAATAGATCATGTCCAAATGACTCTATCCTTATCGAGCATAGATCGGTCAATTGATAACACATTAGGTTAACGACTACTTAGCTTCCTAGATACATATTTGGAATATATAATCAAATTAGAATGTATCCATTAGATGAAGAAAAATGACCTTTTATGACCGATGGACCCAATTATTGTTAACGATTCAGGCCTTTCGACTTAAAAAATGCAAGTGCAATATATCAGTGTTTGGTAAATATGATCTTCAAAACTCTTATTGGTTGTCGCCGCCGTCCGTTCCGACATCTAGGGACATCTCGAACGTTTATGCGAGCAGTCGTGAAAAGATAGTTTATACTCGCGTTTTATTTTAAAATGTGTTCATTGCTTCTGAGGTGTTCAACAACTGAACTATCCTCTAATAAAAGCAAGGTTTTCGCAAAAGGGTTCTTATGGAGTCGCCACCAATGTTTTGACCATAAACATTGGAAAAGGATAAAAAGGCATTGATTTTAAGAAAAACCAAACTTGGCCATTATAACCAGAGTTAGGTAAGGGAGTTAGTTACGCGTTGGGAAGGTGTTAGCACCCCCACAACGCCCCTTTCGGGTTCCCTATGACGGATTAATTCATAAAGTAAAGATTAAGAGAAATTACGCTATTACCCTATTTTATTGTACAATATTTAAAAATGACTATCTACATGATTTTATTTTCTATTGCATACATAAAGCAATAAATAAAGCAATAAAAGAGAAAAGAAGTGAAAAGAACCTCCGTAGCAAGCTTTTTATTGCAAATCTTTAACTGTGAGGATGCATTTTCGCAATCCACCGCTCTATAAAGACTCTCCTCCCCGAATACAAGACCGACTCTACCAAAATTTTAAGAAGAATCGAATGATGGAAGAATTTTCCTTAACCGATTGTTACCTTTTTAGGCAATCGGAGAGTTCATTTGAAAGAGGGAGAGAAGACAAGTGTCTGGAGTGTGAAAAATGCTCAAATGAGCTTCCTATTTATAGTTTTTTTAGCCTGGAAGCTCGGGACGGCCGTCTGGGGTGCAGAAAACAGGGATGACCGTCTGCAGAGGGCGGGACGACCGTCTGGGATCTGGGAAGGTCGTCCCAAGTGACAAAAATGGTTGAGACGGTCGTCTGGCATGTGGGACGACCGTCTCGACTGACTGGGACGACCATCTCGACTTTTGGGACGACTATCTCGACTGTTTTGGCCAGATTTTGTGTTCTGGGACTCCCGGGAAGCTTTCCTTTCTTTATTCGGAAGTCGATTGATGCCGATAGACGTCCACCGAAGCTTTATCTTTAGATAGAAAGTCTTCTTAGCCTTTATTGAGAGGCCGGGCAAAATTAGGGGTCTACAGCTGCCCCCCTTCACCTGCCTAACTAATTGTTGGCCTAATGTGCCCACAAAGTTAGTTGGTAGGTGAAGGAGTTAACCCTCTTTGCTCGGTCATCCTTCGGATGCTCCTTTGCTGATCCTCTAGATGATAAATATTTTTGATAGGTACCAACCACTATCTGGTTTGAGCCTTCTTTTATAAGGCTCTGATGAGTACTTACCCTTACCAGGTACGAGTCTGCATTTTGCTAAACTCTTGTGGGTACTTACCCCCACCAGGTATGAATCTGCTTTTCACTAGATTCTAATGAGTACCTACCCTCGCCCGGTACGAGTCCGCATTTTGCTAAACTCTTGTGGGTACCTACCCCCACCTGGTACGAATCCCGTTCTGCAAGGCTCTTGTGGGTACTTACTTCTGAGGTGTTCAACAACTGAACTATCCTCTAATAAAAGCAAGGTTTTCGCAACCCGTTTTGTAAGGCTCTGGTGAGTACCTACCCCCACCTGGTACGAACCCTGTTCTGCAAGGCTCTTGTGGGTACCTACCCCCACCTGGTACGAACCCCGTTTTGCAAGGCTCTGGTGGGTACCTACCCCTACCTGGTACAAACCCCATTCTGCAAGGCTCTTGTGGGTACCTACCCCCACCTGGTACGAACCCCGCTCTGCAAGGCTCTTGTGGGTACCTACCCCCACCTGGTACGAACCCCGTTCTGCAAGGCTCTTGTGGGTACCTACCCCCACCTGGTACGAACCCCGTTCTGCAAGGCTCTGGTGGGTACCTACCCCCACCTGGTACAAACGCCGTTCTGCAAGGCTCTTGTGGGTACCTACCCCCACCTGGTACGAACCCCGTTCTGCAAGGCTCTTGTGGGTACCTACCCCCACCTGGTACGAACCCCGTTCTGCAAGGCTCTGGTGGGTACCTACCCTCACCTGGTACGAACCCCGTTCTACAAGGCTCTTGTGGGTACCTACCCCCACCTGGTATGAACCCCGTTCTGCAAGGTTCTTAACGAGCCCCGTTCTGCAAGGCTCTCAGGATGCTCTTTTTGGTAGTCAACCCTGTGTTTGATGAGTACAAACCCTCATCTGGTTTTGGAGATGTGAGTGCGGCTTACTATTTCTGATCATGCGCCCATTCCATGGGGAGTGATTGATTTTTCTTTTTGACTTTTCTATTTTAGTCATCCAGTTTTGCCGGGGATTCTTGTTTTTGGCTTTTCTGTTTAGCCATCCGGTCTAGCCGGGGATTCTTTGTTCTTGGCTTTTCTGTTTAGCCATCCGGTCTTGGCGGGGATTCCTTGTTTTTGGGCTTTTCTATTTAGCCATCCGATCTAGCCGGGGATTCTTTGTTTTTGGCTTTTTTGTTTAGCCATTTGGTCTAGCCGGGGATTCTTTGTTTTTGGCTTTTCTGTTTAGCCATCCGGTCTTGCTGGGGATTCTTTGTTCTTGGCTTTTCTGTATAGCCATCCGGTCTTGCCGAGGATTCTTTGTTGGTTGCCTCTTATTTAGGCGGGAATCCATTGGGGGTTCTTTTTTATTTTTTATTATTGTGCCTCTTTATGTAGGCAGATGCTTTATTGATGAAGGCTTTATGCTTTGGGCTTGTATTGCCTCTTGCATAGGTTGATTTCCCGTTTCTTGGCGGTATTGGCTCTTTTGCTTGCCCCTGAGTAGGCAAAGGCTTTATTGGAAGTGAAGGCTTTGCATTCCACTGGGGATATCTATATTGGGCATTGTAGGCAATTAACTCCCTGAGGATAGAAATTTGTAGTTTTGCCTTTGCTGATAGGCTCACTGGGGATAGTTTTTTTTCTTTTTGATGATCCACCGGGGATTTGATTGCTTTCTAGGAGATCGTTTTGACTTGCCCCCTAGGGAGGAATGGAGTTTTTGACTCCTTGTTGGATGCTGCTATTTTGAGCTGGCTTTGCCTATGCTCTTATTCCGCTGGGGAATGGGTTTTTACCTTTTTCTTGCGATTATATCTCTTTTTTGCGATTTTGAAAATTTAGCTTTCTTAAATGCGTGCGCCTTTTTTAATTTCTTTTATGCACGCAAGCTTTTTATTATTTGCTGAGGATGAAGAGATTTTCTTCTTTTTTTCTTTTCTTTTTGGCGATCCCCCGAGGAGTTCGTTGGCTTCCTAGGGATCCAACTTTGATTTGATTTTTATGACGGAGTCTTGCTCCTTAGCTTTGTGAAGCTCTTTATTGAACTGGAGGATGAGAATTTTCTTGTTTTCCCCGTTTTATAAATTTTTCTGTAATGTTCTGCTTGGAGATATTTATTTGGCATTTTTCGTGGCCTCTATTGGGGAATGAAAGGTTTTTCTTTTCTTTCTCTTTTTTTTGTTGAACCCCTGGGGATATGGATATTTTGACTTCATATCTTCTTTGGTTTATCTTTGTATAGTCCTTATTCTCCTTTGGGGAAGTGGCGGAGATTCTGGATGAGTGTGCTCGATGACTCATGTGGTGATGAAGCTGAGTCGTGAGGTAATCTTTTTGTTTTGCCTCTGGAGTAGGCAAGATCCGCTTGGGGTGATCAAGTTTTTCCTTTGGTTTTTATACGTTGATGGCTTCCTCTTTCTTGGATGGAAGGATGGTGGTTGGAGCTTTAAATGACTATGTTTGACGACTCATGTGGTGATGTTGAGTCGTGGAGTAAGTTTATTTTGCCTTTGGAGTAGGCAAGGATCCACTTGGGGATGATCGAGCCTTTCTGTTGGCCTCTCTTTTTCGATGTACCTTCTTTTATTGGGGTAGAAGATTAGAGCTAGTTTCCTTGAAGCTCTTTATTCGGCTGAAATGATTTTGATTTCGCCTTTTCATTCGCGATTTTGATTTTTCTCGTGAGTTATTTGAAATCTGGCTTTTTGATATATCACGTGTGCCTTTTTATTTTATTATAATAATTTTTTTTTGTACACGTGGGCTTTTGGAATGTAAACAGAAATAACAACTTTTTATTTATTATTTCCCCTTTTTCTTTTTCTTTTTTCGGGTGATACATTCAAGCATTCTTAGGCTAATAGAAAATATCTAAAAACATCCTAATCTTCTGCTTCTGGGCTGGAGTGGGAGGATGGTGCTGGCGAAGGGAGGCGGCGAAGCATGCGACGCTAGAACCTTGCCTGAGTCTGGACCATATTTTCTATTTGGCGGTCCGTCCTTTCCTGCCTCATGGTCTGTTGACTGAACTGTTGTCGCATGAACTGGAATTGCCCTTCCATGTAGGTGTGCTCATCATCCATACGTCGGTATAAGCTGGCCAAGTCTGGATCATATGATTGCTGCTGGGATTCCGAAGTCGTAGGGATATCCTATGGTGTGTCGAAATCACGCATTTCTAGTGAAATTGAAATTATGGGGTTTAAAATAAACCCTGATCCTTGTCGACTAAGGATGTTTGTAGACCCCAAATCTTGCCCGGCCTGCAAATAAAGAGTAGAAGACCTCCTATTCGAAGATGGACGAAGCCTAACAAGCCACTAGGAGAGACTATTAGGCCCCATACTAGGATAGGAAGGATTTTCGGCACAAAAATAAAGTTTCTCACCCTTTCGGGACGAGACCGTCGTCTCGAAATCGAGACTGCTGTCTCGCCTCACGCAAATGGTGAGACCGCCGTCTCGTTTGGCGAGATGGCGGTCTCGCAACCTGCGTATGGCGAGACGACGGTCTCGCTTTCCCAGACGGCGTTCTCGCCACTTTGGCATGGCGAGACGGCGGTCTCGACCCTGTCAGACGAGAACGGCGGTCTTGCCACTGTTAGGCGCGAAAACCTATAAATAGGGGCTCCCTCCCCTCATTTCCACACACCACACAGCTTTTGCTCTCCCTTCTCTCTAAAACCTCTCTCTAGAATCCCTCCGACGCATTTCCGGAGTTTCTGAGTGCCTTTGTGAGCGTTTTTCGGCGTCTAGAAAAGTTTTCAGCGCTGTGTAGAGTGAAGGGCTGCCACAAAGCACCCTCTTTTTTAAAAAGAAATAAAAAGAAAGCTTGCTTCGAAGGTTTCTACCCTCTCTCTCACCTTTTTATCGCTTTATTTAAATAACGCAATAGATAGGGCCATGTAGTCATAATATTTTAATTCCGCAAATAAAAGGGCAAAAGCGTATTTTTCCGGTTTATTTATTAACAAAATAGCTGGCCTGTCATAGGGAACCCGAAAGGGGCATCGTAAAGGAACTAACACTTCCTTTACGCGTAACTAACTCCCTTACCCAACTCCGGTTCTAATGACCAAAGTTGGTTTTTCGAAAACCAACGCCTTTTAAACTCCTTGTCCGATGTTTCCAGTAAAAACATCGGTGGCGACTCCACAGAACCCTTCAAAAATTAGTCCTTGGGTTAGCCCGGTTATCGGACAACCCAAGGACGACCTTTCGAAAACCTCGCCCCTAGGTTAGCCCGGTTATCGGACAACCTAAAGGCGTTGTAACCACCCATAAAAAATGCGAAAATCAAGATGGTCGAAACCATCGCGTCGCTCCGACCGCCTTCTCTCTTTTTTGACGGCGGCGACAGATGACGACTCCACTGGGGAAGCCTCGAGAGTTGATCCCATTTAGTGATGGGCCGGCTTAAAAATAAATAAACCAAGAAAATAACGCTTTTGCCCTTAACTTGTATTATAACATGTTTTACGGTTTGGCTTTAATAAGTGTTGCTTATTTATACTTACGCAATTGTGTGAAATACAAACTGTACACAAACCCTTGCACACTACAGTTCCCTCTATACCCAGGGGCAAGTGAGAAATCCATAGGGAGTGGGTGGTAGGTACGGTTCGCTGTAGTGAGGGCCTTGAGCCCACCAGTGTGATCGGAAACCACCACTCAAGGTGATAACCTTCCTCTTTTGGCAACAAGACTGACTATGGCCTTAGTGCTAAGCATGGTCGGACGGCTGGAGAGTGGGGACCCTATAATGGGGGCACCTTGGGGGCCTTAGCCTGGTGAGAACAGTTAGAACCAACCCTCGCCAATGCACTTTTCTGCAGGAAAACCCTACCTCGTGATAAAAACGAATTCTCGCCTGTTCGCGGATGACCGAATTGTGTGCGCATATGTTTGTTGCATTTGTCTGTTGCATAACATAAACAAACAACAAAACAAAAAACACAAAAAATATATATCTTTCCAAATAAACCCCCTTATCTCAGATAGTCTGCCTTTTAGCTAGCCTGGTTTCAGGTTCTTTGTAAGCTAAGTAGCCACGCAGTTCCGACAGAAGAGATAAGGGACGCTAACTATTCTTTCGCATAAAGCCACATTTTATCTCGGACAGTCTGCCTTTTAGCTAGCCTGGTTTCAGGTTCTTTGTAAGCTAAGTAGCCACGCAGTTCCGACAGAAGAGATAAAAGGCTATAAAATAAAAACTGAAACCAAAAAATAAATAAACGTCTGACAAAGTCAAAACATTCATATTACATCATACCATGAGTAAAGAAAAACCAAGAGAGAAAATAAAAAGTGAGAACACATGCAACATCATTCAAACAGAATCTCTCATGCATATTCATTTTAGTTCAAACACTCAACATGCATTAATAAGGTTCTTCCGGGCATTCTAGAAAGTGGCTGGTCCTCTCCCCACTCGCACTCGTGCACAAAAAGCAAAAGCAATGGAAAACCTGGAGGAGCATAACCGAAAGCTCACTGCGGAGGTCAATACCCTCCGCGAGCAGATGGCCCAACTGATGGAGGTCGTACGCCAGGGACAAAGTAAGGGCGAAGGCCAGGCTGAACACATCCCTCACCGTGAGGAGGATGAAGAAGAATACTTCTATTACGAGAAGGATGCCAAAACTGCACGCATCCTTACCCCAGAAGTATCTAAACAACAACTCTCCGCCCTGGAAGAGAGGCTTAAAGCAGTAGAAGGGCACAACTTCGACGTCAAGGAGGTGGCGGACATGTGCCTAGTAAAGAACATCCATTTCCCTCCCAAATTCAAGATCCCGGACTTCCCCAAGTACGCCGGGATGACCTGCCCAAAGAACCATCTTATGATGTATTGTCGTAAGATGGCCGCCCATGCTGAGAATGAAAAACTCCTGATCCACTGCTTCCAGGAGAGTCTGGCGGACACAACTCTCAACTGGTATATGCAGCTAGAGAGAGGGCAGGTCCGAGTCGGAAATAGTTGGCTGATGCTTTTCTTCGTCGTTACCGATACAACATTGATCCGACTCCGATAGGTCGGATCTCGGGACTCGAGCAAAAGGAACGATGAACCTTTCAAAGCATACGCCCAAAGATGGAGGGAAATGGCTGCCCAAATAGAGCCTCCTTTGACTGACAAGGAGACAGTGGCTATGTTCATCGATTCACTGACCGGGGCGTACTACGACAAGGCAATAGCCAGTACCTCCAACCTTTTGTCAGACATAGTCACTGTGGGGGAAAGAGTAGAGCAGGGACTGAGGAGTGGGAAGATAGCACAGTCTTCCCAAGCTGGGGTCTCATTCAAGAAGCCTGCTGGCAAGAAGAAGGACGAATCTGTGCATGCAATCAACTTCGCCACCCCTTCTTCTGCCCCGCAAACGGCCAGGCAGCCCCGCAAGAAAGAAAGGAAGTTCACTCCAATCTCCACTTCCTATGGAATGTTGCTGCCTCAGCTGTTGGAAGCCAAGCTACTAACCTGCGCTCCTCCCAAGAAACAATTGGAGCCTCCCTACCCCGAATGGTACAAGCCAAACGAGAAATGCGCTTACCATTCGAGTTCACCCGGACATTCTATAGAAAATTGCTTGACCCTTAAGTATCGGGTTCAAGAATTAATCGACGCTGGGTGGATAACTTTCGACGCCTCCGCTTTCGATGTCGACGCCAAACCTCTATCAAAGCCGGAGTAGTAGAAAGGGGGGGACTAGGAGGATCAGCCATAGGGTGTCCTTTTTTAAGCTTTTCTCTATATCTCCTGCGGTCCCCGCCCATGGCCGCAGGAATTTTGATTAAAAGGGCTTGTACATACATTTCCATTTTCATTAATACACGAGGCATTTTGTCATATTCATTCTTTTCCCTCTTCTATTTATTATTCTTTCAAAAATAAATTGAATAATAAAATCTATGACTAAAACAGAACCTAAAACACATCATGTCTGTGATTGATGAATCTTTGTGGACCCCGGAAACGGAAAGCGAATGGGTCGAGTCCGACAGTGAGCAGGAGACCATCTCTCCGGACATGCAAAGAATGCTGGAAAAAGAAACACGCATCATACAACCGCATCAGGAAGAGATAGAAACCATTAATTTGGGAGAAGGGGATGATGAGAAAAAGGTGAACATCGGCACCCAAATAAAAGGAAGCATAAGAGAAGAATTGATACGGCTTCTGAAGGAATATATGGATGTGTTTGCTTGGTCTTACCACGACATGCCTGGGCTCGACACGAGTATAGTGGAGCATAGATTGCCATTAAAAGAGGGGTTCCGACCTGTGAAACAAAAACTCAGAAGAATCAAACCGGACTGGTCCTTAATGATAAGGAGGAGGTGCAAAGGCAGCTGGACGCCAATTTCCTTATAGTCTCTAAATACCCAGAATGGTTGGCCAACATAGTACCCGTCATCAAAAAGACCGGGAAGGTCAGGGTGTGTGTGGATTATAGGGACCTCAATCGAGCAAGTCCAAAACACGACTTTCCCCTACCCCATATAGACACGCTGGTAGACCATACCGCTACCAACACGCTTTACTCCTTCATGGACGGGTACGCGGGATACAACCAAATCAAGTTGGCCGTTGAGGATAGAGAAAAAACCTCCTTTATCACACCATGGGGCACCTTTTGCTATCGCGTAATGCCCTTCGGACTCAAGAATGCAGGGGCTACTTATCAAAGGGCTATGGTCACACTATTCCATGACATGATCCACAAGGAAATAGAAGTATATGTGGACGACATGATCACCAAATCCAGAAATGAAATGAACCACATTCAATACCTCAAAAAGCTCTTTGACCGACTCCGAAAGTATCAACTCAAACTGAACCCAGCGAAATGTACTTTCGGGGTACGTTCAGGAAAACTACTGGGGTTCATTGTCAGTGAAAGGGGAATTGAAGTGGACCCTGACAAAACCAAGGCAATTTTGGAAATGCCTCCACCAAGCATGGAAAAGGAGGTCAGAGGTTTTCTGGGCTGGATCAATTACATTGCCCATTTCATCGCACAGTTAACAGATAAATGTATACCCATCTTTAAACTGTTGCGCAAAAATCAACCAACGGTGTGGAATGAAGAATGCCAGCAAGCGTTCGATAAGATCAAAACATGTTTAACCAATCCGCCAGTATTGGTACCACCCGCTGAAGGGAGACCTCCCATCCTATATTTATCAATACTTGAAGAGTCCATGGGATGTGTGCTCGGCCAACATGATGAAACTGGGAAGAAAGAACGAGCCATTTATTATCTCAGTAAGAAATTTCTAGACTACGAAACCCGCTATACACCATTCGAAAAAACCTGTTGCGCATTGGTGTGGGTCACTCAGCATACAACATGGTTGGTCTCCAAAATGGACCCAATTAAGTATCTCTTCGAGAAGCCCATTTTAACAGGAAGAATAGCCAGGTGGCAAGTCCTTCTCTCAGAATTTGATATCATTCATGTCACCTAGAAAGCTATTAAGGGAAGTCCCCTAGCGGATTATCTAGCCCATGAATCAACAAATGAATATCAGTCCCTACAGGACGACTTTCCCGATGAGCATATCATGCACATTGAACACGAAGAGACCAAAGAAGAAGCATGGATTATCTTTTTCAATGGGGCTTCAAACATGCTTGGACACGGGATAGGAGCCATTTTGATATCCCCTGAAAAGAAACACATCCGTGTAACGGCCAGGCTCAACTTCGATTGTACCAACAACATGGCTGAGTACGAAGCATGTGCGCTAGGGATCCAAGCGACTTTAGATCATGGGGTCACTAAACTCAAAATATTCGGTGATTCATCCCTTGTCATCTACCAACTTAAAGGTGAATGGGAAACCCGCAACTCAAAACTAATCCCATATCTAGAACACATCCAAGACTTAGTTTCAAGAATGGAAAGTGTCACCTTCCAATACATCCCTCGGGAAGACAATCAAATTGCAGACGCCCTTGCCACCCTATCATCCATGTTTGCCCTAGATCAAGAACATGAGATGCCAATTATTCAAGTTAAGCTGCATGACAAACAAGCTTTTTGCATGGCAGTAAACAGCGAGCGCGACCAAAACCCCTGGTATCATGATATCAAACAATATCTCATGAGGGGCGAATATCCCGAGGGAATCACCGACAATGATAAGCGAACCATTCGTAAGAGGGCCACAGGGTTCACGTTGATTGAAGGAACCCTTTACAAAAAGAGCCCCGATTCCACTCTCTTAAGGTGTGTGGACCAAGAAGAAGCCCGAACCTTGATAAAGGGAATCCACAAAGGAGCTTTTGGGACCCACGCACCTGGGCATGTCATGGCCAAGAAGATTCTAAGGGAAGGATACTTTTGGTCCACAATGGAAACCGACTGTCACCAGTATGCCAAGAAGTGTCACAAGTGCCAAATTTATGCTGATAATATTCATGTGCCGCCCGCACCTCTCAGTAACCTGGCTACACCATGGCCATTTTCTATGTGGGGCATGGATGTCATTGGACCCATTGAACCCAAAGCGTCTAACGGCCATCGCTTCATCTTGGTAGCAATCGACTATTTCACCAAGTGGCTTGAGGCGACGTCATATGCGCATGTGACTCGGAAAGTGGTGACCACCTTCATCAAGAAAAACATTATATGTCGGTACGACATCCCTCATAAGCTCATTACCGATAATGGGACTCAATAATAAAATGATGGAGGAGTTATGTCAGGACTTCAAAATCCAGCACCACAATTCCTCTCCGTACCGACCAAAGATGAATGGTGCAATAGAGGCAGCCAATAAGAATATCAAGAAAATCATCCAGAAAATGGTAGTAACCTACAAAGATTGGCATGAAATACTTCCCTTCGCCTTACATGGCTACCGAACGTCGGTACGAACCTCCATAGGGGCTACCCCGTTTTCCCTCGTATACAGAATGGAGGCCGTACTACCAGTAGAGGTCGAAATACCCTCCCTATGAGTTGTCATGGAAGCAAAATTGACAGAAGCCGAATGGGTCCAAAGTCGGTACGATCAACTAAACATAATCGAAGAAAAATGACTAGACGCCATATGTCGGGGGCAAGCTTACCAAAAGAAGATCAAGAAAGCCTACGACAAAAAGGTTAATCCTCGCACTTTCCAAGAAGGGGATCTGGTGATAAAGAAATTGCTTCCAGCCCAGAAAGACAAAATTGGGAAGTGGACAGCAAACTACGAAGGACCCTTTGTGGTCAAGCGAGCCTTCTCAGGAGGAGCCCTCATCCTCACCAACATGGACGGAGAAGAGCTCCGATATCCTGTCAATTCAGATGCGGTCAAGAAATACTACGCCTAAAGACATTGCTCATGACCCGTCAGGGCGAAAACTCGCAAAGAGCGTCCTGGGCAAAAGATAGGGTCCACATTCCTCGCTAGGATACGTCCTAGGCAGAAATTAAAGGTTAAAAAAAAACAAAAACAAAAACAAAAAGAGCAATGATTACCTTAGCCGAAAACCGCAAAGGCGACTAAGGTAATACCTTCACAAAAGTGAGCAGACTTCGCATAGTCTTCACTCCGGATTCGAGCATCTCAATTGAAGGGACCAGGAAAAACGGGGAAACAAAGATCACAGACACGATTGTGGCACCCTCATACAGTTTAGCCAACCCTGGCCAGCCTTGCTTACAAATTCTTTTGTAAATCCCCATGTAAAAATAAACCATCTGTTTATATCAATAAAAATTGTCTTTTCTTCTCTTTACCTACTTGTGTGAATGCCTCTGTATTAATGAAATATGAGCATGCATAAAACAAGCAATTCAAGAAAGCATAAAACAAGACGAATGACACCAACCAGGGCCAAGCAAAAAGTACATGGGTAGCCTGCTAGATCGAAAACCCGCAAAGGGCGGTCTAGGCAAAAGATAAGGCCTTCATAAAAAAAAAAGCTTACCAAAACATCTTAGGCAAAAATCAAAACCCGCTAGATCAAAAACCCGCAAAGGGCGGTCTAGGCAAAAAATAGGGTTAAGACAAAAAGTGCAAAAAGAAAAAAAAAAAAAGATAAGAAAGTACTGGTCACTTTCTAGACGCCCTCAACTAAAACAAGTTGCATAGGAAGCATCCATACACAAGTAGTCGCACCAAAATGACTTTGACAAAAGTAAAACAAACAAAAATACTATAGACAAATAAAAAGCATCCATATAGAAAGATCAACTTTATGCTTGCATTCATCGAAAACAACCGAAAAAAGGTACCCCGGTAAAAATTCACCGACCTTTTTGCCTTAACCAAAAGTTTCTTCGACTACCAAGTCAGAGTCGAACAAAAAAACAAGACTCAGCCGACTAGTCAGCAAGAGTCGAACAAAGAATCCCCAGCAACCAAGCAAGATGGATGAGCACCCACAAAATCCCCGGCACAACCCGAATGACAATTCAGAAAGGTCCAAGTACATTTACCGACACAGAAATCACTCCCCAAGGAGTGCCCAACTGGCGCATGAGCTACCCGAGCAATAAGCCGCCACTACCACCAGTCCTACGCAGTGGACTGTACCAACCAGATAGGGGGTTCATACCTATCAACCAGCACACAAGGAGTGCCCAACTGGCGCATGAGCTACTCAAGCAGTAAGCCACCACTACCACCAGTCCTACGCAGTGGACTGTACCAGCCAGATAGGGGGTTCATACCTATCAACCAGCACACAAAGAGTGCCCAACCGGCGCATGAGCGATTGAGCAGTAAGCCTCCACTACCACCAGTCCTACGCAGTGGACTGTACCAGCCTGATAGGGGGTTTATACCTATCAACCTGCGCACACGTTGCGCCTGATCTGCGCTCGAGCCAGATCAGTAAGTCGCACTACCAGCCTGATGGGGGGTTCATACCCATCCAGTCCCACACAATGGACTGCAACTACCAGCCTGATGGGGGGTTTATACCCATCAACCAAAGGATCGACTACCGTCAGAAGGAGTATCCTGAGGTTCTACTACGTGTCCACCGAAGGGATCGACTACCGTCAGAAGGAGTATCCCGGAAGTGCACAAACACCGAGATTTTCCCCAGAAGATCAACCGCCGCAAGACGGGACATCTGAAGGGTAACCGGGCAAGAGGGTCAACTCCTTTACCTTCTTGTCAATCTGTCTGGCACAACAGGCCAACAGCCAACTAGTCAGGTAAAGGGGGGGCAGCTGTAGACCCCAAATCTTGCTCGGCCTGCAAATAAAGAGTAGAAGACCTCCTATTCGAAGATGGACGAAGCCTAACAAGCCACTAGGAGAGACTATTAGGCCCCATACTAGGATAGGAAGGATTTTTGGCACAAAAATAAAGTTTCTCGCCCTTTCGGGATGAGACCGCCGTCTCGAAATCGAGACCGCTGTCTCGCCTCATGCAAATGGCGAGACGGCGGTCTCGCTTTCCCAGACGACATTCTCGCCACTTTGGCATGGCGAGACGGCGGTCTCGTTTGGCGAGACGGCGGTCTCGACCCTGTCAGACGAGAACAGCGGTCTCGCCACTGTCAGGCGCGAAAACCTATAAATAGGGGCTCCCTCCTTTCATTTCCACACACCAAACAGCTTTTGCTCTCCCTTCTCTCTAAAACCTCTCTCTAGAATCCCTCCAACGCATTTCCGGAGTTTCTGAGTGCCTTTGTGAGCGTTTTTCGGCGTCTAGAAAAGTTTCCAGCGCTGTGTAGAGTGAAGGGCTGCCACAAAGCACCCTCTTTTTTAAAAAGAAATAAAAAGAAAGCTTGCTTCGAAGGTTTCTACCCTCTCTCTCACTTTTTTACCACTTTATTTAAATAACGCAATAGATAGGGCCATGTAGTCATAATATTTTAATTCCGCAAATAAAAGGGCAAAAGCGTGTTTTTGCGGTTTATTTATTAACAAAATAGCTGGCCTGTCATAGGGAACCCGAAAGGGGCATCGTAAAGGAACTAACACTTCATTTATGCGTAACTAACTCCCTTACCCAACTCTGGTTCTAATGACCAAAGTTGGTTTTTCGAAAACCAACACCTTTTAAACTCCTTTTCCGATGTTTCCGGTAAAAACATCGGTGGCGACTCCACAGAACCCTTCAAAAATTAGTCCTTGGGTTAGCCCGATTATCGGACAACCCAAGGACGACCTTTCGAAAACCTCGCCCCTAGGTTAGCCCGGTTATCGGACAACCTAAAGGCGTTGTAACCACCCATAAAAAACGCAAAAATCAAGAGGGTCGAAACCATCGCGTCACTCCGACCGCCTTCTCTCTTTTTTGACGGTGGCGACAATGTTCATGTGGACCAGTGTTCCCCCATTAATCGGTTCTGGTTGGAGGCTAGCTGGAATGTCTTCTCCGTCAGTACATCCCCAATATTCAGCTAAAGGGGCGAGAAAGGGAGCCACCATGATAGCTCCTATTGAGCCACGAGTTCCATAATCTTTTAAGGCTTTCAGGAAGGCATACCCTGGGTTACATCGATGCCCCTGACGCATACAATAGACAATAAAGAGATCAGCTAGCGTCACCTTTCCTTGGCTTTCTTTTGGCTATGTATGGTCTCGGCTAGCAATTTGTGGCATATGCGGAGCGGAGGAGAAAAAGCTGCACCCTTCAAATGTGATGGCAGGGTATGTGCTCCGGTGATTTCTTTCCACATGCTGGTGGTAGTGAGAGCAGCGGGTTTCTCACAGTATGCAGACTTATATTCTGGCGTTCTCGTATCCGTTCGTTGGCAAAAACCCATTATGACATTGAAGTCATCCAGAAAGGTGGTCCGGTATGCCCCATCCATCCAATAGGAAACAGCTTGAGTAGGTGGCACTCCGGGGGTCGTGGACAACATCTCCACCAGATTGACAGAGGCAAGGAACTCCAGCGTGGTAGTGCGATGGATTCGAGAGGGTGGCTCACGAAGCAGAAAATCCCATCCTATTTTTGGATGAACCGTCTAACATCTTGATCCCAACCAAACGTAGTTAGGATTTCAAAATCCAGACGTAGCATGGGATGCTAGGAATATTGTTGGATGTTTGTCAACCTCTGTTGATGTGATTTTGCCAGCAGGGTGTTGGTGACGGGAGTTCCTCTAGTGGAGGTCCGGGTGCGTTTTCTCCTAGATGAAGCCTCTCCACGCTCCATTTTGTGCCTTACTCACTCAAGAATGCTAAAAATGTGTAGAAATGGAGGAGAAGCAAGATGGAAGGCTTGGAATGGGGTGCAAATGCAAGGATCCGCGCCTAGGATTTATAGGAGAAGTTAGGAAGGTCGGGACGGCCGTCTGGGGTTGGGACGACCGTCTCACTCAAATTTTTTACCTTGGGACGGCCGTCTCACTCAAAATTTTGCCCTGAGACGGGCGTCTCAAATGTCGGACGGGCGTCCCACTTGAATTTTGCTGTTTGGGACGGCCGTCTCGACCCTTGGGACGACTGTCTCGAGCTTTTCAAGTTGGTTTTCATGTTTTTTGATGAGAAGGAAGATAAGACTCTATTAATTGATGTTTTAATGCATGTAATGTTTAATGATATGCATCATATGATCTATTTCAGTTAATATTTCGAAAGTTTTAACTTACGTGCTTTGACTTCGAGCGCATTCTTGGTGTAGTGCCTTTCTGTCATCATGTTTCTTCATCAACAAGCTTAACTGTACTTATCTGCCGTATCAGACTTTTCTTGCTATAGCCGAAGAACAATCTTTTGTTCGTAGGGCAACTGCCATGTCAATGCCCCCCTTCCTTTCCTTAGGGATTTCAACCTTCCTATTGATCACTATGTTTCCACATTCCCCTTTATTACTTGAATGCTTTATAGTGAAATGGTCAAGAGAAGAGAAAGAAAAGGATTTATAACAAGGGCTTGTGTTTTAGAGGGATATATTTTTTGTAATAGAGGTTTCTATAAGAATGGCTAACCAAGGTTGGTTGGTGTTTAGGCTAGTTTAGACAAACGTTTTGTTCTTATGATGTGGCGTCTTTATTTATTGTTTTGCAGCGCCTTTTTGTGATTGATTAACTTTCATAGCCCTCCCTTTCAGGTTTTCAGTCCAGGATGTTGTGCTTATGTCCTAACTTTTGTCTAGGCTTTCCTTTTTGTATTATTTTTAGGAATACCTAGTGGACTTTTCGTAACCCTAACTTTTGCCCAGGCTACCCTTTATTATTGTTCGGGTTTCCTGCTGGGTTTACCCTAACTTTTGTACAGCCCCCTTTGTGGGTTTCCTGCCGGGTATTTTGCCCTTTTATTTTCTTGTCTTGGCCTTTGGCCTTAACGGGCTCTTTTTTTTATGTATATATTTTTTTTTGCACAACATTGTCGAAACTTTGGTTCTATCGAGATAGATCTTATTCATGTTTCTAGTTAATCAATCATATTTTGCTTTGTGACGCTTTGATTGTTCTGACGCATTTGGAACAAAACGTCTATCTAAACATTGTTTATTTAAAATGGGGTATAGACATATTTAGCAAGAAGAGAAGCAGATAGTAAGAATAACATTCTTTTGTAATTTTTCAGGATATCTCATTGTCAAACTGCTGCACAAATGTGGAAAACTCTTGAAATGACTTATGAAGAAATAACAGAGATATGTTTGATGGTCAATTCGAATTCTCCCATGTCCAGTGTAAGTTCTGATTCTTCAAAAACTACTATGAATTACAGTTCATTACAAGATGCTTTTTACGAAATGCATGCAGTAGCTGAGAAATTAGAAATTGAAAAAAAAAGATTAAAAAGCATGAATAGTCTATTAGAAAACAAAATCATTCTTCTTGAAAAGGAAATTCTTGATAAAGAAACTAAGAATGAAAATAAGGAAATAGGTAATAATTCTGATTGCATGTGTAATGATAAAACAAATTGTAAAAATTGTCCTGAGTTACAAAAGAAATTAGCATATTTAATAAAAACTGCATCTAAACTTGCATAAGGAAAAACCAATCTTAATATTATACTTAATTCTCAAAAGTTGGTTATTGATCGTGGTGGTATTGGGGTTTTACACCTCTTGTTGGAAAGAAAACTAGAGCATTTAAAAACTATTTTGCATATAGTAAATCTGTTTTGTCACCATTTATTACATGCTTCTATTGTATGAAAAAAGGTCATTCTATTAAGTTTTGTAGAATCAAGAAGTATGCTATACCAAGAGGTAGAATGAAGTGGATTCCCAAGAATTCATTTCAAATAACTTGATTGGACCCAATGATTATAATAAGGGTACCAGATATATGTTATATCTGTTTTGTAGGAACAAAATCTGGAAGTTCTTTGGTACCCAATCAACAAATTTTGATTCTGGATTCATAGACTGAGTATTTTAATTGATATAAAACTGTTTTAATCGATTAATTTCACTTACAGAGAATACCAAAAAAGTTGTTCGTACAATTTTAATCGATTAAAATGCTGTCAGGATTTTTAGTATAGTTGTTTTAATCGATTAAAAAGGATTTACATCAGTTAAAACTATTAAAAGGTCATATTTAATCGATTCTTCTTCGTTTTAAGCTGTTTAAATTCAGCTATCATTTCATTAAATCTTTCAGTACTAAATTAATCGATTCTTTTATGTTTTTAATCGATTATTTCACTGTTGCTTTTTCAAACCTAATTTTTAAGATCAAATTAATTGGTTAATTTGTTGATTAATCGATTAATTCATTCTTAGAAAACCATTTTAATTACAGTCAATTAGAGAATTTTCAGCTAATTAAGATCTAATTTCCAAGATTAATTGTTCATCAAATTCTGCAAAAGCATTTACTATTCCATTTTGACCAAGTCAAAACTTATCCAAAGAACAAATTAGTTGATACACCCATTGTTCAAAAAACTGTGTCACTGCCTTCGGTCAAGGGAACATTTTGCAATTAAAGCAGTAACTTTGCAGGTTTTGTCAAACTGGACTTCAATTTACAAAATTTGAAATCTGAAACCCATGGTTCTACACACTTAAGTCTATCAGCTTCATTCTTCACTCTTTTCTCTCACTTCCATTCTCTGGTTCAAATTCTCTTCACTCTTCTCTTGAATTTGTTTCTCTCCTTGAATTCAAAGACTAAAAATGTTTAAAAGATCAAAATCTATGAAGAAACATAGAGGATCTTCCTCTGCTGCCAATCCTGGTGGTCATTTAGAAGCTTGGTTCGATGGAGATATTGGAAGAATGAACACCTTCATTGCTGAATTCAGTCAGAAGCAAATTGTTATTCCCAAGTTCATCAAATTCAAATGGCTTGACGAAGAAGGATTTACAGCTCTAAGTAGAAAGCTGAAAAGTCAGAAACTAAGGACCTTCATGGAGTATACTGGGAATATTCAACCTGATTTGGTTCGTGTTTTCTATTCCAATCTAACTGTGAATGGGTCTACAATCAAATCTCAGGTGAAAGGAGTTAATATGGAAATCACTCCTTCTGTTTGGGAACAAGTTGCTGGCCTCAAGGATAGTGGTGCTAAAGTATCCAGAGGAAACATCTCTAAAATACCAGACTTCAACAAAATTCAATTTTTCAGGTTCTGTCTCAAAAACCCAAATGATTCGATATTTTGAAGTTGATCTTTCAAGAGAAAGTGTGGAGACCCCTAAAGCTTCAAACAAAATTGATGACTCCATGTCGCCGCCGTCAAAACGAGGCGGTCGGAGCGACGCGATGGTTTCGACTTTCCATTTTTCGCGTTTTTATTGGTGTGGTTACAACGCCTTTAGGTTGTCCGATAACCGGGCTGAACCTAGGGGTGAGGTTTTCGAAAAGGCGCTCTTGGATTGTCCGATAACCAGGCTAACCCAAGAACTAATTTTGAAGGGTTCTTCTGGAGTCACCACCGATGTTTTTTCCGGAAACATCGGAAAAGGAGTACAAAGGCGTTGGTTTTTCGAAAAACCAACTTTGGTCATTAGAAGCAGAGTTGGGTAAGGGAGTTAGTTACGCGTAAGGGAAGTGTTAGTTCCCTTACGACGCCCCTTTCGGGTTCCCTATGATAGGCCAGCTACTTTGAATAAATAAACCGGTGAAAATACGCTTTTACCCTTTATTTGCGGAATTTAAAATTGCGACTACATGACCTTAATATCTATTGCATAATTAGAAATAAAGCGGTAAAGGAGAGAGAGAGAGAGAGTGTAGAAACCTCCGAGGCAAGCTTTCTATTAATTTCTTGATAATTTGGGTGCTTTTTGGTAGCCCTTCACTCTATATAGCGCCGGAATCTCTCAAAAACGCTATAAAAAACTCTAAAAAGGTCTCAAAAACTCCGGAAATGCTTCGGAGGGATTCTAGAAAGAGAATTTGAGGATGTCACTAGAGAGAGAATGGAAGAACTGTGTGAAATGAGGGGAATGACGTAGCTATTTATAGGGATTCGTGCCTGTCAGGTCGAGACGGGCCGTCTCGTCTGACAAGGTCGAGACGACTGTCTCGCCATTCGAGATGGCCGTCTCGCCTTGTAGGGATGGCGAGACGGCCGTCTTGCCAAACGAGACGGCGGTCTCGCCATCCGCGAGTGACGAGACGACAGTCTCGCCACTTTTGCAAGGCGAGACGGCGGTCTCGACCCTAAAAGGCGAAAACCCTTATTTACATGCAGAAAATCCCTCCTACTCTAATATGGGGCCTAATAGTCTCTCCTAATGGCTTCTTAGGCTTCATCCATCTTCAAAAAGGAGGTATTCTGGTGTTTATTATGAGGCCGGGCAAGATTTGGGGTCTACACTCCACTTTCACAATTTGAAAGGAATATGCTTTCTCAAATGTCCTCATTGCAAGAAAATCAGAGGAAGCACAAGCAAATGAGTTATCAAAACTTCTAGCAGACCAACACATAGTTCACAAACCTGGGAAATCAGATCGCTGATATCTATACCAAACTGGAAGATATGTAGCTCAATCAAGGAAATTGGGATGATTGAGTTTTGACAATAAGGGTCCCTTTCTATCATAATCTTTTTCTTTTTTTTATGTCATGTTTCTTTTACTGCTACTTTTAATTTGGACTGTAATATTAACTGGTCTTAAACCAGAAACAATCTTTTAATTTTTCCTAATATGATGTTGTTTTTTATTTGAGTTAAGAGAGCTTAGATAGAATCAAAAACACATATCTGATAATTTTAGCTGATATAAAATCAATTTAATCGATTAAATCAATTAAAAGAAACATTTACATAGGAATTTCGTATCATTATAATCTATTAATTCGTGTATTAATCGATTAAAAGCTGTAAATTGTGAATTTGTATCAACTAAAATTAGTTTATATTAGTTAAATCACCTAGATAAGATGTTATTCTGTTTTTTCTCTATCTTTTAGTTAAATCTTAATCAATCTAGTTGACACTATTTTAAAACATCTTCCTAATAATTGGTTTTACAAAATTTGAAATGAATTAGAAATCCTAGATACCTTAAACTTCATTTAATTTCCAAATCTGGTTGTTTTAATTGATAAAAATAAGCTTTAATCGATTAAAAGCACTTATACAAAAAATTTTCATACTGTTTTAATCGATTAAATGTCGATTTAATCGATTAAATGAACTTAAGTTTTTAGATTTCAACTTTCATCACTATTTTAATCGATTAAAACATTATTTGTATCAATTAAAATTAGTTTCAAGAACATTTTAATCGATTATGCCCTGTTTTTAATCGATTATTACTCTGGAAAGAAAAATTAAAGGCTTTAGTTAATGGTTGTTCTTGTAACATGCTACTAAGGCATGGTTCCCTTATCTTTACACGTGTCTATTGTAATCATTACAAACATGTTAATGAAGATAAGTTTGAATCAACTTTAATTGGTCTTTAAATGAGTAATACATCTAGATAATATCATGATTTTTTTTTAATACTGGTTTCAAACTAAATTTTGTTGCATACCATGCATAGTGTTTGTTTTGCTCCTCTCTTCCCTATTTTTGATGAAGTCAAAAGGGGAGAAATGATTGTTTTTTATAATGATTATTTTTATACTCATTATTTTAGGGGGAGTAGTAATATAGGGGGAGAAATGGGAGAAATGATTTTTTTTAATACTCACTAATCTATATATTCAAGTGACTTCTTCTGCAGAGATATTTTTCAAAGAGGTGTTTTTCGCCATCACATAGGGGGAGACTGAAAGTGATGAAGATCTTATTGAATCATTTGATTAAACAAAGATCCTGTTGATTTGATGAAGTCAAAGGCTATTCTGGTGAAGTCAAGAGTTACTTGGTCAAAAGGGTAGAGTGATTAGTGAGTCTGCATCCATACTTAGGTATAATCATTCCTATCTCTCTGTTGCATGAGGTATCTTCATTTAAAAGATTTTGCAAATGCCTCCAAAACGTGATTAAACTGTTAATAACAAAGTAATTTGTTAAATGGCTTTTAAGTAAACTGTTTTAACTGATATCATATGAGCTTTATCAGTTAAAATGTTCTTAACACTTTCGTAACAAGTTTTTAATTGATAGGTTTTCGAAATAATCAATTAAAACCTTTTAAAACATACACTGGAACTATTTTAATTGATATGTCTTCGAAATAATCGATTGTTTTCATTAAAAGAGTTTTTGAAAACCTTCTGCCAGTATTTTAACTGATGTAGAATCGAAATAATCGATTAAAATAACTTGAAGTGTTTTGAAAGATGTTCTGTCAGTATTTTAATCGATGCAAATGCGAATTAATCGATTAAAACAACTAAGATATTTTTTACAAAATGTTTTAATCGATTAAAACAAGGCTGTTATCAGTTAAAATAACTTAGAAAGTTTTAGGAAACCTTTTGGCAGAATTCTAATCGATTAAAATACGAAATAATCGATTAAAATAACTAAGAGATTTTTTCCAAAGTGTTTTAATTGATTAAAACATATTTTTATCAGTTAAAATCACTTAGAAAGTTTTATGGGAACATTTGGCAGTATTTTAATCGGTTAAAAGGCGAAATAATTGATTAAAACAATTTGAAGGATTTTTTACAAAGTATTTTGATTGATATAAACGTTGTCGTATAAGTTAAAACAAATTTGGAAAATGATCAAGAACATTTTAACAGATTAAAAGAAGTTTTAACAGATTAAATCAAGACTTTTAACAGATTAAAAGATTGTTTAAACAGATTAATTAAACCAACAGTTTGAAAAATCCTCTATAAAAACAGGATTGCTTGAGTCTTTTAAAACACACCTTTGAGCAATCAAACAAGCAATCAGAAGTGCTACTTTCAAGAGAGAATCGCGCAAGTTTTGTGAAGTTTTTTGTAGCCCTTTCTTGAGGAAAATTTTGCATTCTTTTTATGAAGAAACTCATTCTGCAGAGCTGCAAAAACCTGGTTTGAATGTTCTAGTTTCTTCTCTTTGTTTCTTTACTTTTCTTTACTGTATTGTGAGTGCTTGGAAGTGTGGGCACTGGTTTCTGTGGCTGGAATTTGGCTACAGGGTTGTTCAAGAACTGGAAATTGGTTCTTGGTGAAGGTTTAGGTGCAAGGACTGGAATTTTGGTTATTGTGGTAGATTGAGTGTGTGATTGGAATTGTAATCTGTAAAACATTCAATCTAGTGGAACCTAGCTGGAATTTGGCTGGAAACTGGATGTAGCCCTGGGATTGGGTGAACCAGTATAAATCTTGGTTGTATCTTTCTAAACCTTTCTCTCTTTAATTCTGTCACTGCCTTTACTTTGATTGATTGTTTTGTTTGATTCAAGAATTGGTCAGAACTCTTAATCTTTGAAATAGATAATCTGTAATTTGCGAAAATCTTTCAAAGATCAATTCACCCCCCCTCTTGATCTCAGCCTCCTTTTCTAACAATTGGTATCAGAGCAAGGTTCTTGAAATTTACTCAAGTCTTTCGATCCAAATGGCTGAAAATAATTTTTCTGAGGGTGCTTGTATTGATAGACCTCCACTATTTTGTGGTACAAATTATTCATTTTGGAAGATAAGAATGAAGATCGTTATTGAATTTGTTGATATAAATGTTTGGAATATTATTGAACAAGGCTCCTATGTTTTTAACAGAGAATGGTCTAGTTTGAATGATTGTGAAAAGAAACTAATTCAACATGATTGTACTGCTAAGAATATCATCACATCTGCACTTAACAGAAATGAATTTTTCAGGATATCTCATTGTCAAACTGCTGCACAAATGTGGAAAACTCTTGAAATGGCTTATGAAGAAATATCAGAGATATGTTTGATGGTCAATTCGAATTCTCCCATGTCTAGTGTAAGTTCTGATTCTTCAAAAACTACTATGAATTACAGTTCATTACAAGATGCTTTTTATGAAATGCATGCAGTAGCTAAGAAATTAGAAATTGAAAACAAAAGATTAAAAAGCATGAATAGTCTATTAGAAAACAAAATCATTCTTCTTGAAAAGGAAATTCTTGATAAAGAAACTAAGAATGAAAATCAGGAAATAGGTAATAATTCTGATTGCATATGTAATGATAAAACAGATTGTTAAAATTGTCCTGAGTTACAAAAGAAATTAGCATATTTAATAAAAACTGCATCTAAACTTGCACAAGGAAAAACTAGTCTTGATATTATACTTGATTCTCAAAAGTTGGTTATTGATCGTGGTGGTATTGGTTTTACACCTCTTGTTGGAAAGAAAACTAGAGCATTTAAAAACTATTTTGCATATAGTAAATCTATTTCATCACCATTTATTACATGCTTCTATTGTATGAAAAGAGGTCATTCTGTTAAGTTTTGTAGAATCAAGAAGTATGTTATACCAAAAGGTAGAATGAAGTGGATTCCCAAGAATTCATTTCAAATAACTTGATTTGGACCCAATGATTATAATAAGGGTACCAGATATATGTTAAATCTGTTTTGCAGGAACAAAATCTGGAAGTTCTTTGGTACCCAATCAACAAATTTTGATTCTGGATTCATAGACTGAGTATTTTAATTGATATAAAACTGTTTTAATCGATTAATTTCACTTACAAAGAATACCAAAAAAGCTGTCTGTACAATTTTCATCGATTAAAATATGAATTAATCGATTAAAATGCTGTCAGGATTTTTAGTATAGTTGTTTTAATTGATTAAAAAGGATTTACATCAGTTAAAACTATTAAAAGGTCAGATTTAATCAATTCTTCTTCGTTTTAATCGATTAAAATTATGTTGTCATTTCATTAAATCTTTCAAGTACAAAATTAATCGATTCTTTTATGTTTTTAATCGATTATTTCACTGTTGCTTTTTCAAATCTAATTTTTAAGATCAAATTAATTGGTTAATTTGTTAATTAATCGATTAATTTGTTCTTAGAAAACCATTTTAATTACAGTCAATTAAAGAATTTTCATCTAATCAAGATCTAATTTTCAAGATTAATTGTTTATCAAATTCTGCAAAAGCATTTACTGTTCCATTTTGACCAAGTCAAAACTTATCCAAAGAACAAATTAGCTGATATACCCATTAGTATGCTATTGATTTGGGACAAGGAGATGATAAGAAAGAAGTAAATATTGGCACCCAAATTAATAATAATGTCAGGGAAGGGTTGATATAGTTATTAAGAGAATATGTGGATGTGTTCGCATGGTCCTACCATGACATGCCTGGACTTGATAAAAGCATTGTGGAACACAGATTACCATTGAAAGAGGGATTTCGACCAGTAAAATAGAAGCTCGGAAGAGTAAAGCCCGAATGGTCCTTAAAAATTAAGGAGGAAGTGCAAAAATAGCTAGATGTCAATTTTCTAATCGTATCCAAATACCCCGAGTGGCTAGCAAACATTGTGCCAGTCATAAAGAAGAATGAAAAAATCAGAGTGTGCATAGATTATAAGGATCTGAATCGTGCAAGTCCAAAATACGATTTTCCCTTACCACATATTGATATGTTGGTAGACCATACCGCCACAAACACTCTTTATTCTTTTATGGACGGATATGCGGGGTACAACCAAATTAAGTTGGCTGTCGAAGACAAAGAAAAAACCTCCTTCATCACACCATGGGGGACATTTTGTTACAGAGTGATGCCTTTTGGGCTTGTAGACCCCAAATCTTGCCCGACCTCAAAATAAAGAGTAGAATACCTCCAATTCGACGATGGAAAAGTCCTAAAAGGTCCTTAGAATAGACTATTAGGCCCCATATTAGAGTAGGAAGGCTTTTTGCACGGAAAAAATAAGGAATTCTGTTAGAATTGCGCAGTGGAATGTTTGCGTTAATGGACAAAAACCAAGAGGGGGGGTGAATTGGTTTCTTAACAAAAATTAGGGTTTTAAAATTTTTCCCAAATTTCACCGATTAAAATGTTGTGTAAAGTAAATAGAGAAGGGATAGAGTATTACACAGTCGATTTATACTGGTTCGGATCAAAAGACCCTACGTCTAGTTGCTAATCACTCAAACAGAGGATTAACGTTGTCACTATAATAACAGTTATACAAACAGATTACAAATGAAAAGATAAGGTAAAGAATACACCTCTCTTGAGTCACACAAGAGATGAACACCTCCTTTGAATCCACAAAGGATGAAGAACAGCTTTCCCTAGAGACGACACAAGACACAATCCACCAAGAAAACCCACTCAGTGATTCTTATCGCTTCTAGCCCACACTAGGTTTCAAAAGGCCCTTTTTCCTCCAACAAACAATTCTCTAGAAGTCACAGCTCTTAACTTTTATTTGAAAAAGGTTGTTCAATTTGTAGAGAGCCTTAGAGAACCTTAAGTAGAAAGATTAGGGTTTGGGAATTGGGGATTTTCGAAAACAGATGAATTGGGAATAGGGTTTTTGAAACTTGGTCCAATTTTGAATTTCAAAACACATATCTGACTAAAATAATCGATTATCTTGAGTGTTAATCGATTATTCCAGAGCCAAATTTGCAGGGAACCCAAAACAGCTTAGTTTAATCGATTAACTGGGCAATTAATCGATTAACAGCCCAATTAATCGATTAACAGGGGGTTTAATCGATTATTCTAGAGAGCAGATGCTGAAAATGATTTTCTCTCTGTAATAATCGATTATACTTCCATTTAATCGATTAATCCAATACGTTTTTGATAAAAATGAGTTTTTAAAGCCTTTAAAGAGTGGACTATGTGCTGGCTATCTTGGACTCTAATATTACAGACTCAAAATCATAAAAACAGAGTTATTACATAACATTATAAGTCTTCAAATCTTTTAAGTCCTTTATTCTTGAATTATCATCAAAATCTACAAGCTTCATATCCATGTATGTTCAACATTCATATCCTTATATGTTCAACAAATTCCACCTGAAGGGTCGAGACCGCCGTCTCGCTTATTGAGACCGCCGCCTCGCCATTGACAAGGGCGAGATTGCCATCTTGTTTGGTGAGACGGTCGTCTCACCACTTACCATGGCGAGACCGCCTTCCCGTTTGGCGAGACGACCTTCTCGCCATTCGACAAATCGATACCTCCATCCCGATCAGCAAAAATACCAATTTTATTCCATAAATTAAAGTAATTACAAACAAGAAGATATGAGAAAGAGATTAAAACTCTTCACTTGCATCGCTGTTGAATTGAGCATCAAATCTATCCTCTAAGTTACAAACCCTATCATCTACATCCGAAATACATACAAAATGAAAATATTGATCAGTTAAGCAGAGTTTAGGCTATTTCTAATATTCCTAAGTCTCTTCTAAGATCAACATATTTGATTTTACAATTTCCTTTACTAATATGATCTCTTAATAAATGATGTCTAATGTCTATATGTTTAGTTTTAGAATGAATAACAGGATTCTTTGTGAGATTGATAGCACTTTTATTATCACACATTAACGGAATATTACTTAGAAAGTTACTATAATCTTCTAATTGTTGCTTCATCCATAAAATTTGAGCACAACAATTACCAGCTGCAATATATTCAGCTTCAGTTGTAGATAAAGCAACACATGCTTGTTTCTTAGAATGCCAAGACACTAAGGATGATGCTAACAAATAACATGTTCCACTAGTACTCTTTCTATCTATTTTACATCCACCATAATCAACATCAGAATATCCTATTAAACTAGGAGAAGCTTTAGATGGATACCATAAACCAAAACCTGTAGTTCCTTTTAAATATTTTAAAATTCTTTTTACTGCAGTTAAATGAGATTCTTTTGGACATCCTTGAAATCTAGCACACACACAAACAAAATGTATAATATCAGGTCTACTTGCAGTTAAGTATAATCGTGAACCTATCATACCTCTATACATAGATTGATTTATTGCCAAACCTGATTCATCCTTGTCTAAATAGCATGAAGTTCCCATGGGTGTGTTAGCTTCCTTTGAAGTGTCCATTCCAAATTTCTTGAGAATATCTTTGCAGTATTTAGTTTGAAACACAAAAATACCATCTTTAAGTTGTTTAATTTGAAGTCCAAGGAAGAATACTAATTCTCCCATCATTGACATTTCAAATTCTTTCTGCATTATCTTAGTAAATTCTACACACAAGGAAATATCAGTTGATCCAATAATGATATCATCAATGTAGACCCCAAATCTTGCCCGACCTCAAAATAAGAGCACAAGATCTCCTATTCGAAGATGGATGAAGCCTAAAAAGCCACTAGGAGAGACTATTAGGCCCCATATTAGAGTAGGAAGGATTTTCTGTACAAAAATAAGGATTTTCGCCTTCAGGGGTCGAGATCGCCGTCTCGCTTTTCGGGACTGTCGTCTCGACCAATGGCAAGTCGAGACGGCTGTCTCGCCAAACGAGACGGCTGTCTCGCCACTTACCATTAGCGAGACCCCCCTCCCGTTTGGCGAGAAGTCCTTCTCACAACTTGGCAAGTCGAGACCGCCGTCTCGCCATTGATTCAAGTTGAGACCGCCGTCCCGAATGACGAGACCGCCGTCTCGACCTGATAGGCGCTAATCCCTATAAATAGTGAGCGCTCCCCTCTTCATTTCACACAGTTCTTCCATTTTCCCTTCTACACTTTCTTCAAATTCTTCTCCTAGAGTCCCTTCGAAGCATTTTCGGAGTTTCTGAGTGTCTAAGAGAGTTTTTTATAGCGTTTCGAGCGAGATTTCGGCGTTGTAAGAGCGTAGGGCTGCCAAAACACACCCCATTTTTCAGGAAAATTAATCAAAAGCTTGCTCCAGTGGTTTCTTCACTCTCTCCCTCTCTTTTACTGTCCTTTTATTTATATTAAATTGTGCAATAGTTGTTAGGGCCATGTAGTCATCATTTTAATTCCGCGAATAAAAAGGGTAAAAGTGTCATTTCGAAAGTTTATCTATAAAATAACTGGCCTGTCATAGGGAACCCGAAAGGGGCGTCATAAGGGAACTAACACTTCCCTTACACGTAACTAACTCCCTTACACAACTCTGGTTTTAACGACCAAAGTTGGTTTTCGAAAAAACCAACGCCTTTTCTCTCCTTTTTCGATGTTTTCGGTAAGAACATCGGTGGCGACTCCATAAGAACCCTTTCAAATTTGTTCTTAGGTCAGCCCGGTTATCGGACGATCTAAGAACGCCCTTTAAAAAACCTCACCCTTAGGTTCAGCCCGGTTATCGGACAACCTAAAGGCGTTGTAACCTCACCCATAAAAAAGCGAGAAAAATGGAAAGTCGGAATCATCGCATCACTCCGACCGCCTCTTTTTGGATGACGGCGATAGATGGCGACTCCACTGGGGAAGCCTAGAGAGTTGATCCCATTTAGTGATGGGCCAGTTTAATAAATAAACTAAGAAATTTCGCTTTTACCCTACCTTGTATTATAACATGCTTTAATTTCTTGGCTTTAATAACTATTGTTTGTTTATTTTACGCAATTATTTGAAATACAAATTGTACACAAACCTTTGCACACAACAGTTCCCTCTATACCCGGGGGCAAGTGAGAAATCCATAAGGAGTGGGTGGTAGGTATGGTTTGCCATAGTGATGACCATGTGCCCACCGGTATGATCGTAAACCACCACTCAAGGTAACCTTCCTCTTTTGGCACAAAAACTGACTATGGCCTCAGTGCTAAGTATGGTCGGAAGGCTGGAGAGTGGGGACCCTATACTGGGGGCACCTTGGGGGCCTAAGCCTTGGTGAGAACAGTTAGAACCTACCCTTGCCAATGCACTTTTCTGTAGGAAAACTCTACCTCGTGAATAAAACGATTTCTCATGTGTTTGCAGATGACTGAATTGTGTGTGCATTTGCTTGTTGCATTTGATTGCATAGCATAACCAAACAACAGATAAAAAGAAAAAATATCTTTTACAATAAAACACCCTTATCTCCGAAAGTCTGCTTTTTAGCTAGCCTGGTTTCAGGTTCTTTGTAAGCTAAGTAGTCACGCAGTCCGACAGAAGAGATAAGGGACGCTAATATTCTTTCGTAATAAACCATTTTTTCTCGGACAGTCTGCCTTTTAGCTAGCCTGGTTTCAGGTTCTTTGTAAGCTAAGTAGCCACGCAGTCCAACAGAAGAGATGAAAGACTCTAAAACCAAATAAAAATAAAAATAAAGACCCAAATCAAATAAATGGAACCTTATTTATAAACATTAAATTCATGAATCATTCATATAGGTAGTTTATTTCTCTAAAAATAAACACGCAAATATCATACATCATGTAGAAATAAAACATGATAAATAGGAAAAATAAACACTCGCATTCATGCCCACAATAAGCATCATGTTCATAAATCATACATTTTTGGTTTTTAGAAAATGGAGGGGACTAGTAGACAATTGAAGAAAGTGGACATTCCCCGGTACCATACTGAGAAACTGGAGCGGCTTTGTGCAATAACGCCATCGGAGGTCCGCTCCGACTTCGAAAAATCCTTGTAGACCCCAAATCTTGCCCGGTCTCACAATAAAGATCAGAAGACCTCCTTTTCGAAGATGGACAAAGCCTAAGAAGCCACTAGGAGAGACTATTAGGCCCCATACTAGGATAGGAGGAATTTTTGGCACAAAAATAAGGATTTTCGCCTTTTGGGTCGAGACCGCCGTCTCAGATTCGAGACAGCCGTCTCGCCATTTCTGCAAGGCGAGACGGCCGTCTGGAATGTCGAGACGGCCGTCTCGACCTTGTCAGACGAGACGGTCGTCTCGCCTTGACAGGCACGAATCCCTATAAATAGGGTGCTCCCTCCCCTCATTTCCACACACCAACACACATTCTCTCCTCCTTCTCTCTAGAATTTCTCTCTCTAGAACCCCTCCGACGCATTTTCGGAGCTTCTGAGTGTCTTTAGAGTGTTTTTCGAGCGTTCCGAGAGGTTTTCCGGCACTGTAGAGTGAAGGGTTGCCACAAAGCACCCTCTTCTTTCAAAGAATTAATAGAAAAAGCGTGCTTCGGAGGTTTACATTCTCCCTCTCCACTTTTACCGCTTTATTTAAATTACGCAATAGATAGGGCCATGTAGTCATAATATTTTAATTCCGCAAAATAAAAGGGCAAAAGTGTATTTTTCCAGTTTATTTATTAATAGAATAGTTGGCCTATCATAGGGAACCCGAAAGGGGCGTCGTAAAGGAACTAACACTTCCTTTACACGTAACTAACTCCCTTACCCAACTCTGGTTCTAACGGCCAAAGTTGGTTTTTTTGAAAACCAACGCCTTTTAAACTCCTTTTCCGATGTTTCCGATAAAAACATCAGTGGCGACTCCAGAGAACCCTCAAAAACTAGCTCTTGGATTAGCCCAGTTATCGGACAATCCAAGAGCACCTTTTCGAAAACCTCGCCCTCAGGTTCAGCCCGGTTATCGGACAACCTAAAGGCGTTGTAACCACCAATAAAAAATGCAAAAATCAAGAGAGTCGGAACCATCGTGTCGCTCCAACCGCCTCTTTTTGACGGCGGCGACAGATGGCGACTCCACTGGGGAAGCCTCGAGAGTTGATCCCATTTAGTGATGGGCCAACTTAAAAATAAAATAAACCAAGAAAATAACGCTTTTGCCCTACCTTGTATTATAACATGATTTATTGCTTGGCTTTAATAACTGTTGTTTGTTTATACTTACGTAATTGTGTGAAATACAAACTGTACACAAACCCTTGCACACAACAGTTCCCTCTATACCCAGGGGCAAGTGAGAAAACCATAGGGAGTGGGTGGCAGGTACGGTTCGCTGTAGTGATGGCCTTGTGCCCACCGGTGTGATCGGAAACCACCACTCAAGGTGATAACCTTCCTCTTTTGGCAACAAGACTGACTATGGCCTTAGTGCTAAGCATGGTCGGAAGGCTGGAGAGTGGGGACCCTATAATGGGGGCACCTTGGGGGCCTTAGCCTGGTGAGAATAGTTAGAACCTACCCTCGCCAATGCACTTTTCTGCAGGAAAACCCTACCTCGTGATAAAAACGAATTCTCGCCTATTCGTGGATGATCGAATTGTGTGTGCATATGTTTGTTGCATTTGTCTGTTGCATAGCATAACCAAACAACAGAAGAAAAACCACAAAAAATATTTTTTCAATAAACACCCTTATCTCGGACAGTCTGCCTTTTAGCTAGCTTGGTTTCAGGTTCTTTGTAAGCTAAGTAGCCATGCAGTTCTGACAAAAGAGATAAGGGACGCTAAATATTTTTCGCATAAAGCCACATTTTATCTTGGACAGTCTGCCCTTTAGCTAGCCTGGTTTCAGGTTCTTTGTAAGCTAAGTAGCCACGCAGTTCCGACAGAAGAGATAAAAGGCTATAAAATAAACAAATAAATAAAAATAAAATACCAAATAAAATTCGTTTTCAAAACCATAAATGGGACCTGATTCATAAACATCCCAAATCATTCATATAGGTAGTTTATTTTTTCAAAAAAAAAATAATAATACGTAAATACCATGCAAAACATGATACACAGAAAATAAACACTCACATTTATTCAAACAAGCATCATTTTTCATAAATCATGCATTTTGGTTTTAGAAAAATGGAGGGGACTAGTAGACAATTGAAGAAGGTGGATATTCCCCGATATCATACTGAGAAGTTGGAACGGCTTTGCGCGGTAATGCCACCGGAGGTCCGCGCTGACTTTGAAAAATCCTATGGACGGATTCTCGACCTGCTAAAGATCTGTGTCGATCAAGTGTTCCTTAGGGTATTAATCCACTTTTGGAACTCCAGTCTGCGATGCTTTGAATTTTCGCAGTTCGATATGGTGCCTACCTTGGAGGAGAATGAGATTATGTTGAAATGGCCCAAATCAGCTGGGGTCCATATCCGCCACGGGGCATATACTCCTGCAGCCCAAGTCGCTGCCATCATTCAACTACCCTTCCGGCAGACTGCCCTGATAGGAAAAGGGAACATCCAGGGTTGGAAAGTCTCGATGTTAGAAGACCACCTGTCTGACTTGGCAGAAAGGACAGAGTGGGTCGCCTTCAACAAAACCCTGGCTTTAATCATTTTTGGAACTATCTTGTTTCCCTTCCACCTCGACACAGTGGATCAAGCCGTCATGGACGCCTTCTTCGCCTGGGACGTGAACTCGAAAAGTCCCTTGCCTGCAATTCTTGCCGACACCTTGCTCTCGGTGGAATTTTGCCGCCATAAGCAAGGAAAAACACTTCGCTGCTGCTCTTCACTACTATTCGTGTGGAGCGCTACGCACCTCTACGCCTCCTGTCACATGGGGATATTCCCCGATCCTTTAAGGAGTTTCTCCAAAATCCCTCTCCAACGACGCCTAACTTCAGAATGGAGGGACGAGTGGGAACAAAGGGACGCCAACAGTATATCCTGGGTCTGCCCTTGGTTCTGACTTGGCCCAGTTCTCATCAAATGTGGAGACTATCCGAACGTACCCTTGATAGGACTCAGGGGTTGCATGGCCTATTCACCTAGAGTAGCTATGAGACAGCTCATGAGGACTCAAACTACCATCTCTCGAGGGGAACTCGGAGGACTGTGTTTCTTCGGAGACCCATGCACAATCGCCAACTCACTAGCCGTGAGAAGAGCATGGGAGAGACCAGTCTATATGGGAGATAGAGAGCTAGGAAAAGCTTGAGTGACTGTCTCCAGTGACTACGAGGTGTGGAGACAAAGAAGAGGGATGTCTCAACCATCCACCACACTCACTACAAGCGCCAATAGTGAAGAGTTGCAGGCTCAAGTCGATGCCTTGAACCAGAGGATAGAAATCATGGGAGCCCAGATGAGGGCCCTTGAAGAAAGAGAGCAAGAATCTATCCTCACCATTGATGGTCTGCAAAGGCAATGCAAGAAAAAGGATCATGAAATAGAGCGCCTCAAGGATCAGTGTGCTGACTCTAATAAACAAGCTATCTGAGCATCCAAAACTGCCAGAACCAGCTCAGATAGCCATCTTCAAGAAATAACCGCCAAGTCTGCACACCTTTGTTGAACATTCAAGGACTTGATGTTGCACTTGATGAACATGAAGATTGTTGATTTTGATGATGATTCAAGAACTCAAAGACTTAGTGTGTTGAAGACTTGTTTTGTATTGTAATAACTCTGTTTTAATTAGATTGAGTCTGTAATATTAGAGTTTAAGATAGCCGGTACATAGTCTGCACCTTAGATGCTTCAAAAAGCTCAAATTTATCATCCAGGCTCGGCTTTAATCGATTATATAGGGAAATAATCGATTAAAACAGTGAGAAAAACCATTTTCTGTATCAACTCACTGCTTTAATCGATTAAATCTCCAGATAATCGATTATCAGGTCTGATAATCGATTAAAACCCCTTTTAATCGATTAAAACAGAGAGGTTTTGGGTTCTGTTGATTTTGGCTCTGTTTTAATCGATTATAACTTCATTTAATCGATTATTTCAGTCTGTTTTTGATTTTAAACTTCAAATCAACCCTATTTTCGAAAACCTTATTTCCAAGAACCGTAGTTTCGAAATCCCCAATTCCTAAACCCTAATTTCTCTACTTAAACTCTTCTATGGCACTCAGAAAAAGAGAACAACCTTTTCCATACAAAAGTTAAGTGTTGTGAGTGTCAGAGAACTGTTTGTTGCAAGGAAAGGGGGCTTTTGGAACCTGGTGTGGGCTAGAAGCGATAAGAATCACTAAGTGGAGTTCTTAGTGGATTGTGTGTTGTGCCGTCTCTAGGGAAAGTTGTTCATCATCTCTTGTGGATTTCAAGAGAGGTGTTTTCGTATCTTTATCTTCTCAATTGTAATCTGTTTGTAACAACTTGTTTATAGTGACAGTATTAATACTCTGTTAAGTGATTAGCAACTGGACGTAGGGTCTTTTGATCCGAACCAGTATAAATCTCCTGTGTAAGATTTCTATCCCTTCTCTATTTACATTTACACAGTTTTTTAATCGGTAAAATTTGGGGAAAATTTTGAAAACCTAATTTTTATTAAGAAACCAATTCACGCCCCTCTTGGTTTTTGTCCGACCACGCGATCATTCCGCTGCTCGATTCTAACAAGTGGTATCAGAGCTTGCTTTGATAGTCATTCAAATTTTCGAAAATGGCCAGACAAAATCAAACTTTTGCCGAAGGTGCGTCTATCAACAGACCCCCACTTTTTGCGGGTCAAAATTATCCTTTTTGGAAGGTACGAATGCAAATCTTTTTAGAGTCTGTTGATAGAGGCATTTGGGACGCTATTTTAAACGGTCCATTTGTTCCTAAAGTTACAGAGAACGGTGTTGACGTTATTAAACCTTTTTCTAGATGGACTGTAGAGGAAAATAGAAAAGCTCAATATGACGTTAGGGCTAGAAATATCATTTCATCTGCTTTAACCCTTGATGAGTTTTACAGGATATCAGTTTGTAAGAGTGCTCAAGAAATGTGGGATAAACTAAGAGTAACTTATGAAGAAACCGATGATAGTGACTCAATTTCGGAGTCAAGTGATCTGGAAATAGAAGCTAACATTTGCTTGTTGGCAAATGACATCATTTCTTCCGACTTTGAGGTAAGTGATTCCGACTCATCTTCTAGTGATGATGATAATAACCATGATGAATTGCAAAATGCATATAATGAGTTATTTAGTTCCTTTAAGAACTTGAAAGATGAATATAAAGCTGTAAAGAAGAATCTAAGTAGATCCGAAAAGGAAATTGACTCTTTAAAAATGAAAATCACATGTTTAGAAGAAAAGGAATCCTTAGAAACGAAAATTGTATGTTTAGATGAGAATGATGATAAGAACTTAGCATGTGAAACTTGTAAAGAGCATGAATATGACATAGATATCCTTAATCATCTACTTGATAAAGCCGAAATGGAAATAAGTGATCTTAAGAAGGATAAAACTGTTTTTGCTCAAAATAATGTAAATCATCAAGTTCCTTTGAAAAAGCCTAAAAGGAAAAATAAAAGAGTATGGGTAGAAAAAGGAACTAGAACATCTATGGTTAAAAATTCATCATATTCAAAAGTTACATCTAAAGCATGCTTTTATTGTATGAAACATGGTCATACTTCAAATAGATGTAAAATTAAGCATTTTGGTGTTCCTAAAGGAAAATATATTTGGGTTCCTATAGTTAAATGAATTGTTTGTCTCTTGTATTTATTCAAAGAAAATTGATAATTTAGTATGTTTTGAATAGGATGCTCATTAGGTCAATAATTAAATCTACTCCATATGAATTGTTTAATGGTAGAAAGCCTAATGTTGCTCATTTGAAAATTTTTGGATGTAAGAGTTTTGTGTTAAATAATGGAAAAGATAACTTAAGAAAATTTGACTCTAAAGCCGATGAGGGCATTTTCTTAGGATTAGTGTGTCTAAAGAATGCTTAGGTAAAATCATTTTATCTTTTCTACTGCATGAAGGTTCTTCACTTAAAGATTTTGCGAAATGCCTCTAAAATCATTTTAAACAACTAAAAACAAAGTATTTTTATAAAAGCTTTCTTAAACATGTTTTTAACTGATATAGTTTTGAAAGAACCGATTAAAATCACTTAGAATGTTCAAAGAAGTGTTTTTACAGTATTTTAATCGATACAACTTGTTTTTAATCGATTAAAACCATTTAGAATTCATTATGATCGATCAGATTTGAATTATGAGCGATCAGAATTTTTTTTTCAATCGATTAAAACATGTTTCAATCGATTAAAATCACTTAAAGAGTCAGGATGATCGATCATAATGCAATTATGACCGATCAGAATCAGTTATGATCGATCAAAATTTAGTTATGACCGATCAGAACTCTTTTAATCGATTAAATCTCGTTTCAATCGACTAAAACAACTTATAAATTTTCTACACAGTGTTTTAATCGATTAAAACTTATTTTTATCAGTTAAAATAACTTGAAAAGTTTTATAAGAAAGTTTTGCAGTATTTCAATCGATTGAATTGCGAAACAATCGATTAAATCAACTTAGAAGATTTTTTATAAAGTGTTTTAATTGATATAAACATTGTCGTATCAGTTAAAACAAATCTGTTAAAGAATCAAGAACGTATTAATGGATTAAAAGAAGTTTTAACAGATTAAAACTGCACTTTTAACAGATTAAAAGAATCTTTTAACAGATTAATTAAACCAGCAGTTTTGAAAATCTTCTATAAAAACAATTTGGCTTGAACTTTTTAAACACACATTGAATATAAGTTTTCACACATCCTTAAGCAATCAATCAAGCAAGCTGCGGTGCAAACACTTTGGAGATCAAGGATGTGCTACTTGTTGATGATATTATTTTTGGATCAACTGATAATTCGTTATGTGTAGAATTTGCTAAGATAATGCAGGGAGAGTTTGAAATGTCTATGATGGGAGAATTAACATTCTTCCTTGGACTACAAATCAAGCAACTTAAAGATGGAATTTTCATCTCTCAAACCAAATATTGCAAAGAGATCCTTAAAAAGTTTGGAATGGACACCTCAAAGGAAGCTAACACACCCATGGGAACTTCATGCTATCTAGACAAGGATGAATCAGGTTTGGAAGTTAATCAAACTATGTATAGAGGTATGATAGGTTCAACTGTTATACTTGATCTGCAAGTAGACCCGATATTATGCATTTTGTCTGTGTGTGTGCTAGAATTCAGGCTTGTCCTAAAGAATCTCATCTAATTGCGAGTGAAACATATTTTAAAATACTTAAAAGGAACTACTTGGTTTTGGTTTGTGGTATCCGGTCGATGTTTGTATGAGTTTAATAGGATATTCGATGCTTGATTATGGTGGATGTAAAATTGATAGGAAAAGTACTAGTGGGACATGTCATTTGTTAGGTTCATCCTTAATATCTTGGCATTCTAAGAAACAGGCATGTGTTGCTTTATCTACCACTGAAGCTGAATATATTGCAGTTGGTAGTTGTTGTGCTCAAATTATGTGGATGAAACAACAGTTAGAAGATTATAGTATCTTTTTAAATGACATTCCGTTGATGTGTGATAATACGAGTGCAATAAATCTTACTAAGAATCCGAGTAATGCACTCTAGGACTAAACATATAGAAATAAGACATCACTTTTTGAGAGATCATATCAACGAAAGGAAACTGTAAAATAGAGTACGTTGATACAAAGAATCAATTAGCGAGACATTTTTACTAAGCCTCTACCCAAGGATAGGTTTTATGATCTTAGAAGAGACTTAGGGATATTAGAAATAGCTTAAATTCTGCTTAATTTGACTTGTTTTTGGATGATTGTAATGCTATAATTCATTTTGTAGGATGTTCATAGGTTATCATGTGTTAAAACACTCAAAACAGGGCATTCCTCTCTGGAATAATCGATTACTTGGAATTATAATCGATTATTTACACTCAAAACATCCAAACATAGGGCATTCTTCTCTGGATTAATCGATTATTTCGTTAAATAATCGATTAAAACCGTCTGATAATCGATTATCAGCTTAAAATAATCGATTAAATGTGACTGGAACTGGTTTAATCGATTATTCAGAGTTTTAATCGATTAAACCTGGCAAGTATGGGTTCTAGTAGTTGCCAACGGCTCTTTTGGCCTCTATTCACTTCCATATGACCGTTAGACATGCTTGGCTATATATAGGGACCTCTATTTCACTTCTACTCACTTCTATCTCTTGAAATCAAGCCTTCTTGCCTTATAATACTCTCTTTGTCTCCTTATTCCATCACTTGTCCTTCTAAATCTTCTTGATATTCATCTAATCTTTCAATGGCCTCATCTTCTCGCACTAAGATCCCTACTAGAAGAAGATCTGCACCCTCCTCTCATCCCCGTCCTAATTCTGTAGAAGGATGGATCTCTGATGCAGAAGGCCAACAAGAATTTCTGACCTACTGGAAGGAACGGGCTATTATTTCTCCTAAATTTCTTATTGGTGAGCAATTCATTCATAGGGGATTCAATTTTCCTAATCTTCTTGAAATTCAAGGAGTTCTCCCTTTTATCCAAATGCAAGGTACGTACTATTCCGACATAGTTAGGGTATTCTACTCTAGATTCAAATTTAGAGATCAAATTGCTACATCCCGTGTAAAAGGGGTTACAATAATTCTTGATGATGATATTTGGGAAAATGTTGCTCACTTTCCAATTAGAGAAGATGCTATTAACGTATATGGTGAGCTAGATGACTTTGACAGGTTCCTAGCTTATCGCTCTTTTATGTGGAATCCCTCCATGGAGATTGGACGTATCCTTCATGCTGGACCTTTAAAGAAGGAAGAACATATGATTTTACATTTACTTGTATGGATCTTATGTCCCCGGGCTACGAATCATGCCCAATGCTCTTCCATTGATCTTCGAATTATTCATGCCATAATGAATAATGAACCTTTAGATTGGGGTGTTCTTGTCACAATGACCATGTTAAAAGCAAAACGTCATCCCACCTTCAAAATTCCATATGCCCTTCTTGTCTCCCGTATTCTTGAATATAAAGGAGTGAATGTTGAAGGTGAACAAGCAGTTAGAACAAACAACTTAAACCGCATGCTGGACAGTACATTGATTCACCTCCAAATGGTGCGAGTCAATGATATTTATGTTCACAAAGATGACGTTCCTAATCAAGGGGATGCTAATGAAGATTCTGATGAAGATATGCCTCCACTGCTGAGTTTCCCTCGACCAAATCCAAAGTGTTGGAACTTCCTCTACTCATCATGAAACCCGACAATCCATGGAAGACATGTTATCCGACATGAATCAGAGGATGCAGTCATTCTTCACTCTCTCTGGAGTACGACATGAGGAAATAATTCGCCGTATATCTGATATAGATGATAAAGTGTGTCGATTAGAAAATAGACTTGATGCACACTTTAATGATGATGATAGTGAAGAATTTTAAATTTTGTTGATTATTTTCTTATTTTTCTCTTGTTATTGTAATAAATGATTGTTTCTGCAATAAAATATGATGTTTTGTTATTGCTTTGATTGAGGGGGAGTTATCTCCAACTTATGCATATTTTGAGGGGGAGCTCTTATGATTGTTATTGCAGAGTTCTTTTTTATTATAATCAAAATAAGGGGAGAAATATTTAAAGCCTTTTATGAATTGCATTTAAATATTATCTGGTATGTTTGATGTGTTTGTTAGTATGACAGATAAAACAGGTTATTACAAGGGCTTTAAAAGATAATTTTGATCATCATCAAAAAGGGGGAGATTGTTGAACATTCAAGGACTTGATGTTGCACTTGATGAACATGAAGATTGTTGATTTTGATGATGATTCAAGAACTCAAAGACTTAGTGTGTTGAAGACTTGTTTTGTATTGTAATAACTCTGTTTTAATTAGATTGAGTCTGTAATATTAGAGTTTAAGATAGCCGGTACATAGTCTGCACCTTAGATGCTTCAAAAAGCTCAAATTTATCATTCAGGCTCGGCTTTAATCGATTATATAGGGAAATAATCGATTAAAACAGTGAGAAAAACCATTTTCTGTATCAACTCACTGCTTTAATCGATTAAATCTCCAGATAATCGATTATCAGGTCTGATAATCGATTAAAACCCCTTTTAATCGATTAAAACAGAGAGGTTTTGGGTTCTGTTGATTTTGGCTCTGTTTTAATCGATTATAACTTCATTTAATCGATTATTTCAGTCTGTTTTTGATTTTAAACTTCAAATCAACCCTATTTTCGAAAACCATATTTCCAAGAACCGTAGTTTCGAAATCCCCAATTCCTAAACCCTAATTTCTCTACTTAAACTCTTCTATGGCACTTAGAAAAAGAGAACAACCTTTTCCATACAAAAGTTAAGTGCTGTGAGTGCCAGAGAACTGTTTGTTGCAAGGAAAGGGGGCTTTTGGAACCTGGTGTGGGCTAGAAGCGATAAGAATCACTAAGTGGAGTTCTAAGTGGATTGTGTGTTGTGCCGTCTCTAGGGAAAGCTGTTCATCATCTCTTGTGGATTTCAAGAGAGGTGTTTTCGTATCTTTATCTTCTCAATTGTAATCTGTTTGTAACAACTTCTTTATAGTGACAACGTTAATCCTCTGTTGAGTGATTAGCAACTGGACGTAGGGTCTTTTGATCCGAACCAGTATAAATCTCCTTTGTAAGATTTCTATCCCTTCTCTATTTACATTTACACAGTTTTTTAATCGGTAAAATTTAGGGAAAATTTTGAAAACCTAATTTTTATTAAGAAACCAATTCACCCCCCTCTTGGTTTTTGTCCGACCACGCGATCATTCCACTGCGCGATTCTAACAACCTTGAGGCCGAATCAGCAAAACAGGCTCAGACGATCAAGGAGTTATTGCAAGAACTCACCAAGACTCGGTCAGACATACGCCTAGAGCGAGAGGCCAACCGGAGACTCAACAAAAGTCTCGCTGAGCTACGCTGTAAGGAAAGAGACGGGCTAACTCAGTATGGCCAGGTACTACAAGAGAAAGACCGAGCCGTCGCAAAACTCGACGAACTGCAAGCCTTGATCGTCCATCAAGAGGCGAAGATCAAAGAGGCTCAAAAGTATAGTGAAGATATGAGCCAAGCGATCCAAAAGCAAAGTGAAGCACTTGCTCGTCATGTCCGGGAAGCCGAAAGAGAACTACATAGAGATCAAGACCCGCCTGTGGGTTTCTTTAGGCTTTTCCGTTTTTGCCAAAAGTTGCTTCGTAGTATGGAGTAGGGGAATGTACACCTTTTGAATGGATAAATGAAAATTTTCCTCTTTTCCACAATTGTCTACTTGCATGCATGACATTCATTTGCATATTTAATTTCCCCTCCTTCACGTTTAATAAACAAGATAATAAAAAGGAAGGATTAACTGACACGTCTTCCAAATCAGAAGAATGGAGAGAAGGCCACTCCTAATAAAGCTTACCCCAACGGTTGACTCACCGCAAGAGGAAAATAAGCCTCGACCGTTGGTCCTCAAGAATAAGGAAGAGGGGGTAAGGACGCTAGTGCGACTATTTATACCACGTCCTTTCCCCTACAAATCAAATAAAGTTGTACCATGGAGATATGGAGAATCTTCACCAATACAAGAAGAAATAACAAATATAGCCGGCATTGGGGGCATGACTAGAAGTGGAAGAGTCTACTCCCCCAAGGACACACAAGAAGAGGTCCTCAAGAATAAAGGAAAAAAATAAAAAGACCGAAGAAGAAAAAGAAAATAAGGAATCCAAGGAGGAGACAGAGGAATTACTCCAGTTCATAAGGCAAAGTGAGTATTCCATTATAGACCAGCTCAATCGCACGCCCGCAAAGATTACGTTGTTATCTTTGATAATGAGCTCGAAACCGCATAGAAACGCCCTGCTGAAGGTCTTGAGCGAGGCGCATGTACCTCATACCATATCCCAAGAAAAGGTTGAGAGGATCGTCGGTCACATCACGGCAAGCGATCACCTCACCTTTACAGAGGAAGAACTCCCCCTCGAGGGGTCAAACCATAACAAGCCCTTGCATATCTCAGTCAAATGCAAGGAGTACCTCATCGCCAAAGTTCTTGTGGATAACAGGTCCTCCTTGAACGTGATGCCCAAGTGCACACTGGACAAGTTGAATATCCAAGGAACCCGTCTACGCCCAAGCAGCACCATCGTTCGAGCCTTCGACGGATCAAAACGTGAAGTAGTGGGAGAAGTTAATTTGCCAATCCAAATTGGACCCACTATCTTCAACGTCGATTTCCATGTAATGGATATTACTCCAGCGTATAGCTGTCTCCTCGGCAGGCCTTGGATTCATGACGCTAAGGCAGTACCTTCAACGCTCCACCAAAAAGTCAAGTTCATAGTGGATGACAAATTGGTCACGGTCCGAGCAGAAGATGATATCCTGATCAGTGGACCGTCCACCCAACCTTATGTGGATGCAGCTGAAGAGGCCCTTGAAATATCTTTTCAAGCGCTCGAAATTGCCAGCATAGAGCGACTTCCCAAAGACACAAAGGTAGCCCGCATGATGTTGAAGCATGGCTACCATCCTGGCCAAGGACTGGCGGTAGATTCCCAAGGCACGAGGGAACCCCTAGAATACAAAGACAATCCTTTCAAGCATGGCCTAGGATATGACCCTACCAAGGGCCGAGCGGAAAGAAGAAAAGGGAAGTCTTCCCTCCGCACACTCAAGCAGATTTTCTGAAGTGGAGGGGCGCAAGCGTCAAGAGCTACCCTAGTCATTAGGAGATCTTTTTCTTGATTTAAGGGATGTAAACCCCATGATTGTTAGAGATTATCCCCCGGGGCGAGCCCGACCCTCGGGCATTTTAGGGCACATATTCCCTTATTAATTAATAAAGAATACTTCTTACAAATTGCTTCTTTTCTCTCTATTTTCGACTAGACCTCATAAATAACCTTGTCTAAGTAAACGAAAAAAAAGAAGAAGAATAAAAAGCGCATCCAAATAATCAACATTCGCCATTGCCATTACCATCAAGCTAGTTGATTAGAAGCACAAAAAATAAGACTTTACCTCACCATAAAAGAAAGTCATGCTTCGCCAATATTGTGAACAAAAAATAAATACACAAAAAAAGGAAAAGCCCATAGAAGCCAAAGGCCAAAAAGGAAAAGGGCAGAATACCCGGTAGGAAACCCACAAAGGGGGCTACGCAAAAGATAGGGTCAACCCGGTAGGATACCCGAATAACAATAAAGGGTAGCCTAGGCAAAAGTTAGGGTTACAAAATAAGGTCCGCTAGGATTCCCTAAAAAGACAAAAAGAACCTAGACAAAAGTTAGGGCCAAAACACAATATCCTAGTTCGAAAACCCAAAGGGCGATCTAGGGAAATCAGCTAGCCATTAAAAGCAATGGAAATAAAACTAAAAGGCGCAAATACAAAAAAGAGAGAAAAAATGTTTGCTTAGACGAAGCCTAAACACCTAAGCCTAACCCTAAGCCGGCCATGCTTACAAAAACCATTTTCTAAAAAATAAACATTCTAAAACACAAGCCATTGAATTTACCTCTTTAGTTCTTTTCTCTTGACCCTCATACCAAAATTCTAATAATTAATTTGGGAATATGGAGGCGTATAGTCAACAAGAGGATTGAAATCCCTAGAGTGGAGAAAGAGGGACACTACATGGCAAAGAGTGCTCTACACAAAAAAAAGAAGAAGAAGAAGAACAAAAAAAAGAGAGAAAAGAAAGAAAGAAATTATCCTTCGGTCACAAGAAGTCCGACATGGTACAGCCAAGAGTAAACACGACAAATCAGAGGGCATTCGGCGCAACAAGACACCCCGGTTAAATCCTTCTGAAAAATTAACTAAAGTAGGCATTATAGGACATCAAACATAAAAACATTGCATGCATAAAATGTTTTTGAACCAGGTCCTATTTTCTTATTCAAAAAATAAAATAAAATAATAATAATAACCGAAAATTCGAGACGGCCGTTTGGGATTTCCAGACTGCCGTCCCGGTCCCCCAGCAGATCGAGACCGCCGTCTCGACCGACGAGACCACCGTCTCGACTTAGGCAAAATCGAGACCGCCGTCTCGTTTAAGCCCAAAGTCGAGACCGCCATCTCGAGAACCCAGACGACCGTCTCGACCTGCAAAAAATTGAGACCGCCGTCTCGACTTCCCAGACGGCGGTCTCGAACCGAATTTTCCCCCTATATATAGGGGCGCGATGGGGGGGGGGGGTTCCTCAGAACTCTCTGCACTCCAGAACCCTCCAACGCTCAGATCTACCACTTCCAAGCACCTCCTGGCCAATATGTTCGGCAGAAACCCCTCCAGGAAGAGAAGAGGCACTACCGGTGCCAGCAGTTCTTCGGCACCAGCCCCTCAAGACCCCACTCAACTGTCGCCGCAACACCAGGCTCGCCTCGAGCATATCCGGACTTATCCATGGCACCCGATGCTCAGGCTCGACTTCAGCATCCTAGCTGAATTTGGGTGGGAGGACGATGTTCGGGCCCACATAGACAGCATCGGGTGGGGATTCTTGCTGCAGCCTCCACCTACCCACGTGTACCCCCAAGCGGTACTGGAGTTCTTGGCATCCATCTCCTACGCCGAGGCTCCTTCCATGGTCCTGGGCCTCCCACCCACCAAGATGGTGAACTACTTCATGGGTGGGGAATACCGGACCACCACCCTCGACGAATTCAATGTGAGCATTGGATTCGTCCGACCTGAGGACGTGCTCACTCGGGAATACCGGGAGGCCATCTGCAGCCGCCCCGCTAGCCTCACCGCCGCTGAGATGTGGCAGGAGCTCACCAGGGCGCCCACACTACCCACGCTGATGAAGGGTTCTGCGCTCCCTCCAGCCCTTCGCATCTGCCACAAGCTGCTGGCTGGAACTGTCCATGGGAGGAAGGAGAGTCAGGGTAAGGTAACCCTCCCAGACCTCTTTGTTCTTTATTGCATGAGCTAGAGGCGGCGCTGCAACCCTGGCTACTTTTTCCTGAGGGCCCTTAAGGACTTCGGGAGCAGACTAGTGGGAGCCGTCCTCGTGGCTCCTCTCATCACTCCCCTGGCAGAAAAATTGGGATGCATTGGCCGAGAAGAACTGGCCCCAAGCCTTCGATCTGAGTCCATCAACGGATCGGTCCTGGTCAACATGGGGATGCTGATGCGCCGAGGGACCCAGTTGGTCCTTCATCCCTCCCTGGACTTCGCGCTGGACCTCCAGGACATCGTGGCGATGCACGATCTCCGCCAGTAATTCGATCAGATGTCGATGCGGCAAGAGCAGATGTCCCTAAGGTAGGAACAATTTTCCCAAAGGCAAGAAGCCTTTGACACCCGGCTGGAGACGAAGTACCAATATTAGCAGGGGATGAGACAAGACTGGACAACATTCCAGCAAAGGTACGATGATGAAGCCCGGGAACAAGCAGAATTTCGGGAATATGTATACCAGCAATTCCCCCACCCTGGGTCGTCTCCAGATGATACCCCTTAGGGACAGTACTTATAAGAATAGGTGGTTGTAATAAAATTTTCCTTATGAATAAAATTTTATTTCACGCATTCTTTGCCATTCTTGCCAAAAGTCAGCGTAACAAAAAAAAAACTAAGAGTAAAAAGACGTACGCTCAAGAAAAAGCCAAAATCCTACATCGCGAGAAAAAAGAGATAAAACCGCGAGAAAAAGGCAGGATTAAGCCATCACCTCAACCAACAAAATTTCGACTACCAAGACAAAGTCGAACAACAAACAAGACTCATCCGACCAGCCAGTAAAAGTCGGATGATCACCACCAAAAGTCAAAAACAAAGAGTCCACAGCGAACAAACAAGCTGGATGAGCACCCACAAAATCCCCGGCGCAGACCGGACGACCACATCTCCAAAGAAAACCAACAAAGAGTACATCTCAACACCCGGCGCATGAGCGATTGAGCAGTAAGCCGCCACCACCACCAGTCCTACGCAGTGAACTGTACCAGCCTGATAGGGGGTTTATACCTATCAACCAGCACACAAGGAGTGCCTGACTGGCACATGAGCCACCCGAGCAGTAAGCCGCCACTACCACTAGTCCTACGCAGTGGACTGTTGTAGACCCCTAATTTTGCCCGGTCTCTCAATAAAAGCTAGGGAGACTTCACACAAAGATAAAGTTCACCCAGCTTCATATCAAAAATTGAGAAAGACCTCCCGCAACAAGACGGGGTTCACCCATCCACACAATAAAGACTAAGGAGACTTCCTATGCGAAGATAAAGCTCGCCCAGAATCTTAATAAAGGCCAAGAAGACTACCTATATGAAGATCAAGCTTCAACGGACATCTATCGGCATCAATCTACGTCCAAAAAAGGAAAGGAAAGCTTCCCAGGGGTCCCAGAACGCGAAAACAGGCCAAGACAGGTTGGGACAACCGTCCCAAACAGCAAAATGCAAGTGAGACGCACGTCTCACCTTTGGGACGCACGTCCCAAACCCCAAATTTCAAGTGGGACGGCCGTCCCAACCCAAACTGGCCGTCCCACTCTCCTTTGTGTAGTTGGGACGGCCGTCCCAACCCAGACGGCCGTCCCAGATGTCCAGGCTGCGAAATCTATAAATAGGAGCCTCATTTGTCATTCTCCACACCCCAGACAACTCCAAGACTTGTCTTCTTCTCTCCCTCCTTCGAATGATCTCTCTGATTGCCTTTAATAGGTAACAATCAGTTAAGGAATTTGTATTCCGGCATTCGATTCTTCTATAAAATTTTAGTCGAGTCGAGTTTATTCGAGAGGAGAGTCGTTGTAGAGTGAAGGATTGCCGCAAAGCATCCTCTGTGTAAAAGACTTACAATATAAAGCTTGCTTCGGAGGTTCTTCTCAATTCTCTTTCCTTTTACTACTTTATTTACTGCTTTCTGTATGCAATGTAGATAAACCATGTAGATAGCCATATTTAAATACTGTACGAATAAAATAGGGTAATAGCGTAATTTCTTGTAATCTTTACTTAAATGAATTAATCCGTCATAGGGAACCCGAAAGGGGCGTTGTGGGGTGCTAATACCTTCCCCACACGTAACTAACTCCCTTACCCGACTCTGGTTATAATGGCCAAGTTTGGTTTTTATTAAAATCAATGCCTTTTTCTCCTTTTCCAATGTTTATGGTCAAAACATTGGTGGCGACTCCAAAAGAACCCTTTTCGAAAACCTTGCTTCTATTAGAGGATAGTTCAGCGTTGAGCGCCTCGGAAGCAATGAACATATTTTTAACAAAAAACGCGAGTCTCAACCATCTTTTCGCGACCGCTCACATTAACGTTTGAGATGTCCCAAGACGTCGGAACGGACGGCGGCGACAACTGTACCAGCCTGATAGGGGGTTTATACCTATCAACCTGCGCACGTGTTGCACCTAATCTGCGCTCGAGCCGAATCAGTAAGTCGCACTACCAGCCTGATGGGGGGTTCATACCCATCCAGTCCAACACAACGGACTGCAACTACCAGCCTGATGGGGGGTTCATACCCATCCAGTCCAACACAACGGACTGCAACTACCAGCCTGATGGGGGGTTTATACCCATCAACCGAAGGATCGACTACTGTTAGAGGGAGTATCCGGAGGTTTTACCACGTGTCCAAAGGGATCGGCTACGTCAGAAGTAGTATCCTAGAGGTGCATGAACACCAAATTTTCCCTAGAAGATCAATCGCCGCAAGACGGGACATCCGAAGGGCAACCAGGCAAGAGGGTCAACTCCTTTACCCTCCAGTCGATCTCCTTGGCACAAAAGGCCAGCAGTCAACTGGTCAGGTAAAGGGGGGGCAGCTGTAGACCCCAAATCTTGCCCGATCTCACAATAAAGATCAGAAGACCTCCTTTTCGAAGATGGACGAAGCCTAAGAAGCCACTAGGAGAGACTACTAGGCCCCATACTAGGATAGGAGGAATTTTTGGCACAAAAATAAGGATTTTCGCCTTTTGGGTCGAGACCGCCGTCTCAGATTCGAGACCGCCATCTCGCCTTGCACAAGTGGCGAGACCACCGTCTCGTTTGGCGAGATAGCCGTCTCGCCACTCGCGAAAGGCGAGACCGCCGTCTCGCCATTTCTGCAAGGCGAGACGGCCGTTTGGAATGTCGAGACGGCCGTCTCGCCCTGACAGGCGCGAATCTATAAATAGGGTGCTCCCTCCCCTCATTTCCACACACCAACACACATTCTCTCCTCCTTCTCTCTAGAATTTCTCTCTCTAGAACCCCTCCGACGCATTTCTGGAGCTTCTGAGTGTCTTTAGAGTGTTTTTCGAGCATTCTGAGAGGTTTTCCGGCGCTGTAGAGTGAAGGGCTGCCACAAAGCACCCTCTTCTTTCAAAGAATTAATAGAAAAAGCGTGCTTCGGAGGTTTACATTCTCCCTCTCCACTTTTACCGCTTTATTTAAATTACGCAATAGATAGGGCCATGTTGTCATAATATTTTAATTTCGCAAAATAAAAGGGCAAAAGTGTATTTTTCCGGTTTATTTATTAACAGAATAGCTAGCCTATCATAGGGAACCCGAAAGGGGCGTCGTAAAGGAACTAACACTTCCTTTACACGTAACTAACTCCCTTACCCAACTCTGGTTCTAACGACCAAAGTTGGTTTTTTTGAAAACCAACGCCTTTTAAACTCCTTTTCCGATGTTTCCGGTAAAAACATCGGTGGCGACTCCAGAGAACCCTCAAAAACTAGCTCTTGGATTAGCCCGGTTATTGGACAACCTAAAGGCGTTGTAACCACCAATAAAAAACGCGAAAATCAAGAGAGTCGGAACCATCGCGTCGCTCCGACCGCCTCTTTTTGACGGCGGCGACAATCCTATGGACGGCTTCTCGACCTATTGAAGATCTGTGTCGATCCCATTTTTATCAGGGTTCTAGTTCATTTTTGGAACTCTAGTCTGCACTGCTTCGAATTCCCGCAGTTCGATATGGTGCCCACTTTGGAGGAGTATGAGATCATGCTAAAGTGGCCCAAATCATCCGGGGTCCATATTCGTCACGGGGCATATACTTCTGCAGCACAAATCGCTGCCATCATCCGATTGCCATTCCGGCACACTACCCTGATAGAAAAAGGGAACATCCAGGGTTGGAGAGTCTCAATGTTAGAAGACCATCTATCCCCTTTGGCTGAAAAGGCAGAATGGACTGCTTTTAACAAAACCCTGGCCTTAATCATATTTGGAACAATCTCGTTTCCCTTCCATATCGACATAGTAGACCAAGCTGTCATGGACGCCTTCTTCCCTGGGACGTGAACTCGAAGAGTCCCTTGCCTGCACTTCTTGCTGACACCTTGCTCTCGGTGGAATTTTTCCGCCAAAAGCAAGGAAAAACACTTAGATGTTGCTCTTCACTACTTTTTGTGTGGGGAATCACACATTTCTACGCCTCTAGTCACATGGGGATGTTCCTCGACCCTTTGAGAAGCTTCTCCAAAATCCCTCTCCACCGACGCCTAACCTTGGAGTGGTAGGTCGAGTTGGAACAATGGGATGTCAACCAATTATCCTGGGTTTGTCCTTGGTTCCGACGCGGCCCAATCCTCATCAGATGTGGGGATTATCCGAGCATACCATTAATAGGACTCAAGGGTTGCATAGCCTACTCACCAAGAGTAGCTATGAGACAAATCATGAGGACCCAAACTACAATATCCCGAGGGGAGCTCAGAGGACTGTGTTTCTTCGGAGATCCATGCACTATTGGTAATTCACTGGTCGTCAGAAGAGCATGGGAGAAACCAGTCTTTATGGGAGATAGAGAGCTAGGAAAAGCTCGAGTAGCTGTCTCCAGTGACTATGAGGAGTGGAGGCAGAAAATAAGAATGTCACAACCATCCACCTCACTCGCTACATGTTTAAATAATGAAGAGCTACGAAATCTAGTCGATTCCTTGACCCAGAGGATAGAAATCATGGGAGCCCAGATGAGGGCCCTTGAAGAAAGAGAGTAAGAATCTATCCTCACCATAGACAGACTATGAAGGCAATGCAAGAAAAAGGATCATGAAATAGAGTGCCTCAAGGACCAATGTGCTGACTATAATGAGCAAGCTATCCGAGCATCCAAAGCTGCTAGAACCAGCTCGGATAGCCAACTTCAAGAAATAACCGCTAAATCAGCACGCCTTGAGGCCGAATCAGCAAAACAGGCTCAAACGATCAAGGACTTTTTACAAGACCTCACAAGGACTCGGTCAGAAATACGCCAAGAGCGAGAGGCCAACCACAGACTCAACAAAAGTCTCACTGAGCTACGCTGCAAAGAAAGAGCGAGAGGCTAGCTCAGTATGGTCAAGTACTACGAGAAAAGGACCGAGCCCTCGCAAAACTCGACGAACTGCAAGCCTTGGTCGTCCATCAAGAGGCGAAGATGAAAGAGGCTCAAAAGTACAGTGAAGATATGAGCCAGGCAGTCCAGAAGCAAAGCGAAGCACTCGCTCATCATGTCCGGGAAGCCAAAAGGGAATTACATAGAGATCAAGACCTGCCTATGGGTTTCTTTAGGCTTTTCCGTTTCTGTCAGAAGTTGCTTCGTAGTATGAAATAGGGGAATGTACACCTTCTATGGATAAATGAAATTTCTTTATTCAACAATTGTCTACTTGCATGCACATCATTCATTCATTTGCATATTTGATTTCCCCTCCTTCACTTTTAATAAGCAAGATAATAAAAAGGAAGGATTAACTAACAAGATGGAGAGAAAGCCAATTTTAATCAAGCTCTCCCCAACGGTCGATCCACCACAAGAGGATAATAAGCCTCGACCGTTGGTCCTTAACATCAATAAGGAAGAGGGGGCAAGGACACCTGTGCAAATATTTATGCCACGTCCCTTCCCCTACGAATCAAATAAAGTTGTACCGTGGAGATACGAAGAATCTTCACCAATAAAGGAGGATATCTCCAATATAACCGGGATTGGGGGCATGACCAGAAGTGGAAGGGTCTACTCCCCCAAGGACCTACAAGAGGATGCCCCCAAGAATAAAGGGAAAAATAAACAGACCGAAGGAAAAGAAAATAAAGAATCCAAGGAGGAGACAGACGAATTACTCCAGTTCATAAGGCAAAGCGAGTATTCCATTATCGATCAGCTCAATCACACACCTACAAAGATAACTCTGTTATCTCTAATGATGAGCTCGGAACCGCATAGAAACGCCTTGATGAAGGTCTTGAGCGAAGCGCATGTACCTCACACTATATCCCAAGAAAAGGTTGAGAGCATCGTTGGTCACATTACAACAAGCGATCACCTCACCTTCACAGAGGAAGAACTCCCCCTCGAGGGGTCAAGTGACAACAAGCCCTTGCACATTTCCATCAAGTACAAGTGACAAAAGGCGATCTAGGGAAATCAATCAGCCATAAAAGCAATGGAGATAAGCTAAGATGCAAATCCAAAAAAAAAAAAAAAAAAAAAAAAAAAAGGGGGAAGAAAAATGTTTGCTTAGACAAAAGCTTAAACACATAGGTCTAACCTTAGCCAGCCATTCTTACAAAATATTTTCTGAATAAAATCAACCATCTAAAACACAAATCGTTGAACCCTTTACTTCTTTTCTCTTGACCCTCACAACATTATTCTAACAATTAGTTTGGGAATATGGAGGCGTATAATCAATAAGAGGATTGAAACCCCTAAAGTGAAGAAAAAGGGACACCAACATGGCAAAGTGTGCTCTCCGAAAAAAAAAAAGAAGAAGAAGAAAGAAAGAAGAAGGGAAAGTTATTCTTCGGTCACGTTAAGTCCAGAACGTACAACCAAGTACAACAGAAAAAACAAAGATCAGAGAACATCCGTCTCTACAAGACACACCAGTTAATCCTTCTAAAAAACTAATGAAATAGGCATTATAGGACATCAAACATGAAAACATTGTATGCATAAAATGTTTTTGAACAAGGTCCTATTCTCTTTAAAAGAAAATCATCTCAAAATCCAGACCGTCGTCTCGTCCTCCCAGACCGTCGTCTTGACTTACACTGAAACGAGACCGTCGCCTCAACATTCGAGACTGCCGTCTCGATTTGGACAAGGACAAGATCGCCTTCTCGCTTGGCGAAAGGGCCATCTCGACTTAGGACCAAAACGAGACCGCCGTCTCAAAGTTCCAAACGGCGTTCCCGAACTCCGCAAAGTCGAGACCATCGTCTCGATTTCCCAGACGGCGGTCCCGAATCCAATTGAAAAGGGGGCCTTGGAGGGGGTTCTCAAACACTCTTTCCTGCACTCTTACACTCCTTTCTCCTATATTTTAGCATTCTCCTACCAAAATGCATAGAGGTGAATCTTCTAGAAAGAGAAGGGGTTCTTCTGGCCCAAGTGGTTCCACGACCCCAATTCCACAAGACCCAACTCAGCTCTCGCCCCTACACCAGGCCCGCCTGAAACACATTCAAGGGTACACATGGCACCCTATGTTGAGTTTGGATGGCGCTTCTGTTAGAATCGTGCAGCGGAATGTTCGCGTGGTCGGACAAAAACCAAGAGGGGGGGTGAATTGGTTTCTTAACAAAAATTAGGTTTTCAAAATTTTCCCCAAATTTTACCGATTAAAAAGTTGTGTAAATGTAAATAGAATAGAGATAGAATCTTACACAGGAGATTTATACTGGTTCGGATCAAAAGACCCTACGTCCAGTTGCTAATCACTCAAATAGAGGATTAACACTGTCACTATAATCAAAGTTGTTACAAACAGATTACAATGGAAAAGATAAAGTAAAGAAAACAACTCTCTTGAAACCCACAAGAGATGAAGAACAACTTTTCCCAGAGACGGCACAACACACAATCCACTAAGAACTCCACTTAGTGATTCTTATCGCTTATGGCCCACACCAGGTTCCAAAAGCCCCTTTTTCTTGCAACAAACAGTTCTCTGGCACTCACAACACTTAACTTTTGTATGAAAAATGTTGTTTTTTTTTAGTGCCATAGAGAAGCTTAAGTAGAGAAATTAGGGTTTGGGAATTGGGATTTTCGAAACTAGGAGTCTTGGGAATAGGGTTTTCGAAAATAGGGTTGATTTGAAGTTCAAAATCAAAATCTGACTGAAATAATCGATTAAATGAAGTGTTAATCGATTATTACAGAGCCAAAATCAACAGAACCCCAAAACTCTCTGTTTTAATCGATTAAAAGACCTGTTAATCGATTAACAGGTGTGTTAATCGATTAAACCAGTGAGCAGATACAGAAAATGGTTTTTCTCAATGTTTTAATCGATTATTTCACCATTTAATCGATTAAAGCCGAGGCACTTTGATAAAATTGAGCTTTTTGAAGCTTCTAAGGTGCAGACTATGTACCGGCTATCTCAAACTCTAATATTACAGACTCAATCTAATCAAAACAGAGTTATTACACACTAAAACAAGTCTTCAACTCTCTAAGTCTTGTGTTCTTGAATCATCATCAAAATCAACAAGCTTCATGTCCATGTACGTTCAACATCAAGTCCTTGAATGTTCAACAGCTTCCTCCTCCAGTCTCCCCCCACCCACGTCTACCCACAAGCAGTGATGGAATTTCTCGCCTCCATCACGTATTACGAAATCCCCACGTTGGTGCTAGGACTCCCGCCAGTCAAGATGGTGTCCTACTACATGAGTGGGTTGTACCGGACGACGACCCTAGACGAATTCAACGTATCTATTGGATTCATCCGGCCCGAAGACATCCTAACCCAGGAATATCGGGAGTCCATCTGCGAGCGCCCCACTAACCTCACCGCCGGCAAGATGTGGGAGGAACTCACCGGGATGCGCACCTTGCCATCCTTGCTAAAGGGGTCCGCACTCACCCTCTCTCTCCGCATCTGCCACAAGCTGCTGACTGGGACTGTCCATGGGCGGAAGGAGAGCTAGGGCAAGGTCACATACCTAGACCTCTTCGCCCTCTACTGCATGAGCCAAGGACGTCGGTGCAACCCCAACTACCTCTTCGTGAAGGCCCTCAAGGACTTCGGAAGCCGTCCCGTGGGAGCCATCTTCATGGTTCCCCTCATCACCCCACTGGCAGAAAAATGGGGGTGCAGTGGCGGAGAGAACCTCTCCTCCAATCTTCGACCAAAGACTATCAACGGGTCCATACTGGTCAGCATGGGGATGCTGATCCGCCAAGGGTCTCGGTTGGTCCTCCACCCCTCGCTAGACATAACCCTAGACCTCTAGGACATAGTGGTGATGCAAGATCTCCTGACACCCCCGGAGTTCCAGCAACAACAACAACAACAGTAGTATACGGACGACTTTGTTGGCCTCAACCGCAAATGTCATTAAGACAGGCCCAGAGGTCCCTAAGGCAGGATGTCTTTGAGATGAGGATAGAGACCTTCGACTAGATACAAGAGGGAATAAGACAAGACCTGGCAATGTTCCGGCAAGAACACCTCAACGCAATCCGAGACCAGGAAGAATTTCAGAGGCACATGTACCGGCAATTCGCTCCTCCCAGATTGTCTCCCAGCTCAAGTCCACCGTCTTAGAGATAGTACTCAAAAAATAAATGCTGTAATCAAAATTTTACCATAAATAAAAATTTCTTTCATTCATTTTTGTCCTCTTTTCGAAAAAGTCAGCATAACGAAAAGAAACTAGAAAGTAAAAAGACTTACGCTTAATCTCAGAAAAGCCAAAATCCAAAATCGCGAGAAAAGAGATAAAACCGCGGAAAAGGCAAGATTAAAAACAAAACAAGTCAACCACATTGACCAAGAGTTTTTCGACGACCAGTAAAAGTCGAGCAACAAATAAAAAATAAAACTCCCCAGCTACCAACAAGTTGGATGACCACCAGAAGGATCAAAGTAAAATCCCTGGCGAAAAACCGGATGACTATCCCAGAAAAGTCACAAGAAACAAAAACAAAGACAAGAGAACACATCTCAACACCGGCGCATGAGCTAGAGCAGTAAGCCGCCACCACAGCTGAAAGGGTCAGCTACTGCAAGAAGGAGCATCCTGAGGCACCTAACCAGATGAGGGTTCGTACTCGTCAACCAAGGGGTCAGCTACCGCATCAAAGGAGCATCCTAAGGTTTCCCAACCGGCGCATGAGCTAGAGAAGTAAGCTACCACCACCAGCAGTCCTACAAAGTGGACTCAACACCAGATGAGGGTGTGTACTCATCAGGCCTTACAAAAAGGGGCTTACCAGACGAGGGTTCATACTCGTCAAACACCAGATGGGGTGTGTACTCATCGGGCCTTACAAAAGGGGGCTTACCAGATGGGGTTCATACTCGTCAAACCGTATGGGGGTTCATACTCATCAACCGAAGGGATCAGCTACCATCAGAAGGAGCATCCTGGAGGCGCACCATTTTTTCCCCGAGAGGATCAGCCACCGCGAGCCGGACCATCCGAAGGGCAACCGGGCAAGAGGGTCAACTGCTTCACCCTCCAGCCGATCTTCTTGGCACAACAGGCCAACAGTCGGCTAGTCAGGTGAAGGGGGGGCAGCTGTAGACCCCAAATCTTGCTCGGCCTCAAAATAAGACGAGAAGATCTCCTATTTGAAGATGGACGAAGCTTAAAAAGCCACTAGGAGAGACTATTAGGCCCCATATTAGAGTAGGAAGGATTTTTTATACAAAAATAAGGATTTTCGCCTTCAGGGGTCGAGAGTGTCGTCTCGACCAATGGCAAGTCGAGACCGCCGTCTCGTTTTGCGAGATGGCCGTCTCGCCACTTACCATTGGCGAGACCCCCTCCCATTTGGCGAGAAGGCCTTCTCGCCACTTGGCAAGTTGAGACCGCCGTCTCGCCAAACGAGACCGCCGTCTCGCCATTGATTCAAGTCGAGACCGCCATCTCGACCTAACAGGCGCAAATTCCTATAAATAGTGAGCGCTCCCCCCTTCATTTCACACAGTTCTTCCACTTTCCCTTCTACACTTTCTCCAAATTCTTCTCCTAGAGTCCCTCCGAAGCATTTCCAGAGTTTTTGAGTGTCTAAGAGAGCTTTTTATAGCGTTTCGAGTGAGATTTCGGCGTTGTAAGAGCGAAGGGCTGCCAAAACGCACCCCATTTTTCAGGAAAATTAATCAAAAACTTGCTTCGGAGGTTTCTTCACTCTCTCCCTCTCTTTTACTGTCCTTTTATTTATATTAAATTGTGCAATAGTTGTTAGGGCCATGTAGTCATCATTTTAATTCCACGAATAAAAAGGGTAAAAGTGTCATTTTGAAAGTTTATCTATAAAATAACTGGCCTGTCATAGGGAACCCGAAAGGGGCGTCGTAAGGGAACTAACACTTCCCTTACACGTAACTAACTCCCTTACCCAACTCTGGTTTTAACGACCAAAGTTGGTTTTTGAAAAAACCAACGTCTTTTCTCTCCTTTTTCGATGTTTCCGGTAAAAACATCGGTGACGACTCCATAAGAACCCTTTCAAATTTGTTCTTAGGTCAGCCTGGTTATCGGATGATCTAAGAACGCCCTTTCAAAAACCTCGCCGTTAGGTTCAGCCCGATTATCGGACAACCTAAAGGCGTTGTAACCTCACCCATAAAAAAGCGTGAAAAACGAAAAGTAGGAACCATTGCGTCGCTCTGACCGCCTCTTTTTTACGGCGACGACAATCAACATATACTTGAACTAATAAGATATGTTCCTTTACTTTATTAATAAACAAAGTGGAACCAATTTTTCCTCTAGAAAAATCATTTGAAGTTAGAAAACTACTTAATCTTTCATACCAAGACCTAGGAGCTTGTTTCAAGCCATATAACGCTTTCTTCAATTTAAAAATATGGTTGGGATATTTAAAATCTTCAAATCTAGGGGGTTGTTCCACATATACTTCCTCTTTGATAAACCCATTCAAAAATGCACTTTTAACATCTATTTGATATAGTTTAAATTTCATCAATGAGGCATAAGTAAGAAGTAGGCATATAGCCTCTAACCTGACAACAGGAGCATAAGTTTCATCATAATCAATACCTTCCTCCTGACAGTAACCTTTGGCAACAAGTCTGGCTTTGTTCTTTGTTATATTTCCATCTTCATCAAGTTTGTTTCTAAATACCCATTTTGTTCCAATTACTTGATGAGATTCTTCTCTTGGAATTAATTCCCAGACTTGATTCCTTTCAAATTGATTAAGTTCTTCTTGCATTGCTATGTACCATTGGTCATCCTTAAGAGCTTCTCAACACTTTTGGGTTCTATCTGTGAAACAAAAGCTACAGACATGCAGAAATTTGTCATATTTCTTGTTCTTACCCCTTTTGAGATATCACTAATTATATTATCCATTGAGAGTCCTCTTGGTGATTGCCATTCTTTTGCTAATTCAGTTGGTTGAGATGGCTCATTCTCATTCAAATACATTTCTTATAGAGCCTCTCTTATGTACTCATCATCACCTGCAGATTCTTTATTTGAATCAAGAGGATTTCCCTCAAGGTCTACAATTTCATCAAAAGTGACATGTACAAATTCTTCAACATTTAAAGTTCTTCTATTGAACACTCTATATGCTTTGCTAGTTAGTGAATAACCTAAGAAAATGCCCTCATTGGCTTTTGAGTCAAATTTCCCTAAGTTATCTTTTCCATTATTTAAAACAAAACATTTACATCCAAATATTTTCAAATGAGCAACATTAGGCTTTCTACCATTTAACAATTCATAAGGAGTTAATTTTATGATTGGCCTTATCAGCATGCTATTCAATACATAACATGCAGTACTTACAGCATCAGCCCAAAAATATTTAGGAACATTTGATTCATTTAGCATTGTTCTAGAAAGTTCCTCTAGTGACCTATTTTTCCTTTCTAGTACACCATTTTGTTTGGGAGTCCTAGGTGCATAAAAATTATGCAAAATACCATTTTCCTCACAATAATTTTCAAACCATTCATTTTGAAACTCTCCACCATGGTCACTTCTTAACACTTTAATTCTTAAGTCTTTCTCATTTTGAATTTTCTTTGCAAACTTCCTAAAGACCTTAAAACCTTCACTTTTTAATGTTAAGAAAAATGTCCAAGTATATCTATAAAAATCATCAACAATCACAAGAGCATAATAATTTCCACCAAAACTTTTTATCCTAGATGGACCAAATAAATCTAAGTGTAATAGTTCTAAAGGTTTTGATGTGGAAATAACATTCTTAGATTTAAAGGATGGTTTCACTTGTTTACCTTTTTTACATGCATCACATAATCTATCTTTTTCAAATTTTAACTTAGGCAAACCAACAACTAAGTCCTTTGATATTAATTTGTTTAATTGATGCATATTTATATGAGCCGCTCTCTTATGCCATAACCATGGGTTCTCTTCCTTAGCAACTAAACATGTTATACTAGTGTTATGTTCACAATCCAAATCAATCAAATATATATTATTATGCCTAATGCCTTTCAGTGCTATATTTTTGGAATCTATCAAATGTATGGTACAAAATTTACTTTCAAAGATTACCTTGAATCCTTTGTCACAAAGTTGACTTATGCTTAGGAGATTATGCTTTAGCTCATCAACAAGAAGCACATCCTTTATCTCCAAAGTATTTGCACCACCAATATTTCCAATTCCAAGTATCTTTCCTTTGTTGTTGTCCCCATAGGTTACATACCCTTGTTCTTTAGCTTTGAAACTTACAAATTTCGTTTTGTCTCCGGTCATATGTTTTGAGCATCCACTATCAAGATACCACATAGACTTCTTGGATTTGGAAGTTTCCTACAAAACAAGAACATAGTAATCTTAGGTTCCCACAACTTTTGGGTCCTTGGGGTTAGAGACTGTTGAATATAGAGAAAATAGGGTTTGGAATTAATTTCCCTTGTGTATAAATCACACATAGGGTGGTCTATTTATAGTAGAGAGATACAACTAAAAGAGTAACTGAAAGTAATAGAATAAACAAAAGATATTGTTTGATATTGTGGTTACCAATATCTAACAATATCTTAACAATATCAAATAATATCTAAACAATATCTAACACTCCCCCTCAAGCTGGAGCATACAAATCGTATGTGCCAAGCTTGTTAAAAATATAATCAATTCTAGGACTCCGTAAAGATTTAGTAAAAATATCTGCTAACTGATCACTTGAGTTAACAAACTCAGTCTTGATATCTCCAGACATAATCTTTTCTCGAATAAAATGACAGTCAATCTCAATGTGTTTGGTCCTCTCACGAAAGACAGGATTAGAACTAATATGAAGAGCAGCCTGATTGTCACACACAAGTGTCATTTGAGTGACATCTCCAAATTGTAACTCTCTAAGCAATTGCTTGAGCCAAACAAGTTCACAGGAAGCTGAGGCCATAGCTCTATATTCTGCTTCTGCACTGGATCTTGCCACAACACTTTGTTTCTTACTTTTCCATGAGATCAAGTTACCACCAAAGGAGACACAATATCCATATGTAGATCTTCTATCCGAAGGAGATCCTGCCCAATTAGCATCTGAGTAGCAAACAACTCTTGTATGGTTATTAGAACCATATAACAATCCTTTTCCAGGAGATCCTTTAATATACTTCAAGATACGAATGACTTGCATTCCAATGATCTTTACATGGTGAATTAAGAAATTGACTTACCACACTCGATCGCAAAGGAAATGTCGGGATGAGTAAGCTGTAAGATAATTCAATTTTCCAACCAATCTTCTATCTTGCTCAGGATCAGATATAGGCTCCCCCTGATTTGGTAGAAGTTTAGTATTGGGATCCATGGGTGTATCAACAGACTTTGAACTCATCAACCTAGTTTCCTCCAAAATATCTATGGCATACTTCCTCTGAGATATAACAATACCATCATTGGATTGTGCCACCTCAATACCCAAGAAATATCTAAGTTTGCCAAGATCTTTGGTCTGAAAATGGTGACAGAGATGTTGTTTCAACTGAGAGATGCCATGGTTGTCACTACCTGTAAGAACGATGTCATCAACATATACTATCAAGTAAACACATCCAGCACTCGAGTGTCGATAAAAGACAAAATTATCTGATTCACACCGAGTCATACCAAATTGTTGAACAACCTTGCTAAACTTTCCAAACCAAGCCCTAGGAGACTATTTTAGGCCATATAGGGATTTGCCAAGACGACATACCATCCCAGAAGACTCCCCCTGAGCAACAAACCTAGGAGGTTGCTCCATATATATTTCTTCTTGCAAATCACCATTGAGGAAAACATTTTTAACATCCAGTTGATAAAGAGACCATTGTTGAAGAGCAGCCATGTTAAAGTTCCAACATAAAACCAATTGGCAATATATGGAGTAGCCTAACATGTATTTAAATCATACCAAATGACATGAGGTAGGCGATGTGGGACTTTCAACAACAACAACAACAATAATAATAATAATAATAATAATAATAATAATAATAATAATAATAATGATAATGATAATGATAATAATAATGAATAATAATAATAATAATAATAATGATAATAATGATAATAATAATAATAATAATGATAATAATGATAATAATGATAATAATAATAATGATAATAATGATAATGATAATGATAATGATAATAAAAACAAAAATAAAAATAAAATACTCAATAAGCTAAACAAAGAATTCTCAAAGAACACCGTTCCCCGACAATGGCGCCAGAAATACTTGTTGAATTATTGGCAAGCGTACCAAAATTATCAATTGCAGTATAGTATTTCGATTAAATAAAAGTCAATCCCACGAGGAACGGTTCCGATGGAAATTCCCAATTATGCTTACTAAGTAGATTAAAATAGATTGAGTTTTGCAAATAAGAGTTTAATTGAAATTAAATGACAAAGAAATGAAAATTGTTGAGAAAATATCAATTAAAGGTACTTAGGATTGACTTCCTTCCTTGTCCCTCTTTTGTAATGGCTAAATCAATTAAGAACGTCAATTAACCTAACAATGTTGATGTCACCTACTCAAATAAAAGAAAGTGCACCGAATCCTAAGAGAATGAAGTTAGTCACTCATGTTGGCCATTATAATGCTCCAATTGATGAAGAAGTGAAGAATTGCTGAAGATTAGACAAAACCCTAACAGTAGTCGTGCCTCCTCTCCTCCAAGACTGCTTTCTTTTCTCAAAACACAACTTATCTTTTTATAAGAGAATTTGTGTCGGGCCTCACATCATTCATTCGCTTAAGCGCTCTTCTTTCTTTCAATTTTACTCCAATTATGCTGAAAATTATGCTCCTTACTTTTGTATCAAGGTATTCTAGAATTCATCCTATATTGGGAGAAAAATATATTAGAATTAACATAAGTTAAGTGGTTTCATAACAATTTAAGGCATAATTATATCAACTTTTTACCACTTAACATCGCCGCCGTCTATTCTGACGTCTAGGGACATCTCAAACATTTATGCAAGTGGTCGCGAAAAGATGGTTTAGACTCGCGTTTATTTAAAAATGTGATCATTACTCCCGAGGTGCTCAACAACTGAACTATCCTCTAATAAAAGCAAGGTTTTCGCAAATAGGTTCTTATGGAGTTATTGGAAAAGGATAAAAAGGCGTTGATTTTAAGAAAAACAAAACTTGGCCATTATAAACAGAGTTAGGTAAGGAAGTTAGTTACGCGTGGGGAAGGTGTTAGCACCCCCACGATGCCCCTTTTGGGTTCCCTATGACGGATTAATTCATAAAGTAAAGATTAAGAGAAATTATGTTATTACCCTATTTTATTATACAATATTAAAAAATGGCTATCTACATGATTCTATTTTCTATTCCTTACATAAAGAAGTGAATAAAGCAATAAAAGAGAAGAGAAGTGAAAAGAACCTCTGTAGCAAGCTTTTATTACAAATCTTCAACTATGAGAATGCGTTTTGGCAATCCCCGCACTACAAAGACTCTCCTCCTCGAATACGGGACCGACACTACAAAAACTTTAAGAGGAATCGAATGCCGGAAGAAACTTCCTTAACCGATTGTTACCTTATAGGAAATCCCTATTTATAGTTTTTTCAGCCAGCAAGCTCGAGACGGCCGTCTGAGAATTGGGACGGCCGTCTCAGATGGTTTTTTTGGGTGAGACGCACGTCTCACATCTGGGACGTGCGTCTCACCTATTTGGGACGGTTGTCCTGCTTTCTGGGACGCTGTCTCGAGTGTTTTGGCCAAATTTTGTGTTTTGGGACTCCAGGGAATCTTTCCTTTCTTCAGACGGAAGCCGGTTGATGTCTAATGACGTCCACCGAAGCTTTACCCACCTTCAGAGAGAAAGTCTTCTGGTCTTTATTGAGAGACCGGGCAAAATTAGGGGTCTACAGCTGCCCCCCCTTCACCTGCCTAACAAACTGTTGGCCTAATGTGCCCACAAGATTAGTTGGTAGGTGAAGGAGTTAACCCTTTTGCCCAGTCATCCTTCGGATGCTCCTTTGTTGAAGTTGCTGATCCTCTGGATGATAAATATTTTTGATAGGTACCAACCCCTATCTGGTTTGATGAGAATGAACCCTCATCTAGTCTGAACCTTCTTCTATAAGGCTCTTGTGAGTACAAACCCCCACCAGGTTCGAGTCCGCACTTGCTAAACTCTTGTGAGTACTTACCCTCACCAGGTATGAATCCGCTTTTGCTAGATTCTTGTGAGTACTTACCCTCACCAGGTACGAATCTGCATTTGCTAGATTCTAGTGAGTACTTACCCTCACCAGGTACGAGCCCGCATTTGCTAAGCTCTTGTGGGTACCTACCCCCACCAGGTATGAATCCGCATTTGCTAGATTCTAGTGAGTACTTACCCTCACCAGGTACGAGCCTGCATTTGCTAAGCTCTTGTGAGTACCTACCCCCACCAGGTACGAGTTTGCTTTTGCTAAACTCTTGACGAGCCCCGTTCTGAAAGGCTCTTGTGGCTACCTACCCCCACCAGGTACGAGTCTGCGTTTGCTAAACTCTCTGTGAGTACTTACCCTCACATGGTACGAGCCCGCGTTTATTAAGCTCTTGTGGGTACTTACCCCCACCTGGTATGAATCCGCATTTGCTAGATTCTTGTGGGTACTTTCCCCACTAGGTTCGAGTTCATGTTTACTAAACTCTCTGTGAGTACTTACCCTCACACAATACGAGCCTGCGTTTGCTAAGCTCTTGTGGGTACTTACCCCCACCAAGTATGAATCCACATTTGCTAGATTCTTGTGGGTACTTTTCCCCACTAGGTTCGAGTTCGCATTTGCTAAACTCTTGACGAGCCCCGTTCTACAAGGCTTTTGTGGGTACCTACCCCCATCAGGTATGAGTCCGCATTTGCTAAACTCTTTGTGAGTTTAAACCTCTCACCAGGTCTGAATCTGCATTTTGCTAGATTCTTGTGGGTACTTTCCTCCACTAGGTTCGAGTCTGCACTTGCTAAAATCTTGACGAGCCTCGTTCTGCAAGGCTCTTAGGATGCTCATTTTGGTAGTCAATCTTGTGTTTGATGAGTACAAACCCTCATCTGGTTTTGGAGATGTGTTGGCGGCTTACTGTTTTTGATCATGCGCCCATTCCATGGGGAGTGATTGGTTTTGTTTTTTACTTTTCTGTTTTAGTCATCCGGTCTTGCCGGGGATTTTTTGTTTTTGGCTTTTCTGTTTTACTTTTCTGTTTTTTGTTTTAGTCATCCGGTCATGCTCATTTTTTGTTTTTTACTTTTCTGTTTTAGTCATCCTCGAGTGTTTTGGCCAAATTTTGTGTTCTGGGACTCCAGGGAAGCTTTCCTTTCTTCAGACGGAAGCCGGTTGATGTCGATGGACGTCCACCGAAGCTTTACCCACCTTCAGAGAGAAAGTCTTCTGGTCTTTATTGAGAGGCCGGGCAAAATTAGGGGTCTACAACGATGTACTGTCGTAAGATGGCTGCACATGCTGAAAATGAGAAACTCCTGATTCACTACTTCCAGGAGAGCCTGGCTAACTCAGCCCTTAACTGGTACATGCAGCTAGAGAAGGGGCAAGTCCAAAATTGGAAGCAGCTGGCGAATGCCTTCCTTTGTCGTTACCGATATAACATCGATCTGACCCCAGATAGGTCAGATCTTAGGACTTTAAGCAAGAGGAACGACGAGTCCTTCAAGGCATATGCCCAGAGGTGGAGAGAGATGGTTGCCCAGATAAAGCCCCCGCTGACGGATAAGGAAACAGTGGCTATGTTCATAGACTCATTGATAGGAGCTTACTATGACAAGGCAATAGCCAGTACATCTAACATTTTCTCAGACATAGTCACCGTAGGGGAGAGAGTGAAGCAAGGGTTAAGAAGCGGGAAGATAGCGCAATCTTCCCCTCCCAGCGTCTCATTCAGAAAGCCCTCCGGCAAGAAGAAGGAGGAGGATGTACACGCGATTAACCTCATTACTCCCTCTTTCGCTTCGTAGACGGTTCGACAGCCGCGCAAAAAAGAGAGAAAATTCACCTCAATCTCAACCTCCTATGGGAAGCTGTTGCCCCAGCTGCTAGAAGCCAAGCTCCTGACCTGTGCCCCTCCCAAGAAGATAGAGCCTCCTTATCCCGAGTGGTACAAACCAAATGAGAAATGCGACTACCACTCGGATTCACGACATTCAACGAAGAACTGCTTGACCCTAAAGTATAGGGTCCAAGAGCTAATTGATGTCGAGTGGATAACCTTAGACGCCTCCACCTTCGACGTAGATGCCAAACCTCTAACAAAGCCAGAGTGAAAGAAGGGAAGGATTAGGAGGATCAGCTCTTAGAGTTTTTCTTCTTTTAAGCTTTTTCTTGTATTTCCTGCGGTCCCCGCCCGTGGCCGTGGGAACACTAACTAAAAGGGCATGTAAATACACTTTCTTTTAATACATGAGGCATTTTTCATACTCATTCTCATTCTTTTCCCTCTTCTATTTATTATTCTTCCAAAAATAATTGAATAATAAAATCTATGACTAAAACAGAACCTAAAAAACAATCATGTCTGTGATTGATGAATCTCTGTGGGACCCGGAAGCCGAAAGCGAATGGGTCAAGTCTCGATAGTGAATAGGGGACCATTTCCCCGGACATGCAAAGAATGTTAGAGAAAGAAACTCGCATCATACAGCCGCATCAAGAGGAAACGGAAACCATCAATTTGGGACAAAGAGATGATAATAAAGAGATAAGTATCGGTACCCAGATTGACAGTGGCATAAGGGAGGAATTAGTACAACTTTTGAAAGAGTATGTGGATGTGTTTGCCTAGTCTTATCATGACATGCCCGAACTTGATACAAGCATAGTGGAACATCACTTGCCATTAAAAGAGGGATTTTGGCCTGTGAAACAAAAGCTCAGGAGAATCAAACCGGATTGGTCCTTGATGATTAAGGAGGAAGTTAGAGTATGTGTGGACTATAGGGACCTAAATCGAGCAAGTCCAAAGGATGACTTCCCCCTACCACACATTGACACATTAGTGGATCACATTGCTACAAACATGCTTTATTCCTTCATGGAAGGATATGCGGGGTGCAATCAAATTAAATTGGTCGTCGAGGATAGGGAAAAAACCTCCTTCATCACACCATGGGGTACCTTTTGCTTTAGGGTAATGCCTTTTGGGCTAACAAATGTAGGGGCTACCTATCAGAGGGCTAACAAATGTAGGGGCGTTGTGGGGGTGCTAACACCTTCCCCACACGTAACTAACTCCCTTACCCAACTCTGGTTATAATGGCCAAGTTTGGTTTTTGTTAAAATCAATACCTTTTATCCTTTTCCAATGTTTATGGTCAAAACATTGGTGGCGACTCCATAAGAACCCTTTTGCGAAAACCTTGCTTTTATTAGAGGATAATTCAGTTGTTGATCACCTCGAAAGCAATGAACACATTTTTAAACAAACGCGAGTCTAAACCATCTTCTGCGACCGCTCGCATAAACGTTCGAGATGTCCCTAGACTTCAAAACGGACGACGATGACACTTACATCCACCATAATCAACATCAGAATATCCTATTAACCTAGGAAAAGCTTCAGATGGATACCATAAACCAGTTCATGTAGTTCCTTTTAAATATTTTAAATTTCTTTTAACTGGAGTTAAATGAGATTCTTTTGGACATGCTTGAAATCTAGCGCACACACAAACAGAATGCATAATATAAGGTCTACTTGCAGTTAAGTATTGTTAGAAATGTAGGCTGAGATCAAGAGGGGGGGTGAATTGATCTTAGAAAGATTTTCGCAAATTACAGATTATCTATTTCAAAGATTAAGATTTCAGACCAGTTCTTCAATCACACACAACAAGCAATCAAAATGCAGTGACAATATTAAAGGAGAGAAAGGTTTAGAAAGATACAACCAAGGCTTATACTGGTTCACCCAATCCCAGGGCTACGTCCAGTCTCCAGCCAAATTCCAGCTGGGTTCCACTAGATTGAACGTTCTACAGATTACAACTTTAATCTCACACTCAATCTACCACAAGAACCACAATTCCAGTTCTTGCACCTAAACCTTCACCAAGAACCAAATTCCAGTTCTTGATCAACCCTGCAGCCAAATTCCAGCTATAGAAACCAATGCCCACAATTCCAGGCACCCACAATACAGTAAAGAAAGTAAAGAAACAAGTAGAAGAAACTTAGAACACTCAAACCAGATTTATGCAGCTCTACAGTATGTGTTTCTTCTCCAAAAGAATGCAATTTTGCCTCAAGAAAGAACTCTTATGAACTTCACAAAAACTAGCACGATTCTCTCTTGAAAGTAGCACTTATGCTTGCTTGGTTGATTGCTAAAAGATGTGTATTAAAAGGTTCAAGCAATTCTATTTATATAGAAGATTTTCAAAACTGCTGGTTTATTTAATCTGTTAAAATAATCTTTTAATCTGTTAAAAGTCTTGTTTTAATCTGTTAAAACTTCTTTTAATCTGTTAAAATGTTCTTGATTATTTTCCAGATTTGTTTTAACTGATACGACACCATTTATATCAATTAAAACTCTTTGTAAAAAATCTTCTAAACTGTTTTAATCGATTGTTTCGTGTTTCAATCGATTAAAATACTGCAAAACATTCTTATAAACTTTTCTAAGTGATTTTAACTGATAACAATCTGTTTTAATCGATTAAAACGCGTAGTAGAAATTCTCTTAAGTTGTTTTAATCGATTAAAACGCAGTTTAATCGATTAAAATAATTCTGATCGATCAAAAACCCATTCTGATCGATCATATCCTCATTCTGATCAGTCATATGCACATTCTGATAAGTCAACCAATACTCCAAGTTGTTTTAATCGATTATTTCAAAGTTATATCGATTAAAATACTTCTAGAACACTTCCCTGAACATTTTAAGTGATTTTAATTGGTTATTTCGAAATTATATCAGTTAAAATACTGACAGAAGGTTTTCAAAACTTCCTTTAATGAAATCAATTGATTATTTCGAAAACATATCAGTTAAAAACCTATTACAAAAGTGTTAAGAACATTTTAGTTGGTAAAACTTGTATACTATTGGTTAAAATAGTTAATTAAAAACCTTTTAACAAAATACTTTGTTTTTAACCATTTAAACGCTTTTTAGAGGCATTTGCAAAATCTTTTAAATGAAGAAACCTCATGCAGCAGAGAAATAAAACTGATTATACCTAAGCAGAGATGTAGACTCACTAATCCCACTACTCTTTTATCTAAGTGACCTTTGACTGCCACAAAGTAGCCTTTGACTTCAATTTTGACTTCGTCAAATCAACAAGATCTTTGCCAAAGTAATTCAATAAGATCTTCATCACTTTCAAGTATAATAGTGAACCTATCATACTTCTATACATAGATTGATTAATTTCCAAACCTGATTCATCCTTGTCTAAATAGCATGATGTTCCCATGGGTGTGTTAGCTTCCTTTGAAGTGTCCATTCCAAATTTCTTGAGAATCTCTTTGCAGTATTTGGTTTGAGACACAAAAATGTCATCTTTAAGTTGTTTTATTTGAAGTCCAAGGAAGAATGTTAATTCTCCCATCGTTGACATTTCAAATTCATCCTGCATTATCTTAGCACATCCTTCACATAGAGAATTATCAGTTGATCCAAAAATAATATCATCAACATATACTTGAACTAACAGAATATGTTCCTTAACCTTCTTAATAACAGGGTGGAATCAATTTTTCCTCTAGAAAAGTCATTTGAAATTAGAAAACTACTTAATCTTTCATACCAAGACCTAGGAGCTTGTTTCAAACCATATAAAGCTTTCTTTAATTTAAAAATATGATTGGGATGTTTAAAATCTTCAAATCTAGGGGGTTGTTCCACATATACTTCCTCTTTGATAAATCCATTCAAAAAGGCACTTTTAACATCCATTTGATAAAGTTTACATTTCATCAATGAGGCATAAGCAAGAAGTAGGCGTATAGCCTCTAACCTGGCAACAGGAGCATAAGTTTCATCATAATCAATACCTTCCTCTTGACAATAACCTTTGGCAACAAGTCTGGCTTTGTTCTTTGTTATATTTCCATCTTCATCAAGTTTGTTTCTAGATACTCATTTTGTTCCAATCACTTGATGAGATTCTTCTCTTGGAATTAATTCCCAGACTTGATTCCTTTCACATTGATTAAGTTCTTCTTGCATTGCTATGCACCATTGGTCATCTTTAAGAGCTTCTTCAACACTTTTGGGTTCTACCTTTGAAACAAAAGCTACAGACATACATAAATTTGTCATATTTCTAGTTCTTACCCCTTTTGAGATATCATCGATTATATTGTCCATTGAAAGTCCTCTTGGTGATTGCCACTCTTTTGCTAATTCAGTTGGTTGAGATGACTCATTCTCATTCAAGTACATTTCTTCTAGAGCCTCTCTTATGTACTCATCATCAACTGCAAATTCTTTATTTGAATCAAGAGGATTTCCCTCAAGGTCTACAATTTCATCAAAGGTGACATGTACAGATTCTTCAACATTTAAAGTTCTTCTATTGAACACTCTATATGCTTTGCTAGTTAGTGAATAACCTAAGAAAATGCCCTCATCGGCTTTTGAGTCAAATTTTCCTAAGTTATCTTTTCCATTATTTAAAACAAAGCATTTACATCCAAATATTTTTAAATGAGCAACATTAGGCTTTCTACCATTTAACAGTTCATAAGGAGTTGATTTTATAATTGGCCTAATAAGCATCCTATTCAATACATAACATGCAGTACTTACAGCATCAGCCCAAAAATACTTAGGAACATTTGATTCATTCAACATTGTTCTAGCAAGTTCCTCTAATGACCTATTTTTCCTTTCTACTACACCATTTTGTTGGGGAGTCCTAGGTGCAGAAAAATTATGCAAAATACCATTTTCCTCACAATAATTTTCAAACCATTCATTTTGAAACTCTCCACCATGGTTACTTCTTAACACCTTAATTCTTAAGTCTTTCTCATTTTGGATTTGCTTGGCAAACTTCCTAAAGACCTTAAAAGCTTTATTTTTTAATGTTAAGAAAAATGTTCAAGTATATCTAGAAAAATCAACAATAATTACAAGAGCATAGTAATTTCCACCAAAACTTTTTATCCTAGATGGACCAAATAAATCTAAGTGTAATAGTTCTAAAGGTTTTGATGTGGAAATAACATTCTTAGATTTAAAGGATGATTTCACTTGTTTACCTTTTTTACATGCATCACATAATCTATCTTTTCAAATTTTAACTTAGGCAAACTAACAACTAAGTCCTTTGATATTAGTTTGTTTAATTGATGAATGTTTATATGAGCCGCTCTCTTATGCCATAACCATGGATTTTCTTCCTTAGCAACTAAGCATGTTATACTAGTATTAGGTACACAATCCAAATCAATCAAGTAGATATTATTATGCCTAATGCCTTTCAATGCTATATTTTCGAAATCCTTTAAATGTATGGAACAAAATTTACTTTCAAAGATTACCTTGAATCCTTTGTCACAAAGTTGACTTATACTTAGGAGATTATGCTTTAGCCCATCAAGAAGAAGCACATCATTTATCTCCAACGTATTTGTACCACCAATGTTTCCGATTCCAAGTATTCTTCCTTTGTTTTTGTCCCCATAGGTTACATATCCTTGTTATTTAGCTTTGAAACTCACAAATTTTGTTTTGTCTTTGGTCATATGCTTTGAACATCCATTGTCAAGATACCACATAGACTTCTTGGATTTGGAAGTGAAAGTGATGAAGATCTTATTGAATTACTTTGGCAAAGATCTTGTTGATTTGATGAAGTCAAAAATGAAGTCAAAGGCTACTTTGTGGCAGTCAAAGGTCACTTAGATAAAAGGGTAGTGGGATTAGTGAGTCTGCATCTCTGCTTAGTTATAATCATTTTTATCTCTCTGCTGCATGAGGTCTCTTCATTTAAAAGATTTTTCAAATGCCTCTAAAACGTGTTTAAACGGTTAAAAACAAAGTATTTTGTTAAAAGGTTTTTTAAGAAACTATTTTAACTAATAGTATATAAGCTTTATCAACTAAAATGTTCTTAACACTTTTGTAACGGGTTTTTAACTGATATGTTTTCGAAATAATCGATTGTTTTCATTAGAAGGATTTTTTGAAAACCTTCGCGAGTATTTTAACCGATATAGAATTGATATAATTGATTAAAATGACTTAGAATATTTTGAAAAGTGTTCGGCAGAATTTTAATCGATACAAACTCGAAATAATCGATTGAAATAACTTGAAGTGTTTTGAAAGTTGTTCTGTCAGTATTTTAATCGATACAAATGCGAAATAATCGATTAAAACAACTAAGAGGTTTTTCCAAAATGTTTTAATTGATTAAAACAAGCTTGCTATCAGTTAAAATAACTTAGAAAGTTTTATGAAATCTTTTTGCAGAATTATAATCGATTAAAATGTGTTTCAATCGATTAAAATAACTAAGTGAACTTTTTTTCAAAGTGTTTTAATCGATTAAAACAGATTGTTATCAGTTAAAATCACTTAGAAAAGTTTATAAGAATGTTTTGCAGTATTTTAATCGATTAAAACAACTTGGAAGATTTTTTTACAAAGGGTTTTAATTGATATAAATGTTGTCGTATCAGTTAAAACAAATTTGGAAAATAATCAAGAACATTTTAACAGATTAAAACAAGACTTTTAACAGATAAAAAGATTATTTTAACAGATTTAATAAACCAACAGTTTTGAAAATCTTCTATATAAACAGAGTTGCTTGAACTTTTTAATATACATCTTTTTGCAATCAATCAAGCAATCATAAGTGCTACTTTCAAGAAAGAATCGCGCTAGTTTTTTAAAGTTTAGAGAAGTTCTTTCTTGAGGCAAAATTTGCATTCTTTTGGAGAAGAAACTCATACTGCAGAGTTGCATAAATCTGGTTTGAGCGTTCTAATTTATTCTCTTTGTTTTCTTTACTTTCTTTTCTGTATTGTGGGTGCCTGGAATTGTGGGCACTGGTTTCTGTGGCTAGAATTTGGCTGCAGGGTTGGTCAAGAACTGGAATTTGGTTCTTGGTGAAGGTTTAGGTGTAGGGACTGGAATTTTGGTTCTTGTGGTAGATTGAGTGTGAGATTAAAGTTGTAATCTGTAAAACGTTCAATCTAGTGGAACCCAGCTGGAATTTGGCTGGAAACTGGACGTAGCCCTGGCATTGGGTGAACCAGTATAAATATTGGTTGTATCTTTCTAAACCTTTCTCTCTTTTAATTCTGTCACTGCCTTTATTTTGATTGCTTGCTGTGTGTGATTCAAGAACTGGTCAGAATTCTTAATCTTTGAAATAGATAATATGTAAATTGCGAAAATCTTTCAAAGATCAATTCACCCCCCCCCCTCTTGATCTCAGCCTACATTTCTAACAGGAAGTTTCCTACAAAACAAGAACATAGTAATCTTAGGTCCCCATAACTTTTGGGTCCTTGGGTTAGAGACAATCAAATCATTTAACTATAGGAACGCAAACATATTTTCCTTTAGGAACACCAAAATGCTTAATTCTACATCTATTTGAAGTATGACCATGTTTCATACAATAAAAACTTGCATTAGATGTAATCTTTGAATATGATACATTTTTAACTTTTGAAGTTTTAGTTCCTTTTTCAACCCATACTCTTCTAATTTTATTTTTAGGCTTTTTCAATGGAACATGACAGTTTTCTCTATTTTGAACACTAGCCTTATCCTTATAACTATCACTTAATTCTTTCTTAGCTTTATCAAGCAAGTGGCTAAGTATATCAATATCATATTCATACTCTTTACATGAGGCACATGCTATATTTTTATTATCTTTTTCCTCTAAACATGCAAATTTCGTTTTCAAGGATTCTACCTCTTTTTCTGATTTATTCAAACACTTTTTCACAGATTTATATTCATTTTTCAAGTCCTTAAAAGCAATAAATAATTCTTCATATGCATTTTGTAAAGCATCATAATCATTTTCATCATCACTTGAGGAAGAGTCGGAATCACTAACCTCAAAATTGGAAGAAATGTTGTCATTTTCCATCAAGCAAATGTTTGCTTCAATTTCTGAATCACTTGACTCCGAACTTGAGTCACTATCATCCCAAGCAATGTAGGCTTTCTTTTTGAAGAATTTCTTGCGTTTATGATCTTCGTTTTTCTTGTTTGGATAATCAGTTTTTACATGTCCTGTTTCACCACAACCGTAACATTTAATATTTAAGGAAGTACTTTCTCTTACCTTTCCCTTACCTTTGAAGGGTTGCTTCCCTTTGACTTTCATGAACTTTGTAAATTTCTTTATCATGAGACTCAAATTTTCATCATCTTCATTTTCCAAGTCTTCTTCCTCCTTCTTGTTCTTACTCTTGAAATTTTCAGTTTTGAAGGCAAGGTTCCTCTTTTGGTATTGGCCTTCTTCATCATTTAGCCTTCCGAGTTCAAGTTCATGTTCTCTCAATTTTCCAAAGAGCGCCACCATAAACATGGTAGCAAGATTTTGTGACTCCGTGATGGCCATCACCTTTGGTTGCCATTTCCTATCCAAAGATTTGAGAATTTTTACATTTAACTCATCAATATCAAAAATCTTACCTAACCCAGTGAGATGATTCACAATATGTGTGAAACGCTTTTGAACGTCAAAAATCGTTTCTCCTTGTTGCATCTGGAACATTTCATATCTTGAATCAATGAATTCTTTCTTGCTCTTTTAACGTCATCGGTACCTTCGTGGGTTACTCTTAGCATTTCCTTCATTTCTTGAGCACTCTTGCAAACGGATATTCTGTAAAACTCATCAAGGGTTAAAGAAAATGAAATTATATTTCTAGCCCTAACATCATATTGGGCTTTTCTATTTTCTTCAGCCGACCATCTAGAAAATGGTTTTGGTACCTCTTCTCCGTTTTCAATAATTTTAGGAATAAAAGGTATGTTTAAAATTATGTCCCAAACACCTCTATCAACAGACTCCAAAAATATTTGCATTCTAACTTTCCAAAAAGGATAATTTTGCCCCGCAAAAAGTGGGGGTCTATTGATAGAAGCACCCTCGGCAAAAGTTTGATTTTGTCTGACCATTTTTGAAAATTTAATGACTATCAAATTAAGCTCTGATACCACTTGTTAGAATCGCGCAGCAGAATGTTTGCGTTTACGGACAAAAACCAAGAGGGGGGTGAATTGGTTTCTTAAACAAAAATTAGGGCTTTAAAATTTTTCCCAAACTTCACCGATTAAAATGTTGTGTAAAGTAAATAGATAAGGGATAGAAGATTACACAGTTGATTTATACTAGTTCAGATCAAAAGACCCTACGTCTAGTTGCTAATCACTCAAACAGAGGATTAACGTTGTCACTATAATCACAGTTTACAAATTGAAAAGATAAGGTAAAGAAAACACCTCTCTTGAGTCACACAAGAGATGAACACCTCCTTTAAATCCACAAAGGATGAAGAACAACTTTTCCTAGAGACGACACAACACACAATCCACCAAGAAACCCACTCAGTGATTCTTACCGCTTCTAGCCCACACTAGGTTTTCGAAAGCCCCTTTTTCTTCCCTACAAACAATTATCTAGCAGTCACAACTCTTAACTTTTGTATGAAAAAAGGTTTGTTCAATTTGTAGAGAGCCTTAGAGAACCTTAAGTAGAGAGAATAGGGTTTGGGAATTGGATTTTCGAAACTTGATGAATTGGGAATAGGATTTTCGAAACTTGGTCCAATTTTGAATTTCAAAATACATAACAGACCCAAATAATCAATTATCTTAAGTGTTAATCAATTATTCCAGAGCCATTCTCGCAGAAAAGCAATACAGGGCCAGATAATCGATTAATAGCCCATTAAATCGATTATTTTGCCTAGTTAATCGATTAACAACCTATTTAATCGATTAATCCAGTGAGCAAATACAGAAAATGGTTTTCTTTCTAAAATAATCGATTATCCTATGGTTTAATCGATTATTCCAGTAACTTTTTGATAAAAATGAGTTTTAGAGCTTTTAAAGAGTGGTCTATGTGCTGGCTATCTTGGACTCTAATATTACAGACTCAAAAACATAAAAACAGAGTTATTACATAACATTATAAGTCTTCAAATCTTGAAGTCCTTTATTCTTGAATCATCATCAAAATCTACAAGCTTCATATCCTTGTATGTTCAACAGACTCCACCCTGTTAAGGTGTGTGGATCATGAGGAGGCCCACACCTTGATAAAAGAGATTCATAAAGGATCTTTTTGAACCCACACACCTGGGCATGTCATGGTAAAGAAGATCCTAAGGGCAGGGTATTTTTCTGGTCCACAATGGAAGGCGACTGTCACCAATATGCTAAAAGATGTCACAAATGCCAAGTCTATGCTGATAATGTTCACGTTCCGCCTGCACCTCTCTACACCTTGGCTACACCCTGGCCATTCTCCATGTGGGGCATGGACTTCATCGGACCCATTGAGCCCAAAGCATCTAATGGTCACCGTTTTATCTTGGTGGCCATTGACTATTTTACTAAATGGGTAGAGGCAGCATCATACACACACGTGACTAGAAAAGTGGTGACCACCTTCACTAAGAGGAATATTCTATGTTGGTATGGTATTCCTCGTCGGCTCATTACTGATAATGGGACCAATCTAAACAACAAAATGATGGAAGAATTATGCCAAGATTTCAAGATTCAACACCACAATTCCTCTCCATACCAACCTAAGATGAACGATGCAGTAGAGGTAGCCAACAAAAACATCAAAAAGATCATCCAAAAGATGGTAATAACATACAAGGATTGGCACAAAATGCTACCCTTCGCCTTGCACGGATATCGGACCTCTGTACGGACCTCCACCAGGGCCACCCCGTTTTCCCTTGTATACGACATGAAGGCTATATTACCAGTAGAAGTTGAAATACGCTCCCTAAGAATCATTATGGAAGCAAAGCTAATAGAAGCAGAATGGGTCCATAATCGGTACGACCAACTTAACCTGATCGAAGAAAAACGGCTAGACGCCATATGTCGTGGGTAGACCTATCAAAAGAATATCAAGAAGGCCTACGATAAGAAAATCAATCCCCGCACTTTCCAAGAAGGGGATTTAGTAATAAAGAAACTGCTTCCCACCCAAAAGGACAAAATTGGAAAATGGGCAGCAAACTACGAAAGACTCTTTGTGGTAAAGCGAGCTTTCTTAGGAGTGAAAGTGATGAAGATCTTATTGAATTGCTTTGGCAAAGATCTTGTTGATTTGATGAAGTCAAAAATGAAGTCAAAGGCTACTTTGTGGCAGTCAAAGGTCACTTAGATAAAAAGGGTAGTGGGATTAGTGAGTCTGCATCTCTGCTTAGGTATAATCATTTTTATCTCTCTGCTGCATGAAGTTTCTTCATTTAAAAGATTTTGCAAATGCCTCTAAAAAATGTTTAAATGGTTAAAAACAAAGTATTTTGATAAAAGGTTTTTAATTAGCTATTTAAATAATAACATATAAGCTTTATCAACTAAAATGTTCTTAACACTTTTGTAACAGGTTTTTAATCGATATGTTTTCGAAATAATCGATTGTTTTCATGAGAAGGATTTTTGAAAACCTTCTGCCAGTATTTTAACAGATATAGAATTGATATAATCGATTAAAATGACTTAGAATATTTTGAAAAGTGTTCTGGTAGAATTTTAATCGATACAAACTCGAAATAATCGATTGAAATAACTAGAAATGTTTTGAAAGTTGTTACATCGAGTATTTTAATCGATACAAATGCAAAATAATCAATTAAAACAACTAAGAGGTTTTTTCATAATGTTTTAATCGATTAAAACAAACTTGCTATCAGTGAAAATAACTTAGAAAGTTTTATGAAATCTTTTGGCAGAATTATAATCGATTAAAATGTGTTTCAATCGATTAAAATAACTAAGTGAACTCTTTTTCAAAGTGTTTTAATCGATTAAAACAGATTGTTATCAGTTAAAATCACTTAGAAAAGTTTATAAGAATGTTTTGCAGTATTTTAATCGATTGAAAGAAGAAACAATCGATTAAAACAGTTTGGAAGATTGTTTACAAAGAGTTTTAATTGATATAAACGGTGTCGTATCGGTTAAAACAAATCTGGAAAATAATCAAGAACTTTTTAACAGATTAAAAGAAGTTTTAACAGATTAAAACAAGACTTTTAACAGATTAAAAGATTATTTTAACAGATTAAATAAACCAGCAGTTTTGAAAATCTTCTATATAAACAGAGTTGCTTGAACTTTTTAAAACACATCATTTAGCAATCAATCAAGCAATCATAAGTGCTACTTTCAAGAGAGAATTGCGCTAGTTTTGTGAAGTTCATAGAAGTTCTTTCTTGAGGCAAAATTTGCATTCTTTTGGAGAAGAAACTCATACTGCAGAGCTGCATAAACCTGGTTTGAGCGTTCTAGTTTCTTCTATTTGTTTCTTTACTTTCTTTACTGTATTGTGGGTGCCTGGAATTGTGGGCACTGGTTTTTGTAGCTAGAATTTGGCTGCAGGGTTGGTCAAGAACTGGAATTTGGTTCTTGGTGAAGGTTTAGGTGCAGGGACTGGAATTTTGGTTCTTGTGGTAGATTGAGTGTGAGATTAAAGTTGTAATCTGTAAAACGTTCAATCTAGTGGAACCCAGCTGGAATTTGGCTGGAAACTGGACGTAGCCTTGGGATTGGGTGAACCAGTATAAATCTTGGTTGTATCTTTCTAAACCTTTCTCTCCTTTAATTTTGTGACTGCATTTATTTTGATTGCTTGCTGTGTGTGATTCAAGAACTGGTCAGGATTCTTAATCTTTGAAATAGATAATCTGTAAATTGCGAAAATCTTTCAAAGATCAATTCACCCCCCCTCTTGATCTCAGCCTACATTTCTAACAATTGGTATCAAGAGCAAGGGTCTTGAAAAATACTCAAGGCTTTCGGTCCAAATCTTTAATGGCTGAAAACAAATTACCTTTTTCTGAGGGAGCTTCTATTAATAGACCTCCACTGTTTTGTGGTACATATTATCCATTTTGGAAGATTAGGATGAAGATCTTTATTGAATCTATTGATAGGAATGTTTGGGATGTAATTGTTAATGGTCCATTCATTACAGAAAAAGAATGGTCTAGTTTAAATGATGAAGAAAAGAAAAAAGTTCAAAGTGATTGTACTGCTAAAAACATAATTACTTCTGCACTAAATATGGATGAGTTTTTCAGGGTCTCGCAATGCAAATCTGCCAAGGAAATGTGGGAAGTTCTTGAGGTTACTCATGAGGGAACAACTGATGTAAAGAGAGCCAGAAAACATGCTCTCATAAGAGAATATGAGTTGTTTAAAATGCAAACTGGAGAAAGTATTGCAGTTGTGCAGAAGCGCTTCACTCATATCATCAATCATCTAATGGGCTTAGGTAAAACTTTTGATAAAGAAGAATTAAATATTAAAGTTCTGAAATGTCTTGACAGGTCATGGCAGCCTAAGGTCACAACAATCTCAGAATCAAAAGATCTATCCGTCATGACAACAACTTCCTTGTTTGGCAAACTCAGAGAACATGAAATGGAAATTAACAGATTCAATGAGCAAGAAGTCTCTGAGAAAAAAGGTAGAAGTATAACACTCAAGGTTGAAGAAAGAAGTCAAGAATCAGAGGAGGAAAGTGAAAATCTTGGACTGCTTGTCAGAAAGTTCAACAAATTTCTCAAGAAAAAGATTCAAGATAAAGAAAAACACAAAAGGTATGAGAAGAAATCTGATTCTTTTAACTATAAATGTTATGGCTATGGTAAGCAGGGTCATGTAAGAATGGAGTGCCAAGAAAAGAACAAATACAATGATAAGAAAGAGGAAAAAGTCATAAGAAGAACATATGTAGCATGGGATGATAATGATACTTCATCAACAGAAAATTCTGATAATGAAGAAGCTAACTTGTGTCTAATGGCAAATCAAAATTATCAAACCAGCAGTGTAAGTTCTAACTCTTCTTCAAATTTGGTGAATAATAATTCATTACAAGAAGCATTTAATGAAATGCATGAAGAAACTCAGAAACTGCAAAAAGAAAATGATAGGCTAAAAGGCATGAATAATTGGTTGGTAAATAGAGTAGATTCTCTTGAAAAGAAAATTTTTGAAGATGAAACTGATCTTGACTTTTTAAAATTAATCCATGATAATTCTGATTGTGTATGTAATAAACCATGTAATAATTGTTCAGAATTACAAAAGAAGATTGATTTTTTATCACAAACTGTTTCAAAGTTTACACAAGGTCAAGCTAATCTTGATGTTCTTCTTGGGTCACAAAAACTTATTTTTGACAAATCTGGCATTGGATTTACATCTAGCATGAAATTCAAAAAAACAAATGTAAACAGGAAATCATACTCATCATCTGTGATTAAATGTTTTTACTGCATGAAAAAAGGTCATTCTGTGAAATATTGTAGAATTAAGAAGTATGCTATTCCTAGAGGTAGAATGAAGTGGATTTCCAAAAATTCATTTCAAATAACCTGATTGGACCCAGTGATTATAAAAAGGGTACCAGAAATATGCTAAATCTGTTTTGCAGGAACACAATCTGGAAGTCCCTTGGTGTTCAAAACAGCAAATTTGGTTCTGATTTCATAAACTGAATGTTTTAATTGATATAAAACAGTTTTAATCGATTAAAATCACTTATAGAGAATACCAGAAAAGCTATCCGTACAGTTTTAATCGATTAAAATACGAATTAATCGATTAAAATATTCTCAGGAATTTAGTCTAGATGTTTTAATCGATTAAAAAGGATTTATATCAGCTAAAATCACTAAGGTGTCAAATTTAATCGATTCTGATGAAACATATGCTCCAGTTGCTAGATTAGAAGCTGTTAGACTTTTACTTGCTTATGCTTCGATAAAAAGTTTCAGGTTATTTCAAATGAAAGGTCCATGCTTTCTCAAATGGCCACAATGCAGGAAAACCAAAGGAAGCATATGCAAATGACCTATCAACACTTCCAGCAGACCAACAATCAGTTCACAAACCTTGGAAACCAGATTGCTGATATTTACACCAAACTGGAAGATATGCAGCTCAATCAAGGGAATTGGGATGATTGAGTGGTTGAAAAAAGGGTCCCTTCCTATCTTTTTCTTATGGCATATTTCTTTTACTGCTAATTTTCATTTCTGGTCTGTAATATTAACTGGTTGTAAACCAGGAACGATCTTTTTAACTTTGCTAAATATGATGTAGGTTTTAAGTTGAATTAAGAGAGAATAGATAGAATCAAACATAATTCTCTGATAATTTTAGCTGATACAAAATAGATTCAATCGATTAAATCAATTAAAAGAAACACTTACATAGGAAATTCGCATCAAAATAATCGATTAATTTGCGTATGTCATGTGTTTGTATCAACTAAAACTAGTTTACATCAATTAAATCAACTAGATAAGATACTATTCTGTTGTTGATGGTTCTATTGGTTAAAACTTAATCAATCTAGTTGATATTATCTTAAAACACTTTCCTAAATGATCATTTTTACAAAATCCGCACTGAATTAGGCATTTTAAATGCATCAAACGTTACTTAGTTTTTCAAAACTGGTTGTTTTAATCGATAAAACCAAGTTTTAAATCGATTAAAAGCACTTATACAACATTTTTTTTCTTACTGTTTTAATCGATTAAATGTCGATTTAATCGATTAAATCAACTTATGTTTCAAACTTTTGAAATTCATCACTGTTTTAATAGATTAAAACATTATTTTAATTGATTAAAATCAGTAACAAGATCATTTTAATCGATTTTGTCATGTTTTTAATCGATTATTACTTTGGAAAGAAAAATTAAAGGCTTTAGTTAATGGTTGTTCTTGTAACATGCTACTAAAGCATGGTTCCCTTATCTTCACACGTGTTAATTGTATTCATTACAAACGTGTTAATGAAGATAAGTTTGAATCAACTTTGATTGGACTTTACATGAGTAAGGTATCTTGTTCAAATCTTTTACTGTTTTTCAAAAACTGATACATATCATGCTTAGTTTTGTTCCTCTGTTCCCTATTTTTGATGAAGTCAAAAGGGGGAGAAATAATTGCTTTGCTTTTATAATTGATTTTCCTTATTTAGGGGGAGTAGCAATATAGGGGGAGAAATGGGAAAATGATTAATTTTTGAATACTCACTAATCTATATATTCAAGTGACTTCTTCTGCAGAGTTATTATTCAAAGAGGTGTTTGTCTTCATCAAATAAGGGGAGACTGAAAGTGATGAAGATCTTATTGAATTGTTTTGGCAAAGATCTTGTTGATTTGATGAAGTAAAAAATGAAGTCAAAGGCTACTTTGTGGCAGTCAAATGTCACTTAGATAAAAGGGTAGTGGGATTAGTGAGTCTGCATCTCTGCTTAGGTATAATCATTTTTATCTCTCTGCTGCATGAAGTTTCTTCATTTAAAAGATTTTGCAAATGCCTCTAAAAAATGTTTAAACGGTTAAAAACAAAGTATTTTGATAAAAGGTTTTTAATTAGCTATTTAAATAATAACATATAAGCTTTATCAACTAAAATGTTCTTAACACTTTTGTAACAGGTTTTTAATCGATATGTTTTCGAAATAATCGATTGTTTTCATTAGAAGGATTTTTGAAAACCTTCTGCCGATATTTTAACCGATATAGAATTGATATAATCGATTAAAATGACTTAGAATATTTTGAAAAGTGTTCGCGCGAATTTTAATCGATACAAACTCGAAATAATTAATTGAAATAACTTGAAATGTTTGGAAAGTTGTTCTTTCAAGTATTTTAATCGATACAAATGCAAACTAATCGATTAAAACAACTAAGAGGTTTTTCGATAATGTTTTAATCGATGAAAACAAACTTGCTATCAGTTAAAATAACTTAGAAAGTTTTATGAAATCTTTTGGCAGAATTATAATCGATTAAAATGTGTTTCAATCGATTAAAATAACTAAGTGAACTTTTTTTCAAAGTGTTTTAATCGATTAAAACAGATTGTTACTAGTTAAAATCACTTAGAAAAGTTTATAAGAATGTTTTGTAGTATTTTAATCGATTGAAAGACGAAACAATCGATTAAAACAATTTGGAAGATTTTTTACAAAGAGTTTTAATTGATATAAACGATGTCGTATCAGTTAAAACAAATATGGAAAATAATCAAGAACTTTTTAACATATTAAAAGAAGTTTTAACATGATTAAAACAAGACTTTTAACAGATTAAAAGATTATTTTAACAGATTAAATAAACCAAGTAGTTTTGAAAATCTTCTATATAAACAGAGTTGCTTGAACTTTTTAAAACACATCTTTTAGCAATCAATCAAGCAATTATAAGTGCTACTTTCAAGAGAGAATCGCGCTAGTTTTATGAAGTTCATAGATTTCTTTCTTGAGGCAAAATTTGCATTCTTTTGGAGAAGAAACTCATACTGTAGAGCTGCATAAACCTTGTTTGAGCATTCTAGTTTCTTCTATTTGTTTCTTTACTTTCTTTACTGTAGTGTGGGTGCCTGGAATTGTGGGCACTGGTTTCTGTATCTGGAATTTGGCTGCAGGGTTGGTCAAGAACTGGAATTTCGTTCTTGGTGAAGGTTTAGGTGCAGGAACTGGAATTTTGGTTCTTGTGGTAGATTGAGTGTGAGATTAAAGTTGTAATCTGTAAAACGTTCAATCTAGTGGAACACAGTTGGAATTTGGTTGGAAATTGGACGTATCCCTGTGATTGGGTGAACCAGTATAAATCTTGGTTGAATCTTTCTAAACCTTTCTCTCCTTTAATTTTGTGACTGCATTTATTTTGATTGCTTGTTGTGTGTGATTCAAGAACTGGTCAGGATTCTTAATCTTTGAAATAGATAATCTATAAATTGCGAAAATCTTTCAAAGATCAATTCACCCCCCCCCCTCTTGATCTCAGGCTACATTTCTAACAAGGAGGAGACCTTGTCCTCACTAACATGGACGGAGAAGAGCTTCGACACCCGGTCAACTCAAATGCGGTAAAGAAATATTACGCTTGAAGACATTGCTCATGACCAGTCAGGACAAAAACTCGCAAAGAGCGTCCTGGACAAAAGATAGGGTCTATATTCCTCGCTAGGACATGTCCTAGGAAAAAATTAGAGGTTAAAAAAAATAATAACAAAAAACAACAACAAAAAAGAGCAATGATTACCTTAGCCGAAAACTGCAAGGCAACTAAGGTAGTATCCTTCCAGAAGCAAGCAGACTTCACATGGTTTTCACTCCAGGATTGAGCATCTCAACCAAAGCGACTGGGAGAAACAGAGAGACAAATGTTAGGGACATGATTGTTATAGCTTATACAGTGTAGCCAACCTTGGCCAACCATGCTTCTAAATCCCTTTGTAAATCCTTCTGTAAACCATTTTTTTATATCAATAAAAATGTCTTTTACTTCTTTTGACAAATTTATGAAAATGCCTTTATATTAGTGAAATATGAGCATGCATAAAGAACCAATACAAGAAAGCATAAGGAAGGAAAAGGAAAAAAGATAAAAAAAGAATGATGTCTGCTAGGAGATTCTTAGGCAAAAATTAGGGCAGCCTGCTAGATTGACAACCCGCAAAGGGCGGTCTAGGCAAAAGTTAAGGAACTCATGAAAAGGAAAAAACCCGCTGAGATATCCTAGGCAAAAATTAAGGCAGCCCACTAGATCGAAAAACCCAAAAGGACGGTCTAGGCAAAAGTTAGGGCTAAACCAAAAAATAAATAAAAAGAGAGGGGCCCATTTCCGCGGTTTATCTTTTTTCTCACGACTTTGGATTTTTGGCTTTTTCGGGACTAAGCGTAAGTCTCTTTATTTCTTAGTTTTTTTTTGTTACACTGACTTTTTTCAAAAAGAGAGAGTAAAGACGAATGGATTTACTAAAAATTTTATTCATGATATGATAAAATTTATTACAACAGTTATTTTGGGTAATATCCCTAAGACGGCGGTGGACTCAAGCCGGGAGTCGATCCGGGAGGGGGGAAATGCCGATACATGTGTCTTTGAAATTCCTCCTGGCTCCGGATTGAGCTGAGTTGGTCTTTGTCGCCGCCGTCCCTTTCGACGTCCGGGGGACGTCTCGAACGTTTATGCGAGCGGTCGCGAAAAGATGGTTTAGACTCGCGTATTTGTTTTAAAATATGTTCATTGCTTCAACATTGAAAAAGCAAGGTTTTCGAAAAGGGGTTCTTATGGAGTCGCCACCAATATTTTGACCATAAACATTGGAAAAGGATGAAAAGGCATTGATTTTAATAAAAACCAGACTTGGCCATTATAACCAGAGTTAGGTAAGGGAGTTAGTTACGTGTGGGGAAGGTGTTAGCACCCCACAACGCCCCTTTCGAGTTCCCTATGACAGATTAATTCATTTAAGTAAAGACTACGAGAAATTACGCGATTACCCTACTTTATTACATAATATTAAATGGCTATCTACATGATTTTATTCTATGTTGCATGCATAAAATGATGAATAAAGCTAAATAAAGCAATAAAAGAGATATTAAAATAGCTATCTACATGATTTTATTCTACATGGCATAAACAGTAAATAAAGCTAAATAAAACAATAAATAAAGCAATAAAAGAGAAGAGAATTGAAAAGAACCTCCGTAGCAAGCTTTGTATTGAGAATCTCCAACTGTGAGGATGCGTTTTGGCAACCCTCTCTCTACACAGACTCTCCTCACCAATACAAGATCGACTCCACTAAAAATTTAAAGAAGAATCAAATGCCGGAATATAATTCCTTAACCGATTGTTACCTATTTAAGGCAATCGGAAAGATCATTCGAGAAAGGGAGAGAAATAGACAAGTGCTCTGAGTTTTAGAAAGTGTTTCAGAGCTCTCTGGGATGTCTGGGGTGTGAAAAAGTGGCAAATGAGCCTCCTATTTATAGTTTTCGCAGCTGGCGCACTTCGGGACCACCGTCTGGAGTGGGACGGCCGTCTGGAGTGGGACGACCGTCCCAAATGGCAAAATTACACAGGGCGAGACCACCAGGGGACCCGGGACGGCCGTCCCACTTAAACTGGGACTTGGGACGGCCGTCCCAACTTCGGGACGCGCGTCCCAACTGGCTGGGGCAGGTTGGGACGGCCGTCCCAACTTTGGGACGGCCGTCTCGACTTGTTCTGGCCAGTTTCGCGCGTTTCGGGACTCCGGGAAGCTTTCTTTGCCTGTTTTGGACGTCAGTTGATGCCGATATGTGTCTGTTGAAGCTTTATCTTCATATGGGAAGTCTCCTTGGCTCTTATTTGTAATGCTAGACGAGGTTTATCTTGTTACGGGTGATCTCCTTTATCTTTATTTGAGAGACCGGGCAAAATTAGGGGTCAACAGCTGCCCCCCCTTCACCTGCCTAGCTAATTTATTGGCCTTATATGCCGATAAGATTAGCTGGTAGGGGAAGGAGTTAACCCTTTTGCCCGGTTATCCTTCGGATGTTGTTTTGCTGAAGTTGTTGATCCTCTGGATGATGAATAGTTTTGATAGGTACCAACCCCTATCTGGTTTGATGAGAATGAACCCTCGTCGGGTAAGCCCCCCTCTGTAAGGCTTGATGAGTACACCACCCCATCTGGTTTTTGACGAGTACGAACCCCCTGTCATGGTAGACCCCCTTTTGTAAGGCCCGATGAGTACACACCCCATCCGGTTTTTGACGAGTACGAACCCCCGTCATGGTAGACCCCTTCCGTAAGGCCCGATGAGTACACACCCCCATCCGGTTTTTGACGAGTACGAACCCCCGTCATGGTAGACCCCCTTCGTAAGGCCCGATGAGTACACACCCCCATCTCGGTTTTTGACGAGTACAAACCCCCGTCCCGGTAGACCCCTTCCGTAAGGCCCGATGAGTACACACCCCCATCCGGTTTTTGATGAGTACAAACCCCCTGTCATGGTAGACCCCTTCCGTAAGGCCCGATGAGTACACACCCCCATCCGGTTTTGACAAGTACAAACCCCCGTCATGGTAGAACCCCTTCCGTAAGGCCCGATGAGTACACACCCCCATCCGGTTTCTTGACGAGTACTAACCCCTGTCATGGTAGACCCCCTTCCGTAAGGCCCGATGAGTACACACCCCCATCCGGTTTTTGACGAGTACAAACCCCCGTCATGGTAGACCCCCTTCGTAAGGCCCGATGAGTACACACCCCCATCCGGTTTTTGACGAGTACAAACCCCCGTCATGGTAGACCCCCTTCGTAAGGCCCGATGAGTACACACCCTCATCCGGTTTTTGAGTTTTACCTGTATAATGCTCTCGGTGAGTACTTACCCTCACCCGGTATGAGTCCGCATTTTGGCCGACTCGACGGTACCTTCCCCCACCCGGTACGAGTCCGCATTTTGACAAATTCTTGTGGGTACCTACCCCCACCTGGTATGAGTCCGCATTTTGACCGACTCGATGGGTACCTACCCCCACCCGGTATGAATCCGCATTTTGACTGATTTTTGTGGGTACCTACCCCACCCGGTATGAGTCCGCATTTTGACCGACTCGATGGGTACCTACCCCCACCTGGTACGAATCCGCATTTTGACAAATTCTTGTGGGTACCTACCCCCACCTGGTATGAGTCCGCATTTTGACCGACTCTTGGAATGCTCTTTTTGGAATATCTTTTTGATTGATGAGTACGAACCCTCATCCGGTTTCTGGCGACTTATTGTCTCTGATCATGCGCCTATTCCATGAGGAATGATTGATTTTCTTTCTTTTTGACTTTTCTTTTTTATTTATCCGGTTTTACCGGGGATTCTTCGTTGGTTGCCTTTTAGGCAGGAATTTACTGGGGACTTTGATTGTGCCTCTTGTTTAGGCAATTGCTTCAGCAATGGTGAAGACTTTTATGCTTTTGGGCTTGTATTACCTCTCGCATAGGTTGATTTCCCATTTCTCTGGGATATTAGCTCTTTGCTTGCCTGTTGGAAGTGCAGACTTTGCTTTTCACTGGGGATATATGTATTTGAGAATTTATACGCGATTCCCTGAGGATATAAACTTTGTAGTTTTGCCTTCATTTGGTAGGCTCGATGGGGATTTTCTTTTCGGTGATCTGCTGGGGAATTGATTTCATTCCGGAGATCTTATTTTGGATTGCCCCTAAGGGAGGAATGGAGTTTTTGACCATTTATTTGTTTGAGCTGGCTTTGCCTATGCTCTTATTCCTGCTGGGGAATGGGTTTCTACCCTTTTCTTGCAATTTCTCTTTTTTTTGCGATTTAGTTGTTGCATATGTGCTCCTTTTATGCACATTGGCTTGATCTTTGGATGAGAAAGGATATTTTTTCTTCCTCTTTTCTTTTTGGTGATCCCTGGGAATTTTTCTTTGTTTCTTGGGGATCAAATCCTTGGTTTGATTTTTTATGATGGAGTCTTGGCTCCGACTTTTGTGAAGCTCTTATTTGAGTTGGAAGATGGAAAAAATCTTTTGTTTTCCTCTTTTTGTAGACGTTTCTTGATATGCTCTGTTAGGAGACATTTATTTGACCTTTTTCTTGTGGTGGCCTCCGTTAGGGGATAAAAAGTTTTTCTTTCTTTTCCTTTGGTTGCCCCCTAATGATGTGGAGGATTTGATTTCGTATTTTCTTTGATGGACTCTTATGTAGTCCTTATTCTCCTTATTCTCCTTATTCTGCTTTGGGGAAGTAACGGAGACTCTTGCATGAGTGTGTTTGATGACTCATGTGGCGATGAAGCTGAGTCGTGAAGTAGTCTTTTTGTTTTGCCTTTGGAGTAGGCAAGGATCCTCTTGGGGATGGTCAAGCCTTTCCATTTGGCTTTTTCATTTTGATGGTGTCCTTCTTTCTTGGATGGAAGGATGCTGATTGCAGCTTTGAATGACTATGTTTGATGACTCATGTGGTGGTGTTGAGTCAGGGAGTAAGCTTTTTGTTTTGCCTTTGGAGTAGGCAAGGATCCTCTTGGGGATCATCAAGCCTTTTCCATTGGCTTTTCTTCTCCTTCTTTTATTGGTGTTTGAGGAGAATGGTTGGAGCTATGGTTTTCTTAAAGCTCTTTATTCTGCTGAAATGGTTTTGATTTCGCCTTTCGCGATTTTGATTTTTATTTAGAGGCTGGATTTTGGCGCCTTTTATTTCCAATCACAAACATGGAGACTATCCTCCTTATATGCATGTTCATTCTTGTTTGAAGAAAATTATTTTTTCTTGATTTTGACAAAGTCGTATTATGCAACTGCCTTGTGTGTGGATGCCCTAACTGCAGTCTAATGTTTGTTTATTTTTTATGCATTTAGAAAGTAACTGGCCTTCTTCCGTTGGCTTCTTATGAATAAGCTGATGGACTTCTTCTTTATGACTATGATGATGGGCTCATCTTTTACTCATCTTTTGGTTTTAGCCCTATCTTTTGCCTAGACCGCCCTTTACGGGTTTTCGATCTAGCGGGCTGCCTTAATTTTTGCCTTATCTTTTTGCCTAGATCGTCTTTTTGGGGTTTGCGATCTAGCAGGCTACCCTAGTTTTTATCTAAGAATATACTAGCAGGCCTTTATTCCTTTATTATTTTCATATGCTTCCCTTTTTTAGATGCATGTTTGATCTTTGATTAAAAGTCTTTGCGCATATTTATGATTTATCAATAAAGAGGCATTTCCATAATATTTGGTCAAGAGAAAGGAAATGAAAGGGAATTTTATTGATAAATGAGCAAAAGTTTATTTCTTTTACAGAAGGATTTCAAGAGATATTTAGAAGAATGGGTGGTCAGGGTTGGCTGTACTGTTTAGGCTTATACAGTCGTGTCCATGATATCTGTCCCCCGGTTTTCCTAATTGCTTTAGTTGAGATGCCTGAGCTCAGAGTGAAGACCATGCAGACTGCTGGCTTCTGGAAGAATGTTACTTTAGCCGCCTTTTCGGTTTTCGACTAAAGTAACCATTGCTCTTAGTTAGTTTTTTTTTTTGCCTAGGACGTATCCTAGCGAAGAATATGGACCCTATCTTTTGCCCAGGAATGCCCTTTGCGGGTTTTCATTCCTGACGGGTCTTGAGCAATGTCTTCAAGCATAGTACTTCTTTACCGCATCGGAATTGATTGGGTACCGAAGTTCCTCTCCATCCATATCGGTGAGGATAAGTGCCCCTCCTGAGAAAGCTCTTTTGACCACAAAGGGTCCTTCGTAATTTGCTGCCCATTTTCCGATTTTATCCTTCTGGGCTGGAAGCATTTTCTTTATCACTAGATCCCCTTCTTGATAAGTATGAGGGTGGACCTTTTTATCATAAGCCTTTTTTATCTTCCTCTGATAGGCTTGTCCATGACATATAGCGTTTAGCCGCTTTTCATCGATAAGATTTAATTGATCGTATCGACTTTGAATCCATTCGGCTTCTGTTAATTTTGCTTCCATTATGATCCGCAGAGAAGGTATTTCGACCTCTATTGGTAACACGGCCTCCATACCGTATACAAGGGAAAATGGAGTGGCTCCTGTTGAAGTCCGTACAGACGTTCGATAACCGTGAAGAGCAAAGGGCAACATTTCATGCCAGTCCTTATAGGTTTTAACCATCTTTTGAACAATCTTCTTGATGTTTTTATTGGCTGCTTCTACTGCACCATTCATTTTGGGTCTATAAGGAGAAGAATTATGGTGTTGAATTTTGAAGTCCTGGCATAGTTTTTCCATCATCTTGTTATTCGGATTGGATCCGTTATCGGTAATGAGACGATGTGGGATACCATATCGACATATGATATTCTTTTGAACAAAGGTGACCACTACCTTTTTAGTCACATGTGCATAAGATGCAGCTTCTACCCATTTAGTGAAGTAGTCAATAGCCACCAGTAATGAATCAATGACCATTGGATGCCTTAGGTTCAATGGGACCAATAACATCCATGCCCCACATGGCAAATGGCCATGGGATGGCCATGACATTGAGAGGTACCTGTGGAACATGTACGTTATCCGTATGTACTTGACACTTGTGACATTTTCTCGGCATACTCGATGACAGTCCTTTTCCATTGTGGACCAAAAATATCCCGCCCCGAGGATTTTCCTAGCCATGATATGCCCTGGAGCGTGTGTCCCGAAGGCTCCTTCATGTATTTCCCTAATTAGTTTCGGGATTCTTTGAGATTGACGCATCTTAGCAAAGTAGAGTCAAAGTTCTTTTTGTAAAGGGTTTCTCCTATCAACATAAACCCTACGGCCCTCTTCCGAATAATCCTTTTATCATTGTCACTGATTCCCTCGGGGTATTCACCCTTTGTCAAGTACCGCTTTATGTCCTGATACCAAGGAGCTTTATCTTTTTCATTATCCACCATCATACAAAAGGCTTGTTTATCGTGCCTTTTGACTTGGATGATGGGCATCTCATGTTCTTGCCCTAGTGCGAACATGGATGATAATGTTGCCAGCGCATCCGCAATCTGGTTATCCTCCCGAGGGATATACTCGAAACTAACGTTTTCCATTTGTGAAGTCATCTTACGGATATGCTCCAGATAAGGGATTAATTTGGAGTTTCTAGTTTCCCATTCACCCTTGAGCTGGTAAATAACAAGGGATGAGTCACCGAATACTTTGAGTTTGGTTACCCCGTGATCCAAGGCTGCTTGAATACCTAGAGCACAGGCTTCATATTCTGCCATATTGTTTGTACAGTCAAAGGTTAATCTAGCTGTTATCGGGATATGCTTCTTTTCAGGCGATATTAAAATAGCCCCGATCCCCTGTCCCAGTAAGTTTGAAGCTCCATCGAAAAACATGATCCACTCGTCATTTTTAAGCTCTTCATGTTGGATATGCATTATATGTTCATCTGGAAAATCATCTTGGAGGGATTGATATTCGTCTGTTGGCCCATGTGCCAGGTAGTCTGCCAAAGGACTGCCTTTGATAGCTTTCTGAGTGACATGAATAATATCAAATTCTGAGAGGAGTACTTGCCATCTAGCTATCCTTCCGGTCAAGATGGGTTTTTCAAACAAGTATTTGATTGGGTCCATTTTGGAAATTAACCAAGTTGTATGTCTGACCATATATTGTCGAAGGCGTTGAGTTGCCCACACCAATGCACAACATGTTTTTTCGAGTGGTGTATAACGGGTCTCATAGTTTAGAAATTTTTTACTGAGGTAATATATGGCTTGTTCTTTCTTACCAGTATCATCTTGTTGACCGAGCACACATCCCATGGATTCGTCGAGTACTGATAGGTAAAGAATTAGGGGTCTCCCTTCCACAGGTGGTATCAGTACTGGAGGATTAGTTAGGCACATTTTGATCTTTTCGAAGGCTCGTTGGCATTCGTTGTTCCAAACTGTCGATTGGTTTTTACGCAATAACTTGAAGATGGGCGTACATTTATCTGTTAATTGCGCAATGAACCGTGCGATGTAGTTTATTCGACCTAAGAACCCTCTGACTTCTTTTTCCGTTCTTGGCGGGGGCATCTCTATGATTGCTTTTGTCTTATCAGGGTCCACCTCGATTCCTTTTTTACTGACGATAAACCCAAGGAGTTTTCCTGATCGTACTCCGAACGTGCATTTAGCCGGATTAAGCTTAATCTGGTATTTTCGAAGCCGATTGAATAGTTTCTTTAAGTGTAGGAGGTGATCTGTCTCGTTTTTAGACTTGACAATCATATCATCCACGTATACTTCGATTTCTTTGTGGATCATATCGTGAAATAGTGTAACCATAGCCCTTTGATAGGTTGCCCCCGCATTCTTGAGTCCAAAAGGCATTACTCTATAACAAAATGTCCCCCATGGCGTAATGAAGGAAGTTTTTTCTCTGTCTTCGACAGCCAATTTGATTTGATTATACCCTGCATATCCATCCATGAAAGAATAAAGAGTATTTGTAGCAGTGTGATCTACGAGCATATCGATATGTGGTAAGGGAAAATCATCTTTTGGACTTGCACGGTTTAAGTCCCGGTAATCTACGCATACTCTGATTTTTCCATTTTTCTTTACAACTGGCACGATGTTTGCCAGCCATTCAGGGTATTTTGAAACGATCAGGAAATTGGCATCCAACTGTTTTTCTACTTCTTCTTTAATTTTTAAGGACCATTCTGGTTTTACTCTTCTGAGTTTCTGTTTAACGGGCCGAAATCCTTCTTTTAAGGGTAATCGATGCTCCACTATACTTTTATCGATTCCAGGCATATCATGGTAGGACCACGCAAACACGTCCATATATTCTCTTAGCAATTGTATTAGTTTTTCCCTAACATCATCGTCAATTTGAGTTCCAATATTTACTTCTTTCTTATTGTCTTCTTGTCCCAAATTGAAGGCCTCAGTTTTTTCCTGATGGGGCTGTATTGATTGCGCTTCTTTTTCTACCAGTCTTTGCATGTCCGGGGAAATGGTCCCCTCCTCACTGTCTGACTCAATCCATTCGTCCTCGGCTTTTAGATCTTCCGGGGAGTTTTCAATCACAGACATGACTGTATGGGTTATGCTTTGTTTTAGATTCCTTTATTAGATGTATGAGAGAGAAAAGAATGAATGAGAATATGGATATTAAAGAAAATGCCATTTTGTATTGATAGAAGAAAATATTTACAAAGCCCTTATTAACCAAAAATTTTGTGATCATGGGCAAGGATCACGAGAAATACATCGGAAATTTTTTTCGATATATTATTTTTTTCTATATTTTTTTATTGTAAAAGATGGTAAAAATGATGAGCCCTAATCTGCTGGTCTCCCTTATCCCGTCTTTTATTCGGGCTTTGATAGGGGCTGGTTGTCCACCTTCGGAGTAGATGCGTCAAAGGTAATCCATCCCGCATCTATTAAATCTTCGACTTTATGCTTTAAGGCCATGCAGTTATCCCGGAGCATCTAAATGGTAATTGCATTTTTCGTTTGGCTTATACCATTCTGGATAGGGTGGCTCCATCTTCTTGGGAGGGATGCGTACGAGGAGTTTAGCATCTATTAATTTTAACAGCAGGCTTGCATAGGAAGTGGGTATCGGGGTGAACTTCCTTTCTGACCTACGCGACTTGATCTGCTGAGAGGAAGAAGAAGGATTGGCCAAGTTGATTGCATTTACGGTTCCCTCCTTCTTTTTTCCGAAGCTCTTTTTAACGAATTGAGTAGAAGAGTTGGAGGAGTTCTGTTGTGCAATTCTTCCGCTCTTCAGGCCTTGTTCTACTCTTTCTCCTATAATGACTACATCCGCGAAGAGTGTTGATGTGTTCCCTATCATTTTGTCATAATAGGGACCCGTCAGAGAATTGATGAACATGGATGTAGTCTCTTTGTCGGATAGAGGAGGTTCCACTTGTGCTGCCAATTCCCTCCATCTTTGGGCATATGCTTTGAAGGATTCATCGTCTTTCTTGCTTAATAATTGTAGATCTGCTCTTTCAGGGGTCAGATCAATATTGTATTTGTAGCGACGAAGGAAAGCATCTGCCAGATGTCTCCAGGTTTGGATTTGGTTCCCTTCCAGCTGCATATACCAGTTTAGAGCTGATTCAGCCAAGCTCTCTTGAAAACAGTGGATCAGGAGTTTTTCATTATCAGCATATGCAGCCATCTTACGGCAGTACATTGTAAGATGGCTTTTGGGGCAGGTTAGTCCTATGTATTTTGGGAAATCCGGAGCTTTGAATTTGTTAGGGAATTGGATATTTTTGACGAGGCACATATCAGCCGCTTCTTTGACATCAAAATTATGCCCTTCCATGGCTCTTAATCTCTCCTCAAGGGCAGTGATTTGTTGTTTTGATACTTCAGGAGCATGAATATGTACTGCTCTTGTACCAGATTGATCATGCTCATTCTGAGGTTCCTCTTCTTCTTCCTGGTGAGAGGCTTGTCCATTCTGAGGACCCTCTTGATGGAGATTCTGTTGATGCATCATTTCTAACATTTGAGCCATTTGCTCTTTCAGTGTAGTAAGCTCAGCGGTGAGCTTTCGGTTTTGTTCTTCTAGTTGTTCCATCTTCTTAGCCTTTTGAGCACGAGTGAGGACGGGCGGAAGACCAGCCACCTTCTAAATGATTTTAATGATTCTTATTATGACTTTTTATTTTAAATGATTAGTGTGGAATAAATATGCCCTAGGATGAATGTGTTTATGTATGAGAGATTTTATTATGATGATGTTTATGCATACTTTTCTTAATGCATTGGTTTTCTCTCTTGGTTTTACCACTTATTGGATGATGTGGTATGAATGATACGACTTTGCCAAGAATTTTGTAAAAAGGTATTTTTATGGTTTTAACTGGTTTTTATATTTTTTATGATTTTTAGGGTTTTTCACTTTTTTGTTTGTTGTATGATTACCCTATGCTAATGCATCAATACAAATGCAGCAAACGTATGCACACACAATTCATACATCCACGAGCAGAGCCACGCTTATTTAATCACGAGGTAGGGTTTTCCTGCAGAAACGTGCTTGGTTTAGGTGGTTCTAACTGTTCTCACCAGGCCAAAGGTCCCCAAGGTGCCCCCATTATAGGGACCTCTCAATCTCTCAATCCTCGGGTCATGCACGGAACTCCGTGGCGACACCCTTAGACCAAAAGAAGAGAGTTATCACCTTGAGTTGGTGGTTTTCCGACAACGGTAGTAGCCCCGTGTGCCAACTAACCGATCGTATCTGCCACCCACTCCCTATAGATATTCACTCTTGCCCCCGGGTATAGAGGGACTGTTGTGTGCAAGGGTTTTTGTGTGCAATTTATATTTCAAACAATTGCAGAAATAATCATACAGCAGTTATTTAAAGCCATACAATAAAAACATACAGAAGGGTAAAGGCGTAATTTCAAATCTTTACTTAGTTTGAATTTATCTGTCACTAAATGGGATCAACTCTCTAGCTTCCCCAGTGGAGTCGCCATCTGTCGCCGCCGTCCCTTTCGACGTCCGGGGGACGTCTCGAACGTTTATGCGAGCGGTCGCGAAAAGATGGTTTAGACTCGCGTATTTGTTTTAAAATATGTTCATTGCTTCAACATTGAAAAAAGCAAGGTTTTCGAAAAGGGGTTCTTATGGAGTCGCCACCAATATTTTGACCATAAACATTGGAAAAGGATGAAAAGGCATTGATTTTAATAAAAACCAGACTTGGCCATTATAACCAGAGTTAGGTAAGGGAGTTAGTTACGTGTGGGGAAGGTGTTAGCACCCCACAACGCCCCTTTCGGGTTCCCTATGACAGATTAATTCATTTAAGTAAAGACTACGAGAAATTACGCGATTACCCTATTTTATTACATAATATTAAATGGCTATCTACATGATTTTATTCTATGTTGCATGCATAAAATGATGAATAAAGCTAAATAAAGCAATAAAAGAGATATTAAAATAGCTATCTACATGATTTTATTCTACATGGCATAAACGAGTAAATAAAGCTAAATAAAACAATAAATAAAGCAATAAAAGAGAAGAGAATTGAAAAGAACCTCCGTAGCAAGCTTTGTATTGAGAATCTCCAAGCTGTGAGGATGCGTTTTGGCAACCCCTCTCTCTACACGAGACTCTCCTCACCAATACAAGATCGACTCCACTAAAAATTTAAAGAAGAATCAAATGTCGGAATATAATTCCTTAACCGATTGTTACCTATTTAAGGCAATCGGAAAGATCATTCGAGAAAGGGAGAGAAATAGACAAGTGCTCTGAGTTTTAGAAAGTGTTTCAGAGCTCTCTGGGATGTCTGGGGTGTGAAAAAGTGGCAAATGAGCCTCCTATTTATAGTTTTCGCAGCTGGCGCACTTCGGGACCACCATCTGGAGTGGGACGGCCGTCTGGACTGGGACGGCCGTCCCAAATGGCAAAATTACACAGGGCGAGACCACCAGGGGACCCGGGACGGCCGTCCCACTTAAACTGGGACTTGGGACGGCCGTCCCAACTTCGGGACGCGCGTCCCAACTGGCTGGGGCAAGTTGGGACGGCCGTCCCAACTTTGGGATGGCCGTCTCGACTTGTTCTGGCCAGTTTTGCGCGTTTCGGGACTCCGGGAAGCTTTCTTTGCCTGTTTTGGACGTCAGTTGATGCCGATATGTGTCTGTTGAAGCTTTATCTTCATTTGGGAAGTCTCCTTGGCTCTTATTTGTAATGCTAGACGAGCTTTATCTTGTTACGGGTGATCTCCTTTATCTTTATTTGAGAGACCGGGCAAAATTAGGGGTCTACAGTCTTGTCGGAGCACTGCCAGGTCTTGTCTCATCCCCTCTTGCATTTGGCCGAAGGTCTCCAGCCGGGTCTCGAAGACATCCTGTCTCAGGGACATCTGGTCCAACTGCTGGCGCATGTCGTAGATGTTGCCGTTGATGCCAGCGAAGTCGTCCCCGTACTGTTGTTGTTGTTGCTGCTATTGTTGTTGTTGCTGCTAGAATTCTGGGTGCGTCGGGATGTCCTGCATCGCCACCAGATCTTGAAGGTCTAGGGTCATGGCGAGCGACGGGTGAAGGGCCATCTGGGTCCCCTGCTGGATGAGCATCCCCATGCTGACAAGCATAGACCCGCTAATGTGTTCGGGTCGAAGATCAGAGGGGATGCTCTCTCCGCCGTGACACCCCCACTTCTCGGCCAGTGGGGTGATGATGGGGCCCATGAGGATGGCTCCCACAGGACGGCACCCGAAATCTTTGAGGGCCTTCACGAAGAAGTAGTCGGGATTGCACCGGCGCCCATGAAGCATGCAGTGCAGGGCAAAGAGGTCAGGGTGGGTGACCTTTCTCTGACTCTCCTTTCGCCTGTGGACGGTCCCCGCCAATAGCTTGTGGCAAATGCAGAGAGCGGGGATGAGAGCAGACCCCTTCAGTAGGGTCGGCAGGACTTGTGCCCTGGTGAGATCTTCCCACATCTCACCGGCTATGAGGGTAGGTGGCCGCTCACAGATGGCTCCTTGATGTACAAAGCCGATGGAGATGTTGAATTCATCTAGCGTCGTAGTCCGGTAAGACCCATTCATGAAGTAGGAGACCATTTTGACCGGAGGGATGCCCGGGATCATGGTGGGTAGCTCCATCAACGTAATGGAGGCAAGGAACTTCATTACTGCTTGCGTATATATGCGGGTGGGGGGAGGCTGGAGGAGGAAGTCCCACCCGATGGTCATGATGTACCCCCGCACCTCGTCCTCCCATCCAAACTCAGCGAGGATATGAAAATCCAACCTCAGCATGGGATGCCAGGTATATCTTTGGATGTCCTCGAGTCTGGCCTGATGCTGGGGCATCAGTTGGGTCAGGTCCGGAGGAGCGGGGGCTGCAAATATGCTTGGGCCGGAACCCCTACCCCTCTTCCTAAAAGACTCTCTGTTAGAATCGCGCAGCGGAATGTTCGCGTGGTCGGACAAAAACCAAGAGGGGGGGTGAATTGGTTTCTTAATAAAAATTAGGTTTTCAAAATTTTCCCCAAATTTTACCGATTAAAAACTATGTAAATGTAAATAGAGAAGAGAAGAGAATCTTACACAGTAGATTTATACTGGTTCGGATCAAAAGACCCTACGTCCAGTTGCTAATCACTCAAACAGAGGATTAACGCTGTCACTATGATCAAAGTTGTTACAAACAAATTACAATGAAAAGATAAAGATAAGAAAACACCACTCTTGAAATCCACAAGAGATGATGAACAGCTTTCCCTAGAGACGGGACAACACACAATCCACTAAGAACTCCACTTAGTGATTCTTATCGCTTCTAGCCCACACCAGGTTCCAAAAGCCCCTTTTTCTTGCAACAAACAGTTCTCTGGCACTACAACACTTAACTTTTGTATGAAAAAGGTTGTTCACCTTTTCTGAGTGCCAAAGAAGAGTTTAAGTAGAGAAATTAGGGTTTAGGAATTGGGAATTTCGAAACTAGGGTTCTTGGGAATAGGGTTTTCGAAAATAGGTTTGATTTGAAGTTAAAACTCAAAATCTGACTGGTTTAATCGATTAAAAGAAGTGTTAATCGATTAAACCGGAGCCAAAAATCAACAGAACCCAAATCTCTCTGTTTTAATCGATTAAAAGGAGGTTTAATCAATTAAACCACCTGATAATCGATTAAAAGTTGGTTTAATCGATTAAACCAGTGAGTTTTTACAGAAAATGGTTTTTCTCACTGTTTTAATCGATTATTTCCCTATTTAATCAATTAAAGCCGAGCCTGGATGATAAACTTGAGCTTTTTGAAGCTTCTAAGGTTCAGACTATGTACCGGCTATCTCAAACACTAAAATTACAGACTCAATCTAATTAAAACAGAGTTATTACACTACAAAACAAGTCTTCAACTTTCTAAGTTCTTGAGTTCTTGAATCATCATCAAAATCAACAATCTTCATGTCCATCAAGTGCAACATCAAGTCCTTGAATGTTCAACAATCTCCCCCCTTTTGATGATGATCAAAATTATCTTTTAAAGCCTTGTAATAACCTGTTTTATCTGTCATACTAACAAACACATTAAACATACCAGATAATATTTAAATGCAATTCATGAGAGGCTTTAAATATTTCTCCCCCTATTTTGATTATAATAAAAAATAACTCTGCAAATAACAATCATAAGGGCTCCCCCTCAAAATATGCATAAGTTGGAGATAACTCCCCCTCAATCAAAGCATCAAGCAAACATCATATTTTATTGCAGAAACAATCATTCATTACAATAACAAGAGAAAATAACAAAATTTAAAATTCTGCACTATCATCATCATTAAAGTGTGCATCAAATATATTTTCTAAACGGCACACTTTATCATCTACATCAGATATACGGCGAATTAATTCCTCATGTCGTACTCCAGAAAGAGTGAAGAATGATTGCATCCTCTTATTCATGTCGAGATAACATGTCTTCCATGGATTGTCGGGTTTCATGATGAGTAGAGGAAGTTCCAACACTTTGGATTTGGTCGAGAGGAAACTCAGCAGCTGGAGGCATATCTTCATCGAGAATCTTCATTAGCATCACCTTGATTAGGAACGTCATCTTTGTGAACATAAATATCATTGACACGCACCATTTGGAGTTGAATCAATGTGTTGTCTAGCATGCGGTTCAAGTTATTTGTTCTAACTGCTTGTTCACCTTCAACATTCACTCCTTTATATTCAAGAATATGAGAGACAAGTAAAGCATATGGAATTTTGAATGTGGGATGACGTTTTGCTTTTAACATGGTCATTGTGACAAGAACGCCCCAATCTAAAGGTTCATTATTCATTATGGCATGAATAATACGAAGATCAATGGAAGAGCATTGGGCATGATTCGTAGCCCAGGGACATAAGATCCATACAAGTAAATGTAGAATCATGCGTTCTTCCTTCTTTAAAGGTCCAGCATGTAGGATACGTCCAATCTCCATGGAGGGATTCCGCAGAAAAGAGCGATAAGCTAGGAACCTGTCAAAGTCATCTAGCTCACCATATACGTTAATAGCATCTTCTCTAATTGGAAAGTGAGCAACATTCTCCCAAATATCATCGTCAAGAATTATTGTAACCCCTTTTACACGGGATGTAGCAATTTGATCTCTAAATTTGAATCTAGAGTAGAATACCCTAACTAAGTCAGGATAGTACGTACCTTGCATTTGGATAAAAGGGAGAACTCCTTGAATTTCAAGAAGATTAGGAAAATTGAATCCCCTATGAATGAATTGCTCACCAATAAGAAACTTGGGAGAAATAATAGCCCTTTCTTTTCAGTAGGTCAGAAATTCTTGTTGGCCATCTGTATCAGAAATCCATCCTTCTACAGAATTAGGACGGGTTCGAGATGAGGGTGCAAATCTTCTTCTAGTAGGGATCTTAGCACGAGAAGATGAGGCCATTTGAAGGATTAAGAGAATAACAAGAAGATTTAGGAGGGCAAGGTAAGTTAGAAGTAAGCAAGATTGCAAGAATAAGGCAAGATAGCTTGATTTCAAGAGATAGAAGTGAGTAGAAGTAAAATAGAGATCCCTATATATAGTCAAGCATGTCTAACGGTCATATGGAAGTGAATAGAGGCCAAAAGAGCCGTTGGCAACGACTAGAACCCATACTTGCCAGGTTTAATCGATTAACACTCAGAATAATCGATTAAACCAGTTCCAGTCGCATTTAATCGATTATTTCGAGCTGATAATCGATTATTAGAAGGTTTTAATCGATTAATTGACGAATTAATCGATTATTCCAGAGAGGAATATCCTGTTTTGAGTGTTTTGGATGCAAATAATCGATTATACCTCCAATTAATCGATTATTCCAGAGAGGAATGCCCTGTTTTGAGTGTTTTAACACATGATAACCTATGAACATCCTACAACATGAATTATAACATTACAACCATCCGAAAACAGTCAAATTAAGCAGAATTTACGCTATTTCTAATATCCCTAAGTCTCTTCTAAGATCATAGAATCTATCCTTGGGTAGAGGCTTAGTAAAATTATCTGCTAATTGACGTTTGGTATCTACATACTCTATTTTACAGTTTCCTTTGCTGATATGGTCTCTCAAAAAGTGATGTCTTATTTCTATATGTTTAGTCCTAGAGTGCATTACTGGATTCTTAGTAAGATTTATTGCACTCGTATTATCACACATCAACGGAATGTCATTTAAAAAGATACTATAATCTTCTAACTGTTGTTTCATCCACAGAATTTGAGCACAACAACTACCAGCTGCAATATATTCAGCTTCAGTGGTAGATAATGCAACACATGCCTGTTTCTTAAAATGCCAAGATATTAAGGATGAACCTAACAAATGACATGTCCCACTAGTACTTTTCCTATCAATTTTACATCCACCATAATCAACATCAGAATATCCTATTAAACTCATACAAGCATCAGACGGATACCACAAACCAAAACCAGTAGTTCCTTTTAGGTATTTTAAAATATGTTTCACTGCAATTAGATGAGATTCTTTAGGACAAGCCTGAAATCTAGCACACACACAAACAAAATGCATAATATCAGGTCTACTTGCAGTTAAGTATAACAGTGATCCTATCATACCTCTATACATAGTTTGATTAACTTCCAAACCTGATTCATCCTTGTCTAGATAGCATGAAGTTCCCATGGGTGTGTTAGCTTCCTTTGAGGTGTCCATTCCAAACTTTTTAAGGATCTCTTTGCAGTATTTGGTTTGAGAGATGAAAATGCCATCTTTAAGTTGCTTGATTTGTAGTCCAAGGAAGAATGTCAATTCTCCCATCATAGACATTTCAAACTCTCCCTGCATTATCTTAGCAAATTCTACACATAACGAATTATCAGTTGATCCAAAAATAATATCATCAACATACACCTGGACCAATAAGATATGTTGTTTAACTTTCTTTATAAATAGTGTAGAATCAATTTTTCCTCTAGAAAAATCATTTGATGTTAGGAAAATACTTAACCTTTCATACCAAGATCTAGGAGCTTGTTTCAACCCGTATAAAGCTTTCTTTAATTTAAAAACATGATTAAGAAAACTAAAATCCTCAAAACCAGGGGGTTGCTCCACATAAACTTCTTCTTTAATAAAACCATTCAAAAATGCACTTTTAACATCCATTTGATATATTTTAAATTTCATTAAAGATGCATAGGCAAGAAGTAGGCGTATAGCCTCTAACCTGGCAACAGAAGCATAAGTTTCATCATAATCTATACCTTCCTCCTGACAATAGCCTTTTGCAACAAGTCTGGCTTTATTCTTTGTTATGTTCCCATCTTCATCAAGTTTATTTCTAAACACCCATTTGGTTCCAATAACTTGATATGATTCTTCCCTTGGGATTAATTCCCAGACTTGATTCCTTTCAAATTGGTTAAGTTCTTCTTGCATGGCTATGCACCATTGGTCATCTTTAAGTGCTTCCTCAACATTCTTGGGTTTAATCTGTGACACAAAAGCTACAGACATACAAAAATTAGTCATGTTTCTAGTTCTTACCCCTTTTGAGATATCACCTATGATATTGTCCATTGAGAGTCCCTAGGTGATTGTCATTCTTTTGCTAATTCTGGCGTTTGAGAAGGCTCATTTTCTTCCAAATATAATTCATCAATAGCCTCTCTTATATATTCATCATCACCTGCAATTTCTTTATTTGACTCAAGAGGATTTCCCCCAAGGTCTACAATCTCATCAAAGGTAACATGTATAGATTCTTCTATATTCAAAGTTCTCCTATTAAACACTCTATAAGTCTTGCTAGTTAATGAATAACCTAAGAATATGCCCTCATCAGCTTTAGAGTCAAATTTTCCTAAGTTATCCTTTCCATTATTCAACACAAAGCACTTACATAAAAAAAATTTCAAATGAGCAAAATTAGGCTTTCTACCATTTAACAATTCATAGGGAGTTGATTTTATAATTGGCCTAATGAGCATCCTATTCAAAACATACTAAATGATCAATTTTCTTTCAATAAATACAAGAGACAAACAATTCATTTAACTATAGGAACTCAAATATATTTTCCTTTAGGAACACCAAAATGCTTAATTTTACATCTATTTGAAGTATGACCATGTTTCATACAGTAAAAGCATGCATTAGATGTAATTTTAGAATATGATACATTTCTAACTATTGAAGTTTTGGTTCCTTTTTCAACCCATACTCTTCTATTTTTACTTATAGGCTTTTTCAAAGGAACATGACAATTTTCTTTAATTTGAACACTATCCTTATTCTTATAATTATCACTTAATTCCTTTTTAGCTTTATCAAGCAAATGTCTAAGTAAATCAATATCACGTTCATACTCTTTACATGATGCACATGCTACAATCTTATCATCATTCTCATCTATGCATACAATTTTCGTTTCTAAGGTTTCCTTTTCCTCTAAACATGAAATTTTCGTTTTTAAGGACTCCTTTTCCTCTAAATATACAATTTTCGTTTTTAAGGACTCTACCTCCTTTTCGGAACTACTTAAACTCTTTTTCACAGCTTTGTATTCATTTTTCAAGTCCTTAAAGGCACTAAACAATTCATTATATGCATTTTGTAATTCATCAAAATCATTTTCATCATCACTTGAGGATGAGTCGGAATCACTAACCTCAAAGTCGGAAGAAATATTGTCTTTTACCAACAAGCAAATGTTAGCTTCTATTTCCAAATCACTTGACTCCGAAATCGAGTCACTATCATCGATTCCTTCATAAGTTACTCTTAGTTTTTCCCACATCTCTTGAGCACTTTTACAAACAGAGATCCTGTAAAACTCATCAAGCGTTAAAGCAGATGAAATTATATTTCTAGCCCTAACGTTAAATTGTGCTTTTCTGTTTTCTTCTGCACTCCATCTAGAAAAAGGTTTAAGAACATCAACACCGTTCTCAGTAATTTTAGGAACAAATGGACCGTTTAAAATAACATCCCAAACGTCTCTATCAACAGACTCTAAAAATATTTGCATACGTACCTTCCAGAAAGGATAATTTTGACCCGCAAAAAGTGGGGGTCTGTTGATAGACGCACCTTCGGCAAAAGTTTGATTTTGTCCGGCCATTTTCGAAAAGTTTGAATGACTATCAAAGCAAGCTCTGATACCACTTGTTAGAATCACGCAGTGGAATGTTCGCGTGGTCGGACAAAAACCAAGAGGCGGGGGTGAATTGGTTTCTTAATAAAAATTAGGTTTTCAAAATTTTCCCCAAATTTTACTGATTAAAAACTGTGTAAATGTAAATAGAGAAGAGAAGAGAATCTTACACAATAGATTTATACTGGTTCGGATCAAAAGACCCTACATCCAGTTGCTAATCACTCAAACAGAGGATTAACGATGTCACTATGATCAAAGTTGTTACAAACAAATTACAATGAAAAGATAAAGATAAGAAAACACCTCTCTTGAAATCCACAAGAGATGATGAACAACTTTCCCTAGAGACGGCACAGCACACAATCCACTAAGAACTCCACTTAGTGATTCTTATCGCTTCTAGCCCACACCAGGTTCCAAAAGCCCCTTTTTCTTGCAACAAACGGTTCTCTGGCACTACAGCACTTAACTTTTGTATGAAAAAGGTTGTTCACCTTTTCTGAGTGCCAAAGAAGAGTTTAAGTAGAGAAATTAGGGTTTAGGAATTGGGAATTTCGAAACTAGGGTTCTTGGGAATAAGGTTTTCGAAAATAGGTTTGATTTGAAGTTAAAACTCAAGATCTGACTGGTTTAATCGATTAAAAGAAGTGTTAATCGATTAAACCAGAGCCAAAAATCAACAGAACCCAAATCTCTCTGTTTTAATCGATTAAAAGGAGGTTTAATCAATTAAACCGCCTGATAATCGATTAAAAGTTGGTTTAATCGATTAAACCAGTGAGTTTTTACAGAAAATGGTTTTTCTCACTGTTTTAATCGATTATTTCCCTATTTAATCGATTAAAGCCGAGCCTGGATGATAAACTTGAGCTTTTTGAAGCTTCTAAGGTTCAGACTATGTACCGGCTATCTCAAACACTAAAATTACAGACTCAATCTAATTAAAACAGAGTTATTACACTACAAAACAAGTCTTCAACTTTCTAAGTTCTTGAGTTCTTGAATCATCATCAAAATCAACAATCTTCATGTCCATCAAGTGCAACATCAAGTCCTTGAATGTTCAACACTCTCCTCTATGCATTTTTATAAAAAGCACTCAAGAATGTAGAAAAATATGTATGAGGATGCATAAGTGAATGCTCAAAACTGACCCCAAGCTTCCCCTATTTATAGATTTTTCGCAAAGGGTCGAGACCGCCGTCTGGGATTTCGGGACGACGGTCTCAATTTTATGAGGCTCAGGACCACCGTTTGGAACTTTAAGACGGCGGTCTCATTTTGGGTTGTCACCGCCGTCAAAACGAGGCGGTCGGAGCGACGCAATGGTTCCGACTTTCCGATTTTCTCGTTCTATGGGTGTGGTTACAACGCCTTTAGGTTGTCCGATAACCGGGCTAAACCTAGAGGCAAGGTTTTCGAAAGAGTGTTCTTGGATTGTTCGATAACCGGGCTAACCCAATAACTAATTTTGCAGGGTTCTTATGGAGTCGCCACCGATGTTTTTATCGGAAACATCGAAAAAGGAGTAAAAAGGTGTTGGTTTTCGAAAACCAACTTTGGTCGTTAAAATTAGAGTTTAGGTAAGGGAGCTAGTTACGTGTAAGGGAAGTGTTAGTTCCCTTACGACGCCCCTTTCGGGTTCCCTATGATAGGCCAGCTATTTAATAAATAAACTTTGTGAAAAGACGCTTTTACCCTTTTATTTGCGGAATTAAAATAAAGACTACATGGCCCTAATATCTATTACGCAATTTAATCATAAAAATAAAAACAATAAAGAGATGGAGAGAGTGAAGAAACCTCTGAAGCAAGCTCTTTAATTAATTTCTTGAAAGTTAGGGTGCGTTTTGGCAGCCCTTCGCTCTTTACAACGCCGGAAAAACTCTCGAAAACGCTATAAAATCTTTAAGAAACTCTCAGAAACTCCGGAAATGCTTCGGAGGGGTTCTAGGAAGAGAATTTGAAGAAGTTGTAGAAGAGAAAGTGGAAGAACTATGTGAAATGAAGGGGGGAAGCGCTACTATTTATAGGGATTCACGCCTGTCAGGTCGAGACGGCCATCTCGTCTGACAAGGTCGAGACGGCCGTCTCGCCTTGCAAAAGTGGCGAGACAGCGGTATCGACTTTTCCAGAAACGAGACGACCTTCTCGCCAAACGGGAGGGGGGTCTTGCCATTCGCAAGTGGCGAGACGGTCGTCTCGCCAAACGAGATGGCGGTCTCGACTTGCAAGAATGGCGAGACGGCGGTCCCGAAAAGAGAGACTGCAGTCTCGATCCCTGAAGGCGAAAATCCTTATTTTAATGCAGAAAACCCTTCATATCCTAGTATGGGGCCTAATAGTCTTTCCTAATGGCTTCTTAGGCTTCATCGATCTTCGAAAATGAGGTCTTCTGGTCTTATTATGAGGCCGGGCAAGATTAGGGGTCTACAACTACCCCCCCTTTACCCGACTAGTCGACTACTGGCTTGTTGTGCCAAGAAGATCGACTGGAGGGTAAAGGAGTTAACCCTCCTGCCCGGTTGCCCTTCAAACATCCCGTCTTTGCAGCGGTGGATCTTCTGGGGAATAGTACGTTGTGCGCCTCCGGGATGCTCCTTCTAACGGAAGCTGATCCCTTCGGCTGATGAGTATGAACCCCCACCTGGTTTGACGAGTATGAACCCCCGCCTGGTAAGCCCTTTTTTGTAAGGCCTGATGAGTATACACCCCCAGCTGGTGTTTGACGAGTATGAACTCCCGTCTGGTAAGCCCCCTTTTGTAAGGCTTGATGAGTATACACCCCCATCTGGTGTTGTGCCTCCGGACGCTCCTTCTTGCGGTAGCTGACCCTTTGGCTGTGGTGGCGGCTTACTGCTCTAGCTCATGCGCCGCGTGTTGAGATGTGTTCTCTTGTCTTTGTCTTTGTCTTTTCTGAGAGTGGTCGTCCGGTCTATGCCGGGGATTCTGTTGGTGTTCACCCAGCTTGTTGGTTGCTGGGGATTCTTTGATTTTGATCTTTTTGATGATGGTCATCCGATTGACTTTGCTGGTTGTCAGATAGTCTTTGGTTATTCGACTCTCGCTTGTTTGTCAAAAAATTGTTGGTCAAGATGATTGACTTGTTTTAATCCTACCTTTTTCCGCGGCTTTATCTCTTTTTTCTCGCGATTTTGGATTTTGGCTTTTTTTATTTTTGAGCGTAAGTCTTTTTACTCTTAGTTTCTTTTTGTTATGCTGACTCTTTTTGAAAGGGAGAGCAAAATGTATGAAATAAAATTTTATTTATGATAAAAGTTTATTACAACAGTTTATTTTCTAAGCCCTATCCTTAAGATGGTGGACTCGAGTCTGGAGACGATCCATAAGAGGGGAACTGCCGGTACAGATGTCTTAGGAATTCTGCTTGATCCTGGGCTTCGTCGCGGTACTCTTGCCAAAATGCCGCCAGGTCCTGCCTTATTCCCTCTTGGTATTGGTTTAATGTCTCCAATCTCATGTCGAAGACATCCTGTCTTAGAGACATCTGCTCTTGTCTCATAGACATCTGGTCGAATTGCTGGCGCAAATCGTAGATATTGCGGTTGATGCCAGCAAAATCGTTTGTGTACTGCTGCTGGTGTTGTTGCTATTGTTGCTGTTGTTGGAACTCGGGAGGTGTCGGGAGATCGTGCATTGCTACGAGATCCCGGAGATCCAAAGTTATTTCCAGTGAGGGGTGGAGGATCAACCGGGTCCCTTGGCATAGTAGCATCCCCATGCTGACTAGGACCGACCCGTTGATAGTCTCGAGTCAGAGGCTGGAGTCCAGTTCCTCCCTGCCACTGCACCCCCATTTTTTTGCCAGGGGGGTAATGAGGGGAGCCATGAGGACGACTCCCACAGGCCGGCTCCCGAAGTCCTTGAGGGCCTTTAGGAAGAAATAGTCAGGGTTGCACCGGCACCTCTGGCTCATGTAGTAGATGACGAAGAGGTCCGGGAGGGTAACTTTACCCTGACTCTCTTTCCGCCCATGGATCGTCCCGGCCAGTAGCTTGTGGCAGATGCGGAGGGCGGGGGGAAGTGCGGAGCCCTTCAGCAGTGTGGGCAAAGTGTGCGCCCCAGTCAGCTCTTCCCACATCTCGCCGGCGGTGAGGTTGGTGGGGCGTGTGCAGATGGCCTCCTGGTAGTCTCGAGTCAGCACGTCCTCGGGCTGGACGAATCCAATGGACACGTTGAATTCGTCCAGGGTGGTGGTTCGGTACATCCCACCGATGAAATAGGTCACCATTTTTGTTGGTGGGAGACCGGACACCATGGAAGGGGTCTCGGAGTAGGAGATGGAGGCGAGAAACTCTAAAACCACCTGAGGATAGACGTGGGTGGGTGGAGACTGGAGGAGGAAGCGCCACCCTATGCTGTTGATGTGGGCGCGGACATCGTCTTCCCACCCGAATTCGGCGAGGATGCCGAAGTCCAATCTTAGCATAGGGTGCCATGTATACCCCCGGATGTGCTCTAGGCGAGCCTGGTGCAGCGGTGAAAGTTGTGTGGGATCCTGCGGAGCGGGAGCTGAAGAGCTGCTAGGGCCGATAGAGCCTATTCTCTTTCTAGACTGATCTCCACGGTGCATTTTGACAGTAGGGTGCTTGAGAGTGAGAGAATGGAGAGTAGGAGTGCAAGAGGAGGTGTAGAGACCCCCCCCCCCCTAGGACCCTCTATTTATAGGAAATTTTTCAGATTCGGGACCGCCGTCTGGGAAGTCGAGACGGCGGTCTCGATTTCGTGCTATCCGGGACGGCCGTTTGGAACCTCGAGATGGCGGTCTCGACTTTGGCCTTAAGCGAGACGGCCGTCTCGCCAAGTGAGAAGGCGGTCTCGTTTTTTGTCAAGTCGAGACGGTGGTCTCGTTGGTCGAGACGACGGTCTCGTTTTGCTGAAAATCGAGACGGAGGTATGGACATACGGGACGGCGGTCTCGATTATGAGATTTTTTTTTTTTTGAAGAAAATAGGACATTTAGTTTTCATGTTTGATGTCCTATAATGCCTATTTCATTTAGTTTTTTAGAAGGATTTAACTGACGTGTATCCTCTGATCTGCGTTCTTATACTTGGCTGTACCATTCCGGACTTCTTGTTGTTAGAATCGCGCAGCGGAATGTTCGCGTGGTCGGACAAAAACCAAGAGGGGGGGTGAATTGGTTTCTTAATAAAAATTAGGTTTTCAAAATTTTCCCCAAAATTTTACCGATTAAAAACTGTGTAAATGTAAATAGAGAAAGGATAGAAATCTTACACAGGAGATTTATACTGGTTCGGATCAAAAGACCCTACGTCCAGTTGCTAATCACTCAAACAGAGGATTAACGCTGTCACTATAAACAAGTTGTTACAACAGATTACAATTGACAAGATAAAGATAAAGATAACACCTCTCTTGAAACCCACAAGAGATGAAGAACAGCTTTCCCCAGAGACGGCACAGCACACAATCCACTAAGAACTCCACTTAGTGATTCTTATCGCTTCTAGCCCACACCAGGTTCAGAAAGCCCCCTTTCCTTGCAACAAACAGTTCTCTGGCACTCACAACACTTAACTTTTGTATGGAAAAGGTTGTTCTTATTTTCTGAGTGCCAAAGGAGAGTTTAAGTAGGGAAATTAGGGTTTAGGATTTGGGGATTTCGAAACTAGGGTTCTTGGTAATTGGGTTTTCGAAAATAGGGTTTGTTTGAAGTTTAAAATCAGAAACAGACTGGAATAATCGATTATTTGGAGTAATAATCGATTAAAACAGAGCCAAATACGTCAGAACCCAATACTCTCTGGTTTAATCGATTATTTGGTGAAATAATCGATTATCTGTACTGAACAGATGCGAAATAATCGATTATTTTGTCTGTTTAATCGATTAAAGCGATGAGTTTGTACGGAAAATGGTTTTCTCATCTGTTTTAATCGATTATTTACCTATTTAATCGATTAAAGCCGAGCCTGAATGATAAATTTTAGCTTTTTGAAGCTTCTAAGTTACGAGACTATGTAACGGCTATCTTAGATTCTATAATTATAGACTCAATCAAACTAAAACAGAGTTATTACAATACGTAAATCATCAATCTTCAATCTTCAATACTCTAAGTCTTTAAGCTCTTGGATCATCATCAAAATCAACATTCTTCATGATCATTATTTGCAACATCAAGTCCTTGAATGTTCAACAATCTCCCCTTTTTGATGATGATCAAAATTATCTTTTTAAAGCCCTTGTAATAACCTTGTTTTATCCGTCATACTAACAAACACATTAAACATACCAGATAAAATTTAAAATTGAATATAGGCTTTAAATTTTTCTCCCCTATTTTGATTATAATCAAAAAGAACTCGAAAGAACAAACATTAGATCTCCCCCTCAAAATATGCATAATTTAGAGAAAGCTCCCCCTTAATCATAGCATGAAAGAAGCATCATATTTTATTTCATAATCATTCATCCATTACAACATCAAGACAATAACAAAAGAAAATACATAACAAAATTTAAAATTCTTCACTATCATGATCATTAAAGTGTGCATCAAATCTATTCTCTAAACGACACACTTTATCATCTACATCCGATATACAGCGAATTAACTCCTCATGCCGTACACCAGAAAGAGTGAAGAACGATTGCATCCTTTGATTCATGTCAGATAACATATCTTCCATGGATTGTCTTGTTTCTTGATGCGAAGAGGATGTTCCAACACTTTGGATTTGGGTAGAGGGAAACTCAGCTGCTGGAGGCATATCTTCATCAGAGTCTTCAATTGCATCACCTTGATTTTGGACGTCATTGTCGCCGCCGTCCCTTTCCGACGTCCCGGGGAGGGAACGTCTTTGAGACGTTAATGCGAGCGGTCGCGGAAAGATGGTTTAGACTCGCGTATTTGTTTTAAAAGGTTTTCGAAAAAGGGTTCTTATGGAGTCGCCACCAATGTTTTAACCATAAACATTGGAAAAGGGAAAAATATTGATTTTAAGAAAAACCGCACTTGGCCATTATAACCAGAGTTGGGTAAGGGAGTTAGTTACGTGTGGGGAAGGTATTAGCACCCCACAACGCCCCTTTCGGGTTCCCTATGACAGATTAATTCATTTAAAGAAAAGACTTTGAGAAATTACGCGATTACCCTATTTTATTGCATAATATTGAAATAGCTATTTACATAATTTTAAATAAAACTAAATAAAGCAATAGAAGGAATATTAAAATGACTATCTACATGATTTTATTCTATATGACGCAATAAATAAAATAAAACAATAAATAAAGCAATAAAAGAGAAGGGAATTGAAAAGAACCTCCGTAGCAAGCTTTATATTGAGAATCTCGAACCGTGAGGATGCGTTTTGGCAACCCCTCTTTCTACACAAGACTCTCCTCACCAATACAAGAACGACTCTCTTAAAAATTTAAAGAAGAATCAAATGCCGGAATCTAATTCCTTAACCGATTGTTACCTATTTAAGGCAATCGGAAAGATCATTTGAGAGAGGGAGAGAAGTAGACGAGTGCTCTAAAGTGTTTCGAGCTCTCTGGAGTGTCCGTGGTGACCGGGGTGTCCGAAGTGTGTCAAAAAAGTGACAAATGAGCCTCCTATTTATAGTTTTTCGCAGCTGGCGCACTTTGGGACGGCCATCCGGGTGGGACGGCCGTCCGGACCGGGACGGCCGTCCCAAATGGCATTTTTACACAGAGCGGGACCCCCAGGAAGGCCGGGACGGCCGTCCCACTTAAACTGGGGGTTGGGACGGCCGTCCCAACTTTGGGACGCGCGTCCCACTTGAACCTGGAGGGTTGGGACGGCCGTCCCACTTTGGGACGGCCGTCTCAACCTGTTCTGGCCAGTTTTCGCGCTTTTGGGACCCCGGGAAGCTTTCCTTGCTGTTTTCGGGCGTAGATTGATGCTGATGTGTGTCCGTTGAAGCTTTATCTTCATATAGGAAGTCTTCTTGGCCTTCATTAAGATGCCGGCGAGCTTTGTCTTTGTGTAGGAAGTCTCTTTTGGCTTTTATCGTGTGAATGAGTGATCTCTGTGTTTGTTGCGGGAGGTTTCCTCGGCTTTGGGAAGCCGGATGCACTCCTTTTTGGGCGACGTTCCTCTAGCCTTTATTTTGAGAGGCCCGGGCAAAATTAGGGGTCTACAGCTGCCCCCTTCGCTCGCCTAACTAATTCGTCGGTTTTAATATGCCGACAAAATTAGTTGGTAGGGGAAGGAGTTAACCCTTTGTCCTGTTATCCTTCTGGATGTCGCTCCTTTGCCTGGTCCTCTCGGATGATAAATATTTTGATAGGTACCAACCCCTATCCGGTTTGAGCCTCCTTTTATAAAGCTCGGTGAGTACTTACCCTCACCCGGTATGAGTCTCGTATTTTATTAGACTTTTGTGGGTACCTACCCCCACTAGGTATGAACCTTGTTCTCGCAAGGTTTTGGTGAGTACCTACCCTCACCCGTATGAATTTACATTTTGTTAGACTCTTGTGGGTACTTACTTCCGAGGTGCTCAACATTGAACTAACCCCTAATAGAAGTAAGGTCTTTGCAACCCATCTTTGAAATGCTCTAGGTGAGTATTTTTACTCCACCTAATGCCTTCTGCAAAGTTTTTGATGAGTACTTACCCCCACCTGGTCCGAATCCCGTTCTGCAAGATTCTGATGGGTACTTACCCCCACCCGGTCCGAATCCCGTTCCGCAAGATTCTGATGGGTACTTACCCCCACCTGGTCCGAATCCCGTTCGCAAGATTCCGATGGGTACTTACCCCCACCCGGTCCGAATCCCGTTCCGCAAGATTCCGATGGGTACCTACCCCCACCCGGTCCGAATCTCGTTCGCAAGATTCCGATGGGTACCTACCCCCACCTAGTCCGAATCCCGTTCCGCAAGATCTCGATGGGTACTTACCCCCACCTGGTCCGAACCCCGTTCCGCAAGGTTCCGATGGGTACCTACCCCCACCTGGTCCGAAGCTCGTTCTGCAAGATTCTGATGGGTACCTACCCCCACCTGGTCCGAATCCCGTTCTGCAAGATTCTGATGGGTACTTACCCCCACCCGGTCCGAACCCCGTTCCGCAAGGTTCCGATGGGTACCTACCCCCACCTCGGTCCGAATCCCGTTCGCAAGATTCCGATGGGTACTTACCCCCACCCGGTTCGAATCCCGTTCGCAAGATTCCGATGGGTACTTACCCCCACCCGGTCCGAACCCCGTTCTGCAAGGTTCCGATGGGTACCTACCCCCACCTGGTCCGAACCCCGTTCTGCAAGGTTCCGATGGGTACCTACCCCCACCCGGTCCGAATCCCGTTCTGCAAGATTCCGATGGGTACCTACCCCCACCTGGTCCGAATCTCGTTCCGCAAGATTCTGATGGGTACCTACCCCCACCCGGTCCGAATCCCGTTCGCAAGATTCCGATGGGTACTTACCCCCACCTGGTCCGAACCCCGTTCGCAAGGTTCCGATGGGTACCTACCCCCACCCGGTCCGAACCCCGTTCCGCAAGGTTCCGATGGGTACCTACCCCCACCGGTCCGAACCCGTTCGCAAGGTTCGATGGGTACCTACCCCCACCTGGTCCGAATCCCGTTCGCAAGATTCTCGATGGGTACTTACCCCCACCCGGTCCGAACCCCGTTCCGCAAGGTTCCGATGGGTACCTACCCCCACCTGGTCCGAATCCCGTTCTGCAAGATTCTCGATGGGTACTTACCCCCACCTGGTCCGAATCCCGTTCGCAAGATTCCGATGGGTACTTACCCCCACCCGGTCCGAACCCCGTTCCGCAAGGTTCCGATGGGTACCTACCCCCACCCGGTCCGAATCTCGTTCTGCAAGATTCCGATGGGTACCTACCCCCACCCGGTCCGAATCCCGTTCGCAAGATTCGATGGGTACTTACCCCCACCTGTCCGAACCTCGTTCGCAAGATTCGATGGGTACCTACCCCCACCTGGTCCGAATCCCGTTCGCAAGATTCTGATGGGTACTTACCCCCACCCGGTCCGAATCCCGTTCGCAAGATTCCGATGGGTACTTACCCCCACCCGGTCCGAACCCCGTTCCGCAAGGTTCTGATGGGTACCTACCCCCACCCGGTCCGAATCTCGTTCTGCAAGATTCCGATGGGTACCTACCCCCACCTGGTCCGAATCCCGTTCCGCAAGATTCCGATGGGTACTTACCCCCACCCGGTCCGAACCCCGTTCCGCAAGGTTCCGATGGGTACCTACCCCCACCCGGTCCGAATCCCGTTCCGCAAGATTCCGATGGGTACTTACCCCCACCCGGTCCGAACCCCGTTCCGCAAGGTTCCGATGGGTACCTACCCCCACCTCGGTCCGAATCCCGTTCCGCAAGATTCCGATGGGTATTTACCCCCACCCGGTCCGAATCCCGTTCGCAAGATTCGATGGGTACTTACCCCCACCCGGTCCGAACCCCGTTCCGCAAGGTTCTGATGGGTACCTACCCCCACCTGGTCCGAATCTCGTTCCGCAAGATTCTGATGGGTACCTACCCCCACCCGGTCCGAATCCCGTTCGCAAGATTCCGATGGGTACTTACCCCCACCCGGTCCGAACCCCGTTCCGCAAGGTTCTGATGGGTACCTACCCCCACCTGGTCCGAATCCCGTTCCGCAAGATTCTCGATGGGTACTTACCCCACCCGGTCCGAACCCCGTTCCGCAAGGTTCCGATGGGTACCTACCCCCACCCGGTCCGAACCCCGTTCTCGCAAGGTTCCGATGGGTACCTACCCCCACCTGGTCCGAATCCCGTTCCGCAAGATTCTGATGGGTACTTACCCCCACCTGGTCCGAACCCCGTTCTGCAAGGTTCCGATGGGTACCTACCCCCACCTGGTCCGAACCCCGTTCCGCAAGGTTCTTAGAATGCACTTTTTGGTAGTTAATCCTGTGATTATCTCGTTTTGGAGATGTGTTGGCGGCTTATTTTTTCTCGTTCATGCGCCCATTCCGTAGGGAATATTTGTTTTTGACTTTGCCGTTAGTCGTCATCCGGCTTTACCTGGGATTTTTGATGTTTTTGGTTTTTCTTCTTGATTGTGCCTCTTGATTAGGCGGAGATCCATTTGGGGAATTTGTTGTGCCTCTTGATTAGGCGGGAATTTACTCGGGATTCGTTGATTTTTTTTGTGCCTCTTGATTAGGCGAGTGCTTCAATAGCGACGAAGGCTTTCCTCTCGGATAGGCCGATGTTCTTCTTGAGGATATCTCGTTCTTGATAATACCTCTCGAGTAGGTAGATGTTTTTTGAAAGCTTTGTGCTTGTATTACCTCTTATAGGTTGATTTCCCGCTTCTTGGGGATATCGGCTCTTTGCTTGTTTCGAGTAAGCATAGGCATTCTTGGGAGTGAAGGTTTTGTACCTTCCTCGGGGATATTCATATTGGGTGCTTAACTCCCCGTGGATTTGTAATTTGCTTTTGCGGATAGGCTTACTCGGGGAAAAATTTTTCTTTTTGGTGATCCACCGAGGGGAATTTTATTGGCTTCCTGTGGACTGAAATTTCTTTCGGCTCCTTCATGTCGTAGCCTTTGTTAGAGGGTGAAAGGCTCTTCTCTTCTTTCTTTTTGTTGCCCCCAGATGATGTGGGGATTTTGACTCGTTTTTCTTTGATAGACTCTTATGTAGTCCTTGTTCTTCTTTGAAGCGGATACTCTTGTATGAGTGTGCTTAAGGACTCTTGCGGCGATGTCTTCGAGTCGTGAGGTAATCTTTTTGTTTTGCCTCCGGAGTAGGCGAGGATCCGCTGGGGATAATTAAGCCTTTCCGTTGGTTTTTCCGTCTTATATTGGTGTAGAAGGTTGATGGTTGGAGTAATTTTTGCTGAAGCGTTTAGATTTCGCCTTTTACTTTCGCGACTTAGTTTTCGTCGCGAGCTGTTTTGAAATCCGACTTTTTAGTGAATCATGTGTGCCTTTTATTTTATACACATGGGCTTTTTGATTGCGACGTGTAAAAACGTAAATAACGAGTTTTATTTATTATCGCTTATGTTCGGGTACATTTCAAGCATATTTAAGACATAAGAAAGTTAAATAAATCCTAATCGTCCGCCTCGGGTCGGAATGGGCAGATGGTACCGGTGAAGGGAAGCTACGAGTAGGCGGCGTTGGAACCTTGCCTGGTTCTGACCAGGCTCTCTATCCGACGGCCGATCCTGTCTTGTCTAACAGCTCATCCGGTCGAATCGCTGGCGTATAGACCGGAACTCTCCTTCCATATAGGCATGCTCCTCATCCAGGCGCTCAGTATAAGCCGGAGAAATCCGAAGTCGCGTGATTGCCGCTGGGACTCGAAGTGGTAGGGATATCTTGCGGCGTATTGAAATCGCGCATATCCCATGAAATCGAGATGATAGGGTTTAGGATGAAACCTGATCCTTCTCTCGCCGAGGATACTCATGTTCGTCGACACTCCTCCGTTGATAGGCTCGGTTGAAGTTCAGCTGGGATATCTTCTCCGTCTGTGCATCCCCGGATTCAGCAAGAGGGGTAAGGAAGGGAGCCACCATGATTGCTCCCGCCGATCCTCGAGTACCGCATTCCTTTACGACTCTTCAGGAATGCGTATCCGTGGTTGCATCGGTGTCCCCGATGCATGCAGTAGACTATAAAAAGGTCAGCCAGCCGTTACCTTCCCCGGCTTTCCTTCCTGCCGTGAATGGTCCCAAGCAAGCAATTTGTGGCATATGCGAAGAGGGGGATTGAAGGCCGCACCCTTCGGATGAGATGGGAGGTTGATAGCTCCAGTAATATCCTTCCACATACCGGTGGTGGTGAGAACCGCAGGTTTCTCCGGATATGCGGACCGATATTCCGTGTTCTTGTCTCTGGCCAGCCGAGTAATCCCATGATGACGTTGAAGTCATCCAGGGCAGTGGTTCTGAGAGGCTCCATCCATCCAAGTAGGAGATAGCCAGTGTTGGTGGCACCCCAGGAGTGGTGGATGGCATCTCCATCATGCTAACGGAGGCGAGAAACTCCATCGTAGCGGTGCGATGGATCCGAGTGGGTGGCTCACGAAGGAGGAAGTCCCATCCTATGTTGTGGATGAACCTCCTAACATCTTGTTCCTGACCGAATGTGGCCAGGATCCCGAAGTCTAGTCGCAAAGATCGGGTACCGTGCAACCGCCGGATATTTGCCGTCTTTGTTGATGCGCTTCGCCATCATCATACCGGTGGCGGGAGCTCTTCTAGCAGCTAGCCCCGGTGCGTTTTCTTCTGGATGAGGCTTCTCCATGCTCCATTGTAGGTAATATTCTCTTAGAAATGCTAAAAATGTATGGAAGAGGAGGAAAGACAAGATAGGAAGCTTGGAATGAGGTACCAGAGCCAAAAACCGCGTCCCATATATATAGACCGCGCAGGGAGTTTGGGACGGCCGTCTGGGCTGGGACGGCCGTCCCAAATGGCACAAATGCACAGTGCCGGACCCCTGTTGGGACGCACGTCCCAAACGTGAAAATGCACTTGGGACGGCCGTCTCGGACTTTGGGACGGCCGTCCCAAGCTCCTTAAGTTGGTTTTTGATTTTTTGAGTTAATTTTCGTGTTTTTTGATGAAATCGAAGATAGGATTCCCTTCATCTATGCTTTAATGCATGTAATGCTTCATGATATGCATCCTAGGATCTATTTTAGTTAATATTTCGAGAGTTTTAACCGATGTGCTTTGACTTTGGGCGCATTCTTGGTGTTGTACCTTACCGTCATCCCGCTTCGACTAACAAGCTTAGCCGTACCGATTTGCCGTCTTTGGAATTTTCTTTGCCATGGCCGAAGAGCAATCCTTTGTTCGTAGAGCAACCGCCATGTCAATGCCCTCCTTCTTTTCCTTAGGGATTTCAACCTTCCTATTGATCACTATGTTACCACATTCCCCTTCATTACTTGAATGCTTTATAGTGAAATGGTCAAGAGAAAAGAAGGAAAAGGATTTATTGCAAAGGCTTGCGTTTTAGAGAGATATTTTTGTAATAAAGGTTTTTGTAAGAATGGCCGGCCAAGGTTGGTCTCGTGTTTAGGCTAGTTTAGATAAACGTTTTATTCTTATGACGTGGCGTCGTTGTTTACTCGATTTGTGGCGCCTTTCCGTGATTGACTAACTTCCCTAGTCCGCCCTTTCGGGTTTTCGGCCTAGGATGCCGTGCTTTCGTCCCGATTTTCGTCTAGGTTTCCTTTTGTATTTATTTTTAGGAATACCTAGCTGACTTTTAATAACCCTAACTTTTGCCCATGCTACCCTTTGTTATTGTTCTGGTCTCCCGTCGGTTTACCCTAATTTTTGCGCAGCTCCCTTTGTGGGTTTCCTGCCGGTATTTTGCCCTTTTATTTTCTTGTCTTGGTCTTTGACCTTGACTGGCTTTCCTTTTTTGTATGCGTATATTTTTTGCACAACATTTGTCGAGATTTGATTTTATATTTTATTTGTGTTTCTAGTTAATCAATTTATTTTGACCTTGCTTTGCGGCGCTTTACTTATTTGGACGCATTTGGAATAAAACGTTTGTCTAATACAGTGGTTATTTAATGGGGTATAGATACATTTAGCAAGAAAAGAAGCAGATAGTAAGAATAGCATTCTTTTGTAATTTCAGGGAAATGTGTGCCCTAAAGATGCTCTGGGACTGGCATACCCCGAGGAGTGATCTCTAATAGTCACTAGATTTACATCCCTTAGAATCTAAGAAGGACACCTAATGACTAACGCTACCCTTTGCGCTAAGACCCCTCCTTTTCTAATACCATCTTCGAGGGGTAAGACTTCCCTTTTCTTTGTATGGTTTGATCTTTTGTAGGGTCATACCCTAGTCCATACTTTAGCGGATTATCTTTGAAATCCGGTGGCTCTCTTATTCCTTGAGCGTTCTTTCCAAGCCCCCGTCCCGGGCGATATCCATATCTTTTCATCATCTCGGGCCACCTTCATGCTACTAGGGAGTCTTTCGATATTGGCAATTTCAAGTGCTTGAAAAGATGTTTCAAGAGCCTCTTCACCTGCATCCACATATGGTTGAATAGATGGTTTGCTTATTAGAAAGTCTTCTTCAGCTTTGAACCGTGACCAGCTTTATCATTTGTCACAAACTTGACTTTCTCGGTGGAGCGTCGAAGGTATTGCCTTAGCGCTATGAATCCAAGGTCTACCAAGGAGACAATCAGTATGCCGGTGTGATATCCATCACGTGGAAGTCTATGTTGAAAATAGTAGGTCCGATTTGGATTGGTAGACTAATCTCTCCTACTACTTCACGTCTTGATCCGTCAAAGGCTCGAACTATTGTATTACTTGGGCGCATGTGGGTTTCTCGTATTATTATCTTGTCGAGGGTACTTTTGGGCATGACGTTTAAGGATGACCCATTATCCACAAGAACTTTGGAAATGAGATATTCCTTGCATTTAACCGAAATATGCAAAGGCTTGTCGTGATCGGACCCTTCTAAAGGGAGTTCTTCATTGGTGAAGGTCGATGATCATTGGTCGTAATATTACCAATAATTCCTTCAAACTGGTCTTGAGGTATTGCATGTGGAACGAATGATTCATTCAAAACTTTTAACAAGGTGTTTCGATGCGGTTCCGAACTCATGATGAGTGACAACAAGGTTATCTTTGCAGGAGTGCGATTGAGTTGATCGATGATGGAGTACTCGCTTTGTCTTATGTACTCGGAGTAGCTCATCTCGTCTCCTCCTTGGATTCCTTTTCCTCTTCGGCCTTATTTTTTGCCTTCTCTTTAGGAGTATTATCTTGAATTTCCTTGGGGGAATATATTCTTCCGCTTCTTGTCATGCCCCCCATACCGGCTATGTTGGAGATGTCTTGATTGATCGGCGATTCTTCCGAGTATCTCCAAGGTACAGCTTTGTTTGATTTATAAGGGAAAGGACGCGGTACAAACAAGCGTAAAGGTGTTATTGCTTCTTCCCTTTTATTGATTGGAATGATTAACTGTGCTTGTTTGTTATCATCTTCTGATTTATCGACTCGTCGCAGAGATTTTGATGACGAAAGACTTCTTTTCCATTTTTCTCGATTTCGTGGAAAGCACACCAGCTTAATCCTTTCTTTTTATTATCTTTATTATTAAAATGAGGAGGAATATATGAATGTATGCAGACTTTATGAATGCAATAGACAATTTAAGGAGAAAAAATAAATCCTTTTATTAGAAAGTGTAAATCCTTCTATACAATGCTTTGGAGCAAGTGCCGACAAAAACTAAAAGCTTGAAGAATCCTATAGGTAATTTAGGTTTTCTTTGTAATTCATCTTCAGCTATTCTCACATGGTTTCCGAGTATCTTAGCTTGCTCATGTATCGCTTGACTCATGTTTTCACTATATTGACAAGCCTCTCTTATCTTTTCTTCTAGATGAACGATCAAAGCGTATTGTTGGTCGATCTCTCTCTTATTTGGTCCCTTTCATGAATTAAGTGACCATACTCGAGCTAATCCTTCTTTTTCTTTATCATGCAGCTCATCCAGGCTTTTCTTGTATTTTTCAGCGGTTTCTCGCCACCTTTGTGCTTCCGAATGAGTTCCCGCTAGGTCATCCTGTATTAATTTGATCATTTTTGTTTGCTCCGCAAGTGCCTTCTCAAAACGTGCTATTTCATCATTCATGTCCTGGAAAAGACTATCTTGTTCAAACCTTGGCATCTTCAATGCTCGCCTAGCTTCTTCTTGGTAGTCAAGCATAATCATTTTTAAGAAGTTCTATCTCATGGTCCTTCTTTTTACATTGCCTTTTTAGACCGTCTATTATGATGGTTGATTCCCGCTCTTTTTCTTCAAAAGCCCTTAGCCGAGTTTCCATGACTTCTATCCTTTTGTTTAGGGCATTGACTTGCAATTGTAGCTCCTCGTTGACCAACGCTTTAGTGAATGCATCGATGGTAGGGGTACCCCTCTATTTTTCCTCCATTTTTCATATTCGTGGGATGTGGATACCCGAATCCTTCCGAGCTCTTTATCCCCCGTGTATATTGGTCTTTCCCATGCTTTCCTCGACAGCAGATATTTCTTCAAAGTTATGGGAATAATGGTATAGATTCAGCCCTCCGAGCTCTTCTTGGGTTGGCACAGTCCGAGTTCTCATAAGTTGTCTCATGGCTATTTTAGGAGAATATGCTATACAACCTCTAAGACCTAGAAGTGGTATATTCGGGTAGTTTCCGCATCGTATGAGAATATAACCGGCTCGGAACCAAGGACAAACCCATGATACATGCTCTATGTTCCAGCTTTTCTAACTCAGCCTTTCCACTCTAAGGCTTGACGATGTTGAAGGGGGATTTTTGAGAAACTTCTTAAAGGGTCGGAAATACACCCATGTGGCTTGAGGCGTAAAAGTGAGTAACACCCCATACATATAGCAACGAGGTACAAGATCTCGAGTGTTTTTCCTTGTCTCTCGTTGGCGTAATTTCACGTAAAGCGTGGTATCGCAAGGATTGCAGTGTATAGGACTCTTTGAATATACATCCCGTGCGAAGAATGCGTCCATTGCAGCCGTGATCCACGATGTCCACATGGAATGGGAATAATATGATTCCGAACATTGCTAATGCTAGAGTCTTGTTGAATGTAGACCAGTCCTTCTTTTCGCCTAAAGAGACTAAGTGGTCTTCTATTATAGCCATTTTCCAACCTCTCGATATTCCCTTTTTCCTCTAGGGCGGATTGATGAGGAGGCAGCCGTATAATAGTGGCAACCTTACTCACGCCGTATATTCTCCCGAGCAGACATAAACTCCAACCGACCGAGGCCATCTAACCATGAGTTCGTATTCTTCTAAGGTTGGTACCAAGTCAAACCGCGAGAACTCGAGCGTTGTAAATCGGGATTCCGTAAGTGGATTAATGCTCTAACAAATATTGGATCAATATTGATTTTCGTGAGGTCAAGAATTCTTCCGTAAGACTTTTCAAAGTCAAGCATAGACTTTCGGCGGCATATATGTACACAAGTGTCTTAACTTCTCTACACTGCATAGAAGGATTCCCACTTTCTTTAACTCGTCTATTACCGGATCCCTCCATTATCTAACGTAAGTGAAAAATGCATGATATGAGTATGGTTTTTTGTAGATGCGTGGATGCAAGTGTTTGTTTTTCTAAGTATTATCATGTTTCGTTCCTAATATGATTCATGTTAGTACTTGGTTTTTCTTGAAAAGAAAACTTATCTATATAAATGCTTATGGATTTAGATGAAGAGAGTCCTATTTTCTTCCCTTTTTATTTTTTTTTATGAAGAAAAGGTGATATGAATCATGAAGCTTTGGCTAATAACTTTATATTTTATAACAAAGATGTTTTTGTGATTTTAATTTGTTTTTATATTTTTTTATGATTTTTAGGGTTTTTCACTTTTTTGTTTGTTGTATGATTACCCTATGCTAATGCATCAATACAAATGCAAGCAAACGTATGCACACACAATTCATACATCCACGAGCAGTAGCCACGCTTATTTAATCACGAGGTAGGATTTTCCCGCGTAAACGTGTTTGGTTTAGGTGGTTCTAACCGTTCTCACCAGGCCAAAGGTCCCCAAGGTGCCCCCATTATAGGGACCTCTCAACTTTCAATCCTCGGGTCATGCACGGAACTCCGTGTCGACATCCTTAGATCAAAAGAAGAGAGTTATCACCTTGAGTTGGTGGTTTTCCGACAACCGTAGTAGCCCCGTGTGCCAACTAACCGATCGTATCTCGCCACCCACTCCCTATAGATATTCACTCTTGCCCCCGGCATAGAGGGACCGTTGTGTGCAAGGGTTTTTGTGTGCAATTTATATTTCAAACAATTGCAGTAAATAATCATACAGACAGCTTATATAAAGCCATACAATAAAAACATACAGTAAGGGTAAAGGCGTAATTTCAAATCTTCACTTAGTTTGAATTTATCTCGTCACTAAATGGGATCAACTCTCTAGCTTCCCCAGTGGAGTCGCCATCCGTCGCCGCCGTCCCTTTCCGACGTCCCGGGAGGGAACGTCTTTGAGACGTTAATGCGAGCGGTCGCGGAAAGATGGTTTAGACTCGCGTATTTGTTTTAAAAGGTTTTCGAAAAAGGGTTCTTATGGAGTCGCCACCAATGTTTTAACCATAAACATTGGAAAAGGGAAAAATATTGATTTTAAGAAAAACCGCACTTGGCCATTATAACCGGAGTTGGGTAAGGGAGTTAGTTACGTGTGGGGAAGGTATTAGCACCCCACAACGCCCTTTCGGGTTCCCTATGACAGATTAATTCATTTAAAGAAAAGACTTTGAGAAATTACGCGATTACCCTATTTTATTGCATAATATTGAAATAGCTATTTACATAATTTTAAATAAAACTAAATAAAGCAATAGAAGGAATATTAAAATGACTATCTACATGATTTTATTCTATATGACGCAATAAATAAAATAAAACAATAAATAAAGCAATAAAAGAGAAGGGAATTGAAAAGAACCTCCGTAGCAAGCTTTATATTGAGAATCTCGAACCGTGAGGATGCGTTTTGGCAACCCCTCTTTCTACACAAGACTCTCCTCACCAATACAAGAACGACTCTCTTAAAAATTTAAAGAAGAATCAAATGCCGAATCTAATTCCTTAACCGATTGTTACCTATTTAAGGCAATCTGAAAGATCATTTGAGAGAGAGGGAGAGAAGTAGACGAGTGCTCTAAAGTGTTTCGAGCTCTCTGGAGTGTCTCGTGGTGACCGGGTGTCCGAAGTGTGTCAAAAAAGTGACAAATGAGCCTCCTATTTATAGTTTTTCGCAGCTGGCGCACTTTGGGACGGCCATCCGGGTGGGACGGCCGTCCTGGACCGGGACGGCCGTCCCAAATGGCATTTTTACACGGAGCGGACCCCCAGGAAGGCCGGACGGCCGTCCCACTTAAACCGGGGTTGGGACGGCCGTCCCAACTTTGGGACGCGCGTCCCACTTGAACCCGGAGGGTTGGGACGGCCGTCCCACTTTGGGGACGGCCGTCTCAACCTCGTTCGCCGCTTCGCGCTTTTGGGACCCCGGAAGCTTTCCTTGCTGTTTTCGGGCGTAGATTGATGCTGATGTGTGTCCGTTGAAGCTTTATCTTCATATAGGAAGTCTTCTTGGCCTTCATTAAGATGCCGGGCGAGCTTTGTCTTTGTGTAGGAAGTCTCTTTTGGCTTTTATCGTGTGAATGAGTGATCTCTGTGTTTGTTGCGGGAGGTTTCCTCAGTTTTGGGAAGCCGGATGCACTCCTTTTTTGGGCGACGTTCCTCTAGCCTTTATTTTGAGAGGCCCGGGCAAAATTAGGGGTCTACAGTCATCTTTGTGAACATAGATGTCATTTACCCGCACCATTTGGAGATGAATCAATGTGCTGTCTAGCATGTGGTTCAAGTTATTAGTTCGGACAACTTGTTCACCTTCGACATTGACTCCTTTATATTCAAGAATTCGGGATACAAGAAGAGCATATGGAATTTTGAATGTTGGATGACTTTTGGCCTTTAACATTGTCATTGTGACAAGAACACCCCAATCTAAAGGTTCATTATTCATTATGCCATGAATAATGCGAAGATCAATAGAAGAGCATTGGGCATGATTTGTGGCCCGGGGACATAAAATCCAGACAAGCAAATGAAGAATCATGCGTTCTTCCTTCTTCAAAGGTCCAGCATGAAGAATACGCCCAATCTCCATAGAGGGATTCCGCAGAAAAGATCGATAAGCTAAGAACCTATCAAAGTCATCTAGCTCACCATAAACTTTAATAGCATCTTCTCTAATGGGGAAGTGGGCAACGTTTTCCCAAATATCATCATCTAGAATTATGGTAACCCCTTTTACACGGGATGTAGCAATTTGATCCCTAAACTTAAATCTAGAATAGAATACCCTAACTAAGTCAAGATAGTATGTACCTTGCATTTGGATAAATGGGAGAACTCCTTGAAATTCAAGAAGATTAGGAAAGTTAAATCCTCTATGAATGAATTGCTCACCAATTAGGAATTTAGGAGAAATGACGGCACGTTCCTTCCAAGACATCGAAATTCCTGTTGACCTTCCGTATCGTAAATCCATCCTTCAACGGAATTAGGACTGGAATGAGAAGAAGGTGCAGATCTTCTTCTTGTAGGAATCTTAGGGCGAGAGGATGAGGCCATTTGAAAGAATAGATGAAGTATGAAGAAGATTTGGAGACAAGTGAGGGAATAATGAGGCAAAGAGAGTATAGATTGCAAGAAAACTTGATTGCAAGAGTTAGAAGTGAGTATAATTGAACTAGAGGTCTCTATATATAGGGAAAATACTTCCAACGGTCATATAGAAGAGATTCCATGGCAAAATATCCGTTGGCAACGGCTAGGAGGCAAGATCGGTCGCATTTAATCGATTATATCTCAAAATAATCGATTATCTCTATATCGTATAGCTTTAATCGATTATTTCTAGCAAATAATCGATTATCTCGAGGCATTTAATCGATTATTTCACGAAATAATCGATTATTCCGGAGGAGAATACCCTGTTTTGGACGTTTTGAGGGAAAATAATCTATCATCACTTCCAAGTAATCGATTATTCCAGAGGCTATATCAAGTTTTTGAGATTTATATGCATAATAACCTATGAACATGCTACACCACGAATTTTAACATAACAATCATCCGGAAACAGATCAAATTAAGCAGCATTTTAAGTTATTTCTAATATCCCTAAGTCTCTTATAAGATCATAGAATCTATCCTTGGGTAGAGGCTTAGTAAATATATATGCTAATTGACGTTTAGTGTCTACATACTCTATTTTGTAGTTTCCTTTGCCGATATGATCTCTTAAAAAGTGATGTCTAATCTCAATATGTTTAGTCCTAGAGTGCATTACTCGGATTCTTAGTTAGATTGATTGCACTCGTATTATCACACATTAATGGAATGTCATTTAAATATATGCTATAATCCTCTAATTGTTGTTTCATCCACGTAATTTGAGCACAACAACTACCCGCCGCAATATATTCAAGCTTCAGTGGTAGATAAAGCAACACATGCCTGTTTCTTGGAATGCCAAGATATTAAGGATGAACCTAACAAATGACATGTCCCACTAGTGCTTTTCCTATCAATTTTACATCCACCATAATCAGCATCGAATATCCTAATAAACTAATACAAGCATCGACCGATACCACAAGCCAAACCCAGTAGTTCCTTTTAAGTATTTTAAAATATGTTTTACCGCAATTAGGTGAGATTCTTTAGGACAAGCCCGAAATCTAGCACACACACGTACAGTAATGCATAATATCGTGTCTACTAGCAGCTAAGTATAATAGTGATCCTATCATACCTCTATACATAGTTTGATTAACTTCCAAACCTGATTCATCCTTGTCTAAATAGCATGAAGTTCCCATGGGTGTGTTGGCTTCTTTTGAGGTGTCCATACCAAACTTTTTGAGAATCTCCTTGCAGTATTTAGTTTGAGAGATGAAATTGCCATCTTTAAGTTGCTTGATTTATAGTCCAAGGAAGAATGTCAATTCTCCCATCATAGACATTTCAAACTCTCCTTGCATAATCTTAGCAAATTCTACACATAACGAATTATTAGTTGATCCAAAAATTATATCATCAACATATACCTGGACCAATAAGATATGTTCTTTTACTTTCTTAATGAACAGTGTAGAATCAATTTTTCCTCTTGAAAAATCATTTGCAGTTAAGAAACTACTTAATCTTTCATACCAAGATCTAGGAGCTTGTTTTAACCCATATAATGCTTTCTTTAATTTGAAAATATGATTAGGATTATTAAAATTTTCAAATCCAGGGGGTTTCTCTACATACACTTCTTCTTTAATAAAACCATTTAAAAATGCACTCTTTACATCCATTTGATATAGTTTAAATTTCATCATAGATGCATAAGCAAGGAGTAGGCGTATAGCCTCTAACCTGGCAACAGGAGCATAAGTTTCATCATAATCTATACCTTCCTCCTGACAATAGCCTTTTGCAACAAGTCTGGCTTTATTCTTTGTTATGTTTCCATCTTCATCAAGCTTATTTCTGAATACCCATTTAGTTCCAATAACTTGATGTGACTCTTCTCTTGGGATTAATTCCCAGACTTGATTCCTTTCAAATTGGTTAAGTTCTTCTTGCATGGCTATGCACCATTGATCATATTTAAGTGCTTCCTCAATGTTTTTAGGTTCAATCTGTGACACAAAAGCAACAAACATACAGAAATTTGTCATATTTCTAGTTCTTACCCCTTTTGAGATATCACCTATGATATTGTCCATTGAGAGTCCTCTAGGTGATTGCCATTCCTTTGCTAATTGAGGAGTTTGAGAAGGCTCATTATCTTCTAAATACAGTTCATCAAGAGCCTCCCTTATATATTCATCATCACCTGCAAGTCTTTTATTTGACTCAAGAGGATTTCCCCCAAGGTCTACAATCTCATCAAAGGTAACATGAATAGATTCTTCTATATTTAAAGTTCTCCTATTAAACACTCTATATGCCTTGCTAGTCAGAGAATAACCTAGAAAAATGCCCTCATCAGCTTTTGAATCAAATTTTCCTAGATTGTCCTTTCCATTATTTAGCACAAAACATTTACATCCAAAAATCTTTAAATGTGCAACATTAGGTTTTCTACCATTAAACAATTCATATGGAGTAGATTTAATAATTGACCTAATGAGCATTCTATTTAAAACATAACATGTCGTACTAACCGCATCAGCCCAAAAATATTTAGGAACATTAGATTCATTTAACATAGTTCTTGCAAGTTCCTCTAATGACCTATTTTTCCTCTCAACTACACCATTTTGTTGGGGAGTCCTAGGAGCAGAAAAGTTATGTAATATTCCATTTTCCTCACAATAATTCTCAAACTTTTCATTTTGAAACTCACCACCATGGTCACTTCTTAAAACTTTAATTCTTAGGTCTTTCTCATTTTGAATTTGTTTAGCAAACTTTCTAAAGACCTTAAAAGCTTCACTTTTCGTAGTTAAGAAAAATGTCCAAGTGTACCTAGAGTAATCATCAACAATTACAAGTCATTAATAATTTCCACCAAAGCTTTTTATCCTAGAAGGTCCAAATAAATCTAAATGTAATAATTCTAGGGGTTTTGAAGTGGAAATCACATTCTTTGATTTAAAAGATGATTTTACTTGTTTACCTTTTTGGCATGCATCACACAATCTATCTTTTTCAAATTTTAACTTAGGCAATCCAATAACTAAGTCTTTTGATATCAATTTATTCAAGTGATGCATGTTTATATGAGCCGCTCTTTTATGTCATAACCAAGGGTTTTCTTCCTTAGCAACTAAACATGTTATACTAGACTCATGTAAACAATCCAAATCAATCAAATATATATTATTATGCCTAATACCTTTTAATTCTACTTTTTCGGAATCTATTAAATGTATGGTGCAAAATTTGCTTTCAAAAGTTACCTTGAATCCTTTGTCACACAATTGGCTTATGCTAAGAAGGTTATGCTTTAGTCCATCAACAAGAAGCACATCCTTAATCTCCAATGTGTTTGCACCACCTATGTTTCCAATTCCGAGAATCTTTCCTTTGTTGTTATCCCCATAAGTCACATATCCTTGTTCTTTGGCTTTGAAACTTACAAATTTCGTTTTATCTCCAGTCATATGTTTTGAGCATCCACTATCAAGATACCACATAGACTTCTTTGATTTGGAAGTTTCCTACAAAACAAGAACATAGTAAACTTAGGTCCCCATAACTTTTGGGTCCTTGGGGTTAGAGACAAACAAATTTATTTAACAATTGGAACCCAAATATATTTGCCTTTAGGAACACCAAAATGTTTAATTTTACACTTATTTGAAGTGTGACCTTGTTTCATACAATAGAAGCATGCATTTGAAGTAGTTTTAGAACAAGATACATTATTAACATGACATGCTCTAGTTCCTTTTTCTACCCATACTCTTTTCTTTTTAGTTTTACTCTTTTTCAAAGGAACTCTTTGATTTACATTATTTTGAGCAATTCCCATTTCATGCTTCTTAAGATCATCAATTTCTTTTTCGGCTTTGTCAAGCAAATGGTTAAGAATATCTATGTCATATTCATGCTCTTTACAATTTGCACATGCTAAGTCCTTATCTTCATCTAAGCATACAATTTTCGTATTGGCTACCTCCTTTTCTTCTAAACATGCAATTTTCATTTTTAATGACTCATTTTCCTTTTCGAATCTTCTTAGGTTCTTCTTTACAACTTTAAATTCGTCTTTCATATTCTTAAAGGCAGTAAATAACTCATTATAAGCATTTTGCAATTCATCATGGTCATTTTCATCACTAGAGGATGAATCGGAATCACTAACCTCAAAATCAGATGATATGTTGTCATTTGCCATCAAGCAAATGTTTGCTTCTATCTCCGAGTCGCTTGATCCTGAATTTGAATCACTGTCATCCCAAGCAATATAAGTTTTCTTCTTGAATTGCTTTTTGCCCTTATGTTCATCATTTTTCTTGTTTGGGCATTCGGTCTTCATATGCCCTGCTTCACCACAACCATAGCATTTTATATTAACGGAAGAATTTTCTTTTACCTTTCCCTTACCTTTGAAAGGATGTCTTCCTTTTGCTTTCATGAACTTGGTGAATTTTCTTATGAAAAGACTCATCTCTTCTTCATCATTTTCGGAGTCTTCTTCTTCTTCTTTCTTATTTTTGCCTTTTGAAATCTCGGTCTTGAAAGCTAGATTCTTCTTTTGATATTGACCCTCTTCCTCATTTAGCCTTCCAAGGTCAAGCTCATGCTCCCTTAGCTTTCCAAATAACGCCGCCATAGACATAGTGGCAAGATTTTGTGACTTCGAGATGGCCGTCACCTTAGGTTGCCATTTCCTATCCAGAAATTTCAAAATTTTAACATTTAATTCATCAACGTCAAATACTTTACCTAATCTGGTGAAATGATTCACAATATGAGTGAAACGCTTTTGAACGTCGAAAATCGTTTCTCCTTGTTGCATCCGGAACATCTCATATTCTTGGATTAGGGAGTTTTTACGCGCTCTTTTGACGTCGTTAGTTCCTTCGTGGGTCACTCTAAGCATTTCCCACATTTCCTGTGCACTTTTACAAACTGAAATTCTATAAAACTCATCAAGGGTTAGAGCAGATGAAATAATGTTTCTAGCCCTAACATCAAATTGTGCTTTTCGACTTTCGTCTGCAGTCCATCTAGAAAAAGGTTTAAGAACGTCAACACCGTTCTCAGTAGTTTTAGGAACAAATGGATCGTTTAAAATAGCGTCCCAAACGCCTCTATCAACAGACTCTAAAAATATTTGCATACGTACCTTCCAGAAAGGATAATTTTGACCCGCAAAAAGTGGGGGTCTGTTGATAGATGCACCTTCGGCAAAAGTTTGATTTTGTCCGGCCATTTTCGAAAATTTGAATGACTATCAAAGCAAGCTCTGATACCACTTGTTAGAATCGCGCAGCGGAATGTTCGCGTGGTCGGACAAAAACCAAGAGGGGGGGTGAATTGGTTTCTTAATAAAAATTAGGTTTTCAAAATTTTCCCCAAAATTTTACCGATTAAAAACTGTGTAAATGTAAATAGAGAAAGGATAGAAATCTTACACAGGAGATTTATACTGTTGCTAATCACTCAAACAGAGGATTAACGCTGTCACTATAAACAAGTTGTTACAACAGATTACAATTGACAAGATAAAGATAAAGATAACACCTCTCTTGAAACCCACAAGAGATGAAGAACAACTTTCCCCAGAGACGGCACAACACACAATCCACTAAGAACTCCACTTAGTGATTCTTATCGCTTCTAGCCCACACCAGGTTCGAAAGCCCCCTTTCCTTGCAACAAACAGTTCTACTGCATCGACAACACTTAACTTTTGTATGGAAAAGGTTGTTCTTATTTTCTGAGTGTCAAAGGAGAGTTTAAGTAGGGAAATTAGGGTTTAGGATTTGGGGATTTCGAAACTAGGGTTCTTGGTAATTGGGTTTTCGAAAATAGGGTTTGTTTGAAGTTTAAAATCAGAAACAAACTGGAATAATCGATTATTTGGAGTAATAATCGATTAAAACAGAGCCAAATACGTCGAACCCAATACTCTTCGGTTTAATCGATTATTTGGTGAAATAATCGATTATCTCATACTGAACGAGTATGGAATAATCGATTATTTTGTCTGTTTAATCGATTAAAGCGATGAGTTTGTACAGAAAATAGTTTTCTCACTGTTTTAATCGATTATTTACCTATTTAATCGATTAAAGCCGAGCCTGAATGATAAATTTGAGCTTTTTGAAGCTTCTAAGTTACAGACTATGTACCGGCTATCTTAGATTCTATAATTACAGACTCAATCAAACTAAAACAGAGTTATTACAATACAGAAATTATCAATCTTCAATCTTCAATACTCTAAGTCTTTAAGCTCTTGGATCATCATCAAAATCAACATTCTTCATGATCATTATTTGCAACATCAAGTCCTTGAATGTTCAACACTTGTGACCGAAGAATAATTTGATTTTTCTTCCTTTCTTTTTCTTTGCTTTTTTTCTTTTTCTCTCTGTTTTGTAAAGCACACTTTGCCATGTTAGTGTCCCTTTTTCTTTACTTTAGGGATTTCAATCATCTTGTTGACTATACGCCTCCATATTCCCAAATTAATTGTTAGAATATTGTTGTGAGGGTCAAGAGAAAAGAAGTAAGAGGGCAAATTCAATGGCTTGTGTTTTATAAGGTTAATTTTGATTTAGAAAAAGGTTTTTGTAAGAATGGTTGGCTAAGGTTAGGCCTAGGTGTTTAAGCTTTTTGTCTAAGCAAATGTTTCCTTTCTTGTTTGTATTTGCGCCTTAGCTTATTTCCATTGCTTTTTATGGCTAGTTGATTTCCCTAGATCGCCCTTCGGGTTTTCAAACTAGGATATTGTGTTTTGGCCCTACCTTTTGTCTAGGTTTCTTCTTTTTGTTTTTGTTTCGGGAATCCTAGTAGACCTTATTTTGTAACCCTAATTTCTGCCTAGGCTACCCTTTATTTTTGTTCGGGTATCCTACCGGGTTGACCCTATCTTTTGCGTAGCCCCCTTAGTGAGTTTCCTACCAGGTATTTTGCCCCTCTTTCCTTTTGGCCTATGGCTTCTATGGGATTTTCTTTTTTGTATTTATTTTTTTTTTTCTCACAATATTGGCGAAGCATGACTTTCTTTATGGTGAGGTAAAGCCTTATTTTGTTCTTCTAATCAATTGGCTTGATTGTAATGGCAATGGCAAATTTTGATGATTTAGATGTATTCTTCTTCTTTTTTCGTTTACTTAGACAAGGTTATTGTGAGGTCTAGTCATGAAATAGAAAGAAGAGAAGCAGATAGTAAGAAATGTATTCTTTATTAATTAATAAGGGAATATGTGCCCTAAAATGCCCGGGGGTTGGGCTAGCCCCGGGGGATAATCTCTAACAATCATTAGGTTTACATCCCTTAAGTGAAGAAAAAGATTTCCTAATGACCAGGGTAGCTCTTGACGCTTGCATCCCTCCGCTTCGAAAGATTTGCTTGAGTGTGCGGAGGGGAGACTTCCCTTTTCTTCCTTCTGCTCGGCCCTTAGTAGGGTCATATCCTAGGCCATAATTGAAAGGATTATCTTTGAATTTTGGGGGTTCCCTCATGCCTTGGGAATCTGCCCCCAGTCCTTGGCCAGGATGGTAACCATGTTTCATCATCATTCAGGCTACTTTTGTGTTTTTGGGAAGTCTCTCTACGTTGGCAATTTTGAGTGCTTGAAAAGATGTTTCAAGGGCCTCTTCAGCCGCATCCACGTAAGGTTGGGTGGACGGTCCACTGATCAGGATATCATCTTCTGCTTGGACCGTGACCAATTTGTCATCCACTATGAATTTGACTTTTTGGTGGAGCGTTGATGGTACTGGCTTAGCGTCATGAATCCAAGGCCTGCCGAGGAGACAACTGTATGCCAGAGTAATATCCATTACATGGAAATCGATGTTGAAGATAGTGGGTCCAACTTGAATTGGAAAATTAACTTCTCCCACTACTTCTCGTTTTGATCCGTCGAAGGATCGAACGATAGTGCTGCTTGGGCGTAGACGGGTTCCTTGGATAGTCAACTTGTCGAGTGTGCACTTGGGCATCACATTCAAGGAGGACCCGTTATCCACAAGAACTTTAGCAATGAGGTAGTCCTTGCACTTGATGGAAATGTGCAAAGGCTTGTTATGGTTTGATCCCTCGAGGGGGAGTTCTTCCTCTGTGAAGGTGAGGTGATCGCTTGCCGTAATGTGACCGACAATCCTCTCAACCTTTTCTTGGGATATGGAGTGAGGTACATGCGCTTCGCTCAAGACCTTCATCAGGGCATTTCTGTGCGGTTTCGAGCTCATCATTAGAGATAACAAGGTTATATTTGCAGGTGTATGATTGAGCTCGTCAATAATGGAATACTCGCTTTGCCTTATAAACTGGAGTAATTCCTCTGTCTCCTCCTTGGATTCTTTATTTTCTTTTTCTTCGGTCTTTTTATTTTTTCCTTTATTCTTGGGGACGTCTTCTTGTGACTCCTTGGGGGAGTAGACTCTTCCACTTCTAGTCATGCCCCCAATGCCAACTATGTTGAAGATATCTTCCTTTATTGGTGAAGATTCTTCATATCTCCATGGTACAACATTATTTGACTCGTAGGGGAAAGGACATGGCACAAATAGTCGCACTGGTGTCTTTGCCCCCTCTTCCTTATTTTTGAGGACCAACGGTCGAGGCTTATTATCCTCTTGTGGTGAATCAACCGTTGGGGAAAACTTGATTAGGAGTGGCTTTCTCTCCATTCTTCTGATTTGGAAGACGTGTCAGTTAATCCTTCCTTTTTATTATATTAGTTATTAAGAGCGAAGGAGGGGAAATTAAATATGCAAATGAATGATATGCATGCAAGTAGACAATTGTTGAATAAAGAAAAATTTCATTTATCCGTAGAAGGTGTACATTCCCCTATTCCATACTACGAAGCAACTTTTGACAAAAACGGAAAAGCCTAAAGAAACCCACAGGCGGGTCTTGATCTCTATGTAATTCCCTTTCGGCTTCCCGAACATGACGAGCGAGTGCTTCACTTTGCTTTTGGACTGCCTGGCTCATATCTTCACTGTACTTTTGAGCCTCTTTGATCTTCGCCTCTTGATGGATGACCAAAGCTTGTAGTTCATCGATTTTTGCAAGGGCTCGGTCCTTTTCTTGTGGTACTTGGCCGTAGTGAGCTAGCCTGTCTCTTTCTTTGTAGCGTAGCTCAGCGAGACTTCTGTTGAGTCTCCAATTGGCCTCTCACTCTTGGCCTATTTCTAACCGAGTCCTGGTGAGGTCTTGCAACAAGTCCTTGATCGTTTGAGTCTGTTTTGCTGATTCGGCCTCAAGGCATGCTGATTTGGCGGTTATTTCTTGGAGTTGGCTATCTGAGCTGGTTCTAGCAGCTTTCGATGCTCGGATAGCTTGCTCATTAGAATCAGCACACTGATCCTTGAGGCGCTCTATTTCATGATCCTTTTTCTTGCATTGCCTTTGCAGACCATCTATGGTGAGGATAGATTCTTGTTCTCTTTCCTCAAGGGCCCTCATCTAGGCTCCCATGATTTCTATCTCCCATAAAGACTGGTTTCTCCCATGCTCTTCTCACAGCTGGTGAGTTAGCAATTGTGCATGGGTCTCCGAAGAAACACAGTCCTCCGAGCTCCCCTCGGGAAATTGTAGTTTGAGTCCTCATGAGTTGTCTCATAGCTACTCTAGGTGAATAGGCTATGCAACCTCTGAGTCCTATCAACAGTACGTTCGAATAATCCCCACATCTGATGAGGACCGGACCGGGTCGGAATCAAGGGCAGACCTAGGATAAATGGTTGGCGTCCCATTGTTCCAACTCGTCCTTCCACTCTGAGGTTAAGCGTCGTTGGAGAGGGATTTTGGAGAAGCTCCTCAAAGGGTCGGGGAACATCCCCATGTGACTAGAGGCGTATAAATGTGTGATGCCCGACATGAAAAGTAGTGAAGAACAACAATGAAGTGTTTTTCCTTGCTTCTGGCGGCAAAATTCTACCGAGAGCAAGGTGTTGGCAAGAATTGCAGGAAAAGGACTCTTCGAGTTCACGTCCCAGGCGAAAAAGGCGTCCATGACGGCTTGATCCACTGTGTCGATGTGGAAGGGAAACAAGATTGTTCCAAATATGATTAAGGCCAGGGTTTTGTTAAAAGCGACCCATTCTGCCCTTTCAGCCAAATCAGACAGATGGTCTTCTAACATTGAGACTTTCTAACCCTGGATGTTCCCTTTTTCTATCAGGGTAGTTTGTCGGAATGGCAATCGGATGATGGCAGTGACTTGTGCTGCAGGAGTGTATGCCCCATGGCGGATATGGACCCCAGCTGATTTGGGCCATTTCAGCATAATCTCGTACTCCTCAAAGGTGGGCACCATGTTGAATTGCGGAAATTCGAAACAACGTAGACTGGAGTTCCAGAAATGAACTAGTACCCTGATGAAAACTTGATCGACATAGATCTTCAGCAGGTCGAGAATCCGTCCACAGGATTTTTCGAAGTCGGAGCAGACCTCTGGTGGCATTATTACGCAAAGCCGTTCTATCTTCTCAGTATGGTACCGGGGAATGTCCACTTTCTTCAACTGTCTACTAATCCCCTCCATTTTTCTAAAACCAAAATGCATGCTTTATGAATATGATGCTTATTGTAGGTATGAATGTGAGTGTTTATTTTCCTATTTATCATGTTTTATTTCTACATGATGTATGGTATTTGTGTATATATTTTTTTTGGAAAAATAGACTATCTATATGAATGATTTATGAGTATAATGTTTATGAACAAGGTCCCATTTATTGTTTTGAATTGGGTTTTTATTTGATTTTTATTTTTTTATAGTCTTTTATCTCTTCTGTCGGACTGCGTGGCTACTTAGCTTACAGAGAACCTGAAACCAGGCTAGCTAAAAGGTAGACTGTCCGAGATAAAAAATGGCTTTGTGCGAAAGAATAATATTTAGCGTCCCTTATCTCTTCTGTCAGACTGCGTGGCTACTTAGCTTACAAAGAACCTGAAATCAGGCTAGCTAAAAGGCAGACTGTCCGAGATAAGGGTGTTTATTGTGAAAAATGTTTTTTGTGATTTTTCTGTTGTTTGGTTGTGCTATGCAACAAACAGATGCGCACATAATTCAATCATCCGCGAACAGGCGAGAAGTCATTTTAATCATGAGGTAGGGTTTTCCTGCAGAAAAGTGCATTGGCGAAGGTAGGTTCTAACTGTTCTCACCAAGGCTAAGGCCCCCAAGGTGCCCCCATTATAAGGTCCCCACTCTCCAGCCTTCCGACCATGCTTAGCACTAAGGCCATAGTCAGTCTTTGTGCCAAAAGAGGAAGGTTATCACCTTGAGTGGTGGTTTCCGATCACACTAGTGGGCACAAGGCCATCACTACAGCGAACCGTACCTGCCACCCACTCCCTATGGATTGCTCACTTGCCCCCGGGTATAGAGGGAACTGTTGTGTGCAAAGGTTTGTGTACAGTTTGTATTTCAAACAATTGCGTAAATATAAACAAACAACAGTTATTAAAGCCAAGCATTAAAACATGTTATAATACAAGGTAGGGTAAAAGTGTAATTTCTTGGTTTATTTATTTAAGTTGGCCCATCACTAAATGGGATCAACTCTCTAGGCTTTCCCAGTGGAGTCGCCATCTGTCGCCGCCGTCAAAACGAGGCGGTCGGAGCGACGCGATGGTTCCGACTTTCCGATTTTCGCGTTTTATGAGTGTGGTTACAACACCTTTAGGTTGTCCAATAACCGGGTTGAACCTAGAGGCGAGGTTTTCGAAAGAGTGTTCTTGGATTGTCCGATAACCGAGCTAACCCAAGAACTAATTTTGTAGGGTTCTTATGGAGTCGCCACCGATGTTTTTACCGGAAGCATCGAAAAAGGAGTAAAAAGGCGTTGGTTTTCGAAAACCAACTTTGGTCGTTAAAACCAGAGTTTAGGTAAGGGAGTTAGTTACGTGTAAGGGAAGTGTTAGTTCCCTTACGACGCCCCTTTCGGGTTCCCTATGATAGGCCAGCTATTTAATAAATAAACTTTGTGAAAATACGCTTTTACCCTTTTATTTGCGGAATTAAAATAAAGACTACATGACCCTAATATCTATTACGCAATTTAATCATAAAAATAAAAGCAATAAAGAGATGGAGAGAGTGAAGAAACCTCCGAAGTAAGCTCTTTAATTAATTTCTTGAAAGTTAGGGTGCGTTTTGGCAGCCCTTCGCTCTTTACAACGCCGGAAAAACTCTCGGAAATGCTATAAAATCTTTAAGAAACTCTCAGAAACTCCGAAAATGCTTCGGAGGGGTTCTAGGAAGAGAATTTGAAGAAGTTGTAGAAGAGAAAGTGGAAGAACTGTGTGAAATGAAGGGGGGAAGCACTACTATTTATAGGGATTTGCGCCTGTCAGGTCGAGACGCCCATCTCTCGTCTGACAAGGTCGAGACGGCCGTCTCGCCATTCAGGACAGCTGTCTCGCCTTGCAAAAGTGGCGAGACCGCCGTCTCGCCAAACGAGACGGTGATGTCGACTTTTCCAGAAACGAGACGACCTTCTCGCCAAACGGGAGGGGGGTCTCGCCATTCGCAAGTGGCGAGACGGTGGTCTCGACTTGTAGGAATGGCGAGACGGCGGTCCCGAAAAGCGAGACGGCGGTCTCGATCCCTAAAGGCGAAAATCCTTATTTTAATGCAGAAAACCCTTCCTATCCTAGTATGGGGCCTAATAGTCTTTCCTAATGGCTTCTTAGGCTTCATCCATCTTCGAAAAGGAGGTCTTCTGGTCTTATTATGAGGCTGGGCAAGATTAGGGGTCTACATGGGCCTATGGCGAGACGGCCTTCTCACCAAGCGAGAAGGTGGTCTCGATTTTGTCCATAGCAAGACGACGATCTTGAAATTCGGGAAGGCGGTCTCGTTTCTACGTTGGTCGAGACGGTGGTCTAAGAAGTCGAGACGACGGTCTCGATTTTTAGAATATTTTATTTTATTTTATTTTGTGAAGAAAATAGGACTTTGTTCAAAAACATTTTATGCATGCAATGTTTTCATGTTTGATGTCCTATAATGCTATTTCATTAGTTTTTTCAGAAGGATTAATTGGTATGTCTTATAGAGACGAGGGCCCTCTGATGTTTTGCTTCTCTGTTGTACTTGTTTGTGTCGTTTCGGACTTAACGTGACCGAAGAATGACTTTTGGTTCGCAGAGCACACTTTGCCACATCGGTGCCCTTTTTCCTTGCTTTAGGGATTTCAATCCTCTTGTTGCTTATACGCCTCCATATTCTCAAACTAATTGTTAGAATAATGTAGTGAGAGTAAAGAGAAAAGAAGTAAAGGGGATAAATTCAATGGCTTGTGTTTTAGGTGGTTGATTTTTACTTTAGAAGAGATTTTGTAAGAATGGCTGGCTAAGGTTGGCTTGAGTGTTTTAGCTGTCGTCTAAACAAACATTTTTCTTTATAGATTTGCGCCTTAGCCTATTTCCACTGCTTTTATGGCTAATTGAATTCCCCAGACCGCCATTCGGGTTTTCGGACTAGGATATTGTGTTTTGGTCCTATCTTTTGTCTAGGTTCCCTTTTTTTTTTTTTTTTTTTGGGAATCCTATCGGACCTTATTTTGTAACCCTAACTTTTGCCTAGGCTACCCTTTATTTTTGTTCGGGTGTCCTAACGGGTTGACCCTATCTTTTGCGTAGCCCCCTTAGTGGGTTTCCTACCGGGTATTTTGCCCTTTTTCTTTTTGGCCTTTGGCTTCTGTGGGATTTTTCTTTTCTTTTTGTTTTTACATAATATTGGCGAAACACAGCTTTATTTATGATGAGGTAAAATCTTATTTTGTGCTTCTAATCAATCAGCTTGGTTATTATGGCAATGTTACATTTTGATTATTTGGACAAACTTCTTTTTTTTGTTCTTCTTCTTTTTTCGTTTTCTTAAACATGGTCATTATGAGGTCTAGACATGAAGTAGCAAGAAGAGAAATGAAAAGTAAGAAATGTATTCTTTATTAATTAGGAGGGGAATATGTGCCCAAAAGATGCCCGGGGGTCGGGCTAGCCCCGAGGGATAATCTCTAACAATCACTGGGTTTACATCCCTTAAGAAAAGAAAAAGAACTCCTAATGACTAGGGTTGTTCGTGACGCTTGTATCCCTCTGCTTCGGAACATCTGCTTGAGTGTGCGGAGGGGAGACTTCCCTTTTCTTCTTTCTGCTCGGCCCTTCGTAGGGTCATATCCTAGGCCATACTTCAGGGGGTTATCTTTGAATTTTGGGGGTTCCCTTATCCCTTGGGAATCTTCCCCCAGTCCTTGGCCAGGATGGTAGCCATGCTTCATCATCATGCGGGCTACCTTTGTATTATTGGGAAGTCTCTCTATGCTGGCAATTTCAAGCGCTTGAAAAGATGTTTCAAGGGCCTCTTCAGCCGCATCCACATAAGGTTGGGTAGACGGCCCGCTGATCAAGATATCGTCTTCTACTTGGACCGTGACCATTTTTTCATCTACTATAAACTTGACTTTTTAGTGGAGCGTTGAAGGCACTGCCTTAGCATCTTGAATCCAAGGTTTGCCGAGGAGACAACTATATGCTGGAGTAATGTCCATTACGTGAAAATCAACGTTGAAGATAGTGGGTCCGACTTGGATTGGCAGATTGACTTCTCCCACAACTTCTCGTTTGGATCCGTCCAAAGCTCGAACGATAGTGTTGCTTAGGCGCAAGCGGGTTCCTTGGATAGTCAATTTGTCAAGTGTGCACTTGGGCATCACGTTCAAGGATGACCCGTTATCCACAAGAACTTTAGCGATGAGATATTCCTTGCACTTGATAGAAATGTGCAAGGGCTTGTTGTGGCCTCGACCCCTCTAGGGGGAGTTCTTCATTTGTGAAGGTGAGGTGGTCGTTAGCCGTAATGTGACTGATGATCCTCTCAACTTTTTCTTGGGATATATTATGAGATACATGCGCTTCGCTCAAGACCTTCATCAGGGCATTTCTGTGCAGCTCCGAGCTCATCATTAGAGATAACAGAGTTATCTTTGCAGGTGTATGATTGAGCTGGTTGATAATGGAATACTCGATTTGCCTTATGAACTAGAGTAATTCGTCAGTCTCCTCCTTGGATTCTTTATTTTCTCTTTCTTCGGTCTGTTTATTTTTCCCTTTATTCTTGGGGGCATCCTCTTGCAACTCCTTGGGAGAGTATATCCTTCCACTTCTGGTCATGCCCCCAATGCCGGCTATATTGGAGATATCCTCCTTTATTGGTGAAGATTCCACATATCTCCAGGGTACAGCTTTATTTGATTCATAGGGGAAAGGACAAGGCATAAATAGCCGCACAAGTGTCCTTGCCCCCTCTTCCTTATTGACTTTGAGAACCAACAGTCGAGGCTTATTATCCTCTTGTGGTGAATCGACCGTTGGGGAGAACTTGATTAAGAGCGATTTTCTCTCAATCCTTCTGATTGGAAGACGTGTTAGTTAATTCTTCCTTTTTATTATCTTATTTATTAAAAGTGAAAGAGGGGAAATTAAATATGCAAATGAATGATATTCATGCAAGTAGACAATTGTTGAATAAATAAATTTTTATTTATTCGTAGAAAATGTACATTCCCCTACTCCACACTACGAAGCAACTTTTGACAGAAACGGAAAAGCCTAAAGAAATCCACAGGCGGGTCTTGATCTCTATGTAACTCTCTTTCGGCTTCCCGGACGTGACGAGCGAGTGCTTGGGTTTGTTTTTGGACCGCCTAGCTCATATCTTCGCTATACTTTTGAGCCTCTTTGATCTTCGCCTCTTGATGGACGACCAAGGCTTGTAGCTCGTCGAGTTTTGCAAGGGCTCGGTCTTTTTCTCGTAGCACTTGACCATACTGAGCTAATCCATCTCTTTCTTTGCAGCGTAGCTCAGTGAGACTTCTGTTAAGTCTCTGGTTAGCCTCCCGCTCTTGGCGTATTTCAGACCGAGTCCTTGTTAGGTCATGTAGCAACTCCTTGATCGTCTGAGCTTGTGTTGCACATTCGGCTTCAAGGCGTGCTGATTTGGCGGTTATTTCCTGGAGTTGGTTATCCAAGTTGGTTCTGGCAGCTTTGGATGCTCGGATAACTTGCTCGTTAGAATCAGCACACTGATCCTTGAGGTGTTCTATCTCATGATCCTTCTTCTTGCATTGTCTCTGTAGATCGTCTATGGTGAGGATAGATTTTTGCTCTCTTTCTTCAAGGGCCCTCATCTGGGCTCTCATAATTTATATCCTCTGGATCAAGGCGTCGACTTGGGTTTGCAACTCTTCACTGTTTGAAAGCGCAACAGGTGAGGCGGATGGTTGTGACATCCCTCTATTTCTTCTCCACTCCTCGTAGTCACTGGAGGCAGCTACTCGAGCTTTTCCTAGCTCTCTATCTCCCATGAAGATTGGTTTCTCCCATGCTCTTCTTACAGCAAGTGAATTAGCAACCGTGCATGGGTCTCCGAAGAAAGACAGTCCTCCGAGCTCTTCCTGGGATATTGCAGTCTGGATCCTCATGAGTTGTCTCATAGCCACTCTTGGAGAATAGGCTATGCAACCCCTGAGTCCTATTAACGTATGCTCGGATAATCCCCACATCTGATGAGGATTGGGCCAGGTCGAAACCAAGGGCATACCCAAGATAATCGGTTAACGTCTCATTGTTCTATCTTGACCTTCCACTCCATTGTTGTGTGTCGGTGGAGAGGGATTTTGGAGAGGCTTCTCAAAGGGTCGGGGAACATCCCCATGTGACTAGAGGCATAGAAATGTGTGATACCCCACACAAAAAGCAGTGAAGAGCAACATCTAAGTGTTTTTCCTTGCTTTTGGTGATAAAATTCCATCGAAAGCAAGGTGTCGGCAAGAAGTGCAGGCAAGGGACTCTTCGAGTTCATGTCCCAGGCGAAGAAGGCGTCCATGACGGCTTGGTCTACTGTGTTGATATGGAAGGGAAACAAAATTGTTCCAAATATGATTAAAGCCAAGGTTTTGTTAAAAACAGCTCATTCTGCCCTTTCAGCCAAAGAGGACAGATGGTCTTCTAACATTGCGACCTTCCAGCCCTGGACATTCCCTTTTGCTATCAGGGTAGTCTTCTGAAATGGCAATCTGATGATGGCAGCGACTTGTGCTGCAGAAGTATACGCTCCATGACGGATATGGACCCCGGTTGATTTGGGCCATTTTAGCATAATCTCATACTCCTCCAAAGTAGGCACCATATCGAACTACGGGAATTCGAAGCAGTGCAGACTAGAGTTCCAAAAATGAACTAGAATCCTGATAAAAGCGGGATCGACACAAATATTCAACAGGTCGAGAATCCGTCCATAGGATTTTTCAAAATCGGAGCGGCCCTTTGGTGGCATCAATGCGCAAAGTCGTTCCAATTTCTCAGCGTGGTATCGGGGAATGTCCACTTTCTTCAATTATCTACTAGTCCCCTCCATTTTCTAAAAAAACCAAAATTCATGCTTATGAACATGATGCTTATTGTAGGTATGTATGCAAGTGTTTGTTTTTTCCTATTTATCATGTTTTATTTCTATATGATGTATGATAGATTTTGTATATTTTTTCAAAAATAAACTACCCATATGGATGTTTTATGAATTTAATGTTTATGAACAAGGTCTCATTTTTATTTTATTTGGGTTTTTGTTTGATTTTTTATGGTTTTATTTTATAGCCTTTTATCTCTTCTGTCGGACTGCGTGACTACTTAGCTTACAAAGAACCTGAAACCAGGCTAGCTAAAAGGCAAACTGTCCGAGATAAAATGGTTTATTGTGAAAGAATAATTTTAGCGTCCCTTATCTCTTCTGTCGGACTGTGTGGCTACTTAGCTTACAAAGAACCTGACACCAGGCTAGTTAAAAGGTAGACTGTCCAAGATAAGGGTGTTTATTGCGAAAATATTTTTGTGGTTTTTCTATTTTTATTTGTTGTTTGGTTATGCTATGCAATAAAATGCAACAAACAAATGCACACGCACAATTCACTCATTCGCGAACCCGTAAGAAGACATTTTAATCACGAGGTAGGGTTTTCCTGTAGAAAAGTGCGTTGGCAAAGGTAAGTTCTAACTGTTCTCACCAAGGCTTAGGCCCCCAAGGTGCCTCCATTATAGGGTCCCCACTCTCCATCCTTCCGACCATGCTTAGCACTAAGGCCATAGTCAGTCTTTGTGCCAAAAGAGGAAGGTTATCACCTTGAGTGGTGGTTTCCGATCATACTGGTGGGCTGCATGGCCCTCACTACGACAAACCGTACCTACCACCCACTCCCTATGGATTTCTCACTTTCCCCCGGGTATAGAGGGAACTGTTGTGTGCAAGGGTTTGTGTAGAGTTTGTATTTCAAACAATTGCGTAAAATAAACAAACAACAGTTATTGAAGCCAAACAAATAAACATGTCATAAGACAAAGTAGAGTAAAAGTGAAATTTCTAAGTTTTTTTATTAAATTGGCCCATCACTAAATGGGATCAACTCTCTAGGCTTCCCCAGTGGAGTCGCCATCTGCCGCCACCGTCAAAAGAGGCAGTCGGAGCGACGCGATGGTTTTGACTTCCGCTTTCGCGTTTTATATGGGTGAGGTTACAACGCCTCTAGGTTGTCCGATAACCGGGCTGAACCTAGGGGCGAAGTTTTCGAAAGGGAGCTTTTAGGTTGTCCGATAATCGGGTTGGACCTAAAAGCAAGGTTTTCGAAGAGGGTTCTTATGGAGTCGCCACCGATGTTTTTGCTGAAAACATCGGAAAAGGAAAAAAAGAAGGCGTTGATTTTTAATAAAAACCAACTTTGGCCATTATAACCAAAGTTGGGTAAGGGAGTTAGTTACGTGTAGGGAAGGTATTAGCTTCCCTACGACACCCCTTTCGGGTTCCCTATGACAGACCAGTTATTTTATAAACAAACTTTTAAAATGATGCTTTTACCCTTTTATTCACGGAATTAAAAGATAGTGACTACATGGCCCTAATAGCTAATGCACAAATAAATATAAATTAAAGAAACTGTAAAAGAGGGGGAGAAAGTGAAGAAACCTCTGGAGCAAGCTTTGATTAATTCTCTTAAAAGATAGGGCGTGTTTTGGCAGCCCTTCGTTCTACAACGTCGAATTTTCTCTCTTGCAACGCTACAAGAACTCTCTAAGAACACTCAGAAAACTCCGGAAATGCTTCGGAGGAACTCTAGGAGAAGAATTTTGAGAAATTCTAGAAGGAAAGGTGGAAGAACTATGTGAAATGAAGGGGAGAGCTCCCCCCTTTTATAGGGGTTCGTGCCTGTCAGGTCGAGATGATTGTCTCGCCTGGCAAGGTCGAGACGGCCGTCTCACCAATTGGGACGGTCGTCTCATCTTTGACAAATGGCGAGATGGTCGTCTCGCCAATCGGGACGGCGATATCAATTTGCCAAATGGGGAGAGGGTCGTCTCGCCAAACGGGAAGGCAGTCTCGCCATGGCAAGTGGCGAGACGGCGGTCTCGCCAAACGAGACGGCGGTCTCGATCTTGCCAATGGCGAGACGATGGTCCCGATAAGCGAGACGACGGTCTCGACCCTTAAGGTGGAAATCCTTATTTTTTGTACAGAAAAGTCTTCCTACTCTAATATGGGGCCTAATAGTCTATCCTAGGGACCTTTTAGGCCTTGCTCATCTTCGAATTGGAGGTCTTATGCTCTTTATTTTGAGGTCGGGCAAGATTTGGGGTCTACATGGCCAAAATTGGTTTTTCTAAACCAACGCCTTCTTTTTCTTCCTTTTCCAGTGTTTCCGGATAAAACATTGATGGCAACTCCAGAACCCTTGTTTTGAAAACCTCACCTTTAGGTCCAGCCCGGTTATCGGACAACCTAAAGGCGTTGTAAAATCACTTTTAAAAACGCAAGTCAAAGCAAAACCATCACGTCACTCCGATCGCCTCTTTTGACAGTGGCGACATCTATTTTTTCTCTCGACGACCCCATTTTGCTGAGGGGTATCTACACATGAACTCTAATGTATGATTCCATGTCTAGAAGGTAGGAACTTAGTACAGAGTGATAATACTTTTGGCCAATATTACTCTTAAGTACCTTAATCCTACTTTGAAATTGTGTTTCTATCATAGTATGAAAAAAATTCAAATATTCTGCCAACTTCTAATTTCTCCTTCATTAGGAATACCCAAGTGACCCGTGTGTGATCGTCTATGAAGGTGACAAACCATCTAGATCCCGTGACATTGTTTACCTGTGATGGTCCCCATATATCGTTGTGAATTAGGGAGAAAGGTTAAGAGGGTTTATAGGGTTGAGGCGAGTATGAGCTGCGGGTATGTTTGGATAATTGACATATTTCACATTGAAATAACTCCTAATTTTTATTGAATAATGTGGGAAACATTCTTCTTAAGTACATAAAATTTGGGTGGCCAAGCCGATAGTGCCACAACATTACAGAATTTTTATTTTTAGGTACCACAACACAAGAGTTGGCCTTGGGTTCCGCCTCTGATGCTTCAGTTTGGAGGCAGTAGAGTCTAACATATTCTTTAGCAATGCCAATCATCTTCCCCGTCTCCAAAATCTGGAATTCACATAGGTTAGGGAAGAATTTAGTGACACACTTCAAATCTTTTGTCAGTTTGCTAATGGACAGTAAATTACAGCCAAGTTTAGGTACATAAAGGACTGACTTCAGGTTAATATTTTGTGAGATAATAACTGAATCTTTACCCATGACTTTAGAAAGAGTCTCATCAGTTATTCGAACTGTGTAATTATTGTGGCAAGGAGTATAGCTTTTAAACACAGTTAAGTTTTCAGTCATGTGTCTGAGGCTCCTGAATCAATGATCCATGACTTTGATTTTCCTGTGCTAGTATTTAGAGCATGCAAGAAATTACCTTTTTGTGCTACTACAGTTGTACCAATTGTTTGCTGAAGAATTTTTTGTAGTTCTTGCATTTGCTCCTTACTAATGGAGATGGATTAAAATTTACCTCTATTGTGTTGTCTTTGCTATCCAGGTTTTTTGTCTATCTTTCCTTTGAAGACTTGCCATGAATAAACCAGCAAGTGTCCTTAGTTTAGTGTGTCCCAATTTCTGTAGTGATCGCACCAGGGCTGATTTTTCTTTTTAGATGGACGAGATTGGTTCCCTCTTGCTGTCATTGTTGTGCCTTTAATGGATGGGTTGCACTTGACTTTTCAAGCATTACTTTCCTCCTGCTCTCCTCCCTTCTCACTTTTGAAAATACTTCCCGGATTATTTTAAGAGGTTTGGTTCCAAGGATTCTCCCTCAGATTTCATCAAGTTCCGTGTTCAGCCCCAATAGGAACTTGTAGATCCTATTTTTCTCCACCAATTCTTTATACTTCTTGTAATCCTCAACACATCTCCATTGAACGTCCTCATATATGTCTAGTTGTTGCTAATGTCGGTTGAGTGTATTAAAATACTCAGTGACTGAGCAATCACCTTGTCACAGTTCATGGAGTATGCTCTTGATCTCAAATACCGCAGACGTATTGTCCATATTTGAGTATGTTTCCTTCACTGTATTCCACATCTCCTTGGTAGTGCCACCCTTTACTAGACACTTGGAGTCTCCGGTGATGTAACATTCCTTCCCTTTTCCTTGAAGGAAGATTTTAACTAAATGCACCCATTGAGGGTAATTTTAGTCATTCAATTTGTGACTAGTGATAGGAAGAGAAGGTCCTTCGACCAAATTGGTGGTCGAACCTCCTGCCTTGTTCTCTTCCATGGTTGGCTGCACTAGGTTAGGGATGGTCCAGATCGAGCTCTGATACCATGCGAAAAATACATTGTGTATTTCTTATTTTGGAAAAAATACAAAGGAGGTATAAATAAAAGACAAGATAATAAACTTATACACTAATCTATCCCTAAAAATCAGGGAAATATTCTCCCTATAAATGTTGTACATAACTATGCATAAATAACGAAATAAAACTGATTATATTATCATTAAATCCTATCATAATTGAATTATTCTAATTGATAATGTTGATCTCCAACATTATTTTTTTCCTTAACAAAGCACATACTCATGTGATGCATAATAAAACTTATAATATTATCATATCTTCAAATAATTGAAGAAATATTTTGGAAGGAATCATTCAAATACTTGTAATGAAAGTCATGTTCAACGTGAAGAAATTGTATTGTATATAACATAAACTATGACTAAATAAAACAAGAAAGTAAAGGTGTAAGAAATTAAAAAAAAAAAGTATTTGTCAATGATTATAATTAGGCAGGACCATTAGGTAATTGGAGATAATTAAAATAAAACCAGTACAAGACTGGAAAAGAGTAAATAAACATAAGACATGACCAGTACTTAACTGGAGATAATTAAAATAAAATCAGTGCAAGACTGGAGAAGAATAAATAAACATAGAGCAATCAGTATGTAGTTAGAGATAAATAAATAAGTAATAGAATGAGGTTATGGACACTTCACTCTACAATTATAATTAAAATAAAATAGATAAAATGATAATATTCTCCTCCCCTACCTCAATATTGCAAATGGTACATCAAAATTTGTTTCCAAGTTGTTTCTCTTCTTCTCTTCTTTCCTTCTCTCCTTCTCTTTTCTCCCTCTCTCTTTTTCTTCTCTCCCTATCTCTTTTTCTTCTCTTCCTCTCTCTTTTCCTTCTCTCCCTTTCTTACCTTTCTCCTTTTTTTTTTCACCACCCCACCCCCTTTATATAGGAACATTTTTACCTCTTTTTTTTTCATTAATGCTTCTTATTCTTTTATTAAATTAATATATATTTTTAAGTCTTGGTCAATTTAAAGCTTATCTCTTCTTATACGAAGAGATAAAAAATGTTATCTTTTTTTTTTTACATATTAATAATATTATATAATATAATAATAAGAATAGTTATTAATTCATATTATATTATATATTTTAATTATAATAGTATATAATTATTATTATTATTATTATTAATTTCATAATGTATTATAATAATTATTATTGTTAATTTCATATATATATATATATATGTATATATATATAATTATTTTATTAATATTTTGATAAATATATTTTATTATTTTTTTTATATATATAATAGTTTAACAATAATATATATATATATATATATATATATATATAGTCATTTATCTATTTATTTAGATAAATGAGTCTATTTTTTAATTGTTTAAATTACCTACAACATTATTTAATACATTATATTTGAAGAAAATTTGACATAAATTATTTTTCAGATGTTACATTTCTCTCATACTTACGTAAATTTCGTCCTTGAAATTTTTAGTGACAAACAGATGAGGGTAACTTTCTTTGATTATCTTTTATAATTCCCATGTAGCATCTCCAATACTTTTATTTCAAACAACCTTTACTAATGAAATGTTTCTTCCCCTCAGTTGCTTGATCTTCAGATTTGTAATTTGTACAAGCATTGTTTCAAATGTAAGGTTATCCTTTAATTGTACTGTATATAACATTATTACATGAGAAGGATCAGAAATATATTTTCTTAACTGAGACACATGAAACACATTATGAAGATTAGAAAGGAAATGGGATAAGGAAATTTGGTAACAGGACCTATTTTTCTAAGAATTTGATAGGAACCAATAAATTGAGGAGTGAGTTTTTTTGCTTTCATTACTCTACCAACTTCAGTTATCGGTGTTACTTTCAATAATACATGCTCACCTTCTTGGAATTCAAGGGGTCGTCTTCTCTTGTCAGCATAACTTTTCTGTCGACTTTGAGTTGTTCTTAATTTTTCCCGAATCATCTTAATTTTCTCCGTGGTTTGTTGTATCATGTCAGGACCTAAGATTAAATTTTCTTCGATCTCAAACCAACATAAAGGTGTTCTAAATTTTCTCCCATACAATGCCTCATAGGGTGCCATACGTATGCTAGAATGGAAATTGTTGTTGTAAGTGAATTCAATTAAAGACAAGTACCGATCCCAACTACCAGAATCCTCTAAGACACACGCTCTCAAGAAATCTTCCAAAGATTGGATGGTTGTTTCTGATTGTCTATCAGTTTGAGGATGATAAGATGAACTAAGATGAAGCTTAGTCCCTAAGGCTTGATAGAAGCTTCCCCAGTATTTAGAAGTAAACCTAGGATCCCTATCAGAAATAATACTAGATGGAACTCCATGTAACCTCACAATTTCAGTTATGTACAATTTAGTCAGTTTTTCCAATGAAGACCTAATGTTAATGGGTAGAAAGTGAGTAGACTTTGTCAACTTATCCATGATAACCCATATGGAATCAAATTTTTTAATTGTTCGTGGTAAGCCAACTATAAAGTTCATTGTAATACTATCTCAAGTATGTCTAAATATTGTATCATTCCTACATACCTTTGATGTTCTATCTTAGCTTTTTGACAAACTAAGCATGATGCTACATATTGTGCCACTTGCTTCTTCATTTTAGGCTACCAAAATATTTTCTTAAGATCTTGATATATTTTTGTTGTACCTGGATGTATGCTCATTTTGCTCTTGTGTGCTTTGTCTAAAATTAACTTTCTAATCTCTACATCATTAGGCACACATATCCTACCACTAAATCTCAAAATCCTTGTTTTATCTATGCCAAATTTTTCTCCATTCTTTTGTCCTATCAACTTCTTTTTCTTTTATAAATTCATCACTTACCTGAGCATCATGAATTTATCTTTGTAATGCACTAGCAATTTGAGTTATGTTTAATTTTATTCTATCAGATTTCATAGTAATTGATAAACTCATGTCTCTGAACTCTTCTAGCATACTCATCTTATGAATCATAAGGGAAGAGACATGTAAAGATTTTCCACTTAAAGCGTCTACTACTACATTTGCCTTTACTGGATGGTAATGTAATTCAAAATCATAATCTTTCAAAAACTCCATCCATCTTCTTTATCTCATATTTAACTCTTTTTTTTTTATCAAACAAGTATTTAAGACTTTTATGATCACTAAAAACCTCAAACTTACCACCATACACATAATGTCTCCATATTTTGAGTGCAAAAACGATGGCAGCTAGTTCTAGATCATGAGTTGGATAATTTTTCTCATGTGTTCTTAATTGTCTTGAAGCATATGCAACTACCCTTCTATCTTGCATAAGAACACATCCTAATCTCATTTTGGAAGCATCACAAAATGTCCAGTTGGGTTAGGTAATGCTAGTATAAGGGAAGTGGTTAATCTTTTCTTAAGTTCTTGAAAACTCTTTTCGCATTTTTCTGTCCATTCAAAAGCTTGACCTTTCTTGGTGAGTTGGGTTAACGACATATCTATTTTAGAAAATCCTTCAATGAATATCCTATAATATCCTGCCAAACCCAGGAAACTACGAATCTCTGTCACTATTTTTGGTGGATCCCATTGTAGAATTGCTTCCACCTTAGTTAGGTCTACTGATACTCCCTCTTTGGAAATCACATGGCCCAAAAATTTTACTTCTTCTAACCAAAATTCACACTTAGACAACTTAGCATACAATTGTTTGTCTTTCAAAATTTGAAGAACAACTTGAAGGTGTTCCTCATGGTCTTCAAAAGTTTTATAATAAATAAAAATGTCATCTATAAAAACCACAACAAAATGATCTAAAAATGGATGAAAAATCCTATTCATATAATCCATGAATATTGCATAAGCATTGGTCACACCAAAAGGCATCACTTGATATTTATAATGACCATACCTAGTTCTAAATGCAGCTTTTTGTACATCTTCTGCCTTTACTCTAATTTGGTGATATGCTGATCTTAAATCTTTTTTAGAAAACACAAAAGCTCCTCTTAGCTGATCTAACAAATAATCTATTCTTGGAAGATGATATTTATTCTTTATTGTAAATTTATTTAATGATGATAATCTATAAACAACCTAAAATTTCCATCTTTCTTCTTAACTAACAAAACAGGGGGCTCCCCAAGGTGATACACTAGGACAAATGAATTGTTTCTCAAGTAATTCTTCCAATTGTTTCTTTTGTTCTGTCAGTTCATAAGGTGACATCCTATATGGTGCCATAGAAATTGGTCCAGTTCCAGGCATTAAATCTATTGAAAATTCAATCTCTCTGTTAGGTGGTAAACCAGGAATATCATTAGGAAAAACTTCAGGAAAATTTTGAACAACTGCTATATTTTTCAAATTGACTTCCTCTTTTGCTTCCATAGAAGATAGTAACAAATATCCTTGAATTTTTTTCTTCGAAGACTCATTTACTGAGTTGTTAGAGAAATTCAAAAGATCCTCAAAATTTAAAAATATTATTGATTTTTATGTACAATTCAGAAGAACTTGATTGAAAGATAACCAGTCCATACCCAAGATTACATCCAATTGAGATAAAGGTAGACAAATTAAATTTACGAGGAATTTCCTATTTTCAATGAATAATCTAGACAAATTTTATTGGTGATTACAGACTTACTCGTGGGAGTTAAAACAATCAAACTAGTGTCTAGAAAAGAAGTTGGCAATTCAAGGTATTGGATACAATCATTGGAAATGAATGAATGAGTTGTGCCTGAATCATACAATACATTTAAAATTTTTCCTTTAATGAAACACATACCTTGGATCAAATCAATATTTTGCGAGGCTTCAGTTCCAATCATGGTATACACTCTTCCTGTTGTCGGAGGTCTTATTTTTAGTGCAAAAGGATTATAATTTGGTTTTTGTTGCCGACATTCAGAGAATATATGACCAGGTTTTCCACACTTGAAATAGATAGGTCCTTTAAGATGACAATCTTTAGCATAATGATCTTGTCCACACTTAAAACACTTGAGCTGATTATTTATACGGTTATTAAAATTTCCTGCAGAAAATTGACTGGGTTGGGATCTCCATTGGGGGCGCTTGTAGGGTTTTCCTTCATTTTGTCTCCTTTTATTTTGTTGGGGTCCAAAATATTTTGGTTTACCATTTTGATGGTTATCAAAATCTTCCAAAAATCTGCACTTATGAATAAGTGTAGGAAAATAAGAAATTTCTAATATTCCTACTACTTTTCTTAATTCAGGCCCAAGTTCATTCTAAAATTTTGTACACTTCATTCTTTTATTAGGGTGATAAAAGAATGCAGAGTGTTTTCCTAACTCTTCAAACTTAGAGGCATATTCTCCTATTGTCATACCTCCTTGCTTTAATAGAATAAACTCTAATTCTTTTGTCCTCCTCACATCATTGGGAAAATAATTTTTTTTAAATTTGTTCTAAACACTTCCCAAGTAATGTTATTCTTCCTCTTTCTAGTAATCTCCTAGTACTATCCCACCAATATTTAGCCTCTCCTATCAACATAAACACTTAATTCACCTTTTGGTCATCAAGATAATTCATAACTCAAAATACTTTTTCCAATTATTTAATCCATAATTCAGCCTTTTCTGGGTTATAACCTGCAAAAAATTGCGGAGGTTTGTTTCTCCTAAATTCAACTAAACCTTGTGATCTATTGGTTCCTTCAGATCTTTGGTTCCTTAATGTCTCGAATAGCTTGTACCACTTTTGTCAAATCGTTGTTCCTCCTATTATTTGTCATCTAGAATTATATAAGTTAAGATTCATAAGATCTCATGATATACTCATTTCACAGGTCACACATGAAACATTGCTCTAATACCATCTAATGTGACATTTTTTTTATATAAGAGTAGCAGGTCAAATAAAGATATTATATATATGAAAAAGTAATTTACATCACTATTTTTTATGATTTACAGAAGATGAAGGAATTTTTTTTTATTCCTTCTATTCTTACTACAATTTTACAAATATTTACATTGTCAGTGGAAACAAACTAATTAAGAAAATCCAGTAAATGGTAGGAGGCAAAATATAACCACTATTGGTCCATCTAGCATGATGGAAGTTCCCATATCAGATGCAAATGTTAATATTGATAACTCTGTCCCTTTAAAAGTAATCAAGTTATCAATAACGTTTGTGTTCCAAGTAGTTCCTGGAAAGAAGACAGTGATGCTTGTAGAAAAGGGATTTGGGATACTTGGCGCCTCCATCTACTTAAGTTGCTATTTAAATATAACATGCACAAAAATCACAATAAGGAGTGAGAACAATTATCATTTAAAACAGTACAATCTTATAATATATATATATATATATATATATATATATATATATATATATATATATGTTCTTCAACTTCCTCAACACATTCTATTTTATGAAGATTTAAATTAAATTTGTAATGACTAGTCGGGATAAATGAGCCCAATTTTAAAAACGTTATCGAGTGATAACTACTCATTTTAATCCCCAAGGTTTAACCTCCATCTACAATATCATTAAATTTTCATAAATAAATATTATTATAAAAAATAATAATTAAATAATATAAATATAAATTAATAAATATGACCAATGCATAATTAGAGATAAAATAAATAAGACCGAGTCAGGGATCGAAGATAAACATAAAATAGAACCAGTACGTAACTAGAGATAATTAAACTAAAATCAGTGCAAGACTGGAGAAGAATAAATAAACATAAGGCAAGACCAGTACTTAACTGGAGATAATTAAAATAAGACCAGTGCAAGACTGGAGAAGAATAAATAAACATAAAGCAATCAGTATGTAGTTGGAGATAAATAAACAAGTAACAAAATAAATAGAATGAGATTATAGACACCTCACTTTACAACTATAATTAAAATAAAATAGATAAAATGATAATAGTCTCCTCCCCTACCTCAATATTGCATATGACACACCAAAATTTATTTCCAAGTTGTTTATCTTCTTCTCTTCTTTCCCTCTCTCTTTCTTTTCTCTCCCTCTCTCTTTTTCTTCTCTCCTTCTCTTCTCTTTCTCTCTTTTTATTCTCTTCCTCTCTCCTTTCCTTCTCTCCCTTTCTTACCTTTCTCCTTTTTTTTTACCACCCCATCCCTTTATATAGAAACATTTTTACCTTTTTTTTTTCATTAATGCTTCTTATCCTTTTATTAAATTAATATTTTTTAAGTATAGATCTATCTCTTCTTGTACGAAAAGATAAGAAATGTTATTTTTTTTTACATATTAATAATAATATATAATATAATAATAATAATAATAATTAATTCATATTATATTTATATATTTTAATTATAATAATATATAATAATTATTATTAATAATTATAATTTCATAATATATTATAATAATAATTATTTTTAAGTTCATATATATATATATATATATATATATAATTATTTTATTAATATTTTGATAAATATATTTATTATTATTATTATTATTATTTTATATATAATAGTTTAACAATAATATTTAGAAAATATTATAGTTACAGTTAAGATTTATGTAAAATATAAAGAAAAATATAAAGAAAAAGAAAAATTAACTTTGTGTTAACACAAAAAAAGAATTAAGAGATTAAAAAAATGTAAAAAAGTAAAAGGTAAAAAAAAGAAAATAATGTAATTAATTAATTAATATAAAATATTAAAAAAGACAAAAGAATTAAAAAGTAGATAGAAAAAAATAAAAATGGTAAAATATAAAAAATAACTTTATATGTAATATAAAAATTACTTTTAAAATTTAAATATAAAATTGGAACGGGGTAGGACCGGGACAGACTGAGGTGGGGATTGCAAGATCTGATCCTTGTTCTCACCCTTCCCTTTGACTATTTAAAGTATGAAAAATCCGAAATCGTTCCTACTTTCAATCAAATTCAATTTTTTCCCATCAAATTCAAAAGATAAAAAAAATTAATATTTGAAAAAGACATATTATTAGTATTTTTTTTCTTTATTTATATTTGAACGATTGTCACTAAAATATAATAATTCAAATTTTGTTGAATATTTGAAAAAAAATTCTTATATAAAGACCTTTTATGATTAAATCAATATAAAAATTAATAAAAAAATATTTAATAAAAAGTAAAGTAAACTTATTTATAAATCACTTATAATAATATTTAAGTAATAAATTATAACGATTTTTATGTTAATATTTATCTTTTAAATATAATATTATATATAATTTAATAATTAGATATATTAATTATTCATTGTTATTATAATATGATTTATATGTTAATTGAAAAAAATATTTTTAATAGATATAATATATATATATATATATATATATATATATATATATATATATATATATATATTATATTATAACTGCTTCATTATTTTAGATGTTTAGTTACTTGTTGAAGGAAGTTGAAGGCCACTTCTGTGTCACTTAAGAATTTGTTTGAAAAGCAAAAGAAGTAGATGAGTGGCTGGGTGGAGATAGCAGAGATTCCTAAGACTGTCAAAACATTATGCAAAACAGTGTCTGCCATGAATACATAATTGCGTTGAGCATAAGCTACCTCATAAAAAAAAGGGAAAAGGTGGATTGTGTTATGATCGAAAACATGCACACACCTTCATTATCGTGAATCATTATTATTTGAGCATCATGCACCCTTTTGCCTCGACATTTCTTCTATACTATCATCATGATACAATTTTCCCTTTCAAACTTTTGAAGCATGCATTATTTTACTTTTAATTTGTTCATAACTAGGTTGGAACTAATGATATATTAGAAGAGTTAGAGATAAACTACTACTTAATTAATATAAATTGTTACACGCTATATACTTTTATGAAAATATAAATTTATTAGATATATAAAAGAAGATTAATGGACACATATAATATAAATATAAATTTTAATTACTAAAATGTGTAAATTAGATTCTGTCTATTTAAATTATATATTTATTCTAAGATATTTATATTTATTAAAATGTTAATGTATCTATTAATATACTAATAACACTACAAATAATATTAGTTTTAATTTAGCAATGACCTTATTAATAATATTAGTTTTAATTTAGTAATTACCTTATATAGAGTGTATAGATGACAATGTTTTTAAAATCATACCAATAAACGAACTGTTAAAAGATATGAATTTAGGATGTAGGGATTCGATTGATATTTGTCAAAATTTAACAAAATAATATTTTTATAATATAATATATTCATTAATTATAATATTTTGTTAGTGTCATGGTCACAAGGAAGATTATAAATATAAAATAGGTTAGAGAGAATAAGATGGATAATAATTAAAATAAAATAAAAATATAATAAAATAACTATTATTTAAAATTGATGTAATTAATATAAAAGAAAAAAAGAAAAAAACTAAATATATTAAATATTATATAAAAAATATATTATATATTTTATGAAAAATATATTATATATTTTATGAAAAATATATTATATATTTTATGAAAAAATATATTAAAAATTTAATCTTAAATTTTTCTTTTATTTTTATCAAATGTTTTTATTTTTTTGGTATTATTAATTTTGTCTCGATTTTTCTCATTTTATCTCGATTTAATTAAAATTCAATTATTTGAAAGTAAAAAAAAATCAAATTTTAGACGGTTTTAATTAAAATCTTGGTAGTTAATATTTGAAACAAATTTAGATTCTCATTCTAAAATAAGTGAAGTTATCATTGAAACCAAATCCATGGTCAATTACATGGAAATCAATTTGTTGACTTCTAAAAATCAATTTTAGTGATCAATTATATATAAATTATTTCAGTGACCATATTACATGAAAACTAATTTAGAATCATTGTATAGAAACTAATTGAGGACCATGTTATATGAAATCAAATTTAGTAATTATATTGTATAGAAACTAATTTAATAATCAAATATAAATATTAGGACAAAATTATGGATATAAAAATAGGCTTAACTTGATGGGTCAATCCAAAAATTCGAAAAATAAGTTAAGTTATGATAAAAAAATTTGTGATCTAAATTAAATCAAATCTATTTTAGCATAATCGATTTAAGCTATGATCTTAGCTCATAAACTTTTGAGTCATTAATTTTTTACTCATAACATAAGATTGTTAAGTTGTTAATTTTCATTTATCACGTGCTCATAAAGTTTCCCGCTTTATAGGGTTGAACTGGTCTTAAGTTGTTATGTGGTTGCTTTATTTACGTGCCTACTTTACTGCCTTGCAGTACAACACTTTTAATTTTACAGTTATTGTAAAGGCTTATATAAGCCACTTCTGTTTATTGAATAAGACATGCACTTATTACCTCATTTTCGTGTCTTGTATAACCTGAGTTTTCTATAATTGGTATCAGAGCTTCACAAGGGCCTGATACAGAGTGTGAGTATAGGGTGCTGTGAGAGAACCACAAAACATCCAAGTGTGAGAGTACAATGTGCGTGAAAAGGATGTCTACCACTGAGAAGTTCATGCAATCGGCCATACCAACGTTCAATGACCATTATGACTTCCATTCTATGGCGGTGGAAAACTTCTTATGAAGCAAAGAGTTGTGGTAGCTCGTAGAAGAGGACATACCAGTGCTTGGAGCCACTCAACGCAAGTGTTGAATATAGAGAAAATAGAGTTTGAAATTAATCTCCCTTGTGTATAAATCACACATAGGGTAATCTATTTATAATAGAGAGGTACAACTAAAAGAGTAACCGAAAGTAAACAGAAAAAAATAGAAGATATTGTCTGATGTTGTGGTTAACAATATCTAACAATATCTTAACAATATCAAACTATATCTAAACAATATCTAAACAATATCTAACACTCCCCCTCAAGCTGGAGCATACAAAATCGTATGTGCCAAGCTTGTTACAAATATAATCAATTATAGGCCCCCGTAAAGACTTAGTGAAAATATCTGCTAACTGATCACTTGAGTTAACAAACTCAGTCTTGATATCTCCAGACATAATCTTTTCTCGAATGAAATGACAGTCAATCTCAATGTGTTTGGTCATCTCATGAAAAATAGGATTAGAATTAATATGAAGAGCAGACTGATTGTCACACACAAGTGTCATTTGAGTGACATCTCCAAATTGTAACTCTCTAAGCAATTGCTTGAGCCAAACAAGTTCACATGCAGCTGAGGCCATAGCTCTATATTCTGCTTCTGCACTGGATCTTGCCACAACACTTTATTTCTTACTTTTCCATGAGATCAAGTTACCACCAATGGAGACACAATATCCAGATGTAGATCTTCTATCCGAAGGAGATCCTGCCCAATCAGTATCTGAGTAGCAAACAACTCTTGTATGGTTATTAGAATCATATAACAGTCCTTTTCCAGGAGATCCTTTAATATACTTCAAGATACGAATGACTGCATTCTAATGATCTTCACATGGTGAATTAAGAAATTGACTTACCACACTGACTATAAAGGAAATGTCAGGACGAGTAACTGTAAGATAATTCAATTTTCCAACCAATCTTCTATACTGCTCAGGATCAGATATAGGCTCCCCCTGATTTGGTAGAAGTTTAGTATTGGGATCCATGGGTGTATCAACAGACTTTGAACTCATCAACCCAATTTTCTTCAAAATATTTATGGCATACTTCCTCTGAGATATAACAATACCATCATTGGACTGTGCCACCTCAATACCAAAGAAATATCTAAGTTTGACAAGATCTTTGGTCTGAAAATGGTGACAAAGGTGTTGTTTCAACTGAGAGATGTCATGGTTGTCACTACCTGTAAGAACGATGTCATCAACATATACTATTAAGTAAACACATCCAGCACTCGAGTGTCGATAAAAGATAGAATGATCTCTTTCACATCGAGTCATACCAAATTGTTGAACAACCTTGTTAAACTTTCCAAACCAAGCCCTAGGAGACTGTTTTAGGCCATATAGGAATTTGTGAAGATGACATACCATCCCAGAAGACTCCCCCTGAGCAACAAACCTAGGAGGTTGCTCCATATATATTTCTTCTTGCAACTCATCAAATAAAGAGATAGAGGTGAAGATTGACTTTTAAAATAAAGAGACAACTCATCAAAGGTGACATCTGCAGACACGAAATAACGATTAAGAGAAGGAGAAAAATATTTGTATCCTTTTTGTGATCTTGTAAACCTTAAGAAAACACATTTATGTGATTTAGGAGAAAGATTGTCAAGACCAGAACTGAAATTATGAACAAAACATGTAGACCCAAAAACACTCAGAGGTAAAGGATGAAGTGGTTCATGAGGGAATAAAATGGAATGAGGTATTTTATTATCTAAAATCAAATAAGGCATGCGATTAATGAGATAACATGCAGTAAGAAGTGCATCATCCCAAAAATGTTGAGGAACATCTCCATGAATTAAAAGTGTGCGAGTTGTTTCAATAAGATGTCTATTTTTACGTTCAACTACACCATTTTGTTGAGGTGTATAAGCACAAGAAGTTTGATGCAAAATACAGTGAGAAGCCATGAATTGTTTAAAAGAATGAGAAAGATATTTACGACCATTATCACTACGCAAAACTCTAATAGAAACACCGAACTGAGTTTGAATTTCATTAAAAAAAGTTTGAAAGATATGAAATAATTCAAAATGATTTTTCATCAAAAATAACCAAGTGCATCTAGAATAATCATCAATGAAAGTAACAAAGTATTGAAAACCTAAAGTAGACTTAACGCGGCTAGGTCCCCAAATGTCAGAGTGAACCACGACAAAAGGGAACGAAGCACCACGTGTGAAACTATGAGGAAAAGAAGTATGACTATGCTTGCCTAATTGACATGACTCACACGCCAAACTAGATAAGTTGGACAAGGCAGGGACAAGCTTCTGTAACTTGGCAAGACTTGGATGACCTAAATGAGCATGAAGAAGAGAGGGAGACTCCATAAATGTACTAACATGTGTAGAGGGACAGAGATAATAAAGACCATGAGACTCACATCCTGTGCCAATCACCTGTTTCGAACTCTGGTCCTGTAAACACACATAATTGTTGGTAAAAGTAACAACACAATCAAGAGAACGAGTTAGATGACTGATGGACAACAGGTTAAAAGGAGACTCAGGGATATAAAGAACATTGTCAATGGTTAAAGAAGGAAAAATGTTTAACCGTTCCAACACCATGAGATGATACTCTAGAGCCATCAGCCAGTGTAAGAGAAGGTAAATGATTAGGAGAGGATAAAGAGGAGAACAAAGATTTGTTATCAGTAATATGATCAGTGGCTCCTGAATAAAAAACCCAAAGACCAGGAGAAAATGATTGGGTCAGACCAGCAAAATATGTATTTTTATGTGTGACAGATATAGTGGAACTAGAAGACTGTTGATCCTTATACCATTCGAGAAATTTGTTGAACATAGCAGGAATGTCGGATGCAACACAAGAAGGAGGATCCCCAGCAGATAAAGGTGGGGAAATATTGGTTTGAACAACTGCAGCAGATCGAGGAGGACGACCATGTAATGTATAACACTTGTTAATCTTGTGACCAAGCTTGCCACAATGTTCACACTTAGGACGCCCTTTTCCCTATTTGAGAGGGCGAGTTCGGTCATCACGATGGGATGTCAACACAAAAGAATCATTAACAAAATTAGAAATAGTAGAAGAAGTGGAAGAAGTCATGAAGAGCAGGAGAACAAACCCTAAAACAATCCAAAGTAATCCAATTAACCCACGAAGCACAAATCCAAAATGAGAATACTAAAAATAAGTTTGCCAAGACTAAACGGTGCAGGAGACAACGGGACGACCACTCTGATAGTGGTGATCTCAACGACACGGTGGTCACCTGATCGAGACAAGCAAAATCATATGTCACTGGTCAAAAAATGAAACTTCGGAAAATTCTCCGGCAGCGGCGGATCCGGTGACTGCTCTAGCGGCAGCGGTGATAGAAATGTGAACCAGTACACCAGGTAAGTTCCTAGGAAAGAGAGGTGGGTCACTAATGGACACACTTAAATACCAAGTCTTTCCTTGCCAGAACTTTCCTAGACATGCACTTTCACACTACCAAATAAAATTCAGTAACAAAGATCATTCTTTTCTGATGTGGAGGATCAGTTTACCAGCAACGGTGGGACGACTCTAGCAGCGGTGGGGCGGCTCTAGCAGTGGTGGGGCGCGACTCTAGCAGTGGTGGGGCGACTCTAGCAACGGTGGGGCAGCTCCAGCAGTGGACAAAAGGCGAAAAAAAAATTTTCAAGATAACCTTAAGCTCTAGATACCATGTTGAATATAGAGGAAATAGAGTTTGAAATTAATCTCCCTTGTGTATAAATCACACATAGGGTAATCTATTTATAATAGAGAGGTACAACTAAAAGAGTAACCAAAAGTAAACAGAAAAAAATAGAAGATATTGTTTGATATTGTGGTTAACAATATCTAACAATATCTTAACAATATCAAACTATATCTAAACAATATCTAACAACAAGAGTGTGGCTGAGGCCAATCTAAAGGATCTAAAGGCAAAGAATTACCTATTCCAAGCTATTGATAGGGAGTTTTTGGAAACCATATTAGACAAAAGTACATCGCAAACAATCTGGCAAGCCATGCAAAAGAAGTATCAAGGCTCCACGAGAGTAAAACGTGCTCAGCTTAAAGCACTATGACACGAGTTCGAGCTTTTAAGCATGAAAGATGAGGAGAAAGTAGATATGTATCTGGGATGCACTCTTAATATTTTGGAAATTTAGGCTATTGGACATACACTTATTCCTGAAGCTCACCATGTAAGAAGGTGCTCTTAACATCAAGTTGCATTACTTCCCATGCATTTTTAGCAGCTAGAGCTAATACCAGTCTCACGACATCAAGTCTTACAACTGGGGCAAAAACTTTTGTACAATCTATTCCAAATCGTTGAGCATAGGCTTTGGCCTTGTACTTCTCTATGTGGCAACTTTCATTGAACTTGGTCTCAAAAATTCACTTGACTCCAATGGGTGTTACCCCCTTTGGCGGATTCACAAGTTCCCAAATATGATTCCTTTCTACTGCCTTCATCTCTGCATTCATAACCTCTCTCCATTTTTTATTTGTACAAGCCTCGTTGAATGACTAGGGATCTTTTAGACTCGGTCACCATCAGTGCCAATAAGCTTTCCTATTCTATTGAAAAGCTGGTTTCGTAATCAAACAGTCATGCAGGTTGTCTTCGTGATCTTGGAGCCTGAACTTTAGTTGAAGAATGAATGTGTTTTGAATTGGAAGTTGATTTGTGTATTTCGTCATCACTAGTTGTCATTTCATGTGATGTAGGTTCTGCATTTTCATTGACTGGGTCAACTATGACTACTTCATTTTCTCAATCCAGAACATTAGTTTTGCTCATTTATGCCTTTTTGTTCCAATTCCAGCTTTTGTCTTCTTCAAACACCACGTCCCTGCTCACGATCACACGCCTTCTAACAAGATTGAATAGTTTGTATGCTTTAGATTCGTCACTTACACCCAGCAGAATACACGAGTGGCTTTTGTCATCAAGTTTTCTTCTCTTTTGATCTAGAATGTGCACGTGAGCAATGCAAACAAACATTCAAAAATAATCAACTTGTGGTTTGATTCCGCTCCATATCTCCTCTGGGGTTCGCTGATCAATGGCAAAAGTGGGACTTCTATTTTGAACATGTATACACCAATGCATTACCTCAAGCCAAAAGGGTTTTGAAACCTTGTCATGTAACACAACTCGTACAACGTTCATGATGGTGCGGTTTTTACGTTCCGCAACTCCATTTTGTTGAGGGGTATAGGCAGTCGTCAATTTCCTAGTGATGCCTTGTTATGTGGAAAAGTTCTCAAACTCCTTGGATGTGAATTCACCACTGTGATCTGTTACAAGTGATGTGGGTGTTGGCTTTCTTCTCAACATAGGCTTTAAAACTCTTGAGTGCAGTGAAAGTGAGTAATCATCAATGAAGTTTAATATGTACCTTTTGTTGCTATGTGAGGCAGGTGAGATGAGACCACATATGTCGGCATGAATCAATTGAAGTTATGCTGAAGCTCTCCATGAGCTTTGCTTTGGTATAATGTTTGTATGTATTGCTTGCCTACAAGACAGGTAGTGCATAGTTTTTGAGGAAGTTTCATTTGTGGTAGACCAATCACCATTTGCTTATTCGCAAGTATGTTTAGTGCTTTAAAATAAAGATGTCCAAAGCGTATGTGCCACAATTGTGTTTCCATATTGGTAGCATCCTGAGTTTGAAGGCACCTAAGAGGTTGAGAAGTCATTGAAGTTGTCAGATAAAACATTCGGTTGCCTTTCATGTTAGTGTGAAGGATCAGTTCTCGATCTAGATGGTATACTTTGCACGTATCATTTTGAAAGAATAACTAAACCTTTCTCTTGGAGTTGCCCTAGACTTAAGACATTGGTCTTAAGTTCTCAAACATAGTAAACATCGGTGATGACATGAGTGGTGCCAATAATTTGAACTCGAATGCTACCTTTCGCAGTGACAACCATTGTTGTGTTATTTCCGAGTTTAACAGTTTGAATAAATCTCTCTTATTTCACTTTTGTGAACCAAAGCTAGTTTCTGGTTATGTGATTGTTACAGCTAAAATCCAAAAACTAGTCTTCCTCTTGGACAAATTGTGTCGTCTCCGCATATGTTACTAGTAACAACTCATCTTCTACTTCTGTTGATTCGTCAAATGTTGTGTAGTGAGCCTTCTTTTCAGACTAGGGACATTCATATTGAAAGTGGTTGAGCTTGTGACATTGAAAGCATTCAATGAGTGTTTGGTTTAATGGTTGTCGTCCTCAACCACAGCCACCACGACCACGACTTGTTCCAGATCGATCATCATGAGTTATTTTCAATACTTGTTCGTCTGGTTGAAGGCTTTGCATTCTTTGTTCATCGACGAGTAAACTGCCATGAAGTTCATCTATGCTGAGGGCACTTAAGTCGTTGGACTCCTCAACGGAACACACCACGTAGTTGAATTTTGCAGTTAGTGATCAGAGTATCTTGCTAACTATCGTGCTAGAATTTACTTTCTCACCATTTAATTTCATCTGGTTATGATACTTAGAGTGCATCCCAAGTATGTATCTACTTTCTCCCCATCTTTCATGCTTAAAAGCTCGAATTCGCGACATAGTGCTTGAAGTTGAGCCCATTTTACTCTCGTGGAGCCTTGATACTTCTTCTGCATGGCTTGCTAGATTGCCTGCGATGTAATTTTCTCTAATATGGTTTCCAAAATCTCCCAATCAATAATAGCTTAGAATAGGTAATTCTTTACCTTTAGATCCTTTAGATTGGCCTCAACCACACTCTTGCGTTGAGTCTTGGTGGTTGTGGCTCCAAGCACAGGTATGTCCTCTTCTACGAGCTGCCGCAACTCTTTTCTTTGTAAGAAGTTTTCCATCATCATGCACCAGAATTCATAATGGCTATCAAACCTTGGTATGGCTAATTGCACGAACTTCTCACACACATTATACTCTCACACTTGGATGTTTTGTGGTTCTCTCACAGCACCCTATACTCACACTCACACTTTGTACCAGGCCCCATACAAAGCTCTGATACCAATTGTAGAAACTCAGGGTATACAAGACACGAAAATGAGGCAATAAGTGCATGTCTTATTCAATAAACAAAGGTGTCTTATATAAGACTGTCGCCGCCGTAAAAAAAAAGAGATGCGGTCGGAGCGACGCGATGGTTTCGACCCTTTTGATTTTCGCGTTTTTTATGGGTGGTTACAACGCCTTTAGGTTGTCCGATAACCGGGCTAACCTAGGGGCGAGGTTTTCGAAAGGGCGTCCTTGGGTTGTCCGATAACCGGACTAACCCAAGGACTAATTTTGTAGGGTTCTGTGGAGTCGCCACCGATGTTTTTACCGGAAACATCGGAAAAGGGGTTTTAAAAGGCGTTGGTTTTCGAAAACCAACTTTGGTCATTAGAACCAGAGTTGGGTAAGGGAGTTAGTTACGTGTAAAGGAAGTATTAGTTCCTTTACTACGCCCCTTTCGAGTTCCCTATGATAGGCCAGCTATTTTGTTAATAAATAAACCAGAAAAATACGCTTTTGCCCTTTTTATTTTGCGGAATTTTAAAATTATGACTACATGGCCCTAATCTATTGCATAATTTAAAATTAAAGCAGTAAAAGTAGAGAGGGAGAATTTAAACCTACGAAGCAAGCTTTCTTTTTATTTCTTTTAAAGAAAATGGGTGCTTTTTGGCAGCCCTTCACTCTACACGACGCTGGAAACTCTTCTAGACGCCGAAAACCGCTCACAAAGGCACTTAGAAGCTCCGGAAATGCGTCGGAGGGATTCTAGAGAGAAGTTTTAGAGAGAAGGGAGAGCAAAAGCTGTGTGGTGTGTGGAAATGAGGGGGGGGAGGCCCTTATTTATAGGTTTTCGCGCCTGACAGTGGCGAGACAGTCGTTCTCGTCTGACAGGGTCGAGACCGCCGTCTCGCCAAACGAGACCGCCGTCTCGTCCTTCGCAGGTGGCGAGACCGCCGTCTGGGAAAGCGAGACCGCCGTCTCGTCCTGCGCAATTGGCGAGACCGCCGTCTGGGAAAGCGAGACCGCCATCTCGCCATTCGCAGGTGGCGAGACCGCCGTCTCGTTTGGCGAGACGGCGATCTCGCCATTTGCATGAGGCGAGAAGGCGGTATCGATTTCGAGACGGCGGTCTCGTCCCCAAAAGGCGAGAAATCTTATTTTTTTGCCGAAAATCCTTCCTATCCTAGTATGGGGCCTAATAGTCTCTCCTAGTGGCTTGTTAGGCTTCGTCCATCTTCGAATAGGAAGTCTTCTACTCTTTATTTGGAGGTCGGGCAAGATTTGGCGTCTACAACTGCCCCCCCTTTACCTGACTAGTCATCTGTTGGCCTGTTGTGCCAGACAGATTGACAGGAAGGTAAAGGAGTTGACCCTCTTGCCCGGTTACCCTTCGGATGTCCCGTCTTGCTGCGGTTGATCTTCTGGGGAAAATCTCGGTGTTCGTGCACTTCTGGGATACTCCTTCTGACGGTAGCCGATCCCTTCGGTGGACACGTGGTAGAACCTCAGGATACTCCTTCTGACGGTAGCCGATCCTTCGGTTGATGGGTATAAATCCCCCATCAGGCTGGTAGTTGCAGTCCGTTGTGTGGGACTGGATGGGTATGAACCCCCCATCAGGGTGGTAGTGCGACTTACTGATCTGGCTCAAGCGCAGATCAGGCGCAATGCGTGCGCAGGTTGATAGGTATAAACCCCCTATCAAGCTGGTACAGTCCACTGCGTAGGACTGGTGGTAGTGGCGGCTTACTGTTCAGGTGGCCCATGCGCCGGTCAGACACTCCTTGTGTGCTGGTTGATAGGTATGAACCCCCTATCAGGCTGGTACAGTCCACTGCGTAGGACTGGTGGTGGTGGTGGCTTACTGCTCAATCGCTCATGCGCCGATTGGGCACTCCTTGTGTGCTAGTTGATAGGTATGAACCCCCTATCAGGCTGGTACAGTCCGTTGCGTAGGACTGGTGGTAGTGGCGGCTTACTGCTCGGGTAGCTCATGCGCCGGTTCTTTGGGGAGTGATTTCTGTGTCGGTAAATGTACTTGGACCTTTCTGAATGGTCCTCCGGGTTGTGCCGGGGATTTTGTGGGTCATCCAGCTTTGTTGGTTGCTGGGGATTCTTCGTTTTTTTTTTACTTTTGGTGGCGATTATCCGACTCTTGCTGGCTGGTCGGATGATTCTTGTTGTTTTGTTTGACTCTGATTTGGTGGTCAAGGTTTTTGTTGGTTGAGGTGATGGCTTGTCTTAATCCTGCCTTTTTCTCGCGGTTTTATCTCTTTTTTCTCGTGATTTAGGATTTTGGCTTTTTCTTATGGAGCGTATGCCTTTTTCCTTTTTAAGTTTCTTTTTCGTTACGCTGGCTTTTTCCTTTCCCTTTGTTGAGCCCTTGATGGTTTGGACTCTTTTGACTGTTGGTGATGATGGGCTCTTGAAACCTTTATTCTCCCTTGGGGAGTGTGGAGAAGGCTTTTGTTTGACGGCGATGTTGAGCCATGATAATTTTTGTGTTGCCTTCAACGATTCTTTTGGGGATGACTAAGCCTTTCCGTCGGCTTTTCTTTATTGATGTTGGATGATCGTACCCTCCTTCATTGGGTAGAAAAATGATGACTGGAGCCTTTGATTTCTAGAAGCTCCTGTTTTGATGAGTCGCTTGATTGACGACTAGCTCTGCTTTCTCGGGGGCATGGGCATTATTTGGGGAGTTGGTTTTGATGATCCTGTTTTCAATCACAATCATGGAGCTAGTCTCCTTGTATGTATGAATGCTTTTCATTTTTTGGTTTTTTATCTGAAGTAATTTCTTTCATTTTTGACAAAGTCATTTTGTGCGACTACTTGTGTGTGGATGCTTCTTTATGCAATTTGTTTTAGTTGAGGGCGTCTAGAAAGTGACCGGTACTTTCTTTTTTTTTTGCTCTATTCTTTTGCACTTTTCGTTTTAACCCTATTTTTTGCCTAGACCGCCCTTTGCGGGTTTTCGATCTAGCGGGTTTTGATTTTTGCCTAAGATATTTTGGTGTGCTTTTTTCCTTTTGATGAAAGCCTTATCTTTTGCCTGGACCGCCCTTTGTGGGTTTTCGATCTAGTAGGCTGCCTTGTACTTTTTGGCCTTGGTTGGTGTCATCCGTCTTGTTTTTATGCTTTCTTGAATTGCTTGTTTTATGCATGCTCATATTTCGTTAATACAGAGGCATTCACACAAGTAGGTAATAGAGGAGAAAAGACAATTTTTATTGATATAAACAGATGGTTTATTTACATGGGGTTTTACAAGAGAATTTGTAAGCAAGGTTGGCCGAGGTTGGCTAAACTGTGCGAGGGTGCCACAATCATGTCTGTGATCTTTGTTTCCCCGTTTTTTCCGGTTACTTCAATTGAGATGTTCAGACCCGGAGTGAAGACTATGCGAAGTCCGCTTGTATTACCTTAGTCGCCTTTGCGGTTTTCGGCTAAGGTAATCATTGCTTTGTTTTTCTTCTCTCTTTTTTTTTTTTTTTGGAAACCTCTGGTTTTTGCCTAGGACGTGTCCTAGCGAGGAATGTAGACCCTATCTTTTGCCCAGGACGCTCTTTGCGAGTTTTCATCCTGACGGGTCGTGAGCAATGTCTTTTAGGCGTAATATTTCTTTACCGCATCTGAGTTGACAGGATGTCGGAGTTCTTCTCCATCCATATTGGTGAGTATGAGGGCTCCTCCTGAGAAGGCTCGCTTGACCACAAAGGGTCCTTCGTAATTTGCTGTCCATTTCTCGATTTTATCTTTCTGGGCTGGAAGCAGTTTCTTTATCACCAGATCCCCTTCTTGGAAAGTGCGAGGATTGACCTTCTTGTCGTAGGCTTTCTTGATCTTCCTTTGATAAGCTTGCCCCCGACATATGGCGTCCAACCGTTTTTCTTCGATTAAGTTCAACTGATTATACCGGTTTTGAACCCATTCGGCTTCTGTCAATTTTGCTTCCATGACAACTCGTAGGGAGGGTATTTCGACCTCTACTAGTAGTACGACTTCCATTCCGTATACGAGGGAAAACGGGGTAGCCCCTGTGGAGGTTCGTACCGACGTTCGGTAGCCATGTAAGGCGAAGGGAAGCATTTCATGCCAATCTTTGTAGGTTACTACCATTTTCTGGATGATTTTCTTTATATTTTTATTGGCTGCCTCCACTGCACCATTCATCTTTGGTCGGTACGGAGAGGAATTGTGATGTTATATTTTGAAGTCTTGGCATAACTCCTCCATCATTTTATTATTGAGATTGGTCCCATTATCAGTAATGAGCTTATGAGGGATGTCGTACCGACATATAATGTTTTTCTTGATGAAGGTGGTCACCACTTTCTGGGTCACATGTGCGTACGATGCCGCCTCAACCCACTTGGTGAAGTAGTCAATTGCTACCAAGATGAAGCGATGCCCGTTAGATGCTTTGGGTTCGATGGGTCCGATGACATCCATGCCCCACATAGAAAATGGCCATGGTGTAGCCAGGTTACTGAGAGGCGCGGGCGGCACATGAATATTGTCGGCGTATACTTGGCACTTGTGACACTTCTTCGCATATTGGTGACAATCAGCTTCCATTGTGGACCAAAAATACCCTGCCCTAAGGATTTTCTTTGCCATGACATGCCCGGGTGCGTGGGTCCCAAAAGCTCCTCTGTGGATTTCTTTTATCAAGGTTTGGGCTTCTTCTTGGTCCACACACCTTAAGAGAGTGGAATCGGGGCTCTTTTTGTAGAGGGTTCCTTCAATCAGTGTGAACCCTGCGGCCCTCTTGCGAATGGTTCGCTTGTCATTGTACCGCTTGAGGTACCGCTTGATGTCATGGTACCAGGGGTTTTGATCACGCTCGCCATTTACTGCCATGCAGAAAGCTTGTTTATCATGCAGCTTGACTTGAATAATTGGCATCTCATGTTCTTGATCCAGGGCAAACATGGATGATAGGGTGGCAAGGGCGTCGGCAATTTCATTGTCTTCCCGGGGGACGTACTGGAAGGTGACACTTTCCATTCTTGAGACCAAGTCCTGGATGTATTCTAGATATGGGATTAACTTGGAGTTTCGGGTTTCCCATTCACCTTTAAGTTGGTAGATGACGAGGGATGAGTCACCGAATATTTTGAGCTTAGTGACCCCATGATCTAAAGCCGCTTGGATCCCTAGCGCACATGCTTCGTATTCGGCCATGTTGTTGGTACAATCGAAATTAAGTCTGGCCGTTACAGGGATGTGTTTCTTTTCGGGGGATATCAAAATAGCTCCTATCCCGTGTCCAAGCATGTTTGAGGCCCCATCGTAAAACATAATCCATGCTTCTTCTTTGGTCTCTTCGTGTTCAATATGCATGATATGCTCATCGGGGAAGTCATCTTGTAAGGACTGGTATTCGTCTGTTGATCCGTGGGCTAGACAATCCGCTAGGGGACTTCCTTTAATAGCTTTCTAGGTGACATGAATGATATCGAATTCTGAGAGGAGAACTTGCCACCTAGCTATTCTTCTAGTTAAAATGGGCTTCTCGAAGAGATACTTGATCGGGTCCATTTTGGAGACCAACCATGTAGTATGTCGAGCCATGTACTGTCTGAGACGTTGAGTGACCCACACCAATGCGCAACAGGTTTTTTCGAATGGTGTATAACAGGTTTCATAATCCAGAAATTTCTTACTGAGATAGTAAATGGCTCATTCCATTTTTCTGGTTTCATCATGTTGGCCGAGCACACATCCCATGGACTCTTCAATATTGATAAATATAGGATCAGAGGTCTCCCTTCAACGGGTGGTACCAATACTGGGGGATTGGTTAAACAAGTCTTGATCTTATCAAATGCTTGTTGGCATTCTTCATTCCACACCGTTGGTTGATTTTTGCAGAACAGCTTGAAGATGGGGATACATTTATCCGTTAACTGCGCGATGAAATGGGCAATGTAATTGATCCGGCCCAGAAAACCTCTGACCTCCTTTTCTGTGCTTGGTGGAGGCATTTCCAAAATTGCCTTTGTTTTGTCGGGGTCCACCTCAATTCCTCTTTTGCTGACAATGAACCATAGGAGTTTTCCTGATCGTACTCCGAAAGTACATTTTGCCGGGTTTAGTTTGAGTTGATACTTTCGGAGTCGGTCAAAAAGCTTTTTGAGGTATCGAATGTGGTCCATTTCATTTCTAGATTTGGCAATCATATCGTCCACATATACTTCTATTTCCTTGTGGATCATGTCATGGAATAGTGTGACCATAGCCCTTTGATAAGTAGCCCCTGCATTCTTGAGTCCGAAGGGCATTACGCGATAGCAAAAGGTGCCCCATGGTGTGATAAAGGAGGTTTTTTCTCTATCCTCAACGGCCAACTTGATTTGGTTGTATCCCGCATACCCATCCATGAAGGAGTAAAGCGTGTTGGTAGCAGTATGGTCTACCAGTGTGTCTATGTGTGGTAGGGGAAAGTCATCCTTTGGACTTGCTCGATTGAGGTCCCTATAATCCACGCAGACCCTGACCTTCCCGGTTTTTTTGATGACGGGTACTATGTTGGCCAACCATTCTGGGTATTTGGAAACTACAAGAAAGTTGGCATCAAACTTCCTTTGCACCTCCTCCTTTATCATTAGGGACCAATCTGGTTTGATTCTCCTGAGTTTCTGCTTTACAGGTCGGAACCCCTCTTTTAAGGGCAATCTATGCTCCACTATGCTCGTGTCGAGCTCAGGCATGTCATGATACGACCAAGCAAATACACCCATATATTCCTTCAGAAGCTGGATCAATCCCTTTTTTACATTACTTCCTATTTGGGTGCCGATGTTCACCTTTTTCTCCTCGTCCTCTTTTCCCAAATTAACGATTTCTATTTCCTCCTGATGCGGTTGTATGATGCGTGTTTCCTTTTCCAGCATTCTTTGCATATCCGGAGAAATGGTCTCCTGCTCACTGTCGGACCCGACCCATTCGCTTTCCGTTTCCGGGGTCCACGGAGATTCATCAATCACAGACATGATGTGTTTTAGGTTCTGTTTTAGTCATAGATTTTATTATTCAATTTACCTTTGAAAGAATAATAAATAGAAGAGGGAAAAGAATGAATATGACAAAATGCCTCGTATATTAATGAAAATGAAGATGTATGTACAAGCCCTTTTAATCAAAATTCCCGCGGCCACGGGCGGGGACCGCAGGAGATACAGAGAAAAGCTTAAAAACAGGACACCCCATGGTTGATCCTCCTAGCCCCCCTTTCTGCTACTCTGGCTTCGATAGAGGTTTGGCGTCGACATCGGAAGCAGAGGCGTCGAAAGTTATCCACCCGGCGTCGATTAATTCTTGAACCCGATACTTAAGGGTCAAGCAATTTTCTATAGAGTGCCCGGGTGAACCCGAGTGGTAAGCGCATTTCTCGTTTGGCTTGTACCATTCGGGGTAGGGAGGCTCCAACTGTTTCTTGGGAGGAGCGTAGGTTAGGAGCTTGGCTTCCAACAGCTGAGGCAGTAACATTCCATAGGAAGTGGAGATTGGAGTGAACTTCCTCTCTTTCTTGCGGGACTGCCTGGGCGTTTGCGGTGTAGAAGAAGGAGTGGCAAAGTTGATTGCATGCACAGATTCATCCTTCTTCTTGCCAGCAGGCTTCCTGAATGAGACGCCAGCTTGGGAAGACTGTGCTATCTTCCCGCTCCTCAACCCCTGCTCTACTCTTTCCCCCACAGTGACTATGTCCGAAAAGAGATTGGAGGTACTTGTTAGAAAAGTAGTTTTAAATCAAGAGGGGGGGTGAATTGATTTTTGAAAGTTTTTCGCAATACACAGATTATCTAATCCGAAAATTAAGTTTACTAATCAATTCACGAATCACAAAGCAATTAAACAATATAAGCGCAGCAACTGAAATTAAAGAGAGAAAGGTTAGGAAAGATTTCACCGGTAATTTTATACTGGTTCACCCAATACCAGGGCTACATCCAGTCTCCAGCCAAATTCCAGCTGGGTTCCACTAGAATAGATGTTTTACAGACTCAACAATCTTACACCTACTCTAACACCAGAACCAATTTCCAGTTCCTGACTTTAATCTTTCCACCAAGAACCAAATTCCAGTTCTTGGAAACCTCTGCAACCAAATTCCAGTTGCAGAGAAACCAGTGCCCAAATTCCAGGCACCAAACAGTACAAGAACCAAATTCCAGTTCTTGTACTCAACCTCTCCACCAAGAACCAAATTCTAGCTCTTGATAACCTCTCGCAACCAAATTCCAACTGCAGAGAAACCAAGTGCCCAAATTCCAGGCACCACACACAAGAACCAAATTCCAGCTCCTGTGCTCAACCTCTTACCAAGAACCAAATTCCAGCTTCTTGATAACCTCCACAACCAACTTCCAACTGCAGAGAAAACTTGTGCCCAAATTCCAGGCACAAACACAATACAATGTAATGAAAATGAATTTATAAAGAAGAAACAAGAAAGCTCAAATCGGATTACGCTAATCCACAGTAAGTTTCTTCTTCAAGGATGCAATATGCCTCAAGAAAGATTTCAAAAATAACTTCACAAAATAGTTGTAATTCTTTCTTGGAAAAAGTGCTCTAGTTGCTTGATTGATTGCTTTGTTTCTGTAAAACTGATATTCAATCTAATGTTTAAAAAATTCAATCAAAACTGTTTTTAAAGAGTTTTCAGAAAAGTCTGCATTAATTAATCTGTTGAAAGTTTGTTTTAATCTGTTGAAATAGCCGCTATAATCTGTTAAAAGTCCTTTCAACCCATTAATGCGTTCTTGCTTCTTTAACGTAATCGTTTTAGTTGATATGACCACGCTTATATCAGCTTAAAACATTTTACAAACTTTTTCTAAGTATAAAACAATCGATTGAATCGCGTATTAATCGATTGATTTGTTTAAAAACCTTCTTATAAAACTTTCCAAGTTATTTTAGCTGATATAAATTCGTTTTAATCGATTGAAAATCTGCACATATATTTTCAAGTCATTTTAATCGATTGAAAGTTTGTTTTAATCGATTGAAATTCTGTAAAAAGATTTTCTAAGTTATTTTAATCGATTGAAATACGCTTTAATCGATTGAAATAAGTCTGATCGGTCATAATTCAATTCTGATCGATCATAACCAACTCTGATCGGTCATAATTTCATTCTGATCGATCATCCTGACTTCCAAAGTGGTTTTAATCGATTAAAACGTGTTTTAATCGATTAAAGCAATCTGATCGCTCATATTTAAAATCTGATCGATTATATTTCATTCTGAACTGTTATATTCGAATTCCAATCGAGTCATAAAGGGTTTTAATCGATTAAAAGAAGTTTGTATCGATTAAAATACCGTAAAAACACTTCTTAAAACATTCTAAGTGTTTTTAATTCTTTCTTTCAAAGCTATATCAGCTTAATAAATTTGTTAGGAAAGTTCTTTGACAAAATGCTTTTGTTTTTTATTTGTTTAAAACTATTTTTGAGGCATTTTGCAAAATGAGTGAAGAAGCTTTATGCAGTGGAAAAGGTAAAGTGGTTTTACCTAAGCTTTCTGTTAGACGCTCTAAATCTTCAAGCTCAAATGTCTCGAGTGACTTGTTTGATCACTGCAGAGTTGACCCTTGACTTTATCTTTGACTTCATCAAATCAATGATATCTTTGCTAGGATCACTTTCAGTCTCCCCTATTTGATGAAGACAAACACCATTTTGAAAAAACAATCTCTCGCAAAATAAGTCACTTGATAATGAGGTTAGGTGAGAAATATAAGAATGTAATAAAGTTTTATTTCTCCCCCTAAAACTTATTTCTCCCCCTAAACTCGTTGCTCTTAATTTTATCTTAAAGTGATGCAACTATTTCTCCCCTTTTGACTTCATCAAAAATAGGGAATAGAAGAGAAAAGAATAAAATGTAAGGTTTCGAAAAATATGCTCAAGTTTTTGAAAATACAAAGTGAATCAATATTTCACTCATGAAAAGAATCAATTAAAGTTGATTCAAACTTATCTCCATTAACACGTTTGTAATGAATACAATTAACACGTGTAAAGATAAGGGAATCATGCTTTAGTAGCATGTTACAGGAACAACCATTAACTAAAGCCTTTAATTTTCCTTTTCCAGAATAAAAATCGATTAAAAATAGAGCATAATCGGTTAAAATGATCTTGGTAAATGATTTTAATCGATTGAAAGAAAGGTTTAATCGATTAAAACATTTAAGATTTTGAAAATATGAATTTTTAATAAAAACAATCGATTGTTTCGATTTTAAATCGATTAAAACAGTAATGAAATTTGCTGTTTAAGTTTATTTAACCGATTAAAAAGTGTTTTTATTAACTAAAACAACCAGATTTTGAAAATCATGATATATCTGATGTGAATATCTCGTATCTAATCTATTGGATATGTAGTGAACTGATTGTCTAGATCAATATCAACTATTTTTCACTGATAATCTACCACTATCAGATTTAATTTTAAATTTGGCTAATTTTACTGTTATAAGACAGTTTTAAAAGGTTTTAATCGATCAATGCCCAGCTTTAAAAGAGATTCAGTGGATCTATCATCTACTTCTATCTAAGCCAGCTTCAATCTAGATTTAGATCCTAAATCATATTTAACCAAAGCTAGATCAAGAGTCCCTGGTATAACACCAGTTAATATTACAGTCCATGCAAAAAATATAAAGATAGAAATAAGCGTAAGATAAAGATGATGAGAGGAACTAGTCATCCCAATTTCCCCGATTGAACCGCAAATCTTCCAGCTTGGTGATCATTCATTTTATCCCCACCAATATCAAAAGATAATAGGCTTTCCTTTTTGCTGGAACCAATTTTGCTCTATCAACTATTTGAGTCAACAATCGCTGTCTCTCCCAGTATCGCGAATGCATACGTAAACTTTTCCTGAAAAGAAATCTTTTAGCAGTTCATCGTTACTATTGACTGCATTACAGTCCATGGTTGACACCACACTTGAATTAAATGTTTCTTTAGGAACATCAGCTATTACACATCCGAGGCATAATCATGTACTCGACCAAATCCCACACGTAATGCATGATATCATAAATTGCATGAATCACAAGTTAATGATGTACTCGAGATAGGAATTTTCTTTCATAATAGCCAACCCATTTTGAACCCTGCAGTTGTCATCATCCAAGCAAATAACTGCATTCTTATTAATGTAGTATGATGGGTGTTATTCTCACTTTCATGAACCAGTCATCATTATCTTTGAGGAATGAATCATCTTTAACTTTGTTGTTTCCAGTGGTATCATATGCACAAGTGGTTAACTAAAACTTATTCTGGTAGAGTGGGCAATGATTAGTAATGCATACACAGCAGAACTAGTGATGACAGTAATCCAGAGCTTTCACTATATTTGCCTTCAGCGAGGGAACAAATCAACAGTATAAAATTGATCCCTGTACACACATTCCCTGCCACGTTATTCAATTCTTGAATTGCTGTCCCAGATTGGTTCCCTTACAGTGTCACCTCGTGACATTGATGATTAAAGCTAATTATCAAAGTTGCACAGTTCCAATGAATTTCACCAAGAGTTTTGAACCAATGCATGCTCAAGATTATTTCAAATATATTGCTAGGTAATATCAAGAAATCTAATGTAAACATTTGTTCATTGAACTTCCTAGTAATCAACAACTTATTACCGAAGCAACTATCACTCGAAAAATCTTTGATAAACTATGTTTTCGAGTCCTAACAACTTGACCTGTTTGTAACTAGTGTCTATAAGAAAAGTTACAGTCTATTCTTTGATAATTCCTTTGATTTTCAATGTATTACTACACAAGCAATCCATGTAAAGTATTAAGAGAGATGTAGACGTCTACAGCTTGAATCATGACTATGTTAAAATAACTTTTTCATCTATGGATAACTTTCCCACATGTAAAGTTGGCAATAACTTTCCCACATTTATTCCACTAGTCTTAGTTTCTAATTCAAGGATTTGTTCAGCATGTGCCATTTAAAGAAAATTGGGTGTTTCATAACAGATAACTTGAATCAGACATGTCCGAGACTCATTTATGATTATCTGATCGCTACAGAGGCACAATTTACAGTGACAGTGGGTGAAAGTATTATGCAGATTTTGTTTATCAAAGAAACTGGGTTTTTGATTCGAATTGGCCTATCAAACTTTAATTAGATGTTATAAATCTTGTTTTCAGAACCTAATTAATCGATTGATCAACTAATTATCTATTAATTTCATTTTTCCTATTAGGTTTGAAAACGAGCTATGTTGAATTAATCGATTGGTTTATAAAAGAATCGATTAGTTTGGTATAGAATGTGATCAATAAAATGACACCAGAATTTAAATCGATTAAAACGTGAATGAATCGATTAATTTTGATACCTAAGTGTTTTTAGTTGATATACGGATATTATAATCGATTAAAACAATTAAACCAAAATCCTGAGATCAGTTCAATCGATTATTTCGACATTTTAATCGATTAAAATGGTACTGACAGATGTTGTGTAAGTTATTTTAATCGATTAATATTGTTATATATCAATTAAAACAATTAGTTTAAATACTCGAACCTGATTTCGCAGCTCTGATCTTCAAGGGATTCCTAGACTTGTTCCTGCAAAACAAATTAAGAATTGTTCTGGTACCCTTTATAATTACTGGGTCCTGATTAGGTTATTTGGAAAGAATTAATCTTTGGAACCCATTTCATTCTCCCTTTAGGAATAGCATACTTTTTGATTCTGCAATATTTAACAGAGTGACCCATTTTCATACAGTAAAAGCATTTAATAAATGGAGATGAAACTGTTTTACCATATGCAAAATAATTTTTGAAAGCTCTGGTTTTCTTTCCAATGGCTGGTGTATAACCTATACCACCACGTTCAATAACTAATTTTTGGGAATTAAGTATCTTATCAAGATTATTTTTTCCTTGTGCCAATTTAGATGAGGTTTTTACTAGATATGATACTTGTTTCTGTAACTCAGGACAGTTTTTGCAATCTTCAATATTACACATGCAATCAGCATCATTCTCTAATTCTAACTTTTCATCCTTAGTTTCTTCATCAGTTATTTTCTTTTCAAGAAGAATGATCTTGTTTTCTAAAAGCCTATTCATGCTTTTCAATTTTCTATTTTCAGTTTCTAATTTCTTTGCTACTGCATGTATTTCAAAGAAAGCATCTTGTAATGAGCTATAGTTTATAGATTCAGAACTTACACTGGTTTTTGATGATTCCGAGTTGACCATCAAGCATATTTCTGGTGCTTCTTCATAGGTCTTTTCAAGGATCTTCCACATTTGTGCAGCAGTTTGGCAGTGTGCAATCCCGAAAAGATCATCTCTGTTAAGGGCGGATAAGATGATATTCTTGGCAATACAATCATCTTGGATTCTCGTTAGCAATATCAATTTCCTGTTCAATAACATTCCAAGCATTTATACTAACAGATTCAATGAAGATTTTCATCCTTATTTTCCAATATAGGTAATCTGTTCCACTTAACGATGGAGGTTTATCAATGCACGCTCCTCGTGAAAATGCCATGGATCGAAGTCACTTGATTAACTTTCAAGCACCTCGCTCCGATGCCAATTGTTAGAAAAGTAGTTTTAAATCAAGAGGGGGGTGAATTGATTTTTGAAAGTTTTTCGCAATACACAGATTATCTAATCCGAAAATTAAGTTTACTAATCAATTCACGAATCACAAAGCAATTAAACAATATAAGCGCAGAGAATCGAAATTAAAGAGAGAAAGGTTAGGAAAGATTTCACCGGTAATTTTATACTCGGTTCACCCAATACCAGGGCTACGTCCAGTCTCCAGCCAATTCCAGCTGGGTTCCACTAGAATAGATGTTTTACAGACTCAACAATCTTACACCTACTCTAACACCGGAACCAATTTCCAGCTTCCTGACTTTAATCTTTCCACCAAGAACCAAATTCCAGTTCTTGGAAACCTCTCGCAACCAAATTACAGTTGCAGAGAAACCAAGTGCCCAAATTCCAGGCACCAAATAGTACAAGAACCAAATTCCAGTTCTCGTACTCAACCTCTCCACCAAGAACCAAATTCCAGCTCTTGATAACCTCTCGCAACCAAATTCCAACTGCAAAGAAACCAAGTGCCCAAATTCCAGGCACCACACACAAGAACCAAATTCCAGCTCCTGTGCTCAACCTCTTACCAAGAACCAAATTCCAGTTCTTGATAACCTCCACAACCAACTTCCAGCTGCAGAGAAAACTTGTGCCCAAATTCCAGGCACAAACACAATACAAAGTAATGAAAATGAATTTACAAAGAAGAAACAAGAAAGCTCAAACCGGATTACGCTAATCCACAGTAAGTTTCTTCTTCAAGGATGCAATATGCCTCAAGAAAGATTTGAAAATTAAATTCAAAAAATAGTTGTAATTCTTTCTTGGAAAAAGTGCTCTAGTTGCTTGATTGATTGCTTTGTTTCGTAAAAGCTGATATTCAATCTAATGTTTAAAAAATTCAATCAAAACTGTTTTTAAAGAGTTTTCAGAAAAAGCTGCATTAATTAATCTGTTGAAAGTTTGTTTTAATCTGTTGAAATAGCCGTTATAATTTGTTAAAAGTCCTTTCAACCCATTAATGCGTTCTTGCTTCTTTAATAGAATCGTTTTAGCTGATACGACCACGTTTATATCAGTTAAAACATTTTACAAACTTTTTCTAAGTATAAAACAATCGATTGAATCGCGTATTAATTGATTGATTTGTTTAAAAACCTTCTTATAAAACTTTCCAAGTTATTTTAGCTGATATAAATTCGTTTTAATCGATTGAAAATCTGCACATATATTTTCAAGTCATTTTAATCGATTGAAAGTTTGTTTTAATCGATTGAAATTCTGTAAAAAGATTTTCTAAGTTATTTTAATCGATTGAAATACGTTTTAATCGATTGAAATAAGTCTGATCGGTCATAATTCAATTCTGATCTATCATAACCAACTCTGATCGGTCATAATTTCATTCTGATCGATCATCCTGACTTCCAAAGTGGTTTTAATCGATTGAAACGTGTTTTAATCGATTAAAAGCAATCTGATCGCTCATATTTAAAATCTGATCGATTATATTTCATTCTGACCTGTTATATTCGAATTCCAATCGGTCATAAAGGGTTTTAATCGATTAAAAGAAGTTTGTATCGATTAAAATACTGTAAAAACACTTCTTAAAACATTCTAAGTGTTTTTAATTCTTTCTTTCAAAGCTATATCAGTTAATAAATTTGTTAGGAAAGTTCTTTGACAAAATGCTTTTGTTTTTGATTTGTTTAAAACTATTTTTGAGGCATTTTGCAAAATGAGTGAAGAAGCTTTATGCAGTGGAAAAGGTAAAGTGGTTTTACCTAAGCTTTCTGTTAGACGCTCTAAATCTTCAGCTCAAATGTCTGAGTGACTTGTTTGACTGCTGCAGAGTTGACCCTTGACTTTATCTTTGACTTCATCAAATCAATGAGATCTTTGCTAGGATCACTTTCAGTACTGGCTATCGCCTTATCGTAGTACGCTCCGGTCAGCGAATCGATGAAGATAGCCACTGTCTCCTTGTCCGTCAAAGGAGGCTCGATCTGGGCTGCCATCTCCCTCCATCTTTGGGCGTACGCTTTAAAGGGCTCGTCATTCTTTTTACTTAGAGTCCTGAGATCTGACCTGTCGGGGGTCAGATCGATGTTGTATCAGTAACGGCGGAGAAAAGCGTCAGCCAGCTGTTTCCAGTTCTGGACCTGCCCTCTCTCTAACTGCATGTACCAATTGAGAGCTGTATCCTCCAGACTCTCCTGGAAGCAGTGGATCAGGAGTTTTTCGTTCTCAGCATGGGCGGCCATCTTACGACAATACATCGTAAGATGGTTCTTTGGGCAGGTCATCCCGGAGTACTTGGGGAAGTCCGGGATCTTGAATTTGTGAGGGAAATGGATGTTCTTTACCAGGCACATGTCCGCCACCTCCTTGACGTCGAAGTTGTGCCCTTCTACTGCCTTGAGCCTCTCTTCCAGGGCGGAGAGTTGTTGTTTAGATACTTCTGGGGTAAGGATGCGTGCAGTTTTGGCGTCCTTCTCGTCATAGAAGTATTCTTCTTCTTCCTCCTCACGGTGAGGGATGTGTTCAGCCTGGCCTTCGCCCTTACTCTGTCCCTAGCGCACGACCTCCATTAGTTGGGCCATCTGCTCGCGGAGGGTATTGACCTCCGCAGTGAGCTTTCGGTTCTGCTCCTCCAAATTTTCCATTGCTTTTGCTTTTTGTGCACGAGTGCGAGTGGGGAGAGGACCAACCACTTTCTAGAATGCCCGGAAGAACTTTATTAATGCATGTTGAGTGCTTAAAAAAATGGGTATGTTTATGCATGAGAGATTCTGTTTGAATGATGCTGCATGCGCTCTCACTTTTTCTCTCTTGGTTTTTCTTTACTCATGGTATGATGTAATATGAATGTTTTGACTTTGTAAGACGTTTATTTATTTATTTTCTGGTATTTTTGTATTTTGATTTTTTATTTGATGTTTATTTATTTTATAGCCTTTTATCTCTTCTGTCGGAACTGCGTGGCTACTTAGCTTGCAAAGAACCTGAAACCAGACTAGCTAAAAGGCAGACTGTCCGAGATAAGGGTGTTTATTTGCGAAAGTATTTTTTGTGATTTTTTTTGTTTTGTTGTTTGTTTATGCTATGCAACAGACAAATGCAACAAACATATGCACACACAATTCGGTCATCTGCGAACAGGCGAGAATTCGTTTTTATCACGAGGTAGGGTTTTCTTGCAGAAAAGTGCATTGGCGAGAGTTGGTTCTAACTGTTCTCACCAGGCTAAGGCCCCCAAGGTGCCCCCATTATAGGGTCCCCACTCTCCAGCCGTCCGACCATGCTTAGCACTAAGGCCATAGTCAGTCTTGTTGCCAAAAGAGGAAGGTTATCACCTTGAGTGGTGGTTTCCGATCACACTGGTGGGCTCAAGGCCCTCACTACAGCGAACCGTACCTGCCACCCACTCCCTATGGTTTTCTCACTTGCCCCCGGGTATAGAGGGAACTGTTGTGTGCAAGGGTTTGTGTACAGTTTGTATTTTCAAACAATTGCGTAAGTATAAACAAGCAACAGTTATTTAAAGCCAAACCGTAAAAAATGTTATAATACAAGTTAAGGGCAAAGGCGTTATTTCTTGGTTTATTATTATTTTTAGCCGGCCCATCACTAAATGGGATCAACTCTCAAGGCTTCCCCAGCGGAGTCGCCATCTGTCGCCGCCGTAAAAAAAAGAGACGCGGTCGGAGCGACGTGATGGTTTCGACCCTTTTGATTTTCACGTTTTTTATGGGTGGTTACAACGCCTTTAGGTTGTCCGATAACCGGGCTAACCTAGGGGCGAGGTTTTCGAAAGGGCATCCTTGGGTTGTCCGATAATCGGGCTAACCCAAGGACTAATTTTGTAGGGTTCTGTGAAGTCGCCACCGATGTTTTTACCGGAAACATCGGAAAAGGGGTTTTAAAAGGCGTTGGTTTGCAAAAACCAACTTTGGTCATTAGAACCAGAGTTGGGTAAGGGAGTTAGTTACGTGTAAAGGAAGTATTAGTTCCTTTACTACGCCCCTTTCGGGTTCCCTATGATAGGCCAACTATTTTGTTAATAAATAAACCGAAAAAATACGTTTTTGCCCTTTTTATTTTGTGGAATTTTAAAATTATGACTACATGGCCCTAATCTATTGCATAATTTAAAATTAAAGCAATAAAAGTAGAGAGGGAGAATTTAAACCTACGAAGCAAGCTTTCTTTTTATTTCTTTTAAAGAAAATGGGTGCTTTTTGGCAGCCCTTCACTCTACACGACGCTGGAAACTCTTCTAGACGCCGAAAACCGCTCACAAAGGCACTCAGAAGCTCCGGAAATGCGTCGGAGGGATTCTAGAGAGAAGTTTTAGAGAGAAGGGAGAGAAAAAGCTTTGTGGTGTGTGGAAATGAGGGGGGGGAGGCCCCTATTTATAGGTTTTTGCACCTGACAGTGGCGAGACCGCCGTTCTCATCTGACAGGGTCGAGACCGTCGTCTCGCCAAACGAGACCGCCGTCTGGGAAAGCGAGACCACCGTCTCATCCTGCGCAGGTGGCGAGACCGCCATCTGGGAAAGCGAGACCGCCGTCTCGCCATTCGCAGGTGGCGAGACCGCCGTCTCGTTTGGCGAGACGGCGGTCTTGCCATTTGCATGAGGTGAGACGGCGGTCTCGTCCCCAAAAGGCGAGAAATCTTATTTTTGTGCCGAAAATCCATCCTATCCTAGTATGGGGCCTAATAGTCTCTCCTAGTGGCTTGTTAGGCTTCGTCCATCTTCGAATAGAAAGTCTTCTACTCTTTATTTGGAGGCCGGGCAAGATTTGGGGTCTACAAAGCCTTTACAATAACTGTAAAACTAGAAGTGTCGTACTATAAGGCAATAAAGTAGGCACGTAAATAAAACAACTACGTAACAACTTAGGACTAGTTCAACCCTATAAAGCGGGGAACTTTATGAGCACGTGATAAACGAAACTTAACAACTTAACATTTTGTAAAAACTGAAGGTATACAAAACACTAAAATGAGGCAATAAATACATGTCTTATTCAATAAACAGAGGTGGCTTATATAAGCCTTTAAAATAATTGTAAAATTAAAAGTGTTGTATTGCAAAGTAGTAATGTAGGCACATAAATAAAACAACTACGTAACAACCTAAGACCAGTTCAACCCTATAAAGTGGGGAACTTTATGAGCACGTGATAAACGAAACTTAACAACTTAACATTCCCTCCTGGAAGCTAAATGGTTATTGCATTTTAGCTTATTTAAGTGACTGCTGTAACTCCAAGCATGTGTTGGATTTTTTCAAATTGATCAAGCTTTAATGCTTTAGTCATTATGTCAGCTACTTGCACATTGGAACAGTAGTACATCAATCGAACTACTTGATCATTAACCAAGTCTCTTAGAAAATGAAATCTTATTGTTATATGCTTGCTCCGTCCATGAAAGATAGTGTTTTTTTATAATTGAATGGCAAAGTTGTTGTCACATAAAATTTTAGTTGCTTCCTTTTCTATTGATCCAAGGTGCTCTAAAAGTCTTTGGATCCAAATACACTGACAGGCAGAAGATGTTGCGACAACGTATTCAGCCTCGGAGGTAGATAAGCTTACCACAGACTGTTTTTTTTTTACATCCATGAAACTGCTCCACTTTCAATAAAAAAAAAACTGCTCTGGAGGTGCTTCTTCTATCATCTAAGTCACCTGCATAGTTGTTGTCACTATAAGCTATGAGACCAATCTTTGTTTCATTTTGATAGAATAGACCATATTCGAGGGTTCCTTTTAGGTATCTTAATAGTCGTTATGTTGAAACCCAATGTGACTCTTTTGGGTTTGCCATGTATCGACTAATTAAACTTACTCCAAACATTAAATCTAGTCGGGTCACTATTAGATACATGAGACTCCCAATGACTTGTTTGAATTTTGTAGCGTCGACTGCAGCACCTTCAATATCTTTGGAGAGTATTGTGCTTGTTACAATTGGATTTCGCACCGAGTTGCTTTCAGTCATGTGGAATCGAGCTAGTACATCATGAGCATATTGTCTTTGACAAAGGAAGATTACAATGTTACTTTGTATAACTTCGAATCCAAGGAAATGTCTCATTTTACATAAGTCAGTCATATCAAACTCCTTCATTGAGTTTTTAAATTCGTCACACATATATTTGCTATTTCTAGTGAAAATCAAATCATCAACATAGAGACTGACAATTAGAATATTACCATGACTCAAACAAGGTGTGTTCACTGGGGAATCGCTCAAAGTGTTCTTTTGCAAAGTAAGCCTCGATCTTGCTATACCAAGCTCATGGAGCTTGTTTAAGCCCATATAGCGCTTTCTTGAGACGGTAGATGTGATCTTCTTTCCCTTTCTTGATGAAACCTTCATATTGTTGGACATACACTTCTTCCTGAAGCTCACCATGTAAGAAGGTGCTCTTAACATCAAGTTGCATTACTTCCCATGCATTTTGAGTAGCTAGAGCTAATATCAGTCTCATAGTGTCAAGTCTTACAACTAGGGCAAAAACTGTTAAAATCGCGCAGCGGAATGTTCGCGTGGTCGGACAAAAACCAAGAGGGGGGTGAATTGGTTTCTTAATAAAAATTAGGTTTTCAAAATTTTCCCCAAATTTTATCGATTAAAAACTGTGTAAATGTAAATAGATAAGAGAAGAGAATCTTACACAGGAGATTTATACTGGTTCGGATCAAAAGACCCTACGTCCAGTTGCTAATCACTCAAACAGAGGATTAACGCTGTCACTATAATCAACTTGTTACAAGCATATTACAATTGAAAAGATAAAGATAAGAAAACACCTCTCTTGAAATCCACAAGAGATGATGAACAACTTTCCCTAGAGACGGCACAACACACAATCCACTAAGAACTACACTTAGTGATTCTTATCGCTTCTAGCCCACACCAGGTTCCAAAAGCCCCTTTTTCTTGCAACAAACAGTTCTCTGGCACTACAACACTTAACTTTTGTATGAAAAAGGTTGTTCTGCTTTTCTGAGTGCCATAGAGAAGCTTAAGTAGAGAAATTAGGGTTTGGGAATTGGGAATTTCGGAATTAGGGTTCTTGGAAATAGGGTTTTCGAAAATAGGGTTGATTTGAAGTTAAAATTCGCAATCTAACTGAAATAATCGATTAAATGAAGTATTAATCGATTATTACAGAGCCAAAATCAATAGAACCCTGAAACTCTCTGTTTTAATCGATTAAAAGGGCTTTTAATCGATTAAACCGCCTGTTAATCGATTAACAGGAGTTTTAATCGATTAAACCAGTGAGCAGATACAGAAAATGGTTTTTCTCACTGTTTTAATCGATTATTTCCCTATTTAATCGATTAAAGCCGAGCCTGGATGATAAATTTGAGCTTTTTGAAGCTTCTAAGGTGCAGACTATGTACCGGCTATCTTAAACACTAATATTACAGACTTAATCTAATTGAAACAGAGTTATTACAATACAAAACAAGTCTTCAACACTCTAAGTCTTTGAGTTCTTGAATCATCATCAAAATCAACAATCTTCATGTCCATCAAGTGCAACATCAAGTCCTTGAATGTTCAACAATCTCCCCCTTTTGATGATGATCAAAATTATCTTTTAAAGCCTTGTAATAACCTGTTTTGTCTGTCATATTAACAAACACATTAAACATACCAGATAATATTTAAAAACAATAATACTAGGCTTTAAATATTTCTCCCCCTATTTTGATTATAATAAAAAATAATTCTTCTAAGTCAAACATAAGAGCTCCCCCTCAAAATATGCATAACTTAGAGAAAACTCCCCCTCAATCAAAGCAATAACAGAATACCATATTTTATTTCAGAGATAAGCAATCATTACAATATAGGAAATAACAACAAATTTAAAATTCTTCACTATCATCACTATGAAAGTGTGCATCAAATCTATTTTCTAAACGGCACACTTTATCATCTATATCAGATATACGGCGAATAATTTCCTCATGCCGTACTCCAGAAAGAGTGAAGAAAGACTACATTCTTTGATTCATGTCAGATAACATGTCTTCCATGGATTGTCGGGTTTCATGATGAGGAGAGGAAGTTCCAACACTTTGGATTTGATCAGAGGGAAACTCAGCAGCAGGAGGCATATCTTCATCAGAATCTTCATTATCACCACCTTGATTCGGAACGTCATCCTTGTGAACATAAATGTCGTTGACATGCACCATTTGAAGTTGGATCAATGTGCTGTCAAGCATGCGATTCAGGTTATTTGTTCTTACTATTTGTTCACCTTCGACATTGACTCCCTTATATTCAAGAATCCGAGAGACAAGGAGGGCATATGGAATTTTAAAGGTGGGATGGTGTTTGGCTTTTAACATAGTCATGGTGACAAGAACGCCCCAATCTAAGGGCTCATTATTCATTATGGCATGAATAATCCTAAGATCAATTGAAGAACATTGAGCATGATTTGTAGCCCGGGGACAGAGGATCCAGACAATTAGATGTAGAATCATGCATTCCTCCTTCTTTAAAGGTCCAGCAAGAAGGAGACGCCCAATCTCCATGGAGGGATTTCGTAGAAAAGAACGGTAAGCTAAGAACCTTTCAAAATCATCTAGCTCACCATAAATGTTAATAGCATCTTCTCTAATTGGAAAGTGAGCGACATTTTCCCAAATATCATCGTCAAGAATAATTGTGACGCCTTTTACTCTAGAGGTAGCAATTTGATCTCTAAATTTAAATCTAGAGTAAAATACCTTAACAAGGTCAGGATAATACGTACCTTGCATTTGGATGAAGGGAAGAACTCCTTGAATTTCAAGAAGGTTGGGAAAGTTGAATCCCCTATTGATGAATTGCTCACCAATAAGAAACTTTGGAGAGATAATGGCACATTCCTTCCAGTAGGTCAGAAATTCTTGTTGGCCATCTGTATCAGAAATCCATCCTTCTACAGAATTAGGATGGGGACGAGATGAGGGTGCAGATCTTCTTCTAGTAGGGATCTTAGCACGAGAAGATGAGGCCATTGAAAGATTTGAGGAATAACAAGAAGATTTAGAAAGCTAAATGTATTGAGAAGAGGGCAAGATTGCTAGAATAAGGCAAGAAAGCTTGATTTCAAGAGATAGAAGTGAGTAGAAGTGAAATGGAGGCCCCTATTTATAATCAAGCATGTCTAATGGTCATATGGAAGTGAATATAGGTCAAGAGATCCATTGGCAACGGCTAGGAGGCCAAACTTGCCAGGTTTAATCAATTAAAACTCAGATTAATCGATTAAACCAGTGCCAGAACCATTTAATCGATTATATTGTGCAGATAATCGATTAATTATGTATTTAATCGATTAATTGGCGAATTAATCGATTAATCCAGAGAGGAATGCCGTGTTTTGAGTGTTTTGGATGCAAATAATCGATTATAACTTCAATTAATCGATTATTCCAGAGAGTACATGAAATTTTTGAGGTTTTTACACATGATAAACTATGAACATCCTATATAATGAATTTTAACGTTACAATCATCCAAAAACTGTCTTATTAAGCAGAATTTAAGCTATTTCTAATATCCCTAAGTATCTTCTAAGATCATAAAATCTATCCTTGGGTAGAGGCTTAGTAAAGATATCTGCTAATTGATGCTTTGTATCAACGTATTCTATTTTACAGTTCCCTTTGCTGATATGATCTCTCAAAAAGTGATGCCTAATTTCTATGTGCTTAGTCCTAGAGTGCATTACTGGATTCTTAGTAAGATTAATTGCACTCGTATTATCACACATCAAGGGTATGTCATTTAAAAATATATTGTAATCTTCTAATTGTTGTTTCATCCACAGAATTTGAGCACAACAACTACCAGCTACAATATATTCAGCTTCAGTGGTAGATAAAGCAACACAAGCTTGTTTCTTATAATGCCAAGATACTAAGGATGAACCTAACAAATGACATGTCCCACTAGTACTTTTCCTATCAATTTTGCATCCACCATAATCAGCATCAGAATATCCTATTAGACTAGTGCAAGAATCAGATGGATACCATAAACCAAAACCACTAGTTCCTTTTAAATGTTTTAAAATATGTTTTACTGCAATTAGATGAGATTCTTTTGGACAAGCCTGAAATCTAGCACACACACATACAGAATGCATAATATCAGGTCTACTTGCAGTTAAGTATAACAGTGAACCTATCATACCTCTATACATAGTTTGATTAACTTCCAAACCTGATTCATCCTTGTCTAGATAGCATGAAGTTCCCATGGGTGTGTTAGCTTCCTTTGAGGTGTCCATTCCAAACTTTTTAAGTATCTCTTTGCAGTATTTGGTTTGAGAGATGAAAATGTCATCTTTAAGTTGCTTGATTTGTAGTCCAAGGAAGAACGTCAATTCTCCCATCATAGACATTTCAAACTCTCCCTGCATTATCTTAGCAAATTCTACACATAACGAATTATCAGTTGATCCAAAAATAATATCATCAACATATACCTGGACCAATAAGATATGTTCTTTAACTTTCTTTATAAACAGTGTAGAATCAATTTTTCCTCTAGAAAAATCATTTGATGTTAGGAAACTACTTAGCCTTTCATACCAAGATCTAGGAGCTTGTTTCAACCCATATAATGCTTTCTTTAATTTAAAAACATGATTAGGAAAACTAAAATCTTCAAAACCAGGGGGTTGCTCCACATAAACTTCTTCTTTAATAAAACCATTCAAAAATGCACTCTTAACATCCATTTGATATAATTTAAATTTCATCAAAGATGCATAAGCAAGAAGTAGGCGTATAGCCTCTAACCTGGAAACAGGAGCATAAGTTTCATCATAGTCTATACCTTCCTCCTGATAATAGCCTTTGGCAACAAGTCTGGCTTTATTCTTTGTTATGTTCCCATTTTCATCAAGTTTATTTCTAAACACCCATTTGGTTCCAATTACTTGATGTGACTCTTCTCTTGGGATTAATTCCTAGACTTGATTCCTTTCAAATTGGCTAAGTTCTTCTTGCATAGCTATGCACCATTGGTCATCTTTAAGTGCTTCCTTCACATTTTTGGGTTCTATCTGAGACACAAAAGCTACAGACATACAAAAGTTAGACATGTTTCTAGTTCTTACCCCTTTTTGAAATATCACCTATGATATTGTCCATTGAGAGTCCTCTTGGTGATTGCCATTATTTTGCTAATTCAGGCGTTTGAGAAGGCTCATTTTCTTCCAAATATAATTCATCAAGAGATTCTCTTATATACTCATCATCACCTGCAAGTTCTTTATTTGACTCAAGAGGATTTCCCCCAAGGTCTACAATTTCATCAAATTTAACATGAATAGATTCTTCTATATTCAAAGTTCTTCTATTAAACACCCTGTAAGCCTTACTAGTTAATGAATAACCTAAGAAAATGCCCTCATCGGCTTTAGAGTCAAATTTTCCTAAGTTATCTTTTCCATTATTTAACACAAAAAACTTACATCCAAAATTTTTCAAATGAGCAACATTAGGTTTTCTACCATTAAACAATTCATATGGAGTAGATTTAATAATTGACCTAATGAGCATTCTATTTAAAACATAACATGCAGTACTAACCTCATCAGCCCAAAAATATTTAGGAACATTCGATTCATTTAACATAGTTCTAGCAAGTTCCTCTAATGACCTATTTTTCCTTTCAACTACACCATTTTGTTGGGGAGTCCTAGGAGCAGAAAAGTTATGTAATATTCCATTTTCTTCACAATAATTTTCACACTTTTCATTTTGAAACTCACCACCATGGTCACTTCTTAAAACTTTAATTCTTAAGTCTTTTTCATTTTGAATTTGTTTTGCAAATTTTCTAAAGACCTTAAAAGCTTCACTTTTCGTAGTTAAGAAAAATGTCCATGTATATCTAGAATAATCATCAACAATCACAAGGTCATAATAACTTCCACCAAAGCTTTTTATCCTAAAAGGTCCAAATAAATAAATCTAAATGTAATAATTCTATGGGTTTTGAAGTGGAAACAACATTCTTTGATTTAAATGATGATTTTACTTGTTTACCTTTTTGACATGCATCACATAACCTATCTTTTTCAAATTTTAACTTAGGCAAGCCAATAACTAAGTCTTTTGATATCAATTTATTCAAATGATGCATATTTATATGAGCAGCCCTTTTATGCCATAACCAAGGGTTCTCTTCCTTAGCAACTAAACATGTTATGCTAGAATCATGTAAACAATCCAAATCAATCAAATATATGTTGTTATGCCTAATACCTTTTAATTCTATATTTTCGGAATCTATCAAGTGAATGGTGCAAAATTGACTTTCAAATATTACCTTAAAGCCTTTGTCACATAATTGACTTATACTAAGGAGATTATGTTTAAGTCCATCAACAAGAAGCACATCGTTAATCTCCAAAGTGTTTGCACCACCTATGTTTCCAATTCCAAGGATCTTCCCTTTGTTGTTGTCCCCATAAGTTACATATCCTTGTTCCTTAGCTTTGAAACTCACAAATTTAGATTTATCTCCGGTCATATGTTTTGAGCATCCGCTATCAAGATACCACATAGACTTCTTTGATTTGGAAGTTTCCTACAAAACAAGAATATAGTAAACTTAGGTCCCCACAACTTTTGGGTCCTTGGGGTTAGAGACATAACAAATTATTTAACTATAGGAACCCAAATGTATTTACCTTTAGGTACACCAAAATGTTTAATTTTACATCTATTTGACGTGTGACCTTATTTCATGCAATAAAAACATGCTTTAGATGTAGCATTTGAAAATGATGCATTTCTAATCATAGATGCTCTAGTTCCTTTTTCTACCCATACTCTTTTATTTTTCCTTTTAGACTTTTTCAAAGGAACTTGTTGATTTACACTATTTTGAACAAACACCATTTCATGCTTCTTAAGATCATCTATTTCTTTTTCGGCTTTGTCTAGCAAATGGTTAAGAATATCTATGTCATATTCATGCTCTTTACAATTTGCACATGCTAGGTTCTTATCATTTTCCTCATCTAAACATACAATTTTCGTATTTAAGGACTCCTTTTCTTCTAAACATGTGATTTTCATTTTTAAGGAGTCTATTTCCTTTTCGGATCTACTTAAGTTCTTCTTTACAACTTTATATTCATTTTTCAAATTCTTAAAAGCACTAAACAATTCATTATAAGCATTTTGCAATTCATCATAGTTATTCTCCTCATCACTAGAAGATGTGTCAGAATCACTTACCTCAAAATCGGAAGAAATGTTGTCATTTGCCATTAAGCAAATATTTGCTTCTACTTCTGAGTCACTTGATGCCGAACTAGAATCACTGTTGTCCCAAGCAATATAGGCTTTCTTCTTGAAGACCTTTTTGCCTTTGAATTCATCATTCTTCTTATTTGGACATTCGGTCTTTACATGTCCTGCTTCACCACAACCATAGCATTTTATATTTACAGAAGAATTTTCCCTTACCTTTCCTTTACCTTTGAAGGGATGTCTTCCTTTGGCTTTCATGAATTTGGTGAACTTCTTTATCATAAGACTCAACTCTTCTTCTTCATCGTTTGAGTCTTCTTCTTCCCTTTTATTTTTACCTTTGGAGATTTCGGTTTTGAAGGCTAGATTCTTCTTTTAATATTGCCCTTCTTCATCGTTTAGCCTACCAAGCTCAAGCTCATGCTCTCTTAGCTTTCCGAATAGCGCAGCCATTGACATTGTGGAAAGATTTTGTGACTCCGAGATGGTCGTCACCTTAGGTTGCCACTTCCTATCCAAAGATTTTAAAATTTTAACATTTAATTCATCAACGTCAAATATTTTACCTAATCCGGTGAGATGATTCACAATATGAGTGAAACGCTTTTGAACGTCGAAAATCGTTTCGCCTTGTTGCATTCGGAACATCTCGTATTCTTGGATTAGAGAATTTTTCCTTGCTCTTTTGACATCGTCGGTACCTTCGTGGGTCACTCTAAGCATTTCCTGGGCACTTTTACAAACAGAAATCCTATAAAACTTGTCAAGCATTAAAGCAGATGCAATTATATTTCTAGCCCTAACGTCAAATTGTGCTTTTCTGTTTTCTTCTACAGTCCATCTAGAAAAAGGTTTAAGAACGTCAACACTGTTCTCTGTAACTTTAGGAACAAATGGACCGTTTAAAATAGCGTCCCAAACGCCTCTATCAACAGACTCTAAAAAGATTTGCATTCGTACCTTCCAAAAAGGATAATTTTGACCCGCAAAAAGTGGGGGTCTGTTGATAGACGCACATTCGGCAAAAGTTTGATTTTGTCCGGCCATTTTCGAAAATTTGAATGACTATCAAAGCAAGCTCTGATACCACTTGTTAGAATCGCGCAGCGGAATGTTCGCGTGGTCGGACAAAAACCAAGAGGGGGGGTGAATTGGTTTCTTAATAAAAATTAGGTTTTCAAAATTTTCCCCAAATTTTACCGATTAAAAACTGTGTAAATGTAAATAGATAAGAGAAGAGAATCTTACGCAGGAGATTTATACTGGTTCGGATCAAAAGACCCTACGTCCAGTTGCTAATCACTCAAACAGAGGATTAACGCTGTCACTATAATCAAGTTGTTACAAGCAGATTACAATTGAAAATATAAAGATAAGAAAACACCTCTCTTGAAATCCACAAGAGATGATGAACAGATTTCCCTAGAGACGGCACAACACACAATCCACTAAGAACTCCACTTAGTGATTCTTATCGCTTCTAGCCCACACCAGATTCCAAAAGCCCCTTTTTCTTGCAACAAATAGTTCTCTAGCACTACTACACTTAACTTTTGTATGAAAAAGGTTGTTCTGCTTTTCTGAGTGCCATAGAGAAGCTTAAGTAGAGAATTAGGGTTTGGGAATTGGGAATTTCGGAATTAGGGTTCTTGGAAATAGGGTTTTCAAAAATAGGGTTGATTTGAAGTTAAAATTCAAAATCTGACTGAAATAATCGATTAAATGAAGTATTAATCGATTATTACAGAGCCAAAATCAACAGAACCCTGAAACTCTCTGTTTTAATCGATTAAAAGGGCTTTTAATCGATTAAACCGCCTGTTAATCGATTAACAGGAGTTTTAATCGATTAAACCATTGAGCAGATACAGAAAATGGTTTTTCTCACTGTTTTAATCGATTATTTCCCTATTTAATCGATTAAAGCCGAGCCTGGATGATAAATTTGAGCTTTTTGAAGCTTCTAAGGTGCAGACTATGTACCGGCTATCTTAAACACTAATATTACAGACTTAATCTAATTGAAACAGAGTTATTACAATACAAAACAAGTCTTCAACACTCTAAGTCTTTGAGTTCTTGAATCATCATCAAAATCAACAATCTTCATGTCCATCATTTTAAGGACTCATTTTAAGGACTCATTTTCCTTTTCTTCTAAACATGCAATTTTCAATTTTAAGGACTCATTTTCCTTTTCGGATCTTCTTAGATTTTTCTTTACAACTTTATATTCTTTTTTCATATCCATAAATGCAGTAAATAACTCATTATAAGCATTTTGCAATTCATCATGGTCATTTTCTTCACTAGAGGATGAATCGGAATCACTAACCTCAAAATCCGAAGAAATGTTGTTATTTGCCATCAAGCAAATGTTTGCTTCAATTTCTGAGTCGCTTGATTCTGAATTTGAATCACTGTCATCCCAAGCAATATATGCTTTCTTCTTGAATTGCTTTTTGCCCTTGTGTTCATCATTTTTCTTGTTTGGGTATTCGGTCTTCATATGCCCTGCTTCACCACAACCAAAGCATTTTATATTAACGGAAGAATTTTCTTTTACCTTTCCCTTACCTTTGAAAGGATGTCTTCCTTTTGCTTTCATCATCTTGGTGAACTTCTTTATAAAAAGACTCATCTCTTCTTCATCAATTTCGAGTCTTCTTCTTCTTCTTTCTTATTTTTGCTTTTTGAAATCTCGGTCTTGAAAGCTAGGTTCTTCTTTTGATATTGACCCTCTTCCTCATTTAGTCTTCCAAGGTCAAGTTCATGCTCCCTAAGCTTTCCAAATAACGCCGCCATAGACATAGTGGCAAGATTTTGTGACTCCGAGATGGTCGTCACCTTTGGTTGCCATTTCCTATCCGAGAGATTTCAAAATTTTAACATTTAATTCATCAACGTCAAAAATTTTACCTAGTCCGGTGAGATGGTTCACGATATGAGTGAAACATTTCGTACGTCAAATATCGTTTCGCCTGGTTGCATCCGGAACATCTCGTATTCTTGGATTAAAGAATTTTTACATGCTCTTTTGACGTCGTCAACTCCTTCGTGGGTCACCCTAAGCATTTCCCACATTTCCGTGCACTTTTACAAGCCGAAATTCTATAAAACTCATCAAGGGTTAGAGCGGATGAAATAATGTTTCTAGCCCTAACATCAAATTGTGCTTTTCGACTTTCTTCTCGCAGTCCATCTAGAAATAGGTTTAAGAACGTCAACACCGTTCTCCGTAATTTTAGGAACAAATGGACCGTTTAAAATTGCGTCCCAAACGCCTCTATCAACGAGACTCTAAAAATATTTGCATACGTACCTTCCAAAAAGGATAATTTTGACCCGCAAAAAGTGGGGGTCTGTTGATAGACGCACCTTCGGCAAAAGTTTGATTTTGTCCGGCCATTTTCGAAAATATTTGAATGACTATCAAAGCAAGCTCGATACCACTTGTTAGAATCGCGCAGCGAGAATGTTCGCGTGGTCGGACAAAAACCAAGAGGGGGGTGAATTGGTTTCTTAATAAAAATTAGGTTTTCAAAATTTTTCCCAAATTTTACCGATTAAAAACTGCGTAAATGTAAATAGAGAAGAGTAGAGAAGATTACACAGTAGGTTTATACTGGTTCGGATCAAAAGACCCTACGTCCAGCTTGCTAATCACTCAAAAGAGGATTAACGCCGTCACTAAGAACAAATTGTTACAAACAGATTACAAATGAACGAGATAAAGATCGGAAAACACCTCTCTTGAAATCCACAAGAGATGAAGAACAGACTTTCCCTAGAGACGGCACAACACACAATCCACTAAGAACTCCACTTAGTGATTCTTATCGCTTCTAGCCTCACACCAGGTTCCAAAAGCCCCCTTTCCTTGCAACAAACAGTTCTCTGGCACTCACAGCACCTAACTTTTGTATGGAAAGAGTTGTTCTTGTTTTCTGAGTGCCAAAGCAGAGTTTAAGTAGGGAAATTACGGTTTAGGAATTGGGGATTTCGAAACTAGGGTTCTTGGTAATTGGGTTTTCGAAAATAGGGTTTGTTTGAAGTTTAAAATCAGAAACAGACTGAAATAATCGATTAAATGGAGTTTTAATCGATTAAAACAGAGCCAAAAAAACAGAACCCAAAACCTCTCTGTTTTAATCGATTATTTGAAGTTTTAATCGATTATTTTACCTTTTAATCGATTATTTTGATGTTTTAATCGATTAAAACAGTGAGTATATACTGAAAATGGTTTTCTCACTGTTTTAATCGATTATTTCCCTATATAATCGATTAAAGCCGAGCCTGGATGATATATTTGGGCTTTTTGAAGCTTCTAAGTTACAGACTATGTACCGGCTATCTTAGATTCTATAATTACAGACTCAATCAAACTAAAACAGAGTTATTACAATACAGAAATCATCAATCTTCAATCTTCAATACTCTAAGTCTTTAAGCTTTTGGATCATCATCAAAATCAACATTCTTCATGATCATTATTTGCAACATCAAGTCCTTGAATGTTCAACACAAGGATGTCGACATGGAGTTCCGTGCATGACCCGAGGACTGAAAGATTGAGAGGTACCTATAATGGGAGCACCTTGGGAACCTTTGGCCTTGGTGAGAACAATGTTAGAAAAGAAGGCTGAGATCAAGAGGGGGGTGAATTGATCTTTGAAATATTTTCGCAATTAACAGATTATCTATTTGTAAAAATAAGATTTCAGATCTGTTCTTGAATCACAAAGCAATCAATCAACAATAAACGCAGTAACAGAATTAAAAGAGGAGAAAGGTTTAGAAAGATATCACCGGTGTTTATACTGGTTCACCCAATACTAGGGCTACGTCCAGTCTCCAGCCAAATTCCAGCTGGGTTCCACTAGATCAAATGTTTTACAGATTACAATCTTACACTTAATCTATCACAAGAACCATAATTCCAGTTCCTACACCTAACCTTTCACCAAGAACCAAATTCCAGTTCTTGACAACCTCTACAACCAAATTCCAGCTGCAGAGAAACCAGTGCCCACAATTCCAGGAACCAAACAATACAGTAAAATAATGAAAAGAAATGAAAAGAAGAAACTAGAATGCTCAAACCAGTTTTATGCAATTCTGCAGTAAGTGTTTCTTCTCCAAAAGAAAGCAATTTGCCTCAAGAAAGAATTTCAAAGAACTTCACAAAAACTAGCGCGAATCTTTCTTGAAAGAGTGTTAAAGTTTGCTTACTTGATTGCTAAAGGATGTGTAAAAGATTGATATTCGATGATTTTTAAAAAGTTCAAGCCAATCTGTTTTTATAGAAGATTTTCAAAACTGCTGGTTTAATCAATCTGTTAAAATAATCTTTTAATCTGTTAAAAGTGTAGTTTTAATCTGTTAAAACTTCTTTTAATTCATTAAAACGTTCTTGATTCTTTAACAGATTTGTTTTAACTGATACGACAACGTTTATATCAATTAAAACTCTTTACAAAAAATCTTCTAATTTGTTTTAATCGATTGTTTCGTAATTCAATCGATTAATATACTGCAAAACTTTATTGTAAAATTTTCAAGTGATTTTAACTGATAAAAATAAGTTTTAATCGATTAAAACGTTGTGTAGAAATTTTCTAAGTTGTTTTAATCGATTGAAAAAGCTCTGATCGGTCATAACTCAATTCTGATCGATCATATCTGATTCTGATCGGTCATAATTGCATTCTGATCGATCATCCTGAACATTAAGTGGATTTAATCGATTAAAACCAAATTGTATCGATTAAAATACTGCAAAAACGCTTCTCTTAACATTTTAAGTGATTTTAATCGGTTATTTCAAAGTTTTATCAGCTTAAAATATCTGATGTAAGGTTTTCAAAACTTTCTTTAATGAAAACAACCTAGGTTATTTCGAAATTATATTAGTTAAAAACTTGTTTAAGAAAGTTTTTGTTAAAATACTTTGTTTTTAACTCGCTTAAACGTTTTTAGAGGCATTTTGCAAAATCTTTTAAGTGAAGAAACCTCATGCAGCGAGAAAAGATAAAAATGATTATACCTAAGCATAGTCTGCGGACACACTAATCCCTCTATTCTTTTATCTAAGTGACTGTTGACCGCTACAAAGTTGACTTTGACTTTATCTTTGACTTCATCAAATCAATAAGATCTTTGCCAGAGTATTTCAATAAGATCTTCATCACTTTCAGTCTCCTCCTATTTGATGAAGACAAACACCACTTTGAATAATAATTCTGCAAGAGAAGTCACTTGATAAAACAGATTAGTTAGAAATAAAAAATGAATTATTTTCCTATTTCTCCCCCTAAATTGTTGCTTCCCCTAAATAATCCTAAATTGTTTCTAATCAACAGTAAAGCAACTATTCTCCCCCTTTTGACTTCATCAAAAATAGGGATCAGAATTGATATAATGCAAAGGTATGTAATAAGTTTGAGATTTTGAAAATAGAGAAAAAAATGAATACGATATTTTACTCATGTAAAGATCAATCAAAGTTGATTCAAACTTATCTTCATTAACACGTTTGTAATGAATACAATTAACACGTGTAAAGATAAAGGAATCATGATTTAGTAGCATGTTACAAGAACAGCCATTAACTAAAGCCTTTAATTTTTCTTTCCAGAATAAAAATCGATTAAAAACAAGACAAATCGATTAAAAATTTCTTGTTTAATGATTTTAATTGATTAAAATAAAGGTTTAATCGATTAAAACAGTGAAGGACTTCGAAAGTATGAAACATAAGTGCATTTAATCGATTAATTCGACATTTAATCGATTAAAACAGTAAAGAAAAATGATGTATAAATTCTTTTAATCGATTTAAAATATTTTTTATTGATTAAAACAACCAGTTTTGCAAACTAAGTAATGTTTTATGCGAATTTATCATGCCTAATCCAGTGTAAGTTTTGTAACACCGATCATTTAGAAGGATGTTTTACAATAATATCAACTACATCGATTTAGATTTTAACCAATAGATCCATCAAAATCAGGATAAAATCTTATTTAGCCAATTTAACTGATGTAAACTTGTTTATATAGATTTTAATCGATTGATACTGAAGTTTAATCGATTATTTTGTTGTGAAAGTGTTTCCTTTAATCGATTTGATCGATTAAAACCATTTTGTATCGACTAAAAATATCCAGGATCTATGTTGAATTCTATCTAGACTAGTTTGATTCGATTTAAAACCTACATTATATTGATCAAAGCTAAAGAGATTGTACCGGTATACAACCGATAAATATTACGGACCAGAAATTGAAATTAGCATAAAAAGAAATAAGAAATAAAAGATAAGATAAGAAGGGACCCTTTTAATCCATAAAATCAATCATCCCAGTTTCCTTGGTTCAGCTGCATATCTTCCAGCTTGGTGTAGATATCAACAATTTGGTTTCCAAGGGATGCGAATTGATTGTTTGTTTGCTGGAAGTGTTGGAATGTCATCTGCATATGCTTTCTCTTATTTTCCTGCACAGCAGCCCATTTGAGAAAGCATTGTTCTTTCAAACCGAGATAAAGGAGTCCCACGGTCAGTCGCTCCATGTAAGGAATAATTTCCATATTCTCATATGAGGCTTGACCACTGGTTGACTCAGGAACCTCTGCAGCAGCTGGAGAGGGAGGAATTTGGCCTTGTTCATTTTCATCTTCATCTTCTTCCTCACCCTCAGACATCCCAGCATCAATTTTGGAGATCCATTCATCATCAACTTTTATATATCCCATTTTTCTTAGGGTGGAGTCGTCAATTTTATTTGATGCCTTGGGGGTTTCTATGCTCTCCCCAGAAAGATCAACTTCAAAATATCTAAAGAAATTATTAATTAACATAGCATATGACAATTTGAAATCTGCCAACCTTTTAGCTTTCAACATGTAATCTTTGATCACATACACCCAGTTTACCCGAACATTGTTAAAAATGCAAAACATGAGGGCAAGATCTCCCTCATTAAGAATAGCATGATTACTCCCTCTTGGAGTAAGCATCCATGCCACAATAAAAGCAAGTAATCTATGTTCAAGTGCAAGTTTTCCGGCATTTAGAATTCTTACCGAATCATTTGGATCCTTAAGGCAAGACCGGAAAAACTGAATCTTGTTGAACTCAGGAATCTCAGAAATATTTCCCCTTGAAACTTTGACACCTCTATCCTTAAGGCCAGCAATTTGCTCCCAAACAGCAGGAGTAATTTCCATATTTACTCCCTTTACTTGAGATCCGATTGTAGACCCATTTACTTGTTAAGTTGGAGTAAAAAACCCGAACCAAATCAGGTTGAATGTTCCCGAGTAAACTCCATGAAAGTTTTCAGCTTTTGACTTTTTAACTTTCTTCTCGGACTAGTAAATCCTTCTTCGTCCGACCACCTAAATTTGATAAATTTTGGAATAACAATCATGTTCTCGACTAAACTCGAGAGATGAAGGTGTTCATCTTTCCTATATCTCCATCAAACCAGGCTTCCAGATGGCCACCAGGATTTGCGACAAAGGAAGATTCCCTTTTTGCTTCTTTCTTGACTTAGATCTTCTCAAGCATCTTGTTGTATTTTCGAGAGAAGGGTTTCGTAGACGTGTGTAAAAGGAAAGAAGAGAGGAACACTTTGAACCAGGAAGATAAGACTGAGAGTAATGAGCTACACAGGAGCAAACCGAAGATTCACGGATGTCAATTTTTGTGAATTGCAGCTTACTTTAGACAGTAACCCGCAAAATCGGCTTTAATTGCATATGTCCCCTTGATCGAGAACACAGCACATGATTCTTGGACAAGTGGGTGTATCGACTAAACTGTTCTTGGGAAGATGTTTGACTTGGTCAAACAATATTTAAAAGCATTATGCAGATTTTGATTACCATAAAAACTTGGGATTTTGACTTTGATTTGCTTACCAATTTTCAATTGGATGTTATAAAACTAATTTTCGAAACAAATTAATCGATTAACCAACTAATTAACCTATTACTTTGATTTTTAATACTAGGTTTGAAAATGCTACAGTGAAATAATTGATTAATTCATAAAGGAATCGATTAGTCTTGCACAAGATGAAATTAATAAAATGATAACAGTAATTTGAATCGATTAAAACGAAAAAGAATCGATTAATTTTGACATCTTAGTGTTTTTAGTTGATATAAATTCTTTTTAATCGATTAAAACAGCTAAACTCAAATCCCGAGAACATTTTAATCGATTAATTCGCATTTCAATCGATTAAAACGGTATGTAACAGATTTTCTCGATATCCTCTCGTAAGTTATTTTAATCGATTAATACTGTTTTATATCAATTAAAACAATCAGCTTTATGAAAGCGTAACCTGATTTGTTGTTTTGAATACCAAGGGACTCCCGGATTTTGTTCCTGCAAAACAGATTTAGCATGTTTCTGGTACCCTTTATAATTACTGGGTCCAATCAGGTTATTTGAAATGAATTATTTTTGGGAATCCATTTCATTCTACCTTTAGGAATAGCATACTTTTTAATTCTACAGTATTTTACTGAATGACCTCTTTTCATGCAGTAAAAACATTTAATCACAGAGTATGATTTCCTATTTACATTTGTTTTTCTGAATTTCATCCTAGATTTAAATCCTATTCCAGATTTGTCAAAAATTAGTTTTTGTGACCCAAGTAAAACGTCAAGATTAGCTTGACCTTATGTAAACCTTGAAACGGTTTGTGATAAAAAATCAATTTTCTTTTGTAATTCTGAACAATTATTACAGGGTTTATTACATGCACAATCAGAATTATCATGAATTAATTTTAAGAAATCACAATCAGTTTCATCTTCAAGAATTCTCTTTTCAAGAGAGTCTACTTTATTTACTAACCAATTATTTAATCCTTTTAGCCTATCATTTTCTTTTTGCAGTTTCTTAGCCTCTTCATGCATTTCATTAAATGCTTCTTGTAATGAATTATAATTCATAGAGTCAGAACTTACACTGGTTATTGGCGAATCGGAGTTGACCATTAAGCATATCTCTGTTGTTTCTTCATAGGTCATTTTAAGGGTCTTCCACATTTGTGCAGCAGTTTGACAATGTGCTATCCTGAAAAAATCGTTTCTGTTAAGTGCAGATATGATGATATTTTTGGCAATACAATCATCTTGGATTAATTTCTTTTCACAGTCATTTAAGCTACACCAATCTTTGTTAAAAATATCAGTTTCTTGTTCAATGATATTCCAAACATTTATACTAACAGATTCAATAAAGATCTTCATCCTAATCTTCCAAAATGAATAATCTGTTCCACAAAACAGTGGAGGTCTATCAATACAAGCACCCTCAGAGAATTTATTTCCAGCCATGGATCGAAGAACTTGAATAACTTTCAAGCACCTCGCTCTGATGCCAATTGTTAGAAAAGAAGGCTGAGATGAAGAGGGGGGGGGTGAATTGATCTTTGAAATATTTTCGCAATTAACAGATTATCTATTTGTAAAAATAAGATTTCAGATCTGTTCTTAAATCACAAAGCAATCAATCAATAATAAACGCAGTAACAGAATTAAAAGAGGAGAAAGGTTTAGAAAGATATCACTGGTGTTTATACTGGTTCACCCAATACCAGGGCTACGTCCGATCTCTAGCCAAATTCCAGCTGGGTTCCACTAGATCAAATGTTTTACTGATTACAATCTTACACTTAATCTATCACAAGAACCACAATTCCAGTTCTTGCACCTAACCTTTCACCAAGAACTAAATTCCAGTTCTTGACAACCTCTACAACCAAATTCCAGCTGCAGAGAAACTGGTGCCCACAATTCCAGGCACCAAATAATACAATAAAAGAATGAAAAGAAATGAAAAGAAGAAACTAGAATGCTCAAACCATTTTTATGCAATTCTGCAGTAAGTGTTTCTTCTCCAAAAGAAAGCAATTTGCCTCAAGAAAGAATTTCAAAGAACTTCACAAAAACTAGCGCGAATCTTTCTTGAAAGAGTGCTAAAGTTTGCTTGCTTGATTGCTAAAGGATGTGTAAAAGATTGATATTCGATGATTTTTAAAAAGTTCAAGCCAATATGTTTTTATAGAAGATTTTCAAAACTGCAGGTTTAATCAATCTGTTAAAATAATCTTTTAATCTGTTAAAAGTGTAGTTTTAATCTGTTAAAACTTCTTTTAATTCATTAAAATGTTCTTGATTCTTTAACAGATTTGTTTTAATGGATTTGTTTTAACTGATACGACAACGTTTATATCAATTAAAACTCTTTACAAAAAATCTTCTAATTTGTTTTGATCGATTGTTTCGTGATTCAATCGATTAATATACTGCAAAAATTTATCGTAAAATTTTCAAGTGATTTTAACTGATAAAAATAAGTTTTAATCGATTAAAACGCTGTGTAGAAATTTTCTAAGTTGTTTTAATCGATTGAAACGTGTTTTAATCGATTGAAAAAGCTCTGATCGATCATAACTCAATTCTGATCGATCATATCTGATTCTGATCGGTCATAATTGCATTCTGATCGATCATCCTGAATACTAAGTGGATTTAATCGATTAAAACCAAGTTGTATCGATTAAAATACTGCAAAAACGCTTCTCTTAACATTTTAAGTGATTTTAATCGGTTATTTCGAAGCTTTATCAGTTAAAATACTGATAGAAGGTTTTCAAAACTTTCTTTAATGAAAACAACCGGTTATTTCGAAATTATATCAGTTAAAAACTTGTTTAAGAAAGCTTTTGTTAAAATACTTTGTTTTTAACTGCTTAAACGTTTTTAGAGGCATTTTGCAAAATCTTTTAAGTGAAGAAACCTCATGCAGCAGAAAAGATAAAAATGATTATACCTAAGCATAGTTGTGGACACACTAATCCCTCTATTCTTTTATCTAAGTGACTGTTGACCGCTACAAAGTTGACTTTGACTTTATCTTTGACTTCATCAAATCAATAAGATCTTTGCCAGAGTATTTCAATAAGATCTTCATCACTTTCAAACAATTTAGAACTGCCTAAACCAAGCATGTTTCTGCAGGAAAATCCTACCTCGAAATAAGCGTAGCTCTACTCGTGGATGAATGAATTGTGTGTGCATTCGTTTACTGCATTTGTATTGATGCATTAGCATAGGGTAATCATACAATAGACAAAAACAACAAAAAATTCTAAAAATCATAAATGTGATAAGAATAAACCAACTTTATCTTGGACAGTCTTCATTTAAGCTAGCCTAGCTTCAGGTTCTTTGTAAGCTAAGTAGTCATGTTGACCAACAGAAGAGATAAAGGGTTATAAAAAATAAAAAACAATTCAAAGCCATAAAAATACCTCTTACAAAAAAGATTTTTGACAAAGTATTATTATTCATACAATATTTATTTATAAAAATAATAAGAGAAGAAAATAGGACTCTCTTCATCAAAATCCATAAACAGTCATATAGATAGTTTCCTTTTCAAGAAAAAACCAAGCACTATCATGTATCATACTAGGAATAAAACATGATAATACTTAGAAAAACAAACACTCACATGCATGCATTTACAAAGACTCATCCTCATATCATGCATTTTCATTTCTTTTAGATAATGGAGGGATTCAGTAATAGACAGTTAAAGAAAGTGGAAATCCTTCTATGCCGTGTAGAGAAGTTAAGGCAATTGTGTACATATATGCCGCTAGAGGTCAGTGCTAATTTTGAGAAATCTTATGGAAGGAGTCTTGACCTCCTGAAAATCAGCATCGATCCTATCTTTGTTATAGCATTGGTCCACTTCTGGAATCCCGACCTGCACTGCTTTGAGTTTTCGCAGTTCGATTTAGTACCAACCTTAGAAGAATATGAACTCATGGTTAGATGGCCTCAGTCAGTAGGGGTCTATGTCTGCTGAGGAGTATATGTTGCTATGAATAAGGTTGCTACTATTATACGATTGCCTCCTCATCAATCTATCTTAGAGGGAAAAGGAAACATCTGAGGTTGGAAAATGTCAATAATAGAAGACCACTTAATCTCTTTGGCTGAAAAGAAAGATTGGTCAACCTTCAACAAAACTCTAGCATTAGCAATGTTCGGAATCATATTATTCCCATTTCATGTGAACGTTGTGGATCATGCTGCAATAGATGCATTATTTGCCTGAGATGTATACTCTAAGAGTCCTATAACTGCAATTCTCGCCGATACCCTGCTTTCAGTAGATTTTTGCCGACAGAAACAGGGGAAAACACTTAGATGTTGTACTTCATTACTATATGTATGGAGCATTACTCACTTCTACGCTGCAAGCTATATGGGCATATTCCCTGATCCTTTAAGGAGTTTTTCGAAAATCCCTCTTCAACATCATAAAGCTTTAGAATGGAAAACCGAGTTAGAAAACTGGAAAATAGAGCATGTATCATGGGTTTGCCCTTGGTTCCGACCCAATTATGTTCTTATACGATGCGGAGATTACCTGAGCATACCACTACTAGGCCTCAGGGGTTGCATAGCTTACTCTCCCAAGATAGCTATGAGACAACTCATGAGAACCCATACTGTGCCAACTCAAGAAGAGCTCAGAGGGATGAGTCTATGCTATTACTCCCATAGCTTTGAAGAAGTATATGTTGTCCGGAAAGCATGGGAAAGACCAGTCTATATAGGAGATAAAGAACTCGGAAAGGTTCAGGTGTCTACGTCCCATGAATATGAGGAATGGAGGAAAAGTAGAAGGATACCCCAACCATCTGCTACATTCACTACAACATTAGTTAATGAAGAGCTACAATTGCAAGTCAATGCCTTAAATAAAAGGGTAGAAGTAATGGAAGCTCAGTTAAGGGCTTTTGAAGAGAAAGAGCAAGAATCAACCCTTATAATAGATGGTTTAAAAAGGCAATGTAAAAAGAAGGATCATGAGATAGAACGCCTTAAGAATGATTGTGCTGATTACTAAGAAGAGACTAAACAAGCATTGAAATTCCGAAGCTTGAACAAGATAGTCTATTCCGGGACATGAATGATGAAATAGCACATCTTGAAAGTGCGCTTGCAGAACAGGCAAAAACGATCAAGTTAATACAAGATGACCTAGCAGAAACTCGGTCAGAAGCACAGAAATGGTGGGAAACCACTGAAAGATATAGAGAAAACCTGGATGAGCTACATGATAAAGAAAGAGATGGATTAGCTCAGTATGGTCAATTACTTCATGAAAGAGACCAAGTAATAGAGAGGTCTGACCAACAACAAGCCTTGATCGTTCATCAGGAAGAAAAGATAAAAGAGGCTCGACGATATAGTGAAAATATGAGCCAGGCGGTACATGAGCAAGTTAAGACGCTCAGAAATCATGTGAGAGTAGCTGAAGATGAATTACGAAGAAAACCTAATCTACCTATAGGATTCTTCAAGCTTCTCCGTTTTTGTCAACACTTACTTCAAAGCATTGTATAGAAGGATGAACACTTTCTAGATAAAATAAAAAGGATTTTCCTTAAACTGTCTATTGCATTCATAAGTTGCATACATTCATGCATCCCTCCTCATTTTAATAATAAAGATAATAAAAAGAAAGGATTATTTGATGTTCTTTCCACAAATCAGAATAAATGGAAAAGAAGCCTTTCGTCATCAAAATCTCTACAATGGTCGATAGACCCAAAGATGATAACAAACAAGCATCGTTGGTCATTCTAATCGATAAAAGGGAAAAGGAAATAACACCTTTATGTTTATTCATGCCTCATCCTTTCCTTTATTCATCAAACAAAGTTGTACCTTGGAGATACGCAGAAGAATGACTAGTCAATCAAGATATCTCCAACATAGCCAGTATTGGGGGCATGACCAGAAGTGGAAGAATATACTCCCCCAAGGAATTACAAGATAATATTCCTAAAGATAAGGTAAAAAAGAAGGCTGAAGAAGAAAAAGAATCCAAGGAGGAGACAGATGAGTTACTCCAGTACATAAGACAAAGTGAGTACTCCATCATCGATCAACTCAATCGCACTCCTGCAAAGATAACTTTGTTATCACTTATAATGAGTTCGAAGCCGCACCGAAACGCACTGTTAAAGGTTTTGAATGAATCATTCGTTTCGCATGCAATATCCCAAGACAAGTTTGAAGGGATCATTGGTAACATTACAGCCAATGATCATCTTACCTTCACAAATGAAGAACTCCCTTTAGAAGGGTCAAATCATAACAAGCCCTTACATATCTCTGTCAAATGCAAGGAATATCTCATTTCCAAAGTTCTTGTGGATAATGGGTCATCTTTAAACGTTATGCCTAAATGCACACTTGACAAGATAACAGTGCAAGGAACCCACATGCGCCTGAGTAACACAATTGTTCGAGCCTTTGATGGATCAAGACGTGAAGTAGTAGGGGAGATTAGTCTACCAATCCAAATTGGCCCTACTATTTTTAACATAGACTTCCATGTGATAGATATCACTCCAGCATATAGTTGTCTCCTTGGTAGACCTTGGATTCATAGCGCTAAGGCAATACCTTCAACGCTCCACCAGAAAGTCAAGTTTGTGACAAATGATAAACTCGTCACGGTTCAAGCTGAAGAAGATATTTTGATTAGCAAACCGTCTGTCCAACCATATGTGGATGCAGCTGAAGAGGCTCTTGAAACATCTTTTCAAGCGCTCGAAATTGCCAACATAGAAAGACTTCCTAGTAATACAAAAGTGGCCCATATGATGAAAAGATATGGATATCACCCAGGACAGGGGCTCGGAAAGAATGCTCAAGGAATAAAAGAGCCACCAGATTTCAAAGATAACCCTTTAAAGTATGGTTTAGGGTACGACCCTACAAAAGATCAAACTATACGAAAAACAGGGAAGTCTTACCCCTCAAAGACGATATTTCGAAAAGGAGGGGTATTAGCGCAAAGGGTAGCGTTAGTCATTAGGTGTCCTTCTTCCAATTCTAAGGGATGTAAACCTAATGACTATTCGAGATCACTCCTCGGGGTAGGCCCGACCCCCGAGCATCTCTAGGGCACACATTTCCCCAAAATTACAAAAGAATGCTATTCTTATTATCTGTTTCTCTTCTTGCTAAATATGTCTATACCCCATTTTAAATAAACAATGTTTAGATAGACGTTTTGTTCCAAATGCGTCAGAACAATCAAAGCGTCACAAAGAAAAGTCAAATATGATTGATTAACTAGAAACACGAATAAGATCTATCTCGATAGAACCAAGTTTCGACAATGTTATGCAATATATATATATATATATATATATATATATATATAAAAAGAGTCCGTCAAGGCCAAAGGCCAAGACAAGAAAATAAAAGGGAAAAATACCCGGCGGGAAACCCACAAAGGGGGTTGCACAAAAGTTAGGGTAAACCTGGCAGGAGACCTGAACAATAATAAAGGGTAGTTTGGGCAAAAGTTAGGGTTACGAAAAGTCCGCTAGGTATTCCTAAAAATAATACAAAAAGGAAACCTAGACAAAAGTTAGGACATAGCACAACATCCTGGACTGAAAACCTGAAAGGGCGGGCTAGGAAAGTTAATCAATCACAAAAAGGCGCCATAAAGTAGTAAAAAAAAGACGCCACATCATAAGAACAAAACGTTTGTCTAAACTAGCCTAAACACTGACCAACCTTGGCTAGCCATTCTTACAGAAACCTCTATTACAAAAAATATATCCCTCTAAAACACAAGCCCTTGTTATAAATCTTTTTCTTTCTCTTCTCTTGACCATTTCACTATAAAGCATTCAAGTAATAAAGGGGAATGTGGAAACATAGTGATCAATAGGAAGATTGAAACCCCTAAGGAAAGGAAAGGGGGCATTGACATGACAGTTGCCCTACGCACAAAAGATTGCTCTTCGGCTATAGCAAGAAAAGTCTGATATGGCAAATAAGTACAGTTAAGCTTGTTGATCAAGAAACATGATGACAGAAAGGTATTACACCAAGAATGCGCCCGAAGTCAAAGCACATCAGTTAAAACTTTCGAAATATTAACTGAAATAGATCATAGGACGCATATCATGAAACATTACATGCATTAAAACATCAATGAATGGAGTCATATCTTCCTTCTCATCAAAAAACATGAAAACCAACTTGAAAAGCTCGAGACAGTCGTCCCAAGGGTCGAGACGGTCGTCCCAAACAGCAAAATTCAAGTGGGACGCCCGTCCCACATTTGAGACGCCCGTCTCAGGGCAAAAATTTGAGTGAGATGGCCGTCCCACTTCCCAGACGGTCATCCCAAGGTAAAAATTTGAGTGAGACGGTCGTCCCAACCCCAGACGGCCGTCCCGACCTTCCTGACTTCTCCTATAAATTCCAGGCGCAGATCCTTGCATTTGCACCCCATTCCAAGCCTTCCATTTTTCTTCTTCTCCCTTTCTACACGTTTTTAGGATTCTTGAGTGAGTAAGGCACAAAATGGAGCGTGGAGAGGCTTCATCTAGGAGAAAACGCACCCAGACTTCCACCAGAGGAACTCCCGTCACCAACGCCCTGTTGGCAGAATCACATCAACAGAGGTTGGCAAATATCCATCAATATTCCTGGCATCCCATGCTACGTCTGTATTTTGAAATCCTAACTACATTCGGTTGGGATCAAGATGTTAGACAGTTCATCCAAAACATAGGATGGGATTTTCTGCTTCGTGAGCCACCCTCTCGAATCCATCGTACTGCCACGCTGGAGTTCCTTGCCTCTGTCAATCTGGTGGAAATGCCATCCATGACCCCCAGAGTGCCACCTACTCAAGTTGTTTTCTATTGGATGGATGGGGCATACCGGACCACCTTTCTAGATGACTTTAATGTCATAATGGGTTTCTGCCAACGAACGGATACGAGAACGCCAGAATATAAGTATGCATACTGTGAGAAACTCGTTGCTCTCACTACCACCAGCATGTGGAAAGAAATCACCGGAGCACAAACCCTGCCGTCACATCTGAAGGGTGTATCTTTTTCTCCTCCGCTTCGCATATGCCACAAATTGCTAGCCGGAACCATACATAGCTGGAAGGAAAGCCAAGGAAAGGTAACGCTAGCTGATCTTTTTATTGTCTATTGTATGCATCAAGGGCATCGATGCAACCCAGGGTATGCCTTCCTGAAAGCCTTAAAGGATTATGGAACTCGTGGCTCAACAGGAGCTATCATGGTGGCTCCCTTTCTCACCCCTTCAGCTGAATATTGGGGATGTACTGACGGAGAAGACATTCCAACTAGCCTCCAACTAGAACCAATTAATGGGGGAACACTGGTCCACATGAACATCCTTAGTCGACAAGGATCAGGGTTTATTTTAAACCCCATAATCTCAATTTCACTAGATATGCGTGATTTCGACGTACCACAGGATATCCCCGCGACTTCGGAGTCCCAGCAGCAATCATATGATCCAGACTTCGCCGGCTTATACCGACGTATGGATGACGAGCACGCCTATATGGAAGGGCAATTCCAGTTCATGCGACAGCAGTTCAGTGAACTGACCATGAGGCAGGAAAGGACGGACCGTCAAATAGAAAATTTGGTCCAGACTTAGGCAAGGTTCCAGCGCCGCATGCTCCACTGCATCCCTTCGCCAGCACCATCCTCCCACTCCAGGCCTGAAGCAAATGATTAGGATGTTTTTAGATATTTTCTATTAGTCTAAGAATGCTTGAATGTATCACCCGAAAAAAAGAAAAAGGGGAAGTAATAAATAAAAAGTTGTTATTTCTGTTTACATTCCAAAAGCCCACGTGTACAAAAAATTATTATAATAGAATAAAAAGGCACACATGATATATCAAAAAAGCCAGATTTCAAATAACTCGCGGGAAAAATCAAATTCGCGAAAGAAAAGGCGAAATCAAAATCATTTCAGCAGAATGAAGAGCTTCAAGGAAACTAGCTCTAACCTTCTACCCCAATAAATGAAGGTAGACCGGAAAAAGGCCAACGGAAAGGCTCGATGATCCCCAAATGGATCCTTGCCTACTCCAAAGGCAAAACAAAAATTACCACACGGCTCAGCATCACCACCATATGAGCCGTCAAACATAGTCATTTAAAGCTCCAACCACCATCCTTCCATCCAAGAAAGAGGAAGCCATCAACGTATAAAAGCTAACGAAAAAGCTTGATCACCCCAAGCGGATCCTTGCCTACTCCAGAGGCAAAACAAAAATATTACCCCACGACTCAGCATCATAACCACATGAGTCATCAAGCACATTCATCTAAAATCTCCGCTACTTCCCCAAAGGAAAATAAGGACTACACAAAGATCAACCAAAGAAGATATGAAGTCAAAATCTCCATATCCCCAGGGGTTCAACAAAAAAAGAAAGAAAAACCTTTCATTCCCTAATAGAGGCCACAACAGAAAAAGGCCGAATAAAAATCCCCAAGTAGAGCATCTTAGAAAAATCTACAAAAAGAGGAAAACAAGAAAATTTCCATCTTCCAGCTCAATAAGAGCTTCACAAAGCCAGGAGCCAAGACTCCATCATCAAAAAATAAAATCAAAGTTGGATCCTCAGGAAGACAATGAACTCCTTGGGGGGATCGCCAAAAAAAAGAAAAAAGAGAAAATCTTTCATCCTCAGCGGATACCCAAAAAGGAAGAAAAAGCCTGCGTGCATAAAAAATTAAAAAGTAAAAAGGCGCACGCATTATCCGAAAGAAAGGAGCCAAATGTCAAAATCGCGAAAAAAGAGAGAAAACGCGAGAAAAAGGAAAAATAATCAGAAAGCCCATTCCCCAACAGAATAAGAGTATAGGCAAAGCCAGCTCAAAATAGCAGCATCCAATAAGGAGTCAAAAAACTTCATTCCTACCTAGGGGGCAAGTCAAAATAGATCTCCGGGAAAACAATCAATTCCCCGATGGATCATCAAAAAGATAAAAATTATCCCCAGTGAGCCTATCAACAAAGGCAAAAGTACAAATTCATATCCTCAAGAAGTTAATTGCCTATAAATATATAGGCAATACCTGGCAAGCAAAGAGCCAATATCCCAAAAAAACGGGAAATCAACCTATTGAAGAGGCAAAAACAACACAAGCATAAAGTCTTCACCACTATTGAAGCATCTGCCTAATCAAGAGGCACAATCAACAAATCCTCAATGGAGTCATGCCTAAATCAAGAAATCATCAATAATCCCCGGCAAAGACCGGATGGCTAAGCAAAAAGCCAGAAATCAAAAAATCCCTAATGGATTCCTGCCTAAATAAAAGGCAACCAACAAATAATCCCTGACAAACAACACGTCAGATGGCCAAAAGAGCCAAAAACAAGAAATCACCGGCAAAACCGGATGGCTAAACAGAGAAGCCAAGAAAACAAAGAATCCCCAGTAAAACTGGATGACTAAGACATAAAAGTCAAAAACAAAATCAATCAATTTCCATGAATGGGCGCATGATCAGAAACAGTAAGCTGCCAACACATCTCCAAAACCGGATGAGGGTTTGTACTCATCAAAAGATTGAGTGCCAAAAAGAGCATCCCCAGAGCCTTATAGAATAAGGTTCATACTAGATGAGGGTAGGTACTCATCAGAATCTAGCAAAATGCAGATTCATATCAGGTGGGGGTAGGTACCCATAAGAGCCTTATAGAATAGGGTTCGTAACGGATGAGGGTAGGTACTCATCAGAATATAACAAAATGCAGATTCATACCAGGTGGGGGTAGGTATCCACAAGAGCCTTATAGAATAGGGTTCGTACCAGATGAGGGTAGGTACTCATCAGAATCTAGCAAAATGCAGATTCATACCAGGTGGGGGTAGGTACCCACAAGAGCCTTATAGAATAGGGTTCGTACCAGATGATGATAGGTACTCATCAGAATCTTGCAAAATGCAGATTCATACCAAGTGGGGGTAGGTACCCACAAGAGCCTTATAGAATAGGGTTTGTACCGGATGAGGGTAAGTACTCATTAGAATCTAGCAAAATGCATATTCATACCAGGTGGGGGTAGGTACCCACAAGAACTTTATAGAATAGGGTTCGTACCGGATGAGGGTAGGTACTCATCGGAATCTAGCATGATGCAGATTCATACCAGGTGGGGGTAGGTACCCACAAGAGCCTTATAGAATAGGGTTCATACCGGATGAGGGTAGGTACTCATCAGAATCTAGCAAAATGCAGATTCATACCAGGTGGGGGTATGTACCCACAAAATCCTTATAGAATAGGGTTCATACCGGATGATGGTAGGTACTCATCAGAATCTAGCAAAATGCAAATTCATACCAGATGGGGGTAGGTACCCACAAAAGCCTTATAGAATAGGGTTCGTATCGGATGAGGGTAAGTACTCATCAGAATCTAGCAAAAGCAGATTCATACCTGGTGGGGGAAAAGTACCCACAAGAGTTTAGCAAAATGCGGATTCGTACCTGGTGAAGGTAAGTACTCACCAGAGCCTTATAGAAGAAGACTCAAACCAGATAGGGGTTGGTACCTATCAAAAATATTTATCATCCGGAGGATCAGCAAAGGAGCATCCGAAGGATGACCGGGCAAAAAGGGTTAACTCCTTCACCTACCAACTAACTTTGTGGGCACATTAGGCCAACAGTTAGTCAGGCAGGTGAAGGGGGGGGGGCAGCTGTAGACCCCTAATTTTGTCCGGCCGCTCAATAAAGGCTAAGAAGACTTTCTATCCGAAGATAAAGCTTCGGTGGACGTCTATCGGCATCAATCGACTTCCTAATAAAGAAAGGAAAGTTTCCTGGGAGTCCCAGAACACAAAATCTAGCCAAAACAGTCGAGCAACCATCCTAGAAGTCGAGACAGTCATCCCAGTCAATCCAGACGGCCGTCCCACATGCCAGACGACCGTTTCAACCATTTTTGACACTTGGGACGGTCGTCCCAGATCCCAGACGGCCGTCCCGACCTCTGCAGACGGTCATCCCTATTTTTTGCACCCCAGACGGCCGTCCCGAGCTGCCAGGCTGAAAAAACTATAAATAGGAGCTCATTTGAGCATTTTTAGACACCTCAGACACTTCTCTTCTCTCCCTCTTTCGAATGAACTCTCCGATTGCCTAATAAGGTAACAATTGGTTAAGGAAGTTTCTTCCGGCATTCAATTCTTCTTAGAATTACAGTAGAGTCGGTCCTATAATCGGGGAGGAGAGTCTTTGTAGAGCGAAGAATTGTCAAAACGCATCCTCACAGTTAAAAGATTTGCAATAAAAAGCTTGCTACGGATGTTCTTTTCACTTCTCTTCTCTTTTATTGCTTTATTTATTGCTTTATGTATGCAATAGAAAATAAAATCATGTAGATAGCCATTTTTAAAATATTGTACAATAAAATAGGGTAATAGCGTGATTTCTCTTAATCTTTATTTTATGAATTAATCCGTCATAGGGAACCCGAAAGGGGCGTCGTGGGGGTGCTAACACCTTCCCCACACGTAACTAACTCCCTTACCTAACTCTGGTTATAATGACCAAGTTTGGTTTTTCTTAAAATCAATGTCTTTTTATCCTTTTCCAATGTTTATGGTCAAAACATTGGTGGCGACTCCATAAGAATCCTTTTGCGAAAACCTTGCTTCTATTAGAGGATAGTTCAGTTGTTGAGCACCTTGGAAGCAATGAACACATTTTAAAATAAAACGCGAGTCTAAACCATCTTTTCGCGACCGCTCGCATAAACGTTCGAGATGTCCCTAGACGTCGGAACGGACGATGGCGACAAAGATGTTCAAAGCGCCTATGCCACAATTCTGTTTTCCTGCCGATAGCGTCCTCAATTTGAAGGCACGTGAGAGGTTGAGAAGTCATTGAAGCTGTCAGATAAAACATTTGATTGCCTTTCATGTTAGTGTGAAGGATCAATCCTCGATCTGGATGGTATAATTTTCATGTATTATTTTGAAACAAAATAGCTAAACCTTTTTCTTGGAGTTGCCCTAGACTTAAGAGATTGGTCTGAAGCTTTGGAACATAGTAAACATCGATGATGACATGAGTGGTGCCATTAATTTGAACCCGGCTAGATTTAATGTTTGGAGTAAGTTTAATTAGTTGATACATGGCAAACCCAAAAGAGTCACATTGGGCTGCAGCAAAACGACTATTATGATACCTCAAAGGAACCCTCGGATATGGTATATTCTATCAAAAGGAAACACAGATTGGTTTCATAGCTTATAGTGACATCAACTATGCAGGTGACTTAGATGATAAAAGAAGCATCTTCGAAGTAGTTTTTTTTTATTGGAAGTGGAGCCTGTGGTAAGGTTATCTACCACGAGGCTGAATATTTAATGTTAGTGTATTTTGATCCAAAGAATTTTAGAGCACCTTGGATCAGCAGAAAAGGAAGCAACTGAAATTTAATGTGACAATATCTTTACCATTCAATTATAAAAAAATCTTTTCTTTTATGGAAGGACCAAGCATACAATAGTAAGATTTCATTTTCTAATGATCAAGTAGTTTGATTGACATAATATTGTTCCAATGAGCAAGTAGTTGTCATAATGACTTAAAGCTTGATCAGTTTAAAAAATGCTGACACATGCTTGGAGGTACAATAGTCATTAAAATAAGCTAAAATGCAACAGTCATTTAGTTTACTGGAAGGAATGTTAAGTTGTTAAGTTTCGTTTATCACATGCTCATAAAGTTTCCCGCGTTATAAGATTGAATTGATATTATGTTATTACGTGATTGTTTTATTTACGTACTTTACTGCCTTGTAGTATAACACTTTATGTTTATTAAATAAGCCGCACACTTATTACCTCGTTTTTGTGTATTATATATTATGAGTTTTTGCAAAGATCATGTTAAATTGAGTTATAGTAACAATTTAAAGCAAATATGCTACAATTAATAGAAGTTTTCAACAACTATTATTGATAATATTTTTGTAATTAAATACAATTTTTAAATCTAAAATATTTGTTATTATATGTATATATAATTAATTTTAAAATTATTGTAATATAACAACGATTTAAAAAAATTATTATTTAAGATAAGTTATAAAAATAATGATCCTTGAATAATAATTATTTTTATAATTATTGTTGGAGGTCGGATTTAATATCTTTTAATATATATATATATATATATATATATATATATATATATATATATATATATATATATATATATATATATATACTTTCTCTCTCATTATATGTTCTTTCTTTAAATTTGTCTTTTTCTCCCTTTTTCGTCGTCGTTACACAGTTTAACAATAAAAAGTCACTGTAAGAAAAATGTTATATAAGGATCGAAATGTGGACTAAAATATTGCGGTTGCAAATTGTTACCAAAAACAGCAACCAGATTATTTCAATTACAATAAAACAGTGACCGAATAATTTTTAGTCACATTATGTTGTTGTACAAAAATAGCAACTTATATGTTCGGTAACAAATTTTATGTCTATAATTTAATGATTATATAAATTAAAATAATATAATTGATTCAACAACCAAATTATAAGTTGAGTTAGCGACGACAAATCCTTGTTGATTACTATATGTATTCAAAAATTTAGTGACCGTTGCTAAAATATATATTTTAGTATAAATACTTTGAAAATATATTTTGTATTTCTGTTAGTACTTTTTTATTTAAGAAGTTGTTAAATAATATAAAATTTAGTTATAATATGTGAATTTTATTATTAAGTATAATATAATTTATATAATTTTTATTTTTATTTTTATTTATGTTTATTATTTATTTTTATCATTCTTAAACAAATTAATTTTAATTTATATATTCAGAATATTATTGCTTTGTCATATGTATAATTAATTTAATGTAAACTATTATTATATTTATATTTACCCTTTATAAAATATTTAATATATTATTAATATAAATTTTAAATTCTTAAATTTTTTTAATTAAATTAAAAATATTATTTATATCTCTATATATGCATGCAATATATTATTAAAAAAATTATTTGAAAAATAGTGACATGTCAATAACATATATTATGTAGGAACCGTTAGTTCTTAAAAATTCAGATTAAAAAATTAAAATAAATCATTTTAAACAAATTTGAAGTTTAATCGACTAAATAAATGTTAAAATTTAAATAAAATAAAATTATAAATTATTTACCATTATTAATTGCTTAAATTTGAATGAGATGAAATGAAATTATTGATGAAAATATTAAGTATTGTATATTATTTTGATTTTTATTTATGAAATATTTATTTTACTATTTAATATTTGATGCTTATTCACCTTTAGATAAAATATATGACTTGTATTTATAATGGAACATATGAATTTAGAAAATGAGAAGACAATATGTCATATAGTTAATATTTTTTTATTAATATAATTAATTTAATACCAAAAATATAAAATATTAATTAAAACAGTATTTAATTTTTTTAATAATATAAAGTAAAAGATAAAAAAAAATATGAACCATAGAGTCTATATTTCTTATCCATAAAAATCCTCACTTTCTACTGTTCATTGGAACTGAATGAACCAAAAGGTGAATCAATGTTCACTACCTTTTCTACAAAGGCTACTATGAGTTAACATTCAACCATACATGGATCACTTACACTTGAGTATGAAAATTCTTTTGAGTAAGACAATGTAGTTTATCAAAGGTTTGGGCTTCATGAAAAAAAAAAAAAGTAAGTATATTTTATTCAATTGTTATTCTTTAATATCATTATTTACGTATATTATTTTGACACAGGTTCACACTAACTATTAGTCCTTCTACTATCTTACGGATAAAAAAATTTGATGAACCAAATACAACTTGGAAGAAGGTATAACTTGAGCTTCAAGATAGATGATTTGGAGAATTTAAGGTAATTCGAACTGTGGTTCAATTTAAATTTTTTTTCATATTATATTAAGATATATTCTCAGAGTGACTTAAGGATTTGGGAAGTCTAAAGCAAATTTAAGAATAAAGCTTTTTATTTAATAATAAAATAATTTATGTTAAAATGTATCATATTTTTATTTAAAATTTATTTTTTGAGCTTTTTGTGATGTAAAACTATATATCTATTAAATTGTCATAATTAAATTTATTTAACATTTATTTTTTAATAGATAATAAAGTCAATTCATTCAATCTTTGTTGAGACATGGTTGATGTTAATTTTTTAACACTAAATAAAAAACAAAAAATATCTTCATATATTTTAAATTGTTCAAATCTACTTTGAAGCATGATAATTGTTTTTACAATGTACAAAAAGTAATCAATTATAAATTATTCTTAAAAAGATTTTACAATTTCATTATCAATATTTTCATCAAATTGTTTCTTTCTACGACTAATATGTTTTTCACGAAACTTAGGCTCTATATCCATTTCAAAAACAATTTCCTTAGCAGAAATAAATGCATTTCCAAATCCATTTTCTCTGTATTTTTCAAAAATTGAAAGGAGACCTTTTAATTGTTCAATAGCTTCATCAATGCACGTATCTTTTGATTGTAAATTCTTACTAACTGAGTTAACTGCAAATGTCATAGAAAATATTCATGCCTAACAAAAATTCAAAATTTTCCAATTCATAAGTTGCTAAACAATCATCTTCACTTTTTATTTTAGGATCACCACTAGCTTCAGCTAATTCAAATAAATCATCTCTTATTTATGAAGTTTGAAATCTTACAGCTTTCACGCTTTCAATACGGCTTTCCCAACGGTAAACAGTAAATTGAAAGAGACACTATCAGAGTATCTTAATGTACAACAAGTTTTAAATTTTAGATTTTTACCTGATATGACGCACTATCGCACTATAAAGAAAGAAATGTCAAATAGCTCCTTGCTTGAGTTACGTTGCCTCCTTCTACCCCTTGAAATTAGTGAAATCGAAACACACACAAGCAGAACGCCAACAACCAACACAAGTTCACAACATATAACATATGAAAAATTGAAAATATTGAGTCATTAACTAATGTGTTATGTGTATGTATAAAACACTCAAAGTGAGTAGTCTGAAAAGTAAAGAGAATGAATAGATGAGAACTAAAAAGTCACATAGAGAGAAAAGAGAAGATAAAAATTAAAATTAATTAGTAAAAGAATAAAGATAAAAAAGAAAAAAATTTGGACTTCTTTAACTCTTAATATTAACTAACCAATTTTTTTCTTACAAAAAATTATGATTTATTAAAAAAAATTGTTAGAAATAATATTAGTATTAAAAAAAAATTTGGGAAGCCATTTTTTTAGGGAGCCTAAAGTAAGGGCTTTAGCTGTTTGGGCCTTGAGCCGACCACTGTATATTCTTTATATCAAAGGTTCATGTATTTTAAAAAATGCAATGAACACGATTAGGATTGGTCTAGATAAGGGGACTTGGATTCCACCAAGTGTTTGAGAAACCTTGAACCAACATTGGAGTTCTACGGAATTAAGAAAATAAGAATGCCATTGCCGGGGAAATCGGGTTGTTGAGAAGGGAGCGTCGGCCTAGTCTAGTGGTTCATATCTACTACAACTCACTTTGAGAAAATGGTAATCTAATTACAATTTTTTATACATGATTTAAACTTAATATATTATATTTAAGTAATTAAACTTTAACTTGTGTTTATATGTAGACTAATTAAGGAACTTGGCAGATTTGCATTGAGAAACCCTGAAAAACTCATCCATGTTTAGTGCAAAAGTAATTATGTTTTTAGCAGTACAATCACTTTGAACTTTTCTTTTCTCTTCATCATTTAAGCTAGACTATTCTTTTTCTGTAATGAATGGACCATTAATAATAACATCCCAATTATTTCTATCAATAGATTCAATAAAGATCTTTATCCTAATATTCCAAAATGGATAATCTGTACCACAAAATAGTGGAGGTCTATTAATAGAAGCTCCCTCAGAAAAAGGTAATTTGTTTTCAGCCATGAAAGATTTGGACCGAAAGTCTTGAGTATTTTTCAAGACCCTTGCTCTTGATACCAATTGTTAGAAAAGAAGGTTGAGACCAAGAGGGGGGGTGAATTGATCTTTGAAAGATTTTCACAATTTACAGATTATCTATTTGAAAGATTAAGAGTTCTGACCAATTCTTGAATCAAGCAAAATAAATAATTAAAATAAAGGCAGCAGCAGAATTAAAAAGAGTAAGGTTTAGAGAAATACAACCAAAATTTATACTGGTTCACCCAATCCTAGGGCTACGTCCAGTTCTCAGCCAAATTCCAGCTGAGTTCCACCAGATTGAATGTTTTACATATTACAGATTCCAATCACACACCCAATCTACCACAAGAACCAAAATTCCAGTTCTTGCACCTAAACCTTCACTAAGAACCAACTTCAAGTTCTTGAGCCAACCTGCAGACAAATTCCAGCCACAGAAACCGTGCCTAACAATTCCAAGCACTTACAGTAAAACAAGAATGAAAGAGAACGAAAGAGAAGAAACCAGAACAATCTAACCCGGATTATGTAGTCCCTGCAGTATGAGTTTCTTCACAAAAAGATACAAAAATGCCTCAAGAAATAACTAACAAAAACACTACAGAACTTGCGCGATTTCTTTCTTGAAAAACTTCACTAATGATTGCTTGATTGATTGCTTAAAAGGTATATTTTAAAAGACTGAAGAGATCCTGTTTATATAGAGATTTGTTCTAACTGCTGGTTTAATTAATATGTTAAAACAATCTTTTAATCTATTAAAAGTCTTGAATTAATCTGTTAAAACTTCTTTTAATCTATTAAAATGTTCTTAATCATTTTCCAGATTTGTTTTAACTGATACGACGACGTTTCAATCGATTAAAACACTTTGTAAAAAATCCCTTAAGTTGTTTTAATCGATTAATTCGCAATTTAATCAATTAAAATTCTGCCAAATATTTTCATAAAACTATCTAAGTAATTTTAACTGATAACAACAAGTTTTAATCGATTAAAACAGTTAGCAAAAAGTTCCTTAAGTTGTTTTAATCGATTAATTCGCAATTTAATCGATTAAAATTATTATGATCGATCATATATGAGATTTAATCGGTTAAAACTTATTCTGATCGAACATATATGGGATTACATCGATTAAAAAGTACTTTAAGTGATTTTAATCGATTATTTCGAAGTTATATTGATTAAAATACTGCCAGAACACTTTTCAAAACATCTTAAGTGATTTTAATCGATTATTTCGAATCTATATCAGTTAAAACACTAGCAGAAGATTTTCAAAAACTCTTTTAATGAAAATAACCGATTATTTCGAAAGCATATCAGTTAAAAATATGTTATGTAAGTTTCAAAAACATTTTAATTGATAAAGCTCATATAATATCAGTTAAAACAATATCTTAAGAACTATTTGACTAACAGATTAAACATCTTTAGAGGCAATTTCAAATTCTTTTAAATGATGAAACCTCATGCAACAGAGAGATATGAATGATTATACCTATGTTTAGATGCAGACTCACTAATCACTCTACCCTTTTAACCCAAGAAACCTTTAACTTCATCAGATTAGCCTTTGACTTCATCAAATCAACAAGATCTTCGTTTTATCAAATGATTCAATAAAATCTTCATCACTTTCAGTACGGGTCGTCTAATTGAAGAAGGTCATGAATCACGTGGTCTGTATTATCTAAATCCAAGTTCTTCGGTGTCATGTCTTGCTTCTCCTTCTCCTAAACTGTTGCATAATCGTGTGGGTCACCCAAGTTTACCAAAGTTGAAAGTAATGTCTCCTAATCTCAAACATCTTCGTGGTTTAGAATGTGAATCTTTCCAATTAGGAAAATATGTTAGGTCTACCTTTCCTAAATACTCTGAAACTCCATGTAATTTTCCTTTCTCAAATATTCATTATGATATTTGGGGACCGAGTCATGTCTCTTCATTTGGCTTTCGATATTTTGTAACTTTTATTGACGAATTTTTCAAATGTACTTGGGTTTGTTTAATGAAAGACAGATCTGAAATTTTGTTCATTTTTGTGTCCTTTTTCAATGAAATTAAAATTTAATTTGGGAAGATAATTAAAGTTCTTAGAAGTGATAATGTTAAAGAATATTTTTCAGTCTCCTTCTCTTCTTTTTTATCTTCCCAAGACATTTTACATCAGTCAACTTGCCATCACACTCCACAGCAAAATGGTATTGCAAAAAGGAAAATTAGGTAGGCATCTCATTGAGACTGCACGCTCTCTAATGTTGAATGTCAATGTTCCTGTTCATCATTGGGGAGATACAATTCTCACTGCTTGTTTTCTTATCAACCGCATGTCATATTTTTCTCTTCAAAATCAAATTCCTCATTCCCTTATCTTTCCAAATGATCATCTTTATCATGTGTCTCCTCGTGTATTTGATTGTACTTGTTTTGTCCATAACGTCTCTCCAAGTCTGGATAAATTAGGTGTTAAAGCCATTAAATGTGTGTTCTTAGGGTACTCTCACCTCCAAAAAGGGTACAAATGTTATTCTTCATCCACCAAAAGGTATTACATGTCTGCTGATATCACATTCTTTGAGGAAACACCTTTCTTTTCCTCCTCCATGGAGGATGATTCCTCTATTCAAAATGTTCTTCCTATACACTCATGTGATCCATTTATAATACCCGATCCTTCACTAATTCAACCTACAGATCTCAATGATTCTCCTCCTCTTATACCCTCATGTGATCCACCTACACCTTTACCAAATTTTGCAGATAATCGTGATTTAGAACCTTTCTCCATCAGATTCTTATACCATGGATCCTTTGACCTCCTCTCCCACTTCTAATTTTGGATGACCTATTGAACTCAGAAAAGTTATTCGTTCCTCTTGAAATCTCTTTCCTATTTATAACTTTTTAAGTTACCATCATTTGTCTCCTTCCTATTCCTCTTTTGTTATCTCTTTGGCTGACACCATTATTCCTAATATTGTCCATGAGGCTCTTGATCACCATGAATGACGACAAGCCATGATTGATAAAATACAGGCTCTTGAGCACAATGGCACTTGGAAGCTTGTCCCTCTTCCTCTTGGCAAAAAGGTTATGGGTTGTAGGTGGGTCTATGCAGTTAAAGTTGATAATAATGGTAAAGTAGAGCTCATTTAGTAGCTAAAGGATACACTCAAATTTATGGCCTCAATTACTATGATACCTTCTCTCCAATAGCTAAGATTTCCACTATTCGTCTTTTCCTTGCTATGGCTACGATTCGTTATTGACCCCTTCACCAATTGAACATTAAAAGTGCATTTCTTCATGATGACCTTGAGGAAGAGATTTATATGGAGTAACCTCCTGGCTTTGTTGCCTAGGGGGAGTTTAGTTTAGTGTACAAGCTACACCAATCTCTTTATGGCTTGAAGCAATCACCCTGAGCTTAGTTTAGGAAATTCAGTCATGTTGTACAGTTGTTGGGCTTGAAAAGGAGTGAAGCATATCACTCAGTGTTTTATTGTCATTCCTCTTCAGGCAAGTGTGTGTATCTTATGGTTTATGTTGATGATATTGTTATTACAGACAATGATTATTCTAAGATCAACCAACTGAAGAATCATCTATTTACTCACTTCCAAACCAAAGACCTTGGTCAATTGAAATATTTCCTTAGTATTGAAGTGGCTCAGTCAAAGGAAGGTGTGATCATCTCTCAGAGGAAGTATGCCCTTGGTATTCTGAAGGAGATAGGTTTAACAAATTGTAAACCCATTAATACCCCAATGGACCCTAATAAAAAATTAATGGGAGATAAAGGAGAAAATTTGTCAAATCCAAAAAGATACAGGAGGTTGGTTGGTAAACTCATTTATCTTACTATTATTCGACATGATCTTTCTTATGCAGTTGGAGTAGTTAGCAATTTATGCAAAATCATTGTATTGATCATTGGGACGCCTTGATTTACATTCTGAGATATATTAAAGGGGCCCTAGGACAAGGATTGTTATATGAAGATAAGGGTAATACTCAAATTCTAGGTTATTGTGATGCAGATTGGACTGGTTGTCTCATTGATAGAAGATCTACTACTGGGTATTGTATCTTTATTGGAAGGAATTTGATTTCTTGGAAGAGTAAAAAGCAAAGTGTTGTTGCTCGGTCTAGTGTAGAAGCTGAGTATAGATCCATGGCACTTGCTACATGTGAACTTGTATGGATCAAACAATTCCTTCAAGAATTAAAATTTTGTGATAATTGGCAGATGAAGTTGTTTTGTGATAATCAGACAACTCTCCATATTGCCTCCAACTCAATCTTTCATGAAAGAATAAAACATATCGAGATTGATTGTCACTTTGTTAGAGAAAAGTTAGTGTCTAAGGAACTTGTAACTGAATTTGTAAACTCAAATGAGCAACTGATGGACATTTTAACTAAATCCTTGAGAGGTCCTAGGATTCAATTTATTTGTTCCAAGCTTGGTGCATACAATTTATATGCTCCAGCTTAAGGGGGAGTATTGAGATATGATGTTTTTCTAACTTTTCTTAGACTAGGGTTAAGGGTTTGGACTGAGGCTCATATCCTCTTTATTGTATCTCTTTTATCTATAAATACAATATAACAGTGCCTTTTGACACTGTATTGGAAACCCTAAATAAGTTTATCAAGTATACCCCTTAGTCATCGATTAGAGAGTTATGTTATAGTACATTAATGAGTCCTACATCGCTTAAAAGTCGAGGTCAATGGTAGTTTATATACACCCTCCTCTTTCAACTCATCGAGACGTCTTTTAAGGAAAAAATAGTGACGGACTAGAATTTCAAAGCAGACAATACCTTAGACATGGGAATCAACCCTAACGATGTTATTATAACATATATAAGAACGCGACACCCTCGTTTCTAGACAGAAGATTGGCATCCATAGTAGGACAAAGAACAAAGTCTTGTTTCACTCATACTCTTAGTCCTTAACTAGGAACTATGTTTTGGTACATTCATGAATCTCATATTACTTAGGAATCATCTACTAAGACGTTTTTTAAGGACAAAACTAATATAGGTACAATATGTTGGAAAGATATAAAGATGTCATATGTGAGTGAAAATGATAATAATATTGGTGTAAATAAAGTCAAGGATTGGTTAAATGAAACTCACTTCTCGTCACTTTTGAACATAACATGTCACTTTTGAACATAACATGTCAACATTTATGTTAGGCTTGGTACAAGTTTGATTTGCATTGGTAGGAGTTGAAGAGACCTAGGGTGTCACATGTGAATGGACTAATTCTTGTGTAAAAGTTGGTTAATTAAGTGTTAAGTTGTGGTTAGCTGTGTTTAGGATTGGTTAAATGTGACTTTGCATATACATGCTTTTTAGATCAATGTGAATATTTGATTATCCTATGTTATGTTAGGTGCAGTAAAAATCTAATGTACATAAGTGGAGGTTGAAGATACACCAAAGTGTCTATGATTGGAAGAAGAGTATTAAGTATAGTTTAAATAAAGTTGGCTAATTATGTATTAAAATATGGTTAAGATTGGTTAAACGACGCTATATTTTTAAATACATGCAATATCACAATGAAATAAAAAGATCATATTCAATATTAAACATTTATAGAAAACAAAGTTAAAAGTTTTGATAAAAATGAGAGAAGGCTTATGAAGAAGGGAAAAAACTCAAGAAAACAACTATGGATGCAAAATTCTCCCTTAAAATGGGGTGGTACGATGAAAACCTCTTTCAAAATAAGGGGTTATGATGAAAATTCTTTTCAAAGTGAGTGATAACTGCATAAATTATAAGCTAATTTTAAATTGAGAGTAAAACATATATAAGTCTATATAGTAAGTAATTCATAATTACAGGGTTTAGGATTTTTTTTCAATGTTTTGTGACACTGAGGACGGAAGAAAAGATACGACAAGGCAAGAAAGAATTTATTTCTTCAATGTTAGCATAAAATAAGGCATGAAGAAATCAACATTCTCTTTTGCGATACTGAATTAAAAAGGAACAATGACAAATGGGGCATGCGTTTAAAAGGTGTGAAATATAAACAAGAATCAAAGTAAAGCCTTTTTTTTTCTTCTGAAAAACAGAATGGGTATCAATAATCAAATTATTTTAGTTGCCATGTATTCTTTGTTCAGCTAACAACAAATAACCGAACCCTTTTTTTTTTCCTATATTTATCTAACTACATGAATGAAATTTGTCCAAGAACTAAGATCACAAATTTGACCTAACAACAATCCATTCAACAACCAAAAAAAAGAGAGTCATACTACAGCAGTGACATCGTTACATTAATAATATTTCCTCACACATCTGATTTCTCATTTTTTCCTCAGACACGAACACGATAGAAACATGGTACATGTGTTTCATTTTCCAAGTCATATTTTTGGAACAAAACAAGTCTAAGACTTCAGTAGTATTTTATCCAATGAATATGACAATAGGCATATTTTACCTGAGTTTATTAAAAAGCATACTAGTTAAACCTAAACCTTCTATCAATACGAAACCTAAACATATAATACAACAACCCAAAAACTAACTTACTCGAACACATTAATTAAAGAAAAAATATTCATGAACAAAAAAAAGGCACCCATGTGCGAACAAAGAAAATATAAATTTTATAATAGCTATATGTAATAGAAAAAAATAAACATTGATAAAGTTTTTAGAAAAATTGGGGTAACATTGTAAACATATAAAACTAACTCAATAACATAAAATTTATATTCACTTATGTACTATTTCTAGAATTTCAACACACACTCTCGTAACAACAAAAATGTTTCATTACAGGTCGATTTTTTTTTCCATCATATTCTCTCACATGAATTATATAATATTAATCTAATAAAGAATAATTCATTTCAACAATCATTAACATGTCCTCTCGCTCTCGTTATTAAAATTAATTCTGATTATCATGTTAAAAATAAAGAAATTTTTACCCAAACCTAAAAAACCGAATAGCTAGGAGATATTTACAGTCACCTATACTATAAAATTTCAAGAAAGACTAGTTCTTACGAAAAATAAAAATACTCATTCACGATAAAGAGAACAATGTATGCAATTTCACCGCCATAAACCAACGATGACGAGGAAATGAACTTCAACGTGCAACCGGTTCTACTATTTTCTCACATCTACTCTGCCTCTCCTCTCATGATTTCTCTTGTTTTCTTTCACTTTTCTATTTTTATTATGTTAAAAAAAGTATTATATTCCTACTCAATAAATTATCATCTTTTTTAGCTTATAATATAAATTGTCAAGTGGGAATATTAAAAAATCATGGGTATGCTTCTATCACTACTAAACTTATTTATTTAACATCTTCCTTAAGAGGGAATACAAATTAGCATTTTAAAAAAATTATTCAATTGGTTCGAATTAGCATTTCAAAGTTCATATATAATCATAAATATCGCGTAAATTTTAGCTCACACAAAAAATCAGACTTACGAGTTACAACCAAAACTACCAATTTCAGTCAAATAATTATAATTAAAAAATAAACAAATCTTATTCCTTACTATAAACTAGTATGAATATGTATAAAGAATCCGTTTTATAAACAAAACTAAAATACATTCAGCTTCTCTATAACTTAATAATTCATACAAAACTCAATTTATAAAACCAATTTCGTACTAATTTTTCAAAATCTAAAAATTTAAATTTATAAATTATTTTTAACTTTTAACTTCGGGAGTTGATTTTATGTTCTGTATCAATCCTAAACCCTACATAGTTTGACTGATCAAATAAATTGATCATTAAATTGATTTAAGCTAGAAGGGTAGACAAATCATAAATCCAACCGTATATCGTAGCCATACAACATTTCTTGAGGAGCCTTAAAGCTTCATTCTAACTTTCGAAGAAAATAATTATACGAGTCAGAAGACAGGGACCAAACTAAGTTGAGGAAGATGCAAATTACAACATAAAATAAGTGAAAATGGCTTCATACTCATTCAATTTTTTCAATTTGCTCTTCTTACACAACTTCCCACTAAATCTTACATCATTTTTTTTACAGACCCTTTCTATTTCAAAAATCTACAGAAAACTGAAGTGAATAGTTTAGGCGTATATAGTGCTTTGGAAAATTTCTAGACACAGGAAGATGATGAAAGCACATAGGTGGATAGTATATTTTCGATGCCTCTCTACCACACAACGCAAGAGGTCTCTTTTATACTAAATTTCACAGCCATAGATCATGTTTAAAATGCACTCACTTCTCAACTACTATAAATGAATAAACAGAATTAGATATTATGAACTACAACTTAGCTTCCAATTCATTTCAGTCAACTCTTTATTTGAGGACAATCAAAAACCAAGTTTGTTATCACAATGACTGGCCAACTTTTTCTTGTACTTCAGAAGCAGAATTTGTATGGAAATACATGTTTAAACATGTATGACAAACAACATGCAAATGCATGCAAGGTCCGGACGAATGCAACCCATTCAGAAAGAGTCTAGAAATCAATAATGCATCTGCAGACATTTCATGTCACTGCTTCAGAAAATTTAAAAATGACTTTAGTATGCCCCGTCCAGCACGCCAACAGCATCGTATGCAAAATCAGGTATTTTAAGGAAATAAGACAATCTCCACAGTGGCTGACAAAGACCCTAATGATTTCTGTCAATCTCAAGTGATTTTAAATTAACATGGCTGTGGGAAAACTGAATGGAAAAATACATGTTTAACAAAGCAAAAAAAGACCCAACTGACTTCACTATTCAATTAGTGACACAGCTCCATGGGCCAATTGCTATATATAGCAGTATAATGCATCGGCAGATTTTGGAAATTCAAAATGATGGAAAACTGAAACTCAAATTCTCGAATGACTGCCCTATAAGATGCACTCTATAGATAGAACACCTAACCAAAAGCTCAGTTTTAGTTTCTATGGCCTTTTCAACCTCTGAAAAGGACCAAGAAGCTGGCTTTACCTACCCACCAGTTTTCACGTGTCCCTCCTAAAGAAGACTGTCAGCAAACCAGTCTGTTTAAACTCTACCCTGGGCATAGCACTCCAGTTTCGATCAGACAGGCAGTAGCAGCAAGTGACTAAGAAGTGTTGATCAATAAGACACAACCTCCCTCCTTGTGAAGATAGCTGCGAGGCAGAACCTAAGGAGGGGGTATTGTTAGGAATAACAGACCTATTACTAAAGTTTATTCTAGAACAACTACAGAATACACAGATCCAACTGACTTAACCATTTAGATTGGCAGTTACGATGGTCAGTGATTAGGTGCTAAACTGCTATAAATACCAGTGTATATACTGCAGAAGCATGTTTTTGAAATTTAGTATAGTGGAGAGTGCTGAAACTATTGTGTATTCTATTAGCTTCTCTTTCATTATCTCTCTACATGCATGTAATGTTGTTCAAATTCTTTTTTCCTTTTTGTTGATGTCAGCTGCATCAACCAGTATTAAAGCTCCAGTCTTGGAGCTATGGATATCAAATATCTACGGACAAAATATTAACAGGGCAGTGCAGTGTTAATGAAAAACAGCCATGACACAAAGAAGGCGCAGATTTTTGCTGTCCACTACAACATGGCAGTGGCGAATCAGGTTTTCTGTACCAGCCCATTGTGATCGCCTTGGGCATCTTAGAATGCCATCATGACACAGTCATGGCGGAAATCACAACACAGCCCACCCTTGCAAGGAAGAAGCTAAGTCAGTGTGACCCAATCCGACCCAAGGGTATTGTTTTAAAAAACTGCTCTGGCTCTTGTACACTGGAACCAAGCGCAATAGATTTTTTTGTTTTAAAAGAAGGGTAGGGTCATCCAACCCAACCCAAACTATATAGCCTATGTTATGACTATGGATCTATCACACGAGGCACAAACAAGGAATTGAACCATTCCGGTTTAAAGATTTCCACAGAAATAATTAGGAGTAAGATTAACCAAAATAAGTCTTAAAATCATTCAAGAACACAAGTGTATAGAAATGGGTCAAAACCCACATTCAAATCATAACCTTTTTTGAACATTTTGAAAGCCAAGATTCACGAGATACCATGGATCAGATCACCTGAATGGGTTTGAAACCCATTTGTTATTCTCAATCCAATTTGGCCAAACAAGAGTGTGAATAAATGAATTAAGAAAAACTAAACCATAGAAGTGAAAGAACAAAGGAATTAATTGGTGGAAATCAAAGAAAATCCAGAGAATAATAAGCTTATGATTTGACCTGGTGAAGTAAATGGTAGAGAAGTATGTGAATAAAATCCATATGTATTACACACACTAGAGGAACATACATAGATACCATGGTACAAAGAGATGAGTATGGGCCTACACAATTAGCCATATCAAACACTCCTTCAAATTGGTGCATATAAATCATATGTACCAAGTTTGTTACAAGTATAATCAAAGCTAAGACCTCACAATGATTTGGTGAAGACACCTGCCAATTGATGGAATTCACCAACTAAGTGGCAATGTCTCCTAATAAAAACTCCTCTCAAATGAAGTACTAGATTTAAGGCAACTTGATTGTCACAAATGAGAGTCATCTGTGTGACCTTCCCAAATCTCAATTCTTTAAGTATGGGCATGGGCCTATACAATGACCTATTTCAAACACTCCTTCAAGTTGGTGCATATAAATCATATGTACCAAGTTTGTTACAAATAAAAATTCTAAGACCTCACAATGATTTAGTGAAGACATTTGCCAATTGATGGAATTCACCAACTAAGCGGAAATGTCTCCTAATACAATCTCCTCTCGGATGAGGTACTAGTTTTAAGGCAACATGTAAGGCAACTTGATTGTCACAAATGAGAGTCATTTGTGCAACCTCCCCAAATCTCCATTCTTTAAGTAAATTGTTTGAGCAAATAAGCTCACATGTGATAGAAGCCATAGCTTTATACTTCGCTTCTACACTAGATTTTGCTACTACATTTTACTTCTTACTTTTCCAGTAGATCAAATTGTCGCCAATGAAGATATAATATCTATAAGTGGATCTCAAGTCAAAAGGAAAATTTGCAAATCTATATCCGAGTAACCAACAACCTGAGTGCAATTACTATGACCATGTAGTAAGCCTTTTCCTAGAGCAACTTTAATATACTTCAAAATGCAAATAATTGCAATCAAATGTCCTTTACATAGAAAATTAAGAAACTGACTTACCGTACTAACTACAAAGAGATGTCAGGACAAATAACTATGTGATAATTCACTTTTCCAACAAGCCTTCTATATTTCTTAGAAATGCATACTTTCTTTGAGAAATAATAATTCCATTATTAGATTATGTTATCTCAATCCCCGATAAATATTTCAATTTGCCAAGGTCTTTTGTGTAAAAATGGTAGTAAAAGTGTTGTTTTATTTGTAAGATATCATGGTGATCACTACCTATAAGAACGATATCATCAACATACACTACCAAGTAGATACACTACACCTTCTATTCTTATAACGATAAAACACTAAATTATCCCCCTCACTTCAAGTCATGTCAAATTGTTGGACCACTACACTGAATCAACTAAACCATGCCCTCAAAGACTGCTTGACACCATATAAAGATTTATGGAGGCGATATACAATTCCGGAAGATCCCCCCTATGAAACAACAATGGCATTGACGACGGTAGGAGTGATAATAACAATGGTAATACAAAGATAATGGTGGTGAGTGATAACAACAATGGTGGAACTAGTGATGGTTAATATGATAATGATAGTGATAACAACAATGACTACGATGACAAAAAAACTGGTGACCCTAATGTAGTGGTAGTTGCCATAGCAATTATGCTAATTGTTACAATGGAGATGATGTGATGACAAGAAAGATGATCACAAAACATTGGTGGAAATGGTGGTAGAAGTTATGGCAACGATGGAGGAAATGGTGACAATTGCCATAGCAACAATGGTAACATAAGTGGTGGTTAAAGATGACGATGACAGTGAAGAGAATGTATATAAGGGTGGTAATGACAACAAAATGGTAAGAGTTATGGTGACAACAACGATGGTAAGACAAATGAGGACAACAACAACATCAACAATGGTGAGAGTGATGGTGACAACAATAACAACAATGGTGAGAGTGGTGGTGACTACAACAATGAAAATAATGATAGGGGTGGGATGATTTAGGTAACCATAGGGACAATGATAATAAGAGTAATGATGGTGATAGTTGTTTTTGTGTTGAAAGTCCCACATCGCCTACCTCATGTCATTTGGTATGGTTTAAATACATGCTAGGCTACTCCACATATTGCCAATTGATTTTATGTTGGAACCTTAACATGGTATCAGAGTCAAAGCCTAACATCTTTCTGGTTATTGTCATGGGCCAAAAGTTGCCCTTTAGTTGGGTCAAAAGTACCCTTTGCCTGGTCCGGCAGGCCTCATTGGAGGCGGTGTGTTGAAAGTCCCACATCGCCTACCTCATGTCATTTGGTATGGTTTAAATACATGTTAGGCTACTCCACATATTGCCAATTGGTTTTATGTTGGAACCTTAACAGTTTTAATGGAGGTGGGTGGTGAGAGAGCATGAGGGAGGTAATTTATTCTATCTAATGATTTTAACCCATATGTACCCTTGGAATAAGAAACACATCACCCTAAAAAGATAGGATAAGCAATAGGATAAGGAAATTGTATCCTATCACTACACCAAAGAATTGATTAGTGCAAAGGATATGATAGTTATCATATCTTACCAAATCCTTACATTCAAATGAGCCCTAAATGGAGGAGAATAGAGAAACTACAAGGAAGTCACTCGAAGCCTCAAGTAAGAATCCATATTCTTACCACAAGACAGCAAGAAATAAAAGTTGTTCCTTGGATAAAGGTGGAATTGGCCTCAACATCATGCTTCAATTGGTTGAACATAAATGGATCTTCATTCCGACGGCCAAAGGTTGCCTTGAGGAAAATTTGAAACGTTTGGCTTTAGATGGGAGTATAGATACCCCCATTCATGGTTATCGAACTCGCGGGTTGACTCGTACACCCGTACGAGTCAGCGAGTCAAGCTATTGTTTACGGGTTAACTCGCATATAAACTCATTTTTTGTTTGACTCGGAGTGAACTCGGAATAAACTCGCTGACTCGGAATAGACTCGCGAGTTTGAGAGCGAGTCACCGAGTTCGTAGGAAGGACGAAACGACAAACAAAAATTTCGTTACCATTTCGATTTTAAACCCAAACAAAAGCCCTAACCACCCAAATCGAAAACCTAAACGAAATTAAAGATTGAAACCCAAATCAAAAACCCTAATCGAAGAAGAAGAGAAAATCAAAGATGAAAACCTAGCTCTAACCTCCGTCGCCCCGCAGCTCTGGTGTCGCGCGTTGAGTTCTGGTCGCGTCGCATCGCGTCGCGTTTTCGCCCCCCGCAGCTCAGCCCTCGCAGCTCCTCGTCATCGCGTCGCGTCGCGTTTTCGCCCCCGCAGCTCAATGGCGTCGCACCTCCAATCGCCTCGCGTCGCAGCTCCGGTCGTCTCGCGTAGCAGCTCCGGTTGCCTCGCCTCGCGTTGCAGGTAGTGCGTAAGTGAGTGTGAGGATGTGCGTTGCATTTCTCTAAAATGCAATGCATTTTTTCTGAACTGAAACTTTTTTTTTTATTCATTAACAAAAATCTTTATATTTTTTATTTATTTATTAAATAGATAGTATTTATATAATTTATTCTGTTTTATTTATTGAATTTATTTTGATGATAAAATTCTGAATTTATATTATTATATAAAATTTTTCATATGAAGTAGACTCTTACGAGTCTACGAGTCGGGTTTACGAGTCGAGTCTACGAAGCTCTCACGAGTCAACGTAGACTCTGGATTCTGATAACCTTGCCCCCATTAGTAGTTAGTTAAGTGTCTCTCACTAAGGGAGCTAGTTAATTGCATCATTTGGGTGAACTGAGATAGTATTAGATGAGGCATAGCCTACATGTAAAATGGGGAGATTTAAGAGGGAAATTAAATTATCTTCTCATTTTAGAAAGAATGATAATAGAGTGGGGAGAATCCTGGTCTGTTGTATATCCAGTACAATCATTCATTTTGTATCTTCTAAACCGAGCTGGGATTTAATATTCATCAATAAAAATTCACTCTTTCCCTTAGATTCTGATGCATTTCTATCATCACTTTTCCGCTAGGAGAAACGAAGGGAAAAAGCAGAAATGTTCATGGATGGGTTACTCTACTCTACTATACTAAAGTTTCTCTTTGGATGCATGAACTTAACAAGCATGTTAATATCAAACATGCACTGAAAGTGTCATTTATTTATTTTTATCTTTCAATTAAAACTGATTTCATTATCAGTGCTTGTTTATATAATAATGGCTGCTCAAACCAATAAGATAGCTGAACAAAATTAGGTAAGCAGAATACTTATTAAGGAATTTCAACAAATCGTTATCTGTTGGTTTCTAAAAAAAATTTCAAGGTGCATCCAAAAACACTTATCACATTACGCAAATTTCATTTCAGTAACCATGGGTGAAATAAAATTAAAAAAGCAAATAAGTAAAAAATAAAATAAAATAAAAAGATGAATAAAGGGAAAACACTATCCAAGAACCATATAAAACACTAAAAGCAAATCTGGAATACCAAGTTTATGCTCAACGGTTCACACAAACATAAATTTGAAAACATACTTGGTTCTGTATCTTAGATTTCTCATAATACAGATATACACAATAACTCGTTGTACTAAAACAAATCTTCCAGGAAGTTTTGAACTAAAAGTGAAATGCTGCAATATTTTTTAATGGATGTCAAAATAAAAATGATTAGGCTGTGAAAACGGAACTTCATTTTGTAATTAAAATATTCTGAGCTTTGAAGAAAGTAACGTTTAATTATAAAGACGCCAATTGCATTTGTATCAGCTCCTTAAACTTCAGAAGAATCACCAGGCCAGTAATAAAAGATTGATGGACTTAAGTGCAATCTGCAAAATGAATAGAAAAGCATGAAAAACAATTTCAAAGTGGGAGAAAAATGAAAGGTTGTACTGCCCTGCAAATTAATTTTTTGGCAAAACTGATTAAGAGATATAAAAAGTTGAACAGCAAGCTACAAAATGATTTGCCATTTGAACAAAAAATTAATTAAAAAATTGTATCGTACTGAATCTTAAGATTTATAAACACAGTGAAAATAGCTTGAAATCCATCATAGAAATGATGTACAACACTCAGTGTACTATTTTTAGGTAGAAAATGATTATTATGAATCTAACAAAACAAAATCATAAGCTATGATGAGGGCGAGAAACATCTATTTCAAAAACTGAGATGGACTAGCCAAAATTAGTGCATACCATGAGTCAGTAACAGTGTAGAACACATTTCAAAAGAATGAAAATTGAACATTTGAATAATTAAATTGGTGCATTTAGTAGTGCCCCTCTAGTACCTTTTTATTTAACAAATTTAACTTTATCTAACTTTCCAAATTCTTTAATACGATATGGCGAAAGAAAAGAAAAAAACAAATAAATAACAATGAAAAGCCAAATTGTGTGATTACTACAGTGATGTAGAATTACATTGTTAAATCACCTGTGTATTCTAAGATTAAAGTAATTTTTTATTCATCATATGATTCTAATTGTTTGCAAGCCAAACAGTATTGAATTGTGAGACTTCAATTGCAAAACGCAAGGAACATTAAGCACTTGTGTAATAATATTTGTTTTAGTAAAACTTATAACAGCCAATTTGGAATTCATAAGAATTTCAGAAAATCAATTTGGTCCATGAAAAATCGGAGACAAAAGACTTCAAAATAAATTAGATGCGACCAAGAACTTGCCCAAGCTAACATCCCAGTACACTAAAAAGATGTCAAATTTCCACAGCTCTACTTGTGTTTAATGGGATGGTGAAAGTGTATCCAGTAGAACTAAAAAGAAGAGCGAATTTCATGCACCGGTGTGATGTGTGTACATCAGCTGCCCTACTGGCCCAGGTCCAAATGACCACAAGGTGTATTAGGTCATTCCTAGAATTTCTCCCACTTTAGTCCATTGTGCTTCCTACAACTATAACCTAAGTCTAGTTTATAACCCTAAAAATTAGCATGCTTTTCTATGCAATAGTAAAACAAATTACAACTCAATTATGCATCTACTGAAATACTTTGCATTATCAAAATAACATATTAACCCAATAACAACTCAACAATGGAGGGGAGCAAAGAAATGAAAGGATCAAAAAAGGAATTGTGGACAGGAATAGGATAAAGCAAAGGAACTGCTAATTATGATTTTAATGCCAGTGTCACATTCACCCTAATGATTCAAACGCATGAGACTTCCACCTTTGTTGTATTACATTGTTATAGTATCCTCTATATCCAGTGAAAGTAAATATGTACGAGACCAACATTATGTTCCTTGAAGCATGCACATCTTAAACAAGGTATAGGATCATAAAAAAAATGTTTTTGTCCATTCTTCCACTGCACAGAATCAGTAAACCTACACAAAGAAAGTCAGACTGTTCTTCCAACTATAACACTGAACACACCATAAGTTATATGAACAGTATCAATTCAAACAAGGTATCATATAAAATATGTTTTTGTTTTTGTCCTTTTTTCCACTGCACAGGATCAAAAAACTACACAAAGAAAGTCAGACTGTTCTTCCAACTTTAACTCTAAACATCATAAGCTATATGAATCGTATCAACTCAAACAATGGTCCTCAGCAAGTATTAACAAATTATATTTTAAACCAAATAGAAATTTGAATCCACACTTCATCCTCTGCAATTAATGTCCACTTACCATATTATCAACATCATATTTGCAGTACCATTTCTATCATATTATCCAAACTTCAACAGTTAAGCTACAAGCAATCAATGCAAGAGATATTTCTTTCAAATGCAAGAAGAGAGAAAAACTCTTTTTTTTTTTTTTTGTTAACATGATTTTGACCCCCCTCGATATATAAATGCATAAGAAACGAGATGTTTGTGTAAATGGTTAGAGTACATAGTGTTACAATATTATACAAGGATTTAGAGAAAAGGGTCTGCGACAACAATTGACGGCAAAATGCAGGTTTTCAGGGTCTCCGTAATTTTCCACAGTATTTGTTACAAATTAGCAACTGGAACAGCGACCCCAGTTTAAAACCTTGCTATATAATCCTTTAGATAACTTGAGGGGGTTTTGTACAGGGTTAGAAATGGGAGGTGGTAAGCGAATTGAATAAAAATTTGGTTTTAGGTGAGTGAAATTCTCACGATGATTATAACGATAATTATGATCAACGAGTACCTGAAAGCACACCTAGTGACCCATGTAAGGCACAACCCCACCATACTGCCCCCCACCATGCTGCTGCTGCTGCTGCTGAAGTCTTCCAGATCCACCTATGCCCACCTGCTGCTGGCTTGCATATGAACTCGTCAACCCTACTTGATTCCCATACCCTCCAACACCAACACCCCCTGGATTCACACTCCCTTGCCCAAGATAACTGCCAGTGTGCGCCCCTGGTGACCCTATCCCCAACAACCCATTCAGCTGCAACCCGGAGGCACCCCGAGATGCGAGCAACGCTGTCAGTGCCTGCCCAACTGCCGGATTAACTGGCTGCACAGCCGCCCCTACTGCACCTCCTCCTACCGCTGGCCCAGCCGGAGCCATCAAGTGACCCGGCATTGGCACTACCCCCACACCAACAAACCCACCACTCTGTGAACTACCCTGCGCCATCCCCACTCGCTGTTGCTTGGAACCATCAATTGCCTTCTGGCAGTGCAAAATATGCCCCTCAAACTTCTTGTGCGGCACCTCCAACGCCCGCTTCGCACCGTCCACGCTCTTATAAACAAACAAACAGAACCCCTTCGGTTTCCCAGTAACCTTATCAAGCCCTAAAGGCCCTTCCTCAATCTCCCCAAAGCGCGCAAAAAACGACAGAAGCCTCTGCGGATCCAATTCCGCACCCACGTTGCTCACGTAGATCTTCCTCTGCGAGAAGTCCAAAGCCCCCGAAGCCGTCGTAAGCGTAGCCTGCGACGGCTGGACCGGACCGACGGACGCCAGTTGGCAGGCGGCAGTGCGGTTGCCGATCCTTTTTTGCGGCTGGCGAAGCGCGTTGCGGGCAGCACGGCGGGTCTTGAAGAGGACGAAGCCGTATCCCTTGGACTTGCCGGTGGCCTTGTCGGCGACGGCCTTGCAGTCCTCGATCTCGCCGTAGGGGCGGAACGCGGCGGCGAGGGTTTCGACCGTGGTGTCCCAGCCGAGCCCGTGTACGAAGATCTTGCGGTGCGCGGGATCGGCATCGGCGGAGCGGCGTATCTGGTCCGCCACGTCGCGGTGCTTGGAGGCGGCCTCGATGAGGAGTCTCGTGACCTCATCCTTACCGAGGGGTTCTAGAAGATTCTGGATTGGCTCGTCGTCGTCGTCGTCGTCGTCGTTTGGAGAGGATGAAGACGTGGAGTGCTGCTTTGAGGTTTCATTGTTAGGTGCTGGTTCTTCTTCAATTTCTTCGCTTTCTTCTTCTTCCTCTTCTTCTTCTTCTTCTTCTTCTTCTTCTTCTTCTTCTTCTTCTTCTTCTTCTTCTTCTTCTTCTACTTCTTCTTCGCTTTCTTCTTCGTATTGTTCTTCTTCTTTATACTCTGCCTCTACATTCAATTGGGGCTGTTGTTGATGCTGTTTGAGAGGGGGCTCTGCGGATTGAGCGGGTTGAGGCGGCTGTTTTCGCTTCCTCGCCATCGTCGTTCTTGAATTAGAGACGCTGCAACTCCAGGTTAGGGTTTGATCGTTACTTCGATTTTGGTTTCAATCTTCCCAAGTACGAGGTTTCTGTCTTGTGTCATATTTACGCTCGTTTATTACCCTTACAAGATACTTTTAAGTTAAAGTTAAAAACAATAACTTAAAAAGGTTATTTGTTGGTTATGATTTTTTTTTTTAAATCAATTACTGTGTAAAAATAATTTAATATACACAAAGTTATTTAACATGTATTTCTCATTAATGTTAACATTACATATTATTTTTAATGAACTAATATTTCAGATATATATATATATATATATATATATATATATATATATATATATATATATATATGTCACTGAGCATGTGAGTATTGTGTTGTATATTTCTTTCTTTTAGACAATTTAATAATATTAATAAAAAAAACATATTGAGCATGATTTATGTTATTAGTATTATGTTGTATTTTTTTTAGATAATTTAATAATATTAATAAAAGGATAATATTTCAAAAATACATAGACTAAATTAACTCTAGAAATAATAATGGAGTGAAATTGAAAAATAATTAAAATTATTTATTTAAATAATTTTTGTAACCTTTGTATATAAAATTTATATTAAAAATGATGTTCTTAATCGTAAGAACTCTTATAAACAATTATAAATAATAAAAATGTTAAAAAATAATTTTGGGCTCAATGTTGACAAGGGGCCGAAATGCAATTATGATCGGTTAAACAAAAAAACTCACTCGTTTACTTTTATATGTCACATTCGAAAGTTCAACATCATCTTAATTATATTTACTAACTATACTTTTGTATTTGCAACTAATAAATGTGGTTTAAATTAATAAACAAGAGAGAGCATAATAGAAAATTAATTTTCACTTTGAATAAAATTAAGGATATTTATTATACCCTTAATGAAAAAATGTGAAAATAAACAGGAATGGAGGGATAATATTTTAATTTTAGTTTTTCAACTCTTACAACTTCCTAGCATCTAACGAAATGTCTATCATTTCCCGAATAGAAGGGAGAAAAAAAATGGTGGAGAATTACTTTCTGTTGCAAGTGAGGTTTTCTGATTCAGTTAGTTATTCCTTGTTTCGTTCTACAATCTACTGCATTACTCTCCCCTACGCGCTAAACCGCAATTGAACTCATATGTGTTTCACTTTCATGAATCACTTGTTAATTACATTGTAATTATTTTATGTTATACAAAAACAAAGTTTTTAATCAATTAAAAGTTGGAATGGTTGATGATTGGTTGTCTTTAGTGGCGGATTTTCTTGGAAGTTGAGGGGGTTGTAGCCCCTTAAAATTTTATAATTCTTGTGTAATTTATAATTTTGGTTCTCTTAAACTTAATGAACATTTAATATATTTACTTGCATATTTATAATTTTATCCTCTCAGTCCTTCCTCAGTTTTATAACTCTCATATAATTTATGATTTTGTTCCCCTCAAACTTTATGATCATTTAATATATTTAAGTATATATCTACAATTTTATCCTTTCACATTTTTATCTTCTTTCTTCCTTTTATATTTATTTATTATTTATTAATAATATATTATTTGGTCCCAAAAATTAATAGTCAAGATCTATTTGTCTTGATTTTTAACATCTATCTATTAATATTTTGTTTTAACAAGTGTAGTATATAAATAACTAACCTCTTTCCGATCTTATAGGTCGATACGTGACGAGGTAGTCAATTATAAGAAGCTAAATTAAAATTTTGCTTTTAACTTAGAAATTGTGCGAGAAACAACAAAGGAATACTCAATACTAGAGATAAATACAATAAGATATTAGAGTTACGAGGGACAATTAAGGAATCACTGCTCGAACTTACATTAAGTTAAAAATAATTTAAAGAAAAAACTTTATTTATTTTTAATCTATTAAAAATAAGTTTGATATGGGGTACTTTTATTAAGTTAATGTTAATAAAATGTTAATGACAAAACTTTCCCAAAAGGGGGGTGAATTAGGTTTTCAAAAATCTTTTGAATTTCTAATTAATTAGTTAAAGAACTTTTTCTAATAATCAATTATAAAAGAATTATCACAGTTTATAGAAAACAAATATACCAAGATAGAGAGAAGAAGAAAAGACACACAAATTTATATTGGTTCGATTCTTCTTGAATCTACATCTAGTTTTAACCAAACAACCTTAACCTGAAATTTTTCACTCAATAACAGATTTACAATATAATCAAATGATCTTGATTTACAACAACCTCTAATCAAGATCACAATACTTGAAAATGTTCTACCTCACAATTTTCAAGTTATATTGATGTAGCTAGCCTCACATACATCAAAACTTAAGAACAAGATACGAAAAAAAGAGATGAAATGAATGCACATTAGATTTACAAAATTATACATCTACAGCCAAACAACATTTCTTTGAAATTGAATTTCAAAACATTTTGCAAAATTATGCTCTTTCCTTGATGTCCAAAACGTTCTTTCTAATTGCTTGTGTTTGTATTTTAAAATTGATATTGATTAAAGAAAGTTTGCATCCTTTTATAAAAAGAAAATTGTTGTAATTGTCATAGATAATCGATTAGCAGATTCATCTAATCGATTATTTGAGTGCAGTGGTAGTTTGAACATAACTAGATAATCGATTAAGTGTTTTACATAATCGATTGTTAACGTGTTGTGTTAAAACAAGATTTTTGACAAATAATCGATTAAATAACTACATAATCGATTATTAGCGCGTCTTATGAAAATTGAATTTTAAGTCATATAATCGATTAACCTTTTATCTAATCGATTATTAGCGCATTGTATTAAGTTTTTTTTGACAAAGAATCGATTAAGTAATCACATAATCGATTATTAGCGCATCTTATGAAACTTAATTTTAAGTCATATAATCAATTTTTAGCACTTCAATTTTAACATAATTAATTATTTTTACTTTCAAAGTTTAGATTGTTTTGGCTCTATACAAATTAACTATCCTAACTACCTTGACATCATCAAAAAAGAGATTTCCTAGTTAATCTTCCCTCTTCATCAACAATCTCCCCTTTTTTGATGATGTCCAACCACCAAAGATAAAAGTAAACATATTGGAAGTTTTTCAGCCGTATCAAAAATCTTTATGTAGATTTAGTAGACTTTTTCTCCCCCTACAATAGTAAACTCTTTCTTTCTCCCCCTTGGACTTAATAAAAAATGGTTAAATCATGCAGTTTGAGCAATTAATACTATCTGTCCTAATATCAGAAAAGAGAGTCATAATCAGTATTTAGTTACAGACAAGTTAAAGTAAATGACAGTTAAAGTGAATTTGTCCACTCAAAACATGAAGAAGAGAGAAAAAGATAATCAATCATCATCATTGGATGATATTTGGATTGTGCCATCACTGTCATCTCCATTATCTTCCACGTCAGTTCCATTATCTTCCACGTCAATACCATCATGTTCTGGTTGTAGCATGCTTATGATTGAAGCTACTTGATCATCTAGTGCATCAAATCTGGAACAATAGTATTGATGCTTATCTTGTTGCCATAGATGAATACTATCAAGTTTTTCTAGCATGCTTTGCTCAAGTGCAGAAAAATTTCTCTTGACAAAAGAATAGGGATATCAGCATTGATTGGCTCTACTCCTTCATCAACAAATTCATCTTCATCCTTGAAGAACCATCCATTATCCCTCTTTACCAGTCACAATGATGAAGAGCAAACTTTCCAATTGCATTGGCATGACTCATGGTTTTGAAGGATTCACCATTAATATTAACCCCTACATATTCAAATACCTTGGACAAAACACATAGAATATGGTAAAGGATATAGAGGAAGCCTATAGGATTTTCTCATATTATCACTCACAACAATAGGTCAATCAACTTGCAGTCTAAACTTGAGAGCATGTATTATGTACATGTCCTTAGAGGTAAGTTGAGCATGATTGCTTCCCCTAGCTATAAGGATCCAGGTGATTACAAAAGCCAACATTCGTTCATCTTTTTTCATACCACCCATTTTTAAAATTGAGTAATCCCTGGCAGTATTAGGGTTCCTAAGACATGATCTAAAGACAGCTAATTTTTTTAAGTTTTCAAACCCCCCAGTGACATTTTCTCCACCTATTATGAATCCTGCTACATATTTCCAAATTTCTTCATCTAAAGCAATATCTACTCCTTTCACGTTAGAATGGATAACTCCATTAACAGTTTTCATATTACAGTAAAATACTTTTACTAGATCATGATAGAAAACTCCATTTAGTTCAATAAACTTTTCTAATCCTTGGAACTCAAGTAAATCTTGAAATAGGAAACCATATTGCCTAAAGAAGGAAATAGAAATGTACTTATGGGTAATGAGCCTTCTTTCCTTCCAGAAGTTTAGAAATTCTTCCCTTTGGTCTTCATCACTCAGCCAACCCTCTGCAGATGCAGGTCTTAGTGGTCTCTTGGAGGCTGTCCTTTTCATCCTTTTGGGTTTTGCAGTGGAAGCCATGTGTGTGGGGTAAGAAGATGAAGAAATGGAAGAGAAGAAGTGAGAAAAGAAGCTATGGAGGCTAGGGTTTTCGTGGGAGAGAGCTCGAGAAGAGATGAGTGAGTGAGAGAAGGAAGAGTAGTAAAGGAAGATGTGCAGAGGATTTTAATTGAATTAATTTTGTACTTTCAATAATCGATTATATAAGTGGATAATTGATTAATAGTGCATGCATCAGAGTATGAAGAAAGTCAATTAATCAATTATGTTAACTGATAATCGATTATCAACACTTCATATAAAATCTTGAACAACCCAATTTAATCGATTATTTTTGTTATTAATCGATTATATTAACATCCTAAAGATGACATAATCGATTATGTTAAAATATTAATCGATTATTTTGTTTCCTTGGAAGTAATCTAATCGATTATATTGAATTTTAATCGATTATTTTTATCAATTATTATGAAGACCAGTTTTTAATCAGAGGAATTTATATGTAGTATGCCTAATTCATTTATAATAGTATAAAATCTTTCCCTAGGCAAAGGTTTAGTAAAAATATCAGCTAATTGATGATTTATATTGATATATTCAATTTTACAATCCCTTTAATTACATGATCCCTTATGAAGTGATGTCTAATTTCTATATGTTTTGTTCTAGAATGCATAATAGGATTTTTGGTCAGATTTATGGCACTAGTACTATCACATTTCAGTGGAATATGTTGGTATCGCGTAGTGGAATGTTTGCGTTTGGGACAAAAACCAAGAGGGGGGTGAATTGGTTTCTTATAAAAACTTTTCCTTTTAATTTTTTTTTTGCAAATTTTACCGATTAAACGATAATATAATAAAGCACTTGAAATGTAAAGAGATAAGGGAAGAAGATTACACAAGTAATTTATACTGGTTAAGATCAAAAGACCCTACGTCCAGTTGTTAATCACTCTAAAAGAGGATTAACTCAGTCACTAAAACAATAGTTCAAACATATTACAAATTACAAGTAATAAGGATTAAAAACACCTCTCTTGAGTCACACAAGAGATGAACACCTCCTTTGAAGCCACAAAGGATGAAGACAACTTTTCCTAGAGATAACACAACTCACAATTCACTAAGAAACCCACTTAGTGATTCTTATCGCTTCTAGCCCACACTAGGTTACAAAAGCCCATTTTTCTTCCCTACTCAAAGTTCTCTCAGCAATCACAACTATAAACTTTAGTATGAAAAATGTTATCTTTTTTACAGAGAGTCAGAGAGTTCCTTAAATAGAGATTTTAGGGTTTAGAAATTAGGGTTTTCGAAAATAGGTGTGAAATTTGAAATTCAAAATCATAACTGACACAAATAATCGATTATCATGAGTGATAATCGATTATCACAGAGCTATTTTCACAGAAGACATAATTTTGACAAGATAATTGATTATCAACAGTGATAATCGAATATTCTAGAGACTTTCAAAGACCTAGGAGAGCTAGGATAATCGATTATCACAAGTGATAATCGATTATCAATAATTGATTACTGATAATCGATTATCCATAGGTGATAATCGATTATCACAGTGAGTTTTAGGTAAAAGCGAACTTTCAGTGGACAGACTATGTGCTGGCTATCTTAGACTCTATGTTTACAGACTCAAAATAATAAAATAAAGTTATTACAAATAGATACAACTATATATGAGTCTTCAAATCTTGAAGTCCTTTGTCTCTAAAGCATCATCAAAATCTTCAAGCATCATACCCTTGTATTTTCAACAATCTTCCCCTTTTTTATGATGATCAAAATCTGTTTTAAAGCCCTTTGTAAAATCTGTTTTTACTATCACAACTAACATAGAAAAAAAATTAAACATACTAGGCTTTAAATATTTTCTCCCCCTATTTTATCATAATAAAAAAATATAAGTTCCCCCTTAACATGTGTAGACAAGTAATCAACTCCCCCTCAGTATGTGCAAAAAATAGATATTTATTGAAGTTGAGCAAAACAATACAAAATATAGAAAAGAGAAATTGCTAAGCTTAGAATATTCTAAAATTCTTCACTCTCGGAATCACTATTAAATTTCATGGCAAATCTGTCTTCAAGATTTGACACACGTTTATCCATATCCGAAATGCGATGGATAATTTCCTGATGTTGTTCTGCAGAGATTGAGAAAAAATCTTGCATTCTTTGGTTCATGCTGAAAATCATATCTTCAATAGAGGAGCGTGTTTTAGTATGAGCGCCAAAGGAAGTCCCTCCAACAGGAGCATCAACATCAATAGCAGGCATCTCATCATCTTCAGAATCTTTAGCAACAACGACATTTGACGCTTCATCCTTATGAAAGTAGGTTCCATTAACATTGACTATCTGCAGGTGAGTAAGTGTGCTGTCAACGTCTAGAGCTTTTGTTCGCCTTCAACATTAACTCCCTTGTATTCCAGTATTCGGGAGATGAGAAGAGCATAAGGAATCCTGAAGGTAGGATGTCGCTTGGCTTTGAGCATCGTCAAAGTAACATGGCTAGGCCAATCAATTGACTCATTGTTCATAATCGCATGTATTATACGAAAATCAGCAGTAGAACATTGGGCATGATTGGTGGCTCTGGGACAGAGGATCCAGACAATGAGATGAAGGAGCATGCGTTCCTCTTTCTTTAGAGGTCCTGCAAGAAGTTGTCTTCCAATTTCCATAGCAGGATTACGGAGGAAGGAGCGATATGCCAGAATTCTGTTGAAGTCATCAAGATCCATCAGGATGTTGATTGCATCATCCCTGATGGGAAATTTTGTGACATTCTCCCAAATGTCATCATCAAGAATGATGGTGACGCCTTTGACTCTCGTTGTTGCTACATGATCGCGATATTTGAAACGAGAGTAAAAGACTCTAACCAAGTCAGGATAATACGTTCCTTCCATTTCAACAAAAGGTAATATACCTTGTTGCTCAAGAAGATTTGGAAAAATGAATCCACGGTTGATGAATTGATCTCCTTTTAAGAATTTCGAAGAAATTATTCCTCTTTCTTTCCAGAATGTAAGAAACTCCTGTCTCTTTTCTTCGTCAAAGATCCATCCTTCAATGGAGTTTGGATGTGGTTGAGAAGAAGGAGCTGATCTTCTTCTGGTGGGGATCTTTCTTTTGGATGATGAAGCCATTTAGGAAAAATGGGTATTTGGAAGAGAGAAAGATTGAGTATTGAGAGAAGCAAGAGTTTGAGAGAGGCAAGAAACAAGAATGAGCTTGGAATCAATGCAAAACACTTAGAAGAGAAGCTTGGAGGTGATTCGATGAGTTTCTAATTCTTCCTATATATAGAGAACTTCTCCAAAGGCTATAAACGGCTATAAACACAAGTTTCAAGGTCAAGAGAGTCGTTGTCAATGGCTAGATTATGCCCAATGTCGCAAAATAATCGATTATCAACTCATGATAATCGGTTATTTGTTCATCAACTGCCTAGAATATGCATGAATAATTGATTATCAACTAAGATAATCGATTATCCCAGTGAGACTTTATAGGTTTCGCTTATTAAACTATGGATAATTGATTATCAGCTCAAAATAATCGATTATCTTAGGATGAATAATCGATTATTACTTGAAATAATTGATTATTCCAAAGAGTTTGGCAAAAAAATTTCATAGAAGTAAGGATAATCGATTATTACCCAAGATAATCGATTATTCCAGTACAAATTGCAAAGATTTTACAGTTTTACATAGTTTAAGCTATTTCTAATATTCCTAAGTCTCTCATAAGTTCATAGAATATATCCTTGGGGAGAGGTTTGGTAAATATGTCTGCTAATTGATGTTTTGTATCTATATATTCAATTTTACAATTTCCTTTAGAAATATAATCTCTTAAAAAGTTATGCCTAATTTCAATATGCTTAGTTCTAGAGTGCATAACAGGATTCTTAGTAAGATTAATTGCACTTGTATTATCACATTTCAAAGGAATGTCACTAAGAAAAATACTATAATCTTCTAGTTGTTGCTTCATCCAAAGAATTTGAGCACAACAATTTTCAGCCGCTATATATTCGGCCTCAGTTGTGGATAAAGTAACACAAACTTGTTTCTTAGAGTGTCATGAAATTAAGAAAGATCCTAATAGATGGCAAGTTCCACTAGTACTCTTTCTATCAATTTTACAACCCTCATAATCAGCATCAGAAAAACCTATTAAACTAGGTGAAGCTCCAAAAGGATACCATAGCCCAAATCTTGTGGTTCCTTTTAGATATTTTAAAATTCTTTTTACTACAGTTAAATGAGATTCTTTTGGACATGCTTGAAATCTAGCACACACACAAACAAAATGCATAATATCAGGTCTACTTGCAGTTAAGTATAATAGAGAGTCTATCATACCTCTATACATTGATTGATTAATTTCCAAACCTGATTCGTCCTTATCCAAATAGCAGGACGTTCCCATTGGTGTGTTAGCTTTTGTAGACCTCAAATCTTGCCCCGCCTCAAAATAAAGAGCAGAAGACTTTCGTTCGAAGATGGGCAATACCTAAAATGTCCCTAGGATAGATCAATAGGCCCCATTTTAGAATAGGAAGGTTTTTTGTACGGAAAAAATAAGAAATTTCACCTAAAGGGCCAAGACCGCCGTCTCGCCATTGGCTAAGGGCGAGACCGCCGTCTCGTTTGGCGAGACCGCTGTCTCGCCAATCGGCAATGGCGAGACTGCCGTCCCGTTTGGCAAGACAGTGGTCCCGATCTTCGTCAGGCGAGACGACGGTCCCGACCTTCGTCAGGCGAGACGGCGGTCCCGACCTGATAGGCGCGAATTTCTATAAAAGGGGGGCGTCCTCATCCTTTTCACAACATAGAACAACTTTCCCTTCTGCACTTTCTCCAAATTATTCTCCTAGGATCCCTCTGAAGCATTTCCGAAGTTTCTTAGTGTTCTCAGTAAGCGTCTTGTAGTGTTGTGAGAAAGAGCGATCAACACTATAGAGCATGGAGGTTGCCAAAAAGCACCTTTCTTTTCCAAGAACATTAATACAAAGCTTGCTTCGAAGGTTCCTACATTTTCTATCTTCTTTTACCGCTTTCTTATTACATCTATCTGTGCATTAGCTGTTAGGGCCATGTAGTCAACAATTTAAATTCCGCAAATTAATAAATAAGGGTAAAAATGTAATTTTAGAGTTCTTTATTAATAAAATAAACGGACCATCATAGGGAACCCGAGAGGGGCGTCTTAGGGAAGCTAATACCTTTCCTACACGTAACTAACTCTCTTACCCAACTCTGGTTATAATGGCCAAAATTGGTTTTTCTAAACCAACGCCTTCTTTTTTTTCCTTTTCCAATGTTTCCGGATAAAACATTGGTGGTGACTTTAGAACCCTTTTTCGAAAACCTCGCCTTTAGGTCCAGCCCGGTTATCAGACAACCTAAAGGCGTTGTAGCATCACTTTAAAAACGCGAGTCAAAGCAAAACTATTGCGTCGCTTCGACTGCCTCTTTTGACGGCGGCGACAGATGGTGACTCCACTGGGGAAGCTAGAGAGTTGATCCCATTTAGTGATGGACTAGTTTGATAAATAAAAGACTTAAAAATTTCGCTTTTACCCTGCCTTGTTTTATAACATGCTTTATCTGCTTGGCTTTAATAACTGTTGTTTGTTTATTGTATGCAATTGTTTAAAATACAAACTGTACACAAATCCTTGCACACAACAATTCCCCTATACTCGAGGGCAAGTGGGAAATCCATAAGGAGTGGGTGACAGGTACGATTTGCCGTAGTGAGGGCCATGAGCCCATTAGTATGGTCGGAAACCACCACTCAAGGTGATAGATAACCTTCGTCTTTTGGCACAAAGACTGACTAAGGCCTTAGTGTCATGCATGGTCAGAAGGCTGGAGAGTGGGGACCCTATAATGGGGGCACCTTGGGGGTCTGTCCTTGGTGAGGAAATTTAGAACTACCTTGAATATGCACTCTTCTGCAGTAGACCCCTACCTCATAATTAAAAGCATCGTCCTACTTGTTCGCAGATGAGTGAATTGTGTGTGCATCTGTTTTCTCCATTTGATTGTTGCATAGCATAAACATACAACAGAAAAAAATAGAAAAAACCTCAAAAAAAATCTTTTCACAATAAACACCCTTATCTCAGACATTCTGCCTTTTAGCTAGCCTGGTTTCAGGTTCTTTGTAAGCTAAGTAGCCACGCAGTCCGAAAAAAGAGATAAGGGACGTTAAAATTATTCTTTCGCAATAAACCACTTTTATCTTGGACAATCTGCCTTTTAACTAGCCTAGTTTCAGGTTCTTTGTAAGCTAAGTAGTCACGCAGTCTGACAGAAGAGATAAAAGGTTATAAAAAACAATTAAGACAAATAAATCAAATAAACCGAATAAATCCAAAAAGAAAAAGGGAACTTGTTCATAAGCATTAAACCATGAACATCCATATAGGTAGTTTATTCTTTTTGAAAAAAAAATACAAAAACCAAACACTATCACGCGTCATGTAGAAATAAAACATGATAATGTTTAGGAAAAATAAACACTTGCATGCATGCTTGCATTAAGCATCATATTCATAGCATGCATTTTGTTTTTAGAAAATGGCGGGGGCTAGTAGACAATTGAAGAAAGTGGATATTCCCCGATATCATGTGGCGAAGATAGAACGGCTCTGTGCATTGATGCCAACAGAGGTCCGCTCCAATTTTGAAAAATCCTATGGACAGATTCTCAACTTACTTAAGATCTGTGTCGACCCTATTTTTGTCAGGATTCTGGTCCATTTGTGGAACTCCAGTCTGCATTGCTTCGAATTTCCACAATTCGATATGGTGCCCACTTTGGAGGAGTATGAGATTATGTTAAGATGACCTAAGTCAGCCGGGGTCCATATTCGCCATGAGGTATATACTCCTGCAGCCCAAGTCGCTGCCATCATCCGATTACCATCTCGGCAGACTACCCTAATAGCAAAAGGGAATGTCCAGGGTTGGAAAGTCGCAATGTTAGAAGACCATCTGTCCTCTTTGGCTGAAAGGGCAGACTGGTTTGCTTTTAACAAAATCCTGGCTTTGATCATGTTTGGGACTATCTTGTTTCCCTTCCACCTCGACACAGTGGATCAAGTCGTCATGGATGCCTTCTTCGCCTGGGACGTGAACTCGAAGAGTCCCTTGCCTGCACTTCTTGCCGACACCTTGCTTTCAGTTGAATTCTATCACCAAAAGCAAGGGAGAACACTCAGATGTTGCTCTTCACTGCTCTTCTTATGGGGTATCACGCATTTCTACGCCTCTAGTCACATGGGGATGTTCCCCAACCCTTTGAAAAGATTCTCTAGAATCCCTCTCCACTGATGCCTAACCATGGAGTGGAAGGTCGAGTTAGAACAATGGGATGCCAACTACTTATCCTGGGCATGTCCTTGGTTCCGACCTGGCCCAATCCTCATCAGATATGGGGATTATCCGAACATACTGTTGATAGGTCTCAGAGGTTGCATAGCCTATTCTCCAAAATTGGCTATGAGACAACTCATGAGAACCCAAACCGCATTATCACGGGAAGAGCTCAAAGGATTGTGTTTCTTCGGAGACCCATGCACTGTTGCAAACTCACTTGTTGTACGAAGAGCATGGGAGAAACCAGTCTTCATGGGATATAGAGAGCTAGGCAAAGCTCGAGTGGTTGTCTCCAGTGACTATGAGGAGTGGAGGAGAAATAGAAGGATGTCACAACCATCCGCCCCACCTGTTGCGCCTTCAACCAGTGGAGAGCTCCAAAGCCAAGTCGATGCCTTGACCCAAATGATAGAAATCATTGGAGCCCAGATGAGGGCCCTTGAGAAAAAAGAGCAAGAATCTATTCTCACCATAGACGGTCTACAGAGGCAGTGCAAGAAGAAAGATCATGAGATAGAGCGCCTCAAGGACAAATGTGCTAATTCCAGTGAACAGGTTATCCGAGCATCCAAATCTGCCAGAATCAGCTCAGATAATCAACTTCAAGAAGTAACTGCCAAATCAGCACACCTTGAGGCCGAATGTGCAAAACAGTCTCAGACGATCAAGGGAATGTTGCAAGATCTCGCAATGACTCGGTCTAAGATACGTCAAGGACGGGAGACTACCTAGAGATTTAAAGAAGTCTTATTGAGCTGCGTTGCAAAGAAAGAGATGGGTTAGCTCAACATGGCTAGGTGCTACGATAAAGAGACCAAGCCCTTAAGAGACTCGACAATTTACAAGCCTTGGTCGTCCATCAAGAGGCGAAGATCAAAGAGGCTCAGAAGTATAGCGAAGATATGAGTTAGGCAGTCCACCAACAGACCGAAGAACTCGCTCATCATGTACGGGAAGCCGAAGAGGAATTACATAGAAATCAGAACCCGCCTGTGGGTTTCTTTAGTGCTTCGTAGCATGGTGTAGGGGAATGTACACTTTCTATAAATAAATAAAATTTCCTTTTATTCAACAATTGTCTACTTGCATGCATTTCATTCATCTACATACTTAATTACCCCTCCTTCACTTTTAATAAATAAGATAATAAAAAGGAAGGATTAACTGATACATCTTCCACAATCAGAAGGATGGAGAGAAAACTGTTCGTAATCAAGCTCTCCTCAATGGTCGATTCACCCCAAGAGGATAATAAGCTACGACCGTTGTTTATCAAAGTCAATAAGGAAGAGGGGACAAGGATGCCTTTGCGATTATTTATGCCTCGTCCTTTCCCCTATGAATCAAATAAAGTTGTACCATGGAGATACGGGGAATCTTCACCAATAAAGGAGGGCATCTCTAACATAGTCGGCATTGGGGGCATGACTAGAAGCGGAAGGATATACTCCCCCAAGGAGTTACAAGAGGACGCCCCCAAGAATAAAGGAAAAAATAAACATACCGAAGAAAGAGAAAATAAAGAATCCAAAGAGGAGACCGATGAATTACTCCTGTTCATAAGGCAAAGCGAGTATTCCATCATCGACCAACTCAATCATACACCTGCAAAGATAACTTTATTATCTCTAATGATGAGTTTGGAACCGCATAGAAACGCCCTGATGAAGGTCTTGAGCGAAGCGCACGTACCTCATACTATATCCCAGGAAAAAGTTGAGAGGATCGTCGGTCACATCACAGCTAGTGATCACCTCACCTTCACAGATGAAGAACTCCCTCCAAAAGGGTTGAGCCACAACAAGCCCTTGCATATCTCCATAAAATGCAAGGAGTATCTCATCGCTAAAGTTCTTGTGGATAACGGGTCATCCTTGAACGTGATGCCCAAGTGCACACTTGACAAGTTAACTATTCAAGGAACCTGCATGCGCCCAAGTAGCACTATCGTTCGAGCCTTCGACGGATCTAAACGAGAAGTAGTGGGGAAATCAACCTGCCAATCCAAGTCGGACCCACTATCTTCAACGTTGATTTCCACGTGATGGACATTACTCCAACGTATAGTTGTCTCCTTGGCAGACCTTGGATTCATGACGCTAAGGTAGTACCTTCAACACTCCACCAGAAAGTCAAGTTCATAGTGGATGACAAATTGGTCACAGTCCAAGCAGAAGATGATATCTTGATTAGTGGACCGTCTACTCAACCTTATGTGGATACGACTGAAGAGGCCCTTGAAACATCTTTTCAAGCGCTTGAAATTGCCAATGTAGAAAGACTTCCCGGTAATACGAAGGTAGCCTGCATGATGATGAAGCATGGTTACCATCCTGGCCAAGGACTTGGGGCAGACTCCCAAGGAATGAGGGAGACCCCAGAATTCAAAGATAATCCTTTAAAGTATGACCTAGGATATGACCCTACAAAGGGCCGAGCTGAAAAGAGAAAAGGAAAGTCTCCCCTTTGCACACTAAAGCAGATTTTTTGAAGCGGAGGAATACAAGCGTCAAGAGCAACCCTAGTCATTAGGAGTTCTTTTTCCTTTCTTAAGGGATGTAAACCCATTGATTGTTAGAGATTATCCCCCGGGGCTAGCCCGACCCCCGGGCATCTTTTGGGCATGTATTCCCTTACTAATTAATAAAGAATACATTTCTTACCATTTGCTTCTTTTCTTGCTGTCGCCGCCGTCAAAACGAGGCAGTCAGAGCGACGCGATGGTTCCGACTTTCCAATTTTTGCGTTTTTATTGGTGTGGTTACAACGCCTTTAGGTTGTCTGATAACAGGGCTGAACCTAGAGGCGAGGTTTTCGAAAAGGCGTTCTTGGATTGTCCGATAACCGGGCTAATCCAAGAACTAATTTTGAAGGGTTCTTCTAGAGTCGCCACCGATGTTTTTACTGGAAACATCGGGAAAGGAGTGAAAAGACGTTGGTTTTCGAAAAACCAACTTTGGTCATTAGAACCAGAGTTGGGTAAGGGAGTTAGTTACGTGTAAGGGAAGTGTTAGTTCCCTTACGACGCCCCTTTCGGGTTCCCTATGATAAGCCAGCTATTTGAGTAAGTAAACCGGTGAAAATACGCTTTTACCCTTTATTTACGGAATTTAAAGTTACGACTACATGACCCTAATATCTACTGCGTGATTAAAGATAAAGCAATAAAGAGAGAGAGAATGTAGAAACCTTTGAGGCAAGCTTTATATTAATCTCTTGAAAATTAGGGTGCTTTTTGGCAGCCCTTCACTGTCTACAGTGCCATAAACCTCTCAAAAACGCTATAAAAACTCTTAGAAACTCTCAGAAAACTTCGGAAGTGCTTCGGAGGGGTTCTAGGAAGAGAATTTTATGAAGTGACAAGAGAGAGAATGGAAGAATTGTGTGAAATGAGGGGAATGGCGTGGCTATTTATAGGGATTCGCGCCTGTCAGGTCAAGACGGTCGTCTCGTTTGACAAGGTCGAGACGGCCATCTCCCTAACCGGGAGGGTCGTCTCGCCATTCGCAAGTGGCGAGACGGCCGTCTCGCCAAACGAGACGGTGGTCTCAACTTGCAGAAGTGGCGAGACGGCGATCCCGGGAAGCGAGACGGCCGTCTCGACCCTAAAAGGCGAGAATCCTTATTTACATGCAGAAAATCTCTCCTATCCTAATATGGGGCCTAATAGTCTCTCCTAGTGGCTTCTTAGGCTTCGTCCATCTTCGAATAGAAGGTCTTCGGTCTTTATTATGAGGTTGGGCAAGATTTGGTGTGTACAGCTGCCCCCCCTTACCTGCCCAGTCGGTTGTTGGCCTGTTGTGCCAAGAAGATCGACTGGAAGGTAAAGGAGTTGAACCTCTTGCCCGGTTACCCTTCGGATGTTCCGTCTTGCGGCGGTTGATCTTATGGGGAAAATTTGTGTTGTGCACCTCCAGGATACTCCTTCTGATGGTAGCCGATCCCTTTGGTTGACACGTGGTAGAACCTCAGGATACTCCTTCTGACGGTAGCCGATCCTTTGTTGATGGGTATAAACCCCCCATCAGGCTGGTACAGTCCATTGCGTTGGACTGGTAGTGGTGGCAGCTTACTGCTCAGGTGGCTCATGCGCCGAGCGTTGGGATGTGCTTTCTTGTCTTTGTTTGTCTTTTTCTGGGAATGGTCGTCCGGATTGTGCTGGGGATTTTGTTGGTGTTCATCCAGCTTGTTGGTTGCTGGGGATTCTTTGTGTTTTGACTTTTTGATGGTGGTCACCCGACTTTACTAGTTGTTGGGTAGTCTTGTTTTCTTTGCTCGACTTCTGCTTGGTCGTCGATTTTTGTTGGTCAAGGTGATTATTTGTTTTAATCCTGCCTTTTCTCGCAATTTTATCTCTTTTTTCTCGCGATTTTGGATTTTGGCTTTTTTCTGAGCGTACGTCTTTTTACTCTTAGTTTTTTTTGTTACGCTGACTTTTTTTGGAAGGGAGAGCAAAAATGTGCATGAAATAAAATTTTATTTATGATAAAAACTTTATTACAACAGTCTTATTTCCTAAGCGCTATCTCTAAGGTGGAGGACTAGTGTCTGGAGATGATCCATAAGAGGGAAACTGCCGGTACATATGCCTTCGGAACTCTGCCTGGTCCCGGGCTTCGTCGTGGTACTCCTACTGGAAGGCTGCCCAGTCTTGCCTCATTCCCTCTTGGTATTGATATATTGTCTCCAACCTTGTGTCGAAGGCCTCTTGCCTTAGGGACATCTGCTCTTGCCTCACAGACATCTGATCAAATTGTTGGCGTAAATCATAGATGTTGCGGTTTACGCCAGCAAAATCATCTGTGTACTGCTGTTGTTGTTGTTGTTGTTGGAACTCAGGAGGTGTTGGGAGATCGTGCATCGCCACGATATCCTGGAGATCCAAAGTGATATCCAGCGAAGGGTGGAGGATCAACTGGGTCCCGTGGCGCAGTAGCATCCCCATGCTGACTAGGACCGACCCGTTGATGGACTCGGGTCGGAGGCTGGAGGCCAGTTCCTCCCTACCACTGCACCCCCATTTTTCTGCCAGGGGGGTAATGAGGGGAGCCATGAGGACGGCTCCCATGGGCCAGCTCCCGAAGTCCTTGAGGGCCTTCAGGAAGAAATAGCCAGGGTTGCACTGTCGCCTCTGGCTCATGTAGTAAAGGACGAAGAGGTCTGGAAGGGTTACCTTTCCCTGACTCTCTTTCCGCCCGTGGATGGTCCCTGCCAGCAGCTTGTGGCAGATGCGGAGGGCTGGAGGAAGTACGGAGCCCTTCATCAGCGTGGGCAAAGTGGGCGCCCTAGTGAGCTCTTCCCACATCTCGCCGGCAGTGAGGTTGGTGGGGCGCGCGCAGATAGCCTCCTGGTAGTCCCGAGTCAACACGTCCTCGGGCTGGACGAACCCAATGTTCACATTGAATTCGGCTAGGGTGGTGGTCCTGTACATCCCACCCATGAAGTATGTCACCATATTTGTCGGCGACAGACCTGGTACCATGGCGGGCGTCTCGGCGTAGGAGATGGAGGCGAGAAACTCTAGCACCGCCTGTGGGTATACGTGGGTAGGTGGAGTTTGAAGGAGGAAACCCCACCCTATGCTATTGATGTGGGCTCGGACGTCCTCCTCCCATCCGAATTCGGTAAGAATGCCGAAATCCAATTTGAGCATGGGGTGCCATGTGTACCCCCGGATATGCTCGAGATGGGCCTGGTGTAGTGGCGAGAGCTGAGCAGGGTCCTGGGGAGCAGGTGCTGAGGAACTACTAGGACCAGAGGTACCTCTTCTCTTTCTGGACTGGCTTCCACGATGCATCTTGACGGTATATTGCTCGAGAGTGAGAGAATAGAGAGTTGGGGTCATGACTAGACCTCGTAATAACCATGTTTAAGCAAACGTTAAAAAAAGAAGAAGAAGAACGCGTCAAAATAATCAAAACACGTCATTGCAATAATAATCAAGTTGATTGATTAGAAACACAAAATAAGGTTTTACCTCATCATAATAAAACCATGTTTTCGCCAATATTGTGTAAAAAAGAAAATAAATCAAAAGAAGCCCATAGAAGCCGAAGGCCAAAAAAGAAAGGGCAAAATACCTGGTAGGAAACCCACCAAGGGGGCTACGCAAAAATTAGGGTCAACCCGCTAGGAAACCTGAACAAAATATAAAGGGTAGCCTAGGCAGAAGTTAGGGTTACAAAATAAGGTCCACTAGGATTCCCAAAACAAGAAAAAAAAGGAACCTAGACAAAAGTTAGGACCAAAACACAGTATCCTAGTCTGAAAACCCAAAGGGCAATTTGGGGAAATCAATTAGTCATAGAAAGCGATATAAATTGGCTAAGACGCGAACCCTCAAAGTAAAACGTTTGTTTAAACATCAACTTAAACACTCGGACCAACCTTGGCTAGCCATTCTTACAAAGCCCCTTCTAAATAAAAATCAACCGTCTAAAACACAAGCCATTGAATAAATTATCCTCTTACTTCTCTTCTCTTGACCCTTACCATAACATTCTAATAATTAGTCGGGGAATAAGGAGACATATAATCAACAAGAGGAATGAAATCCCTAGAGGAAGGAAAAAACGCACCGACATGGCAAAGTGTGCTCCTCAAACCAGTAGTTATTCTTCGGTCACGTTAAGTCTGAAACGGTACAAACAAGTATAGCAAAAATGACATCAGAAGGACCCCGTCTTCCAAAGACACACTAGTTAATCCTTCTGAAAAATTATTGAAATAGCATTATAGGACACCAAACATGAAAACATTGCATGCATAAATGTTTTTGAACAAGGTCCTATATTTTCCAAAAAAAAGTGAGACCGTCGTCTCGCCTTTCGCTGAAAGCAAGATTGCCTTCTCGTTTGGCAAGACTACCGTCTCGCCATTTGCTAAAAGCGAGACCGCCTTCTCGCTTGGTGAGAAGGCCATTTTGCAACTTGCCAATGGCTAGACCATTGTCTCGACATTCCAGACGGCGGTCCCGAGGTTCAAAAAATCGAGACCGCCGTCCCAAATCCCAGACAGCGGTCCCGACCAAATTAAAAAATTTCTATATAAGGGGGCTTTAGGTCAGTTCAAAGCACTCCATTCCTCCATCTTCATATACATTCTCATACATTCTTGAGTGTTTGTGCCCAAAAGTTCAACAAGGCGAATCCTTCAGGCCTCGAAAGAGAGGTCGGGCCCCTGACCCGAGCACATCTGCACCCCAGGTTCCTCCAGACCCTACCCAACTCACGCCACAGCATTAGGCCAGGCTGGAACACATCAGGGGCTACTCTTGGCAACCCATGCTAAGATTAGACTTCGATATCCTAGCCGAGTTCGGTTGGGAGGACGATGTGCGGGGCTACATCTAGAACGTCGGGTGGGACTTCCTCCTCCAGGTCCCCCTGACCCGCATCTACAAGCAGGTCGTAATGGAGTTCCTCGCCTCCATTACGATGATTGAGATGCCCACGATATTCCCGGGTGTCCCTCTGGTGAGGATGGTCTCATAATATATGAATGGGACCTATTAGAGCACGATGTTGGATGAGTTCAACGTCGCCATAGGCTTCATACAGCCCGCGGACACCCTGACGCCAGAATATCAGGGAGTCATCTGTGAGTGGCCGGCTGCCCTCACAACCGGTGAGATATGGGAGGATCTCACCGGGTCACATATTCTACCAGCCCTGATGAAAGGGTCGGCACTCAGCCCTCCTCTTCGCATCTGCCACAAGCTGCTGGCAGGGACTATCCATGCGCCGAAGGAAAGTCAGGGGAGGATTACCCAGCCTGACCTTTTCGTGCTGCACTGCATGCTTCATGAACACCGCTGTAACCCCAACTACTTCTTTCTAAGAGCTCTAAAGGACTTTGGGAGCCGCCCCGTCGGAGCCATCCTCATGGATCCTCTCATCACCCTACTGGCCGAGAGATGGGGGTGCCCCGGCAGGGAGGACATTTCCTCCACTCTCCGACCCGAGTACATCAGCGGATCCATGCTCATCAGCATGGGGATGCTTATCAGGCAGGGGTCCCAGGTGGTCCTCCATCCTGCACTCGCCATGACCTTAGATATCCAAGATTTGGAGGCAGCGCAGGAGATCCCAATGCCCCTAGAGTTCGAGCAGTAGCAGTACGAGGATGACTTTCCTGGCATGCGCCGTCACATGGACGACATCCTCCAGCAGTTGGACCAGATGTCCCTAAGGCAAGATGTCTTCGACACATGGCTGGAGACCATTAGCCAGAGACAGGAGGGGATGATTCAGGACCTGGGCATGATCACCCAGCGTCAACTCGACATGATCCGGAGCTAGGAGGAGTTCTAGAGGCATATGTTCAGGTCGTTCCCTCCTCCTGGGCCGTCTCCAGGCTTGTAGTCAAGTCCGCCGCTGTCTTAGGGATATCATTGTATTAGCATAGTCATTGTACAAATTTTATCATATATAAATAAAATCTTTTGGTAAATTTGTTTGCCTTATTCTATTTTCGAAAAGGCCAGCATAACAAAAGAGACTAAAAAGTAAAAAGGCTTACGCGTAATCCAAAAAAGTCAAAATCAAAATCGCGAGAAAAAAGATAAATCGCAGAAAAAGGAGAGATTAAATCCAAAACATTAGCCACTATCTTCCTAACAAAGAAGAAAAGGCACACCAGTAAAATGCCCATGTACTCAAGGGTGTCACCCAGAAATCCCCGACAACCAGTAAAGTCGGATGACCACTACCGAAAGATAAAAAACAAAGAATCCCCGACAATCAACAAGTTGGATGGCTATCAGAAAAGCCAGAAATCAAAGAATCCCCAACACATCGGAGGACTCTACCAAAAAAATAAAAAAAAAAAAGCATTTACCAAAGCAAGGATCACTCCCCATGGAGTCAGTACATGAGCTAGAGCAGTAAGCCGCCACCATCACTTCGGGACAAGGAAAGTCCCGAAGATAAAGACCTGCATACAGGCAAAACCACTGCACATGAGCCAGAGCAGTAAGTCGCAACCAGTCCTACAAAGTGGACTTCAACACCAGATGGGGGTGCGTACTCATTAGGCCTTACAAAAGGGGGATTACTAGACAGGGGTTCATACTCGTCAACACCAGATGGGGGTACGTACTCGTCGGGCCTTACAAAAGGGGGGTTACCAGACGGGGGTTCATACTCGTCAAACACCAGATGGGGGTGTACTCATCAGGCCTTACAAAAGGGGGACTTACTAGAAGGGGGTTCATACTCGTCACACCTGATGGAGGTGTGTACTCATTAGGCCTTACAAAAAGGGGCTCAAACTAGATGGGGGTTCGTGCTCATCAATCAAAGTGGTCAGCTACCGCATCAAAGGAGCATCCCAGAGGATCACACTTAGCGTCCAGAAGGTCGGCTACCACAACTAGGAAAGCAACCAAAGGATAACCGGGCAAGAGGGTTAACTCCATCACCCTCCAGCCAATCTTTTTGGCATATTGAGCCAACAGTCAACTAGTCAGGTGAAGGGGGGGTAGCTGTAGACCCCAAATCTTGTCCGGCCTCAAAATAAAGAGCAGAAAACTTCTGATTCGAAGATGGGCAAGGCCTAAAAGGTCCCTAGGATAGACCAATAGCCCCATATTAGGGTAGGAAGGTTTTTTGTACGGGAAAAATAAGAAATTCCACCTAGAAGGCCGAGACCACCGTCTCGCCATCGGCAAAGGGCCAGATCGTAGTCTCATTTGGCGAGATGACCGTCTCACCACTTGCCAATGGCGAGACCGCCGTCTCATTTGGCGAGACGACCTTCTCACCAATCGCCAATGGCAAGACCGCTGTCTCGTTTGGCTAGACGACCTTCTCGCCATTTACCAAGGGCGAGATTGTCATCCTGTTTGGCGAGACAGCGGTCCCAACCTGATAGACGTGAATTCCTATAAAAGGGGGGGGGGAGACCTCATCCTTTACACAACATTCTTCCACTTTCCCTTCTGCAATGTTCTCAAATTCTTCTCCTAGGATCCCTCTGAAGCATTTCCAGAGTTTCTTAGTATTCTTAGTGAGTGTTTTCTAGTGTTGCGAGAAAGAGCGATCAGCACTGTAGAGCGTGGAGGTTGCCAAAAAGCGCCTTTCTTTACCAAGAATATTAATACAAAAGCTTGCTTTGAAGGTTCCTACACTTTCTATTCTCTTTTTTATACATCTATCTGTGCATTAGCTGCTAGGGTCATGTAGTCAACGTTTTAATTCCGCAAATGAATAAATAAGGGTAAAAGCGTAATTTTAGAGTCTTTGTTTATAAAATAAACGGTCCATCATAGGGAACCCGAAAGGGGCGTCGTAGGGGAGCTAATACCTTCCCTACGCGTAACTAACTCCCTTACCCAACTCTGGTTATAATGGCCAAAGTTGGTTTTTCAAAACCAACGCCTTCTTTTTCTTTCTTTTCCAATGTTTCCGGATAAAACATTAGTGGCGAATCTAGAACCCTTTTCGAAAACCTCGCCTCTAGGTCCATCCCGATTATCGGACAACCTAAAGGCGTTGTAACATCACTTTAAAAACGTGAGTCGAAGCAAAATCATCGCGTCGCTCCGACCGCCTCTTTTGACGGCGGCGACAGGGCTTAACAAAAAATGAATAAAAAAAGAGCCCACTAGCATAATCATGAAAGTCCAGCAGGAGAATGCCAATCACTTTTCTAGATGCATCAAATATTACCCCAAGGCTCAACATCGCCACCACATGAGTCATCAAGCGTACTCAACCAAATCTCTACCACATTACCCAATGGAAGAATAAAGGCGTCACATCCAAATCATCAAACGGTCAAGGAATCCAAACCTTCACAGGATTCCAACCAAAAAAGAAAAAGAAGAAAACCCTTCATCTCCAACAGATGTCCAAAATGTTAGAATCGTGCAACGAAATGTTCGCGTTTAGGGACAAAAAGCAAGAGGGGGGGTGAATTGGTTTCTTATAAAAAAATTAGGGTTTTGAAAATTTTCCCCAAATTTCACCGATTAAAATGCTTGTAATGTAAAGAGATAAAGGAAAGAAGATTACACAAATGATTTATACTTGTTCGGATCAAAAAACCCTACGTCCAATTGTTAATCACTCTAAAAGAGGATTAACGTTGTCACTATAATCACAAGTTACAATAGATTACAAATTGAAAAAGATAAGGATCAGAAAACACCTCTCTTGAGTCACACAAGAGAAGAACACCTCCTTTGAATCCACAAAGGATGAACAAAAACTTTTCCTAGAGACGGCACAACACACAATCCACCAAGAAACCCACTCAGTGATTCTTATCGCTTCTAGCCCACTCTAGGTTTTCAAAAGCCCCTTTTTCTTCCCTATAGAAAGTTCTCTAGCAGTCACAACTCTTAACTTTTGTATGAAAAAGGTTTGTTATTTTGCAGAGAGCCTTAGAGAACCTTAAGTAGAGAGAATAGGGTCTAGGAAATGATGATTTTCGAGAACATAAGAATTGGGAATAGGGTTTTCGTAAATTGGTCCAGATTTGAATTTCAAAACTCATAACAGACGTAGATAATCGATTATCTTCAGTGATAATTAATTATTACAGAGCCATTTTCATAGAGGAGTAAAATAGGACCAGGATAATCGATTATCTGTGTAAATAATTAATTATCTAGTTGGGATAATCGATTATCCTGAGTGATAATCGATTATCACAACAAGGTTTTCAGAAAAACAATTTTTCAGTGCAGGATAATCGATTATCATAGAGTGGATATGATAAAAATGAGTTTTCAGATGATGGACTATGTGCTGGATATCTTGAACTCTAATTATACAAACTCAAAAACATAAAATAAAGTTATTATAAGTAAATACACATGATTCTAAGTCTTCAAGTCTTTAAGTCCTTTGTTCTTGAATCATCATCAAAATCTTCAAGCTTCATATCCTTGTATGTTTAACAATCTCCCCCTTTTTTATGATGATCAAAATTTGCTTTAAAGCCCTTTGTAATAACCTGTTTTAACTGTCACTACTAACAAAACTATTAAACATACCAAACATTATTAAAATTATTAAACATATTAGGCTTTAAATAATTTCTCCCCCTATTTTGATTATAATAAAAAATGAAAGCTCCCCCCTCAGTAAGTGCATAAGATATAAAAACAACTCCCCCTCAATCAATGCAAAAATAAAATTTTATTCATTAAAGCAATGTAGTACAAACAAACAAGAAATATTTGAAGAGATTAGAACTATTCACTCTCATCACTTTTAAACTGCGCGTCAAATCTGTCTTCTAAATTACACACCCGATCGTCTACATCTGAAATGCGTCTAATAATTTCTTGATGTCGTTCTTGAGATATAGAGAAGAATTCCTGCATTTTCCGATTCATGTCAAACAGCATGTCTTCCATGGAACGATGGGATGTAGAGTGAGCAGTAGATGACGTTCCAGCAGCATGAATATTTTCAACAGGCATATGAGCAGCAGACATGTCCTCATCATCAGAATCTTGAGTAACATCAACCATGTGAGGAGCATCATCTTTATGAACATAAACTCCGTTTACGTTCACCATTTGCAGCTGAGTAAGCATGTTGTCCAACATTCTGTTTGAATTAAGTGTCCAGGCCCGTTGTTCCCCTTCAACATTGACACCTTTGAATTCAAGAATCCTAGAGATGAGAAGAGCATAAGGAATCTTGAAGGTTGGGTGACGCTTCGCCTTGAGCATTGTCAATGTGACAAGGCTTGGCCAATCAATTGGCTCGTTATTCATGATGACATGGATAATGCGAAGGTCAGCAGAAGAACATTGTGCATGGTTGGTTGCTCGAGGACACAGAATCCATACAAGAAGATGCAGTAACATGCGTTCTTCTTTCTTCGAAGGTTCGGCCAAAAGTTGTTTGCCAATTTCCATGGCAGGAATGCGAAGAAAAGATCGGTATGCCATAATGCGATTAAAATCCTCTAAATCAGCGAGGACATTTACAACATCATCTCTTATAGGAAAATGAGCAACATTTTCCTAAATATCATCATCAAGGATGATGGTTACACCCTTGACTCTAGAAGTAGCAACATGATCCCTATAGTATGTACCTTGCATCTTGATAAAGGGAAGAACATCTTGTTGCTCAAGAAGATTGGGAAAGTTGAATCCCCTATTTATGAATTGATCTCCAAGAAGAAATTTAGGAGTAATAATACCCCTTTCTTTCCAGAAATTTAGAAATTCCTGTCTTCCGTCATCATCAGAAATCCACCCTTCAAGAGAATTAGGGCGGGGATGAGAAGCACGAGCGGATCTTCTCATTGTTGGAATCTTTCTACAGGAAGATGAAGCCATTTAGAATGAAAAGAGGGGAAGATAAAGAGTTTTGAAGACAAGGCTTTGAAGAGACAAGATAGCTTAGAATGTGTGAAGAATGCTTTGATTCGAAGTTTGGAAATGTTTGGATGTGAGTTTGAGTCCTCCTATATATAAAAAATCATCCCAACGGCCATAAACGGCTAGTTTAGGTTAATTAAAGTAAAAAGAGCCATTACAAACAACTAGTTTATCTCCAACGTTGCAGGATAATCGATTATCACCCCTTGATAATCGATTATTTCTTCATCCCTGCCCAAAAAATGCATGGATAATCGATTAACTAGCTTGATAATCGATTATTCCAGAGAGAAATCACTGATTTGGGTCAATTTTGTACATATAATCAATTATTACAGAAAGATTTTTCATGAATCACTCATTTAAGCATCAATAATCGATTATTACCCAATATAATCGATTATTCCAGTACAAAATGAAAAAATTATACAGTTAAGCATAGTTTAGACTATTTCTAATATTCCTAAATCTCTTCTAAGTTGATAAAACCTATCCTTGGGAAGAGGTTTGATAAATATGTCTGCTAACTGATGTTTTGTGTCTATATACTCAATCTTACAATTTCCTTTAAAATGCGATCTCTTAAAAAATGATGCCTAATCTCAATGTATTTGGTTCTGGAATGCATGACAGGATTCTTTGTGAGATTAATAGCACTTGTATTATCACACATTAAAGGAATATTACTTAGAAAAATACTAAAATCTTCTAATTGTTGCTTCATCCATAGGATTTGAGCATAACAATTACCAACTGTAATGTATTCAACTTCAGTTATGGATAAAGCAACACAGGCTTGTTTCTTAGAATGCCAAGATACTAAGGATGATCCTAACAGATGACACGTTCTGCTAGTACTTTTTCTATCTATTTTACATCCTCCATAATCAGCGTCAGAATAACCTATTAAACTAGGAGAAGCTTCAGATGGATACCATAATCCAAATCCTGTAGTTCCTTTTAAATATTTTAAAATTCGTTTTACTGTGGTTAAATGAGATTCTTTTGGACATGCTTGAAATCTAGCACACACACAAACATAATGCATAATATCAGGTCTACTTGCAGTTAAGTATAATAGAGAACCTATCATACCTCTATACATTGATTGATTAATTTCCAAACCTGATTCATCTTTATCCAAATAGCATGATGTTCCCATGGGTGTGTTAGCTTCCTTTGAAGTGTCCATTCCAAATTTCTTGAGAATCTCTTTGCAGTATTTGGTTTGTGATATAAGCGTTCCATCTTTAAGTTGCTTATATTGAAGTCCAAGAAAGAATGTTAATTCTCCCATCATTGATATTTCAAATTCACCCTGCATTATCTTAACAAATCCTTCACACAAGGAATTATCAGTTGATAAAAAAATAATATCATTAACATATACTTGAAATAACAGAATATGTTCTTTTACTTTCTTAATAAACAGGGTGGAATCGATTTTTCCTCTAGAAAAATCATTTGAAATTAGAAAACTACTTAATCTTTCATACCAAGACCTAGGAGCTTGTTTCAAACCATATAAAGCTTTCTTCAATTTAAAAATGTGATTAGGATATTTAAAATCTTCAAATCAAGGGGGTTGTTCCACATATACTTCCTTTTTGATAAACCCATTTAAAAATGCACTTTTAACATCCATTTGATATAGTTTAAATTTCATCAATGAGGCATAAGCAAGAAGTAGGCATATAGTCTCTATCCTGGCAACAGGAGCATGGTTTTCATCATAATCAATACCTTCCTCTTGATAGTAACCTTTGCCAACAAGTCTGGCTTTATTCTTTGTTATATTTTCATCTTCATCAAGTTTGTTTCTAAATACCCATTTTGTTCCTATAACTTGATGAGATTCTTCTCTTGGAATTAATTCCCAGACTTAGTTTCTTTCAAATTGATTTAGTTCTTCTTGCATTGCAATGCACCATTGGTCATCTTTGAGAGCTTCCTCAACACTTTTGGGTTCAATCTGTGAAACAAAAGCTACAGACATACAGAAATTTGTCATATTTCTAGTTCTTACCCCTTTTGAAATATCACCAATTATATTGTCCATTGAAAGTCCTCTTGGTGGTTGCCACTCTTTTGCCAATTCAGTTGGTTGAGATGACTCATTCTCATTTAAGTACATTTCTTCTAGACTTCTCTTATGTACTCATCATCACCTGCATATTCTTTATTTGACTCAAGAGGATTCAAGCTCTACAATTTTATCAAAGGTAACATGTACAGATTCTTCAATATTCAAAGTTCTTCTATTAAATACTCTATATGCTTTGCTAGTCAGTGAAAAACCTAAGAAAATAGCCTCATCAGCTTTTGAGTCAAATTTTCCCAAGTTATCTTTTCCATTATTTAAAACAAAGAATTTACATCCAAATATTTTTAAATGAGAAACATTAGGCTTCCTTCCATTTAACAATTCATAAGGAGTTAATTTTATGATTGGCCTAATAAGCATCCTATTCAATACATAACACGTAGTACTTACAACATCAACCCAAAAATATTTAGGAACATTTGATTCATTTAACATTGTTCTAGCAAGTTCCTCTAGTGACCTATTTTTCCTTTCTAATACACCATTTTGTTGGGGAGTTCTAGGTGCAGAAAAATTATGCAAAATTCCATTTTCTTCACAATAATTTTCAAAGTATTCATTTTGGAATTCCCCTCCATGGTCACTCCTTAACACTTTAATTCTTAAGTCTTTCTCTTTTTGAATTTGCTTGACAAACTTTCTAAAAGCTTTAAAAGCCTCACTTTTCAATGTTAAGAAAAATGTCCAAGTAAATATAGAGAAGTCATCAACAATTACAAGAGCATAGTAGTTTCCACCAAAACTTTTTATCCTAGATGGTCCAAATAAATCTAAGTGTAAAATTTATAACCGTTTTGATGTGGAAATAACATTCTTAGATTTAAAAGATGGTTTCACTTGTTTACCTTTTTGACATGCATCACATAATCTATCTTTTTCAAATTTTAACTTAGGCAAACCAACAACTAAGTCATTTGATATTAGTTTGTTTAATTGATGCATGTTTATATGAGCCGCTCTTTTCTGCCATAACCATGGATTTTCTTCCTTAGCAACTAAGCATGTTATATTAGCTTTAGATACACAATCCAAGTCAATCAAATAAATATTATTATGCCTAATACCTTTTAATGCTATATTTTCAGAATCCTTTAAATGAATGGTGCAAAACTTACTTTCAAAAATTACCTTAAGTCCTTTATCACAAAGTTGACTTATACTTAAGAGATTGTGCTTTAGCCCATCAACAAGGAGCACATATTTTATCTCTAAAGTATTTGCACCACCAATATTTCTGCTTCCAAGTATTCTTCCTTTGTTGTTGTCCCCATAGGTTACATATCCTTGTTCTTTTGCTTTGAAACTCACAAATTTCTTTTTGTCTCTAGTCATATGTCTTGAACACCCACTGTCAAGATACAACATAAATTTCTTGGATTTGGAAGTTTCCTACAAAATAAGAACATAATAATCTTAGGTCCCCATAACTTTTGGGTCCTTGGGGTTAGAGACAATCAAATCATTTAACTATAGGAACCCAAACATATTTTCCTTTTGGAACACCAAAATGCTTAATTTTACATCTATTAGATGTATGTCCATGTTTCATACAATAGAAGCATGCATTAGATTTAATTCTTGAAAAAGATACAACCTTATTTTGAGAAGATTTATATCCTTTTTCAATCCATACTCTTCGGGTTCTTTTACTTTTAGGCTTTTTCATTGGAACATGACAATTTTCTCTAGTTTGTACAATAATCCTTATAACAATCACTTAATTCTTTCTTAGCTTTATCAAGTAAGTGCCTAAGTATGTCAATATCATATTCATATTCTTTACATGATGCACATGCTATTTGTTTATTTCCTTTTTCTTCTAAACATGCAATTTTCATTTTCAAGGATTCCACTTCTTTTTCTGATTTATCCAAACACTTTTTCAAGGTTTTATATTCAAAATTTAAGTCCTTAAAAACAGTAAACAACTCTTGATATACATTATGCAAGGCATCATAATCATTTTCATCATCACTTGAAGAACAATCAAAATCACTTACCTCATAGTCGAAAGAAATGTTGTCATTTGCCATCAAACAAATATTTGCTTTAACTTGCGACTCACTGATCGGAGCCGTATCCGGTCAAATAAATGTGATTAAATGTAGTACTAGGCAACAGACTCCTAGGACGTCTCCCAAGGACTATTAGTTTCAATCAAAGATTTACACATCAAATAGATAAAATAGTAATGGGGGGGGGGGTTGCAGAATTTCGAATGATTAACAGTTAAATGGTAGTAGAAACAACTTGTCTCCTTGATTAGATTTCAAGTCTCTTATCCCTGGGTAACAACAAATTCTCTGCCCTACTTAACCTTGTTCCTTCCAACACCAATCCACTAAGCGGAGATTGATCAGGACTTCCCTACACGATTAAGCAACATGTAGAACAAATTATCTCAGCCCACAAAATTAAGTAAACTATGGAAACTGAAGTTACAGTTCACACACAACCCAAGTTCATTAAGCATCAACGTAGATTGAATGCAACCTGTGGGACAATATATTGGAAAGCCAAATAGAACAGAGATCAATTAACATGAAACTCAATATCCTCAAAGAGAATTGTCATCTGTTCAAGGAGCCAACCTTAAGGGGTTTAGCCTTCCATTAATTCAGAAATGCATCAGAAAACATAAAAACAAAATCCAGTGCATAAAAGAAGAAGAACAAAACATAAAATACCAAATGATGGATGTTTTCGTGAATCTAATCCCAAGAAAGAACAAAAAGAATCTCAGAAAATGTGGTGGCTGTCCATTAACACGAAATTACAATTGAAATACAAGATGGAACAATAGAATAGCAAATGGATTTCAGCAGAAATTGAAATACATGATTGGCCTGAACTAAACTACACAATGAAATTTGCAACAGAAGTGAAAGAATGCAAACTCTCATGGCAGCAGAAAACGAAATTGAACCATATTAATCCATCAATGAGCCTTGAGCAATCCAAATTAAGGTGCAGAGAAAACCAACATGAACTAAATGTAAAACAGAACTCCAGTGCTCCTCCTCCCTTTCCTCCTGCTGCCCTTCTCAAAAATATAAGCCTACCCTAACCCTAGAATTCCCTAGGAATGGGCCCAAGCTAGCCCACATGGGATTACACATCAAACAAACCCTAGTTGACGTGGCAATCATTAATATGATGTGGAAATAGCAGCTGACATGGCAGGTGACATGGCAGTGACATGGCAATGATGTGGAAACCCTCTTCATCTCAATATTAATGTCCATGCTCCAAAATTGTTTCACCAAAAATACCTAAAAATAATTAGAAACGAAAATTAGACCAATTAATGCTAAATTAAGCAAAATTTGGAATAATGGCCCAATGAAGCCCAATCAATGAAAATGCACTAATAATAGACAATTAAACACAATGCACCAATTAAGATAAGTACAGAAAGATAAGAAAATGCGGAAAAATAATGGCTCATCACTCACTTGACTCCGAACTTGAGTCACTATCATCCCAAGCTATATAGGCTTTCTTTTTGAAGAATTTCTTGCCTTTATGATCGTCATTTTTCTTGTTTGGACAGTTGCATTTTACATGCCCTGTTAAGAAGAACTTTCTTTTACCTTTACCTTACCTTTGAAAGGTTGCTTCCCTTTAGCTTTCATGAACTTTGTAAATTTCTTGATCACAAGACTCAAGTTTTCATCTTCATTTTCAGAGTATTCTTCCTCCTTCTTATTTTTACTTTTTGAAATTTCGGTTTTGAAGGCAAGGTTTCTCTTTTGATGTTGGCCTTCTTCATCGTTTAGCCTTCCAAGTTCAAGTTCATGCTCTCTCAACTTTCCAAAGAGAGCCACCATAGCCATGGTAGCAAGATTTTGTGACTCCGTGATTGCCGTCACCATCTGTTGCCGTCGTTAGAAGAGGCGGTCAGAGCGACGTGATGGTTTTGGTATGACTCGCATTTTTTTTTAAATAAGTTGTTCAACGCCTTTAGGTTGTCCGATAACCGAGCTAGACCTAAAGGCGAGGTTTTCGAAAAGGTTCGAGGAGTCGTCATCAATGTTTTAACCTTAAACACTGAAAAAGGAAAAGAAAAAGAAGAAGGCAGTGGTTTTAGAAAAAATCAACTTTGGTCATTACAACCATAGTCGGGTAAGGGAGTTAGTTACGTGTGGGGAAGGTGTTAGCACCCCACAACGCCCCTTTCGGGTTCCCTATGATGGACTAACTTAGAAAATAAACACTTAAAGAAATTATGTTTTTACCCTTATTATTCTATCTACTCGCAGAATTTAAATATCTACATGGCCCTATTATCTTATGCACACAAAGAAAGCGATAAAGAAAGCAGTAAAAGAGACAGAGAATAGAGAAGGAACCTCTGAAGCAAGCTTTTATATTAAGTCTTCGAAAACTTGAGGACGCTTTTTGGCAGTCCCCGCACACTACAAGCACGCTCCTCCCTCAAATATAAAGAAAAGTCACTCTACCGAGGGCCGAACGTCTCAAAAGGAGACTTCCTTAACCGATTTCAACTTTAACAGAAATAAGAAAGCTCACTTGAACCCCGGAATAATGCTCGGAGTCACTCTAAAGTGCCAAAAGGCTTCCTAGAGAGTGGTAGGAGTGAAAAGGTGTGAAAAATCGGAGAATGGGAGCTCCTATTTATAGGAAATCGGGCCAGGAAAAGGTGGACGACCGTCTGGACTTAGTGGACGGTCGTCCATGGCAAAAAGTGACCATGGATGGCTGTCCATGGGCAAAAGTTGCCATGGACGGCCGTCCAAGATAAGTGGACGACCGTCCATGGACGACCGTCCAAGATAAGTGGACGACCGTCCATGGACGACCATCTGCTTGTCCTGGACGACCATCTACTGTCTCCGGCAGATTTCCTGATTTTAATCCCTCTAAAAACCATTCCTATCTTAAATGGAACCTAGATAAAGCTACTAGGGACTTAATAAAGTCTTGACCATCTTCGAAATGGGCAATCTTCGGCTTTATTAGAGAGCCGAGAAATATTTGGGGTCTACAATAACAAACGTAGATAATCGATTATCTTCAGTGATAATCGATTATTACATAGCCATTTTCGCAGAGGAGTAAAATAGGACCAGGATAATCGATTATTTGTGTAAATAATCGATTATCTAGCTGGGATAATCGATTATCCTGAGTGATAATCGATTATCACAGCATGGTTTTCAGAAAAACAATTTTTCAGTGCAGGATAATCGATTATTCTAAGTGATAATCGATTATCACAGAGTGGATATGATAAAAATGAGTTTTCAGATGATGGACTATGTGCTGGCTATCTTGAACTCTAATTATACAGACTCAAAAACATAAAACATAGTTATTACAAGTAAATACACATGATTTTAAGTCTTTAAGTCTTTAAGTCATTTGTTCTTGAATCATCATTAAAATCTTCAAGCTTCATATCCTTGTATGTTTAACACAAAAGAAAGGGCCACAACAGAGTAGGCCGAATAAAAATTCCCAAGTGGATCTCCCTAGAAAATTCTACAAAAATAAGGAATCAGAATTTCCCATCCCTCAATAGAATAAGAGCTTCACAAGGTCAAATCGCATCAACATCAATCAAGGAGTCAAAACTCCATCCCCAGAAAAGAAAAATTGAATCGCCCAGGAAGTCGACTAATTCCCTGGTGGATTACCAAAAAGCTTCATCCCTAGCGGACCACCCCCAAAAGAAGGAAAAAGTCTGCGTGTATAAAAGAAACTAAACTAAAAAGGCACACACATTATCCCAAAAAGTCAAATTTCAAATTGCGAAAAAAAGATAAATCGTGGAAAAAGGCAAAATCAAATAAAAATCCTAACTTTTAGGTAATTAATAAAATCCCTAAGTCAACAAAAAAAGATGGAATCGGAAATTCCAATAGAATAAGAGCATCATAAAGACCAGCTCGCACCTATATCAATTAAGGAGTTGAGACTCCATTCCCCCAAAGGGCTACCAAAATCTGATCCCCGGGAAGTCAACCAATTCCCCGGTGGATCAACCAAAAAAGAGAGAAAGGAACCTATCCCCAGTAAGCCTATCGCAAAGGCCATTTTCAAAGACCTATCCTCAATGGAATATCAGCCTATTCAAAGGCAAAATAGTGCAAACACTAAAGTCTTCAATTCAAATGAAGCATCCGCCTACTCAAGAGGCATCATCAAAATTAACAAATCCCCAGTGGATTCCTGCCTACCTAAGAGGCATTTATTAAGAATCCCCAGCAATCAAACAAGTTGGATGACAGTTGGAAAAATCTAATCCCTAGCAGTCAAGAAGCTGGATGGTTAAAGAAAAAGCCAAAAGAAAAGAATTCCCGGCATACCGGATGACTACAACAAAAAGTTAAGCAAAAAAATCTTCAAACAAAATTACTCCCTGTCGCCGCCGTCAAAACGAGGCGGTCGGAGCGATGCGATGGTTTCGACTTTCCGTTTTTTTGCGCTTTTATAGGTGTAGTTACAACGCCTTTAGGTTGTCCGATAACTGGGCTGAACCTAGGGGCGAGGTTTTCGAAAAGGCGATCTTGGATTTTCTGATAACCAGGCTAACCCAAGAACTAACTTTGGAGGGGTTCTTCTGGAGTCGCCACCGATGTTTTTACCAGAAACATCGGAAAAGGAATAAAAAGGCGTTGGTTTTCGAAAAACCAACTTTGGTCATTAGAACCAGAGTTGGGTAAGAGAGTTAGTTACGTGTAAGGGAAGTGTTAGTTCCCTCACGATGCCCCTTTCGGGTTCCCTATGATAGGCCAGCTATATTAAATAATTAAATCGGTGAAAATACGCTTTTACCCTTTATTTTGCAGAATTTAAAGATTATGACTACATGGCCCTATATCTATTGCATAATTGAAATAAAGCAGTAAAGGAGAGAGAGAGAAAGTGTAGAAACCTCCGAGGCACGCTTTCTATTAATTCTTTCATAATTTGGGTGCTTTGTGGCAACCCTTCGCTCTTTACAGCACTGGAATCTCTGAAAAACGCTATAAAAAACTCTAGAAAACACTCAGAAACTTCGGAAATGCTTCGGAGGGGTTCTAGATGAAGCACTTGGTGGATTTGATGAAGACAAGCACTTGGTGGTTTTGATGAAGACATAGATATAGCTTAGGTTGTGGGTGTGTAGATGATTAGGTTTTTTAGTTTAAGCACTTAATCTCTTGATAGGACAATATATTTTGTGATAAGCACCTTATAATGTTGCATCCCATTGAAAATCATTTTTCTGCATGAAAAACTAACATCTAAGTATTAAAAGAACAAACTAAGTTTTTCAATCTGTTGAAAAGGATTTTCAATCTGTTAAAATTACTTAAAAGAATAAGTAATCATACATAATCGTTTTTTCAATTGATTGATTCGCGGAATCAACAAGTTAAAATAACTCAATGAATTTTCAATATCAAGTTTCGCATTTTCAATCTGTTGAAATATTTTTAAATCTGTTGAAACAGAAAGACCTTTTTCAGTCTAAGAGTTTTTAGAAAATCAATCTGTTGAAATATTTTTCAATCTATTAAAACAGAGAGGCTATTTTTTTTTAACTAAGTGTTTGCAGGATTTCAATCTGTTGAAATGACTTTCAATCGATTGAAACAGAAGAGCTGTCATTTTCATTAAGTTGTTTCAATCCATTAAAAACTCGAATCAATCGATTGAATGGAGCTTTAAATGAAATCAATCGATTGAATCGATGTTTTAATCGATTGAATAGAGCTTTAAATGAAATCAATCGATTGAATCGATATTTTAATCGATTAAAATAATATTCTGATCGATCATAGTTTCATTCTAATCGATCATAACTCGGTCTGATCGATCATAGTTTCATTCTAATCGATCATAACTCGGTCTGATCGATTATACTTCAGTTCTAATCGATCAGAGTCTCTTCTAAACTGTTTTACTTCAATCTAATCGATCTTTTGTTTCTCTAAAAACAGTTTTTGACAGTTGAAGCATTCTGATTTTCTGATTTACTCTATATATACAGATTTGATCTATCTTTTGAAACACACAATACAATACACTACTTGAGAAAACTTGTGAAATCAATCTGTGAATCTTTCATACGTGACTTTCTCTGCATTCAAGAATCTTTTTCATATCATAAGGTGCTGTGATCAGAATTGTGGTCATTCAAAGAGAGAAAGTGCTTATAGAATTGGTTCTGGACAATTAGAAACTTCAAGTCCAGGTTTTTTCTTTCCATATTCTTTTGTAAAAGTTTGATTGTGCAGGTTGGATTGTAATCTGCACTTGGTACAGTAACTGGGTTTGGTTACTGGGTGGTTTTCAAGATTCTATCTTGTGGGTTTGCAAGATAGTTCTTGGGGTAGATTGGTGAGTATCTACTGGTTGTAATTTTCACTTGGTATTAGTGAAACTTGACTGGTTTGTCAAGAACTGGATGTAGCTCTGGATTAGAGTGAACCAGTATAAATTTGTGTGTTAATATTCTTCTTTCATCTCTTTTATTTTCTGTCAATAAACTTGCTGTGTTTAAACCAAACTACCTTCGCAAAGATTGAATAAAGATAACTCATTCTTCCAAAAGAAAGTAAGTTTTACGAAAAAGTTTTAAAGTTCAATTCACCCCCCCTCTTGAACTCAACCATTAATTCTTTCACTAGAGAGAGAATATGAAGAGATTTCTAGAAAGAGAATGGAAGAAATCTGGGAAATGAGGGGAATGGGGCTCCTATTTATAGGGATTCACGCCTGTCAGGTCGAGATGGGTCGTCTCGTCTGACAAGGTCGAGACGACCGTCTTGCCAATCGAGACGGTCGTCTCGCCAATCGAGACGGTCGTCTCGCCAATCGAGACGGCGGTCTTGCCTTGTAGGAATGGCGAGACGGCGGTCTCGAATCCGAGACGGCGGTCTCGACTCTAAAAGGAGAAAATCCTTATTTTTATGCCAAAAATCCCTCCTATCCTAGTATGGGGCCTAATAGTCTCTCCTAGTGGCTTCTTAGGCTTCATCCATATTCGAAAAGGAGGTCTTCTGGTCTTTATTATGAGGCGGGGCAAGATTTGGGGTCTACACTCCCCATGGAGTCAGCGCATGAACAAGATCAGTAAGCCGTTATTACATCAGTTCAAACCAAAGTCTTTCAGAAGAGGACTTCAAACCGGATGGGGGTTTATACTCATCTAGTCTTACAGAATGGGACTTCGACCAAGTCTTTCGAAAACCTCGCCTTTAGGTCTAGCCCGGTTATCGGATAGCCTAAAGGCGTTGAACCACTTCTTTCAAAAAATGCAAGTCATATCAAAACCATCGCGTCGCTTCAACCGCCTCTTTTGACAGCGGCGACAGATGGCGACTCCACTGGGGAAGCTAGAGAGTTGATCCCATTTAGTGATGGACTAGCTTAAGAAATAAAAACTAGAAATTACGTTTTTACCCTTTCTTGCTTTATAACATGCTTTACTATTTGACTTTAATACTTGTTGTATGCTTATTTTCTGCAATTGCTTGAAATAAATAACTATACACAAACTCTTGCACACAACAGTCCCTCTATACCCGGAGGCAAGAGAGAATACACATAGGGAGTGGGTGGCAGGTACGACCGACCATGGTAATGGCCATAGTGCCAGCAGGTCGTTGCCGGAAACCACCACTCAAGGTGATAACCTTCTTCTCCTGGTCTAAGAATATCGATACAGACATCCGTGCATGGTTCGAAGACTGGGAGATTGAAGGGTCCCTATAATGGGGGCACCTTGGGGGCCTGACCTTGGTGAGAATAGTTAGAACCTACTTTTGCCAAAGCACTTTTCTGCAGGAAACCCCTACCTCGTAATTAAACGTCACTCTGTTCACGGATGAGTGAATTGTTTGTACATTTGTTTGTTACATTTGGTTATTGCATAACATAATCATACAAATATATATATATATATATATATATATATATAAAACAAAATCTCAAAAATCTTTTCACAATAAACACCCTTATCTCGGACAATTTTCCATTTAGCTAGCCTAGTTTTAGGTTCTTTGTAAGCTAAGTAGCCACGCAGTCCGACAGAAGAGATAAGGGATGCTAAAACCTTTTTTTTTCGCAATAACCATTTTTATCTCGGATAGTCTGCCTTTTAGCTAGCTTGGTTTCAGGTTCTTTATAAGCTAAGTAGCCACACAGTCCGACAGAAGAGATAAAAGGTTTTAAAATAAATAAATCAAATAACGACCATAATGAAAGGAAATGGGGCCCTTTTCATGGTGTTAAGCATCGAATCCATCATCCATATAGGTAGTTTCATTATTATCCAGAAAATACATCATGGACCATGTAGAAAATAAAACATGATAATGTTTCAAAAAAAAAAATTTCATGCATACGAAAGCATCATACTTGTCGTCGCCGTCAAAACGAGGCGATCGGAGCGACGCGATGGTTCTGACTTTTCAATTTTCGCGTTTTTATTGGTGTGGTTACAACGCCTTTAGGTTGTCCGATAACCGGGCTGAACCTAGAGGCGAGGTTTTCGAAAAGGCATTCTTGGATTGTCCGATAACTGGGCTAATCCAAGAACTAATTTTGAAGGGTTCTTCTGGAGTCGCCACCGATGTTTTTACTGGACACATTGGGAAAGGAGTGAAAAGGCGTTGGTTTTTGAAAAACCAACTTTGGTCATTAGAACCAGAGTTGGGTAAGGGAGTTAGTTACGTGTAAGGGAAGTGTTAGTTCCCTTACGACGCCCCTTTCGGGTTCCCTATGATAAGCCAGCTATTTGAGTAAGTAAACCGGTGAAAATATGCTTTTACCCTTTATTTACGGAATTTAAAGTTACGACTACATGACCCTAATATCTACTGTGTAATTAAAGATAAAGCAGTAAAGAGAGAGAGAGAATGTAGAAACCTCCGAGGCAAGCTTTATATTAATCTCTTGAAAATTAGGGTGCTTTTTGGCAGCCCTTTACTCTCTACAGCGCCGTAAACCTCTCAAAAATGCTATAAAAACTCTCAGAAAACTCCGGAAGTGCTTCGGAGGGATTCTAGGAAGAGAATTTTATGAAGTGACTAGAGAGAGAATGGAAGAATTGTGTGAAATGAGGGGAATGACGCGGCTATTTATAGGGATTTGCGCCTGTCAGGTCGAGACGGCCGTCTCGCCTTGAAAAAATGGCGAGACGGTCGTCTCGCCATTCGCAAGTGCCGAGACGGCCGTCTCGCAAGTGGCGAGACGGCGGTCTCGACTTGCAGAAGTGGCGAGACGGCGGTCCCGAGAAGCGAGACGGCGGTCTCGACCCTAAAAGGCGAGAATCCTTATTTACATGTAGAAAATCCCTCCTATCCTAATATGGGGCCTAATAGTCTCTCCTAGTGGCTTCTTAGGCTTCGTCCATCTTCGAATAGAAGGTCTTCTGGTTTTTATTATGAGGTCGGACAAGATTTGGGGTCTATAGCTGCCCCCCCCCTTTACCTGACCAGTCGGCTGTTAGCCTGTTGTGCCAAGAAGATCGACTGGAAGGTAAAGGAGTTGACCCTCTTTCCCCGTTACCCTTCGGATGTTCCGTCTTGCAGCGGTTGATCTTATGGGGAAAATTTGTGTTGTGCACCTCCAGGATACTCCTTCTGACGGTAGTCGATCCCTTTGGTTGACACGTGGTAGAACCTTAGGATACTCCTTCTGACGGTAGCCGATGCTTCGGTTGATGGGTATAACCCCCCATCAGGCTGGTAGTTGCAGTCCGCTATGCGTCGGACTGGATGAGTATGAACCCCCTATCAGGCTGGTAGTTGCGACTTACTGATCCGGCTCGAGCGCAGATTAGGCGCATTGCGTGCGCAGGTTGATAGGTATGAACCCCCTATCAGGCTGGTACAGTCCACTGTGTTTGACTGGTGGTGGTGGCGGCTTACTGCTCAGGTGGCTCATGCGTCGAGCGTTGGGATGTGCTTTCTTGTCTTTGTTTGTCTTTTTCTGGGAATGGTCGTCCGGATTGTGCCGGGGATTTTGTTGGTGTTCATCCAGCTTGTTGGTTGCTAGGGATTCTTTGTTTTTGACTTTTTGATGGTGGTCACCCGACTTTGCTGGTTGTCGGGTAGTCTTGTTTTCGTTGCTCGACTTCTGCTTGGTCGTCGATTTTTTGTTGGTCAGGGTTGTCGCCGCCGTCAAAATGAGGCGGTCGGAGCGACGCGATGGTTCCGACTTTCCATTTTTCGCGTTTTTATTAGTGTGGTTACAACGCCTTTAGATTGTTCGATAACTGGGCTAACCCAAGAACTAATTTTGAAGGGTTCTTCTGGAGTCGCCATCGATGTTTTTACCGGAAACATCGAAAAAGGAGTGAAAAGGCATTGGTTTTCGAAAAACCAACTTTGGTCATTAGAACCAGAGTTGGGTAAGGGAGTTAGTTACGTGTAAGGGAAGTGTTAGTTCCCTTACGACGCCCCTTTCGGGTTCCCTATGATAGGCCAGCTATTTTAAATAAGTAAACCGGTGAAAGTACGCTTTTACCCTTTATTTGCGGAATTTAAAATTACGACTACATGGCCCTAATATCTATTGCATAATTAAAAATAAAGCGGTAGAAGAGAGAGAGAGAGTGTAGAGACCTCCGAGGAAAACTTTCTATTAACTTCTTGAAAACTAGGGTGCTTTTTGGCAGCCCTTCACTCTTTACAGTGCTGGAACCTCTCAAAAAACGCTATAAAAACTCTTAGAGACTCTCAGAAAACTCCAAAAATGCTTCGGAGGGGTTCTAGGAAGAGAATTTTATGAAGTGACAAGAGAGAGAATGGAAGAACTGTGTGAAATGAGGGGAATGGCGCAGCTATTTATAGGAATTCGCGCCTGTCAGGTCGAGACAGCCGTCTCATCTGACAAGGTCGAGACGGCTGTCTCGCCTTGCAGAAATGGCGAGACGACCATCTCGCCAAACGAGACGGAGGTCTCGCCACTCGCAAGTGACGAGACGGTTGTCTCGCCAAACGAGACGGCGGTCTCGCCACTTTCGCAAGGCGAGACGGTGATCCCGAAAATGAGACGGCGGTCTCGACCCTAAAAGGCGAAAATCCTTATTTACATGCAGAAAATCCCTCCTATTCTAATATGGGGCCTAATAGTCTCTCCTAATGGCTTCTTAGGTTTCATCCATCTTCAAAAAGGAGGTCTTCTGGTCTTTATTATAAGACCGGGCAAGATTTGGGGTCTACAGTTGCCCCCCGTTTACCCGACTAGTCGACTGCTGGCCTATTGTGCCAAGGAGATCGACTGGAGGGTAAAGGAGTTGACCCTCCTTCCCGGTTTCCCTGCAGATGTTCCGTCTTTGTGGCGGTTGATCTTCCAGGAAAAAGTGTGCTTCCAGGATGCTCCTTCTGGCGGTAGCTGATCCTTTTGGCTGATGAGTATGAACCCCCATCTGGTTTGACGAGTATGAACCCCCGCCCGGTAAGCCCCCTTTTGTAAGGCCTGATGAGTATACACCCCCATCTTGTGTTTGACGAGTATGAACCCCCGTCCGGTAAGCCCCCTTTTGTAAGGTTTGATGAGTATACACCCCCATCTGGTGGCATGCTACCGGATGCTCCTTCTTGCGGTAGCTGATCCTTTGGCTGTGGTGGCGGCTTACTGCTCTAGCTCATGCGCCTCATGCGCCTGTGTTGAGATATGTTCTCTTGTCTTTGTCTTTTCTGAGATTTTGGTCGTCCGGTCTGTGCTGGGAATTTTGTTGGCGGTCGCCCGACTTTGCTGGTTGTCAGGTAGTCTTGTTTTCTTTGCTCGACTTCTGTTTGGTTGTAGAAAATTGCTGGTTGATGCATTTTGTAAAGTCTTACCGGAATACTTCTGAGTGCTTCATATTCTCGGATGCAAGTATAAAGCTGAACATTTTTTGATTTTTTATTTGTTTGAAATATGTTTGTTCATTTTAATTTTGACAAAGTCATTTTATGCAACTATTTGTGTGTAGATGTTCTCCATGCAATCTATTTTAGTTGGGGGCATCTAGAAAGTGACTGGTGCTTTCTTTTCCGTTCTCTCATGATTATTCTTTTGAAATTTTGTTTTGGCCCTATCTTTTGCCTAGACCGCCTTTTTCAGGTTTTCGATCTAGCGGGCTTTCCTATTATATTTTTTTTTCTTTAGAACGTCTTAGCGGGATTTTTCTTTTTTATGAAGGTCTTAACTTTTGCCTAGACCACCATTTGCAGGTTTTCGATCTAGCAGGCGACCCTATTTTGCCTGAGACTGTCCTAGCAGGCGTTGTTTATTTTGATCTTTGATTTCTTTTTCTTTCTTATGCTTTCCTGTATTGCTTGTTTTATGCATACTTATGTTTCTTTAATACAGAGGCATTCTTGTAAGTAGGTAACGAGAAAAGGAGACGATTTTTATTGATATAAACGAATGATTTATTTTTACAGGAGGATTTACAAAGGAATTTATAAGCATGACTGACCAAGGTTGGCTAAATTATATAGGATACAACAACCATGCCCATGATTTTTGTTTCTTTTCTTTTCCTGGTCGCTTCAATTGAGATGCTTGAGCTCGGAGTGAAGATCATGCGAAGTCTGCTTGCTTCTGTGAAGGTATTACCTTAGTCGCCTTTGTGGTTTTCGGCTAAGGTAATCATTGCTTTTTTTGTTTTTTTTTTTGAAACCTCTAAATTTTTCCTAGGACGTGTCCTAGCGAGGAATGTAGACCCTATCTTTTGCTCAGGACGCTCTTTGCGAGTTTTCATCCTAACGGGTCATGAGCAATGTCTTCAGGCGTAATATTTCTTTACTATATCTGAGTTGACAGGATGTCGAAGCTCTTCTCCGTCCATGCTGGTGAGGATGAGGGCTCCTCCTGAGAAGGCTCGCTTGACCACAAAGGGTCATTCATAATTTGCTGTCCATTTCCCAATTTTGTCGTTCTGGGCTGGTAGCAGTTTCTTTATCACTAGATCCCCTTCTTGGAAGGTGCGGGGATTGACCTTCTTGTCGTAGGCTTTCTTGATCTTCTTTTGGTAAACTTGCCCCCGACATATGGCGTCCAGCCATTTTTCTTCGATTAGGTTCAGCTGATCGTACCGACTTTGGACCCATTCGGCTTCTGTTAATTTTGCTTCCATAACAACTCGCAGGGAGGGTATTTCGACCTCTACTGGTAGTACGACCTCCATTCCGTATACAAGGGAAAACGGAGTAGCCCCTGTGGAGGTTCGTACTGACGTTCGGTAGCCATGTAAGGCGAAGGGAAGCATTTCATGCCAATCTTTGTAGGTTACTACCATCTTCTGGATGATTTTCTTAATATTCTTATTGGCTGCCTCTACTGCACCATTCATCTTTGGTCGGTACGGAGAAGAATTGTGGTGTTGGATTTTAAAGTCTTGACAGAGTTCCTCCATCATTTTATTATTGAGATTGGTCCCATTATCAGTAATGAGCTTATGGGGAATGTCGTACCGACATATAATATTTTTCTTGATGAAGTTGGTCACCACTTTCCGAGTCACGTGCGCATACGATGCTGCCTCAACCCGTTTGGTGAAATAGTCAATGGCCACTAAGATAAAGCGGTGACCATTAGATGCTTTAGGCTCAATGGGTCCGATGACGTCCATGCCCCACATAGAGAATGGCCATGGGGTAGCTAGGGTACTGAGAGGTGCGGGTGGTACATGGATATTATCGGCGTAGATTTGGCACTTGTGGCACTTTTTAGCATACTGGTGACAATCGGCTTCCATTGTGGACCAAAAATACCCTGCCCTCAAGATCTTCTTCGCCATGACATGCCCAGGTGCGTGGGTCCCGAAAGTTCCTTTGTGGGTTTCTCTTATCAAGGTTTGAGCTTCTTCGTGGTCCACACACCTTAAGAGAGTGGAATCGAGACTCTTTTTGTAGAGGGTTCCTTCAATCAACGTGAACCCTACTGCTCTCTTACGAATGGTTCGCTTATCATTGTCATTGATTCCCTCGGGATATTCGCCTCTCATGAGATATTGTTTGATGTCATGATACCAGGGATTTTGGTCATGCTCGCCATTTACTGCCATGCAGAAAGCTTGTTTGTTATGCTGCTTAATTTGGATGATTGACATCTCATGTTCTTGATCCAAGGCAAACATGGATGATAAAGTGGCGAGAGCATCTGCGAATTGATTGTCTTCCCGAGGAATATACTGGAAGGTGACATTCTCCATTCTTGAGACTAAATCACGGATGTACTCTAGATATGGGATTAATTTGGAGTTTCGGGTTTCCCATTTGCCTTTAAGTTGATAGATGACAAGAGATGAATCACCGAAGACTTTGAGTTTAGTAACCCCATGATCTAGAGCTTCTTGGATCCCTAGTGCACATGCTTCGTATTGGGCCATGTTTTTGGTACAGTCAAAATTAAGCCTGGCCGTTATGAGGATGTGTTTCTTTTCAGGGGATATCAAAATAGCTCATATCCCGTGTCCAAGCATGTTTGAGGCCCCATCGAAGAACATGGTCCATGCCTCCTCTTTGGTCTCTTCGTGTTCAATATGCATGATATGCTCATCAGGAAAGTCGTCTTGTAGGGACTGATATTCGTCCGTTGATCCATGGGCCAGATAGTCTGCTAGGGGGCTACCTTTAATAGCTTTCTGGGTGACATGAATGATGTCGAACTCTGAAAGGAGCACTTGCCACCTAGCTATTCTTCCGGTCAGAATGAGCTTCTCGAAGAGATACTTGATTGGGTCCATTTTGGAGACCAGCCACGTTGTATGCCGAGCCATATATTGACGGAGACGCTGAGTGACCCACACCAATGCGTAACAGGTCTTTTCAAATGGTGTATAACGGGTTTCATAGTTCAAGAACTTTTTGCTGAGATAGTAGATGGCTCGCTCCTTCTTCCTAGTTTCATCTTGTTGACCGAGCACGCATCCCATGGACTCTTCAAGTATTGACAAGTATAGGATCAGAGGTCTTCCTTCAACAGGTGGTTCCAATACTGGAAGATTTGTTAAGCATGTTTTGATTTTATCAAATGCTTGTTGGCATTCTTCATTCCACACCGTTGGTTGATTTTTGTGCAACAGTTTAAAGATGGGTATACATTTATCTGTCAACTGTGCGATAAAACGGGCGATATAGTTAATCCTGCCTAGAAAACCTCTGACCTCCTTTTCCGTGCTTGGTGGGGGCATTTCCAAGATTGCTTTGGTTTTATCAGGGTCCACTTCTATTCCCCTTTTGTTGACGATGAACCCTAAGAGTTTTCCTGATTGTACTCCGAAAGTACATTTTGCCGGGTTTAGTTTGAGCTGATACTTTCGAAGTCGGTCAAAAAGTTTTTTGAGATATTGAATGTGGTCCATCTCATTCCTGGACTTGGCGATCATGTCATCCACATATACCTCGATTTCTTTGTGGATCATGTCATGGAACAATGTGACCATTGCCCTTTGATAGGTAGCCCCTGCATTCTTGAGTCCAAAAGGCATTACGCGGTAGCAGAAGGTGCACCATGGTGTAATGAAGGAGGTTTTTTCTCTTTCCTTGACGACCAATTTAATTTGGTTATACCCCGCGTACCCGTCCATGAAGGAGTAAAATGTGTTGGTAGCGGTATGGTCTACTAGTGTTTCTATATGTGGTAGGGGAAAGTCATCTTTTGGACTTGCTCGATTGAGGTCCCTATAATCCACACATACCCTGACCTTCCCGGTCATTTTGATGACGGGTACTATGTTGGGCAACCACTCTGGGTATTTGGAAACTACTAGGAAATTGGCGTCCAATTGTCTTTGTACCTCTTCTTTTATCATTAAGAACCAATCGGGTTTGATTCTTCTGAGCTTTTGCTTTACAGGTCGGAACCCTTCTTTTAATGGCAATCTATGCTCCACTATACTCGTGTCGAGCCCGGGCATGTCATGATAAGACCAAGCGAATACATCCATATATTCCTTTAGAAGTTGTATCAATCCCTTTTTTATGTTACTTTCTATCTGGGTGCCGATGTTTATCTTTTTCTCATCATCCCCTTCTCCCAAATTAACAGTTTCTGTTTCTTCTTGATGCAGTTGTATAATGCGTGCTTCTTTTTCAAGCATTCTTTGCATGTCCGGAGAAATGGTCTCCTGCTCACTGTCGGACTCGACCCATTCGCTCTCGGTGTCTGGGGTCCATAGAGATTCATCGATCACAGACATGATGTGTTTTAGGTTCTGTTTTAGTCATAGATTTTATTATTCAATTATCTTTGAAAGAATAATAAATAAAAGAGGGAAAAGAATGAAATCACAAGAAAATGTCTCATGTATTAAAGAAAACGTATGTACAAGCCCTTTTAATCAGAGTTCCTGCGGTCGCGGGCGGGGACCGCAGGAAATACACGAAAAAAAGAACACCCTAGGGGCTGATCCTCCTAGTCCTCCCTCTCTGCTATTCTGGTTTAGCCAGAGGTTTGGCGTCAACTTCAAAAGTAGAGGCATCAAAGGTTATCCAACCGACATCAATTAGTTCTTGGACCTTATATTTTAAGGTCAAACAGTTGTCCGTTAAATGCCCAGGTGCATCCGAGTGGTAGCTACATTTTTCGTTGGGCTTGTACCACTCGGGGTAGGGGGGCTCCATTTTCTTTGGAGGAACGCGGGCTAGAAGGTTGGCCTGTAATAACTGGGGCAACAACTTTGCGTACGAGGTGGGGATAGGGGTGAACTTCCTCTCCTTTCTTCGTGACTGCCTCTCTGTCTGAGGAGTGGAGGAAGGGGTTGCAAAATTGATGGAATGTACGACCTCTTCCTTCTTTTTGAAGGGTTTCTTGAATGAAGTACTGGAAGAAGAAGGTCGTGTTATTTTCCCGCTCCTCAACCCCTGCTCCACTCTTTCTCCTACAGTGACTATGTCCGAAAAAAGATTGGAAGTACTGGCTATTGCCTTATCGTAGTACGCTCCAGTTAGTGAATCTATGAACATAGCCACTGTCTCCTTATCTGTCAGTGGAGGCTCTATTTGGGCGGCCATTTCCCTCCACCTTTGGGCGTACACTTTGAAGGATTCGTCGTCCCTTTTGCTTAGGGTCCTGAGATCTGACCTGTCAGGGGTCAGATCGATATTGTATCGGTAACGACGAAGGAAAGCGTCGGCCAGTTGTTTCCAATTTTGAACCTGCCCTCTTTCTAACTACATGTACTAGTTGAGAGCTGTATCGGCCAGACTCTCCTGGAAGTAGTGTATCAGGAGCTTTTCATTCTCAGCGTGTGCGGCCATCTTACGACAATACATCGTAAGATGGTTCTTGGGGCAGGTTAGCCCGGCGTACTTGGGGAAGTCCGGGACTTTGAACTTGGGAGGGAGATGGATGTTCTTCACCAGGCACATATCCGCCACCTCCTTGACATCGAAATTGTGCCCCTCCACTGCCTTCAGCCTTTCTTCTAAGGCGGATATCTGCTGCTTAGAAACATCTGGGGTGAGGATGCGTAAGTCCTAGCATCCTTTTCATCATAGAAGTGTTCCTCCTCTTCCTCTTCTTCATGGCAAGAGGCGTTTTCTGCGTGGGTTTCCCCCTTATTTTGCCCTTGGCATATGACCTCCATTAATTGAGCCATTTGCTCGCGAAGGGTGTTAACCTCTGCAGTGAGCTTATGGTTTTGCTCCTCCAGGTTCTCCATTGCTCTGGCCTTTTGTGCACGAGTTCGGATGGGGACAGGACCAGCCACTTTCTAGAATGCCCGAAAGAAATTTATTAATGCATGTTTGGACTAACATGGATATGTATGAGAGATTCTGTTTAGATGATGCTAAATGTGCTCTCACTTTTTATTTTCTCTCTTGGTTTTTCTTCACTCATGATATGATGTAATATGAATGATTTGGCTTTGTCAAAAATTGTTTTCATTCTTGTTTTATAGCCTTTTATCTCTTCTGTCGGACTGCGTGGCTACTTAGCTTACAAAGAACCTGAAACCAGGCTAGCTAAAAGGCAGACTGTCCGAGATAAAAAATGAGTGGCTTTATGCGCAAGAATAGTTAGCGTCCCTTATCTCTTCTGTCGAACTACGTGACTACTTAGCTTACAAAGAACTTGAAACCAGGCTAACTAAAAGGTAGACTGTCCGAGATAAGGGTGTTTATTGCAAAAAATAGTTTTTTGTGATTTTTCTGTTGTTTGGTTATGCTATGCAACAGACAAATGCAACAAACAGATGCACACACAATTCGATCATCCACGAACAGGCGAGAAGTCGTTTAATCATGAGGTAGGGTTTTCCTGCAGAAAAGTGTTTTGGCGAAGGTAGGTTCTAACTGTTCTCACCAAGGCTAAGGCCCCCAAGGTGCCCCCATTATAGGGCCCCCACTCTCCAGCCTTCCGACCATGCTTAGCACTAAGGCCATAGTCAGTCTTTGTGCCAAAAGAGGAAGGTTATCACCTTGGTGGTGGTTTCCGATCACACTGGTGGGCACAAGGCCATCACTATAGCGAACCGTACCTGCTACCCACCCCCTATGGATTTCTCACTTGCCCCCGGGTATAGAGGGAACTGTAGTGTGCAGGGGTTTGTGTACAGTTTGTATTTCACACAATTGCGTAAGCAAGCAACAGTTATTAAAGTCAGGCATTAAAGCATGTTATAATACAAGGTAGGGTAAAAACATAATTTTCTTGGTTTATTTACTTTAAGCTGGCCCATCACTAAATGGGATCAACTCTCTAGCTTTCCCCAGTGGAGTCGCCATCTGTCGCCGCCGTCAAAACAAGGCGGTCGGAGCGACGCAATGGTTCCGACTTTCCATTTTTCGCGTTTTTATTAGTGTGGTTACAACGCCTTTAGATTGTCCGATAACTGGGCTAACCCAAGAACTAATTTTGAAGGGTTCTTCTGGAGTCGCCATCGATGTTTTTACCGGAAACATCGGAAAAGGAGTGAAAAGGCGTTGGTTTTCGAAAAACCAACTTTGGTCATTAGAACCAGAGTTGGGTAAGGGAGTTAGTTACGTGTAAGGGAAGTGTTAGTTCCCTTACGACGCCCCTTTCGGGTTCCCTATGATAGGCCAGCTATTTTAAATAAGTAAACCGGTGAAAGTACGCTTTTACCCTTTATTTGCGGAATTTAAAATTACGACTACATGGCCCTAATATCTATTGCATAATTAAAAATAAAGCGGTAGAGGAGAGAGAGAGAGTGTAGAGACCTCCGAGGCAAGCTTTCTATTAACTTCTTGAAAACTAGGGTGCTTTTTGGCAACCCTTCACTCTTTACAGCGCCGGAAACCTCTCAAAAAATGCTATAAAAACTCTTAGAGACTCTCAGAAAACTCCGGAAATGCTTCGGAGGGGTTCTAGGAAGAGAATTTTATGAAGTGACAAGAGAGAGAATGGAAGAACTGTGTGAAATGAGGGGAATGGTGCAACTATTTATAGGGATTCGCGCCTGTCAGGTCGAGACGGCGGTCTCGCCACTTTCGCAAGGCGAGATGGCGGTCCCGAATACGAGACGGCGGTGTCGACCCTAAAAGGCGAAAATCCTTATTTACATGCAGAAAATCCCTCCTATTCTAAGATGGGGCCTAATAGTCTCTCCTAATGGCTTCTTAGACTTTATCCATCTTCAAAAAGGAGGTATTTTGGTCTTTATTATAAGACCGGGCAAGATTTGGGGTCTACAAGGGTGATTAATTTGTTTTAATCCTGCCTTTTTTCGCAGTTTTATCTCTTTTTTCTCGCGATTTTGGATTTTGGCTTTTTTTCTGAGCGTACGTCTTTTTACTCTTAGTTTTTTTTGTTACGCTGACTTTTTTTGGAAGGGAGAGAAAAAATGTGCATGAAATAAAATTTATTTATGATAAAAACTTTATTACATCAGTCTTATTTCCTAAGCACTATCTCTAAGGTGGAGGACTAGTGTTTGGAGACGATCCATAAGAGGGAAACTGCCGGTACATATTCCTTCGGAACTCTCCCTAGTCACGGGCTTCGTTGTGGTACTCCTGCTGGAAGGCTGCCCAGTCTTGCCTCATTCCCTCTTGATATTGATATATTGTCTCCAACCTTGTGTCAAAGGCCTCTTTTCTTAGGGACATCTGCTCTTGCCTCACAGACATCTGATCAAATTGTTGGCGTAAATCGTAGATGTTGTGGTTTACGCCAGCAAAATCATCTGTGTACTGTTGTTGTTGTTGTTGTTGTTGTTGTTGGAACTCGGGAGGTGTTGGGAGATCGTGCATCGCCACAATATCCTGGAGATCCAAAGTGATATTTAGCGAAGGGTGGAGGATCAGCTGGGTCCCGTGGCGCAGCAGCATCCCCATGCTGACTAGGACCGACCCGTTGATGGACTCGGGTCGGAGGCTGGAGGCCAGTTCCTCCCTGCCACTGCACCCCCATTTTTCTGCCAGGGGGGTAATGAGGGGAGCCATGAGGACGGCTCCCACGGGCCGGCTCCCGAAGTCCTTGAGGGCCTTCAGGAAGAAATAGCCAGGGTTGCACCGTCGCCTCTGGCTCATGCAGTAAAGGATGAAGAGGTCCGGAAGGGTTACCTTTCCCTGACTCTCTTTCCGCCCGTGGATGGTCCCTGCCAGCAGCTTGTGGCAGATGCGGAGGGCTGGAGGAAGTGCGGAGGGCTGGAGGAAGTGCGGAGGGCTGGAGGAAGTGGGCGCCCTGGTGAGCTCTTCCCACATCTCGCCGGCAGTGAGGTTGGTGGGGCGCGCACAGATAACCTCCTGGTAGTCCTGAGTCAGCACGTCCTCTGGCTGGACGAACCCAATGTTCACATTGAATTTGTCCAGGGTGGTGGTCCTGTACATCCCACCCATGAAGTATGTCACCATTTTTGTCGGTGACAGACCTGGTACCATGGCGGGCGTCTCGACGTAGGAGATGGAGGCGAGAAACTCCAGTACCGCCTGGGGGTATACGTGGGTAGGTGGAGTCTGAAGGAGGTGAAAGTGATGAAGATCTTATTGAAATACTCTAGCAAATATCTTGTTGATTTGATGAAGTCAAGAATGAAGTCAAAGGCAACTTTGTGGCAGTCAAAAGGTCACTTGGATTAAAGAGTAGTAGGATTAGTGTGTCTGCAGCTCTGCTTAGGTATAATCTTTTTTATCTTTTCTGCTGCATGAAGTTTCTTCACTTAAAAGATTTTGCAAAATGCCTCTAAAAGTGTTTAAACGGTCAAAACCAAAGTATTTTGATAAAAGCTTTCTTAATCAACTATTTTAAGTAATAGAATATAAGCTTTATCAACTAAAACGTTCTTCACACTTTTATAACAGGATTTCAACTGATATAACTTCTAAATAACCGATTATTTTCATTTAAGGAAGTTTTGAAAACCTTCAGTAAATATTTTAACTGATACAGTTTCGAAATAACCGATTAAAATCACTTAAAATGTTCAGAGAAGTGTTCTGGCAGTATTTTAATCGATACAACTTCGAAATAATCGATTAAAACCACTTGGAGTACTGTTTGACCGATCAGAATGGGTTTATGACTGTAGACCCCTAATTTTGCCCAGCCTCTCAAAATAAAGGCTAGGGAAACTTCACACGAAAATAAAGTTCACCCGGCTTCATATGAAAAACCGATAAAGACCTCCCGCAACAAGACGGGGTTCACCCATCCACACAATAAAGACTAAGGAGATTTCCTACACGAAGATAAAGCTCGCCCGGAATCTTAATAAAGGCCAAGAAGACTACCTATATGAAGATAAAGCTTCAACGGACATCTATCGGCATCAATCTACGTCCGAAAAAGGAAAGGAAAGCTTCCCGGGGGTCCCAGAATGCGAAAACAGGCCAAGACAGGTTGGGACAGCCGTCCCAAATTGGGACAGCCGTCCCAAACATCAAAAGACAAGTGAGACGCACGTCCCAAGCCCCAAAATTCAAGTGGGACGGCCGTCCCAACCCAAACTGGCCGTCCCACTCTCCCCCCAGCTTGGCCCAGTGCAAAACGCGCAGTTGGGACGGCCGTCCCAACCCAAACGGTCGTCCCAGATTTCCAGGCAGTGAAATCTATAAATAGGAGCCTCATTTGTCATTCTCCACACCCCAGACAACTCCAAGACTTGTGTTCTTCTCTCCCTCCTTCGAATGATCTCTCTGATTGCCTTTAATAGGTAACAATCAGTTAAGGAATTTGTATTCCGGCATTCGATTCTTCTAGAAAATTTTAGTCGAGTCGAGTTTACTCGAGAGGAGAGTCGTTGTAGAGTGAAGGATTGCCGCAAAGCGTCCTCTGTGTAAAAGACTTATAATATAAAGCTTGCTTCGGAGGTTCTTCTCAATTCTCTTCCCTTTTATTGCTTTATTTACTGCTTTCTGTATGCAATGTAGATAAAACCATATAGATAGCCATATTTAAATACTGTACGAATAAAATAGGGTAATAGCGTAATTTCTTGTAATCTTTACTTAAATGAATTAATCCGTCATAGGGAACCCGAAATGGGCGTTGTGGGGTACTAATACCTTTCCCACACGTAACTAACTCCCTTACCCGACTCTGGTTATAATGACCAAGTTTGGTTTTTATTAAAATCAATGCCTTTTTCTCCTTTTCCAATGTTTATGGTCAAAACATTGGTGGCGACTCCAAAAGAACCCTTTTTGAAAACCTTGCTTCTATTAGAGGATAGTTCAGCGTTGAGCGCCTCAGAAGCAATGAACATATTTTTAACAAAAAATGCGAGTCTCAACCATCTTTTCGCGACCGCTCGCATTAATGTTCGAGATGTCCCTGGACGTCGGAACGGACGGCGGTGACAGATGGCGACTCCACTGGGGAAGCTAGAGAGTTGATCCCATTTAGTGACGGATAAATTAAAACTAAGTAAAGATTTGAAATTACGCCTTTACCCTTTTCTGTATTTTTATTGTATGGCTTTAATAATTCGTTATATGATTACTTCTGCAAATTGTTTGAAATATAAACTGCACACAAAAACCCTTGCACACAACAGTCCCTCTATACCCGGGGGCAAGAGTGAATACCTATAGGGAGTGGGTGGCAGATACGACCGACTTGTTGGCACACGGGGCTACAACCGTTGTCGGAAACCACCAACTCAAGGTGATAACTCTCTTCTTTTGGTCTAAGGATGTCGACACGGAGTTCCGTGCATGACCCGAGGACTGAGAGATTGAGAGGTCCCTATAATGGGGGCACCTTGGGGACCTTTGGCCTTGGTGAGAACAGTTAGAACCGCCTAAACCAAGCATGTTTCTGCAGGAAAACCCTACCTCGTGATTAAATAAGCGTGGCTCTGCTCGTGGATGTATGAATTGTGTGTGCATACGTTTGTTGCATTTGTATTGATGCATTAGCATAGGGTAATCATACAACAAACAAAAAAATGAAAAACCCCAAAAATCACAAAAAGTGATAAGATAAAAGACCTTTATCTCGGACAGTCTTCAGTTAAGCTAGCCTGGTTTCAGTTTCTTTGTAAGCTAAGTAGCCACGTTGACCGACAAAAGAGATAGAGGGTCATAAAAAATATAAAAACAAATCAAAGCCATGAAAATACCTCTGTTACAAAATAATTTTTTTTTAACAAAAGTCCTATAATTCATACCACTTGTTGCTCATAAAAATAAAAAGAGAAGAAAATAGGACTCTCTTCATTAAAATCCATAAACATTCATATAGATAAGCTTTCTTTTCAAGAAAAACCCAGTACTATCATACATCATATTAGGAATAAAACATGATAATACTTAGAAAAATAAACACTTGCATACATGCATTTACAAAAATTCATCCTCATATCATGCATTTTCACTTTTGCTAGATAATGGAGGGATCCGGTAATAGACAATTAAAGAAAGTGGAAATCCTTTTATGCCGTGTAGAGAAGTTAAGGCAGTTGTGTACATATATGCCGCCAGAGGTCTGTGCTAGTTTTGAGAAGTCTTATGGAAGAATTCTTGACCTTTTGAAGATCAGTATTGATCCGATATTTGTTAGAGCATTGATCCACTTTTGGAGTCCCAATCTACACTGCTTTGAGTTATCGCAGTTTGACTTGGTACCAACCTTAGAATAATATGAACTCATGGTCAGATGGCCTCAGTCAGTTGGGGTCTATGTTTGCTCGGGAGTATACATAGCCGTGAGTAAGGTTGCTACTATCATACGACTGCCTCCTCATCAATCCACCCTAGAGGGAAAAGGGAATATCAGAGGTTGGAAAATGGCTGTAATAGAAGACCACTTAGTTTCTCTGGCTGAAAAGAAAGATTGATCTACATTCAACAAAACTCTAGCATTGGCAATGTTTGGAATCATATTATTCCCATTTCATGTGAACATTGTGGATCATGCTGCAATAGATGCATTTTTTGCCTGGGATGTGTACTCAAAGAGTCCTATACCTGCAATCCTCGCTGACACCCTGCTTTCCGTAGATTTTTGCCGACAGAAACAGGGGAAAACACTTAGATGCTGCACTTCATTATTATACGTGTGGGGCATTACTCATTTCTACGCTTCAAGCCACATGGGCGTATTTCCTGATCCTCTAAGGAGTTTTTCAAAAATCCCTCTTCAACATCGTCAAGCTTTAGAGTGGAAGACCGAGTTAGAAAGCTGGAACATAGAGCATGTATCATGGGTTTGCCCTTGGTTCCGACCCAGTTATATTCTCATACGATGCGGAGATTACCTGAGCATACCACTTCTAGGTCTTAGAGGTTGTATAGCCTATTCTCCTAAGATGGCTATGAGACAACTTATGAGAACCCAGACCGCGCCGATTCAGGAAGAGCTCAGAGGGCTGAGTCTATGCCATTATTCCCATAGCTTTGAAGAAGTATCCGCTGTCCGGAAAGCATGGGAAAGACCAGTCTATATGGGAGATAAAGAACTCGGAAAGGTTCAGGTATCTACATCCCATGAATATGAAGAATGGAGGAAAAATAGAGGGATACCCCAACCATCTGCTGCATTCACCACAACGTTAGTCAGTGAAGAGCTACAATTGCAGGTCAATGCCTTAAACAAGAGGGTTGAAGTCATGGAAACACAGCTAAGGGCTTTTGAAGAAAAAGAGCAAGAATCAACCCTTATAATAGATGGTCTAAAAAGGCAATGTAGAAAGAAGGACCACGAAATAGAGCGTCTTAAGAATGATTGTGCTGATTATCAGGAAGAGACTAAACAAGCATTGAAGATTCCGAGACTTGAGCAAGATAGTCTGTTCCGGGACATGAATGACGAAATAGCACATCTTGAGAGCACGCTTGCAGAACAGGCAAGAACGATCAAGTTAATACAGAATGACCTAGCAAATACTCGGTCAGAAGCACAGAAATGGTGGGAAACCGCTGAAAAATACAGAGTAGACCTAGAGGAGCTACATGAGAAAGAAAAAGACGGATTAGCTCAGTATGGTCAATTACTTCTTGAAAAAGACCGAATAATAAAGAGGTCTGATCAGCAGCATGCCTTGATCGTTCATCAGGAAGAGAAGATAAAAGAGGCTCGTCGATATAGTGAAGATATGAGCCGGGCGGTATCTGAGCAAATCAAGACGCTCAGAAATCACGTAATAACAGCTGAAGACGAATTACGAAGAAAGCCTAATTTACCTATAGGATTCTTCAAGCTTTTTCGCTTTTGTCAACACTTGCTTCAAAGCATTGTATAAAAGGATATACACTTTCTAATAAAAGGATTTTTTTTCTCCTTAAATTGTCTATTGCATTCATAAGTTGCATACATTCACATATCCCTCCTCGTTTTAATAATAAAGATAATAAAAACAAAGAATTAACTGATGTGCTTTCCACAAATCGGAGAAAAATGGAAAAGAAGCCTTTCGTCATCAAAATCTTTACGACGGTCGATAAACCCGAAGATAATAACAAACAAGCACCGTTAATCATTCCAATCGATAAAAGGGAAGAAGCAATAACGCCTTTACGTTTATTCGTGCCCTGCCCTTTCCCTTATTCATCAAATAAAGTTGTACCTTGGAGATACTCAGAAGAATTGCCAGCTTAATCAAGATATCTCCAATATAGCCTGGATTGGGGCATGACTCGAAGCGTAAGAATATACTCCCCCAAGGAATTACAAGAAAATACTCCTAAAGAGAAGGCGAAAAATAAGGCCGAAGAAGAAAAGGAATCCAAGGAGGAGACAGATGAGTTACTCCAATACATAAGACAAAGTGAGTACTCTATCATCGATCAACTCAATCGTACTCCAGCAAAGATAACTTTGTTATCACTCATCATGAGTTCGGAACCGCATCGAAACGCATTGTTAAAGGTTTTGAATGAATCATTCGTTCCGCATGCAATATCCCAAGACAAGTTTGAAGGAATTATTGGTAATATTACAGCCAATAATCACCTTACCTTCACTAATGAAGAACTCCCTATTGAAGGGTCCAATCATAATAAGCCCTTGCATATTTCTGTCAAATGCAAGGAATATCTCATTTCCAAAGTTCTTGTGGATAATGGGTCATCCTTAAATGTTATGCCTAAAAGTACACTCGACAAGATAACAGTGCAAGGAACCCACATGCGCCCGAGTAATACAGTTGTTCGAGCCTTTGACGGATCAAGACGTGAAGTAGTAGGAGAGATTAGTCTACCAATCCAAATTGGCCCTACTATCTTCAACATAGACTTCCACGTGATGGACATCACGCCAGCATACAGTTGTCTCCTTGGTAGACCTTGGATTCATAGCGCTAAGGCAATACCTTCAACGCTCCACCAGAAAGTCAAGTTTATGACAAATGATAAACTAGTCACAGTTCAAGCTGAAGAAGACTTTCTGATTAGCAAACCGCCTGTCCAACCATATGTGGATGCGGCTGAAGAGGCTCTTGAAACATCTTTTCAAGTGCTCGAAATTGCCAACATAGAAAGACTCCCTGGTAATATGAAGGTGGCCCATATGATGAAAAAATATGGATATCGCCCAGGACAGGGGCTCGGAAAGAATGCTCAAGGGATAAGAGAGCCACCAGATTTCAAGGATAATCCGCTAAAGTATGGTTTAGGGTACGACCCCACAAAAGATCAAATCATACGAAAAATAGGGAAGTCTTACCCCTCGAAGACGATATTCCGAAAAAGAGGGGTATTAGCGCAAAGGGTAGCGTTAGTCATTAGGTGTCCTTCTTCTGATTCTAAGGGATGTAAACCTAGTGACTATTAGAGATCACTCCTCGGGGTATGCCCGGCCCCCGAGCATCTTTAGGGCACACATTTCCCTGAAATTACAAAAGAATGGTATTCTTACTATCTGCTTCTTTTCTTACTAAATGTATCTATACCCCATTTTAATAAACAAGGTTTAGATAAAACGTTTTGTTCCAAATGCGTCCGAACAATTAAAGCGCCGCAAAGTAAAGTAAAAATGATTGACTAACTAGAAACACAAATGAAATCTATCTTGACAAAATCAAGTTTCGACAATGTTGTGCAAAAAAAAAATATATGCATATAAAAGAAAAGCCCGTCGAGGCCAAAGGCCGAGACAAGAAAATAAAAGGGCAAAATACCTGGCAGGAAACCCACAAAGGGGGCTGCACAAAAGTTAGGGTAAACCCGACAGGAGACCCGAACAATAATAAAGGGTAGCCTGGGCAAAAGTTAGGGTTATTAAAAGTCCGCTAGGTATTCCTTAAAAATAAATACAAAAAAAGGGAAACCTAGACAAAAGTTAGGACATAAGCACAGCATCCTAGACTGAAAACCTGAAAGGGCAGCCTAGGGAAGTTAATCGATCGCAAAAAGGCGCCATAAATCAGTAAACAACGATGCCACATCATAAGAATGAAACGTTTATCTAAACTAGCCTAAACACCGACCAACCTTGGCTAGCCATTCTTACAAAAACCTCTATTATAAAAAATATCCCTCTAAAACACAAACCTTTGTTGTAAATCCTTTTCTTTCTCTTCTCTTGACCATTTCACTATAAAGCATTCAAGTAATAAAGGGGAATGTGGTAACATAGTGATCAATAGGAAGGTCGAAATCCCTAAGGAAAGGAAGGAGGGCATTGATATGGCAGTTGCCCTACGAACAGAAGATAGTTCTTCGGCCATAGCAAAGAAAATTCCGAGACGGCAAGTCAATACAGCTTAGCTTGTTGATCAATAAACAAGATGATGTAAAGGCACAACAGCGAGAATGCGCCCGAAGTCAAAGCACATCAGTTAAAACTTTCGAAATATTAACTGAAATAGATCATAGGATGCATATCATGAAGCATTACATGCATTAAAGCATAAATGAAGGGAATCCTATCTTCAGTTTCATCAAAAAACACGAAAATTAACTAAAAAAAAACAAAAAATCAACATAAGAAGCTTGAGACGGCCGTCCCAAAGTCCAGACGGCCGTCCCAAGTGCCCAAATTCAGTTGGGACGCACGTCTCAGATGGGGGTTGGCCTGTGTGTAAATTTTTCAGTTGAGACGGCCGTCCCAACCCAGACGGCCGTCCCAAACCTCCATGCGCGGCCTATATAGGTGGGGTGCGGGTTTTGGCTCCAGTACCTCAATCCAAGCTTCCTATCTTGCTTTTCCTCCTTCTCTACACACTTTTAGCATCCCTAAGAGAGTAGAGCTCACAATGGAACGTGGAGAAGCCTCATCCAGGAGAAAGCGCACCAGGACTGCTGCCAGAAGAACTCCTGTCACCAACATGTTGCTAGTAGAGGCACATCAACAACGACTGGCAAATATCCAACAATTTGCCTGGTATCCTATGCTGCGACTGGATTTTGAAATTTTAGCTACATTTGGCTGGGAGCAAGATGTTAGAAAGTTCATCCACAACATAGGATGGGACTTTCTGCTCCATGAGCCACCTACTCGGATCCACCGCACTGCCACAATGGAATTTCTTGCCTCTGTCAACATGATGGAAATGCCATCCGCAACTCCCGGAGTGCCACCAACTCAAGTTGTCTCCTACTGGATGGAGGGAGCCTACCGGACCACTGTTCTGGATGACTTTAATGTCATAATGGGTTTCTGCCAACGAGCAGATACAAGAACACCAGAATACCGGTCCGCATATCTGGAAAAACCTGCTGTTCTCACCACCACTAGCATGTGGAAAGAGATCACTGGAGCTCACAACTTGCCAACTCACTTGAAGGGGGCATCCTTTTCTCCTCCGCTCCGCATATGCCATAAACTGCTCGCCAGGACCCTACACAGCCGTAAGGAAAGCCAGGGGAAGGTAACGCTGGCTGACCTTTTCATCGTCTACTATATGCACCAGGGGCATAAGTGCAACCCAGGATACGCATTCCTGAAGGCCATAAAGGAATGCGGTACTCGGGGACCAGTAGGAGCTATCATGATAGCTCCCCTCCTTACCCCTTTGGCTGAGTATTGGGGATGCACTGATGGAGAAGATCTCCCAGCTGAACTCCAACCAGAGCCGATCAACGGAGGAGTGTTGACACACATGAACATCCTCAGCAGGCAAGGGACAAGGTTCATCTTAAACCCTATCATCTTGATTTCATGGGATATGCACGACTTCGATACGCCGCAAGACATCCCTACTACCTCCGAATCCCAGCAGCAGTCACGCGATCCAGACTTCCCTGGCCTGTACCGACGCCTGGACGAGGAGCATGCATACATGGAAGGAGAGTTCCAGTTCATACGCCAGCAGTTTAGTCAGCTGACTGTTAGGCAAGATAGGACGGACCGCCAGATAGAGAGCTTGGTCCAGAATCAGACGAGGTTCCAGCGCCGCCAACTCCACCGTTTCCCTTCACCAGTACCGTCCTCCCACTCCAGTCCAGAGGCAGATGATTAGGAGGAGTCTTTTTATAATTTTTAGTATTTTGAAAAATGCTTGAATGTATCAAACAAAAAGCAGTAATAAATAAAAGTAGTTATTTCTGTTTCATATTTCAAAAGCCCATGTGTACAAAAACTATAAAATAAAAGGCACACATGATATACTAAAAAGTCGGATTTCAAAAATTCGCGATAAAATTAAATCGCGATAGAAAAAGGCAAAATCAAAATTATCTTCAGTAGAATAAGGAGCTTCAAGAAAACTAGTTCCAACCATCAACCTTCTACACCAATAAAAGAAGGAGAAGAAAAGCCAATGGAAAAGGCTTGACCATCCTCAAGAGGATCCTTGCCTATTCAAAGGCAGAAAAATACTCCCTGACTCAACACCACCACATGAGTCGTCAAACATAAATCACTTGGAGCTGCAATCAGCATCCTTCCATCCAGAAAAGACATCAACAAAAAAGAAAGGCCGACGGAAAGGCTCGATCATCCCCAAGAGGATCCTTGCCTACTCCAAAGGCAAAATGAAAAAGACTACTTCGTGACTCAGCTTCATTACCACATGAGTCATCAAGCACACTCATATAAGGATCTCCGCTTCATCCCCCAACGGAGAACAAGGGTTACACAAGAGCCCATCATACGAAGTCAAGTTCCCTATATCACTGGGGGGGCAACAAAAAGAAAAAAAAGAAAATTTTTCATCCGCAACAGAGGCCATTACAGAAAAAAGGCCAAATAAATGTCTCTAAACAGAGCATATCAAGAAAAATCTCCACAAAGAGGAAAAGAAGAAAAATCTTCACCCCGATCAATAAAAAACTTCACAAAGCCAAGAGCCAAGACTCCATCATCAAAGTTGGATCCCCAAGAAATAAAGGAAAATTCCCCAGGGATCACCGAAAAAGAAAAAAGAAAAAGATACCTTTTCATTCAAAGAAGAAGCCAATGTGCATAAAAAGAGCACACATACAAAAAACCAAATCGCAAAAAAGAGAAATCGCGAGAAAAGGGTAAAAACCCATTCCCCAAGACAAAATAAGAGCTTAGGCAAAACCAGCTCAAACAACAGCGACCAATAAAGAGTCGAAAAACTCCATTTCTCCCTAGAGGGACAATTCAAGACAGGATGTCCGAATGAAATTAATTCCCAGTGGATCACCAACAAGAAAACTACCCCAGTGAGCCTACGACAAAGGCAAACTACAAAATTATATCCACAGGGAGTTAATCACTCATAACGCCCAAAGACGAATATCCATAGTGAAGCACAAAGCCTTCACTTGCAACAAGCAAGCAAAAAACTAATATCCCCAAGAAATGGGAAATCAACCTATGCAAGAGGCAATCCAAACCCTCAAACACTACTAGAAAAATGGTTAATAGTGACCGAAATTAGTAACCGAAAAATTCAGTCACTGATAGTAACTGAATCAGTGACCGATTTCCGTTTTATATTTAGTGAATGATTTAGTGACTAAAATTTCAGTCACGAAAATCGATCACTAATTCGGTCACAAAATTAGTCACTGATTCGGTCACTATTAGAAAAATGGTTAATAGTGATTGAAATTAGTGACTGAAAAATTCAGTTACTAATAGTAACTGAATCGGTGACTGATTTCTCTTTTTATATATAGTGACTGATTTAGTGACTAAAATTTCAGTCACTAAACAAATAATATATAAATTAGTGACTATTTTTTATTTATATAAATAATTTTTAAAAATATTTTAATAATATATTAAATATAAATCTACTTAATAATTTAAAATAATTGATAAATTTTTTAATAACATTATAAAAAATTTAAAAAATAGTTTATTAACTTATTAAATAATTTAGTAATATAGTATGTAAATAAAAAAATTAAAATTAATTATTAAATTAATTACCGATTCAATCATTAAAATAATTATTAATTTAATCTCTTTTATATATATAATCAATGATTAAATTAATTATTAGTTTAGTCTCTTTTTGATATATATATATATATATATATATATATATATATATATATATTACTTTTATGTTAATAAAAATGTATTTCAATGTATTTATAAAAAATTTAAAATTATTTTAATTATTGAATTGATATTTCAAATTTATATTAATATTTTAAATAATTTAGTAATTGGATAAATATTTTAAGTTTATATTAGTATTTTTATAAAAGTGTAAAGATTAAGTGAACTTATTTTAAAATTTAATTAAACATAATAATATAATATACTATTAACCATAAATATGCGAAGATTTAGTTATAAATTAATTTTAAGTTTTATCATTTTTATTTAAAAAAATTGTTAAAAAAATCAAAATAATTAATTAAAATAAAAAATTTTAATTTAATAAATGTGTTAATATTATTAGTTATTGGAGAATTAAATTTATAATAATAATTATATAAAATTATAGAATTAATAAAATTTAAATTATTGGTATGTTTTTAATCATGAAGCTAAAATTTGATAATATTAATAAATTAAAATAAAAAAAATTATATATATATCACTTTAATTATTTTAATTAAAAATATTTTCATTAAAAAACTAATATTTGAAAATAAAAATGAAAAAGTATATAGTTTTTCTTTTATTTAATTATATTTTTTATTTTTTAATTTTTGGGTTTTAGTCCATAACAACAATTTAATTGCTCTAATTTCCACAAAAATATATAATTTCTCTTATTAACAAATAAATTATATTTATATACAAATAAATATATATCCAGTGTAAATATATAAATATAAAATATATAAATACAAATATATTTATATATTTTGATATATTTATATGTTCGATGTGAGGATCACGCTAGAGGGTGAAAGTGTGTGTCGAGTGAGTTTTCAAAATTTGATGTCAAATTTGTGAGCGAGTCTCTTTATATGGATTTGTAATTTAATGATAGAATATAATCTTTATAATTTATTTATATAATGATATAAAATAATTGTTTTCTTTATTTATTTTTATTTTATTTTAATTTATTCTTTTTATCTTTTTGTTTTCTTCTATTATTTAATTAAAATTCTTATATTAAAATAATTTTTCATTATTAAAAATAATTAAATATTTATTTTTAAAATTATTTTTAAAATTATTTAATTTAACAAATTATTATGAATTAATCTATGTCTGGAAAAAATAATTATTAAAAGATGATTTTGATTAATTTATAATAATATATGTTAGGAAAAAATTGTTCTATTAATAATCATAATTAGATTAATTTATAATAATTTGTTAAATTAAATAATTTTAAAAATAAATATATAATTATTTTTAATATTGAAAAAATTATTTTAATATAAGAATTTTAATTAAATAATAGAAGAAAAAAATATAAGAAGAATAAATTAAAATAAAATAAAAATAAATAAAGAAAAAAATTATTTTATATCATTATATAAATAAATTATAAAGATTATATTGTGTCATTAAATTATAAACTCATATAAAGAGACCCGCTCACAAATTTGACATCAAATTTTAAAAATCTACTCGACACACTTTCACCTTCGAGCGTGCCCTCACATCCATATATATATATATATATATATATATATATATATATATATTTGTATTTATATATTTTATATTTATATATTTACACGGATATAATTTATTTGTATATAAATATAATGTATTTGTAAACTATTATCAAAAATTCCTACTAGCTAAGTGGTTGGAGTATTAGTCTCTAACTCTAAGGTACTCGGGTTCGAATCCTACAAGTAATAATTCTTTCAATCTAATAATAATTGAAATTTCTAAAGAATATAATAAATAATAAAAATATATTATAAAAGCATATAAAAGGGAGATTAGAGAGTTATAAAAAAATATTTTTAATTTTTTAATGATTTTGTTAATTTTTTAATGTTTTTGTTAGTGACCGATATAGTGATTGACTCAATCGATCATCGATTCGATCACTAATTCGATCCATCGATTCGGTCATTGAAATCAGTGACCAAGGAAATAGTGACCGATTTGGGTTGGTTACTATTTCGGTCACTATTTTAGTTAGTGACCGATTTTGATCATTTCGTGACCGAAAATTCGGTCACTATTTGATATTTTTGTTGTAGTGAAAGTCTTCACCACTATTGAAGCATTCGCCTAATCAAGAGGCACAACAAAATCCCCAAATGAATCCTCGCCTAATCAAGAGGCACAATCAAGAAGAGAATTCAAAATCCCTAGAGGATTCCCGCCTAAAAAGAGGCAATCAACAAGAATCCCCGGTCAAGACCGGATGGCTAAAAGAAAAAAGCCAAAAACAAAGAATCCCCGGCAAAAACCAGATGACTAAAAAAGTCAAAACAAATTATTCCCCATGGAATAGGCGCATAATCAGAAACAAGTAAGCCGCTAACACATCTCCAAAAAACAGATAATCACAGGATTAACTACCAAAAAGTGCATCCTGAGAACCTTGCAGAACGGGGTTCGGACCGGGTGGGGGTAGGTACCCATCAGAATCTTGCAGAACGAGATTCGGACCAGGTGGGGGTAGGTACCCATCAGAATCTTGCAGAACGAGATTTGGACCAGGTGGGGGTAGGTACCCATCAGAGCCTTGCAGAACGAGGTTCGGACCGGGTGGGGGTAGGTACCCATCGGAACCTTGCGAACGGGGTTCGAACCGGGTGGGGGTAGGTACCCATCAGAATCTTGCGAACGAGATTCGGACCGGGTGGGGGTAGGTACCCATCGGAACCTTGCGGAATGGGGTTCGGACCAGGTGGGGGTAGGTACCCATCGGAATCTTGCGAACGAGATTCGGACCGGGTGGGGGTAGGTACCCATCGGAACCTTGCAGAACGGGGTTCGGACCGGGTGGGGGTAGGTACCCATCGAGCCTTGCGGAATGGGGTTCGGACCGGGTGGGGGTAGGTACCCATCGAATCTTGCGGAACGAGATTCGGACCGGGTGGGGGTAGGTGCCCATCGGAACCTTGCAGAACGGGGTTCGGACCGGGTGGGGGTAGGTACCCATCGAGCCTTGCGGAACGGGGTTCGGACCGGGTGGGGGTAGGTACCCATCGGAATCTTGCGAACGAGATTCGGACCGGGTGGGGGTAGGTACCCATCGAGCCTTGCGGAATGGGGTTCGGACCGGGTGGGGTAGGTACCCATCGAATCTTGCGGAACGAGATTCGGACCAGGTGGGGGTAGGTACCCATCGGAATCTTGCGGAACGAGATTCGAGACCGGGTGGGGGTAGGTACTCATCGGAACCTTGCGGAACGGGGTTCGGACCGGGTGGGGGTAGGTACCCATCGGAATCTTGCGAACGAGATTCGGACCGGGTGGGGGTAGGTACCCATCGAGCCTTGTAGAACAGGGGTTCGGACCGGGTGGGGGTAGGTACCCATCGGAATCTTGCGAACGAGATTCGGACCGGGTGGGGGTAGGTACCCATCAGAATCTTGCGAACGAGATTCGGACCGGGTGGGGGTAGGTACCCATCGGAACCTTGCAGAACGGGGTTCGGACCGGATGAGGGTAAATACTCATCGAATCTAGCAAAAATGCAGATTCGTACGGGTGGGGGTAGGTACCCACCAAAACCTTAAAAATAAGGTCCGTACTTGGATGAGGGTAAGTACTCATCGGAATCTAGCAAAAATACGGATTCGTACGGGTGGGGGTAGGTACCCACCGGAACCTTAAAAATAAGGTTTTGTACCGGATGAGGGTATATACTCATCAAAACTTAGCAAAATGCATCGGGTAGAGTAAAAACACTCACCAGAAGCATTTCTAAAAGCGGGTACAAAGACTTGCTTCTATTAGAGGATAGTTCAGTGTTGAGCACCTCGGAAGAAAAGTACCCACAAGAGTTTAGCGAAATGCGAACTCATACCAGGTGAGGGTAGGTACTCACCAAAACCTTGTAAGAACAAGGTTCATACCTAGTTGGGGTAGGTACCCATAAAAGTCTAGTAAAATACAGACTTATACCAGGTGAGGGTAAGTACTCACCAGAGCTTTATAAAAGGAGGCTCAAACCAGATAGGGGTTGGTACCTATCAAAATATTTATCATCCGGAGGATCAGCAAAGAAGCAGCATCCGAAGGATAACCGGGCAAAAGGGTTAACTCCTTCCCCTGCCAAATAATTTTGTCGGTATATTAAAACCAACGAATTAATTAGGCAGGTGAAGGGGGGGCAGCTGTAGACCCCTAATTTTGCCCGGCCTCTCAAAATAAAGGCTAGGGAAACTTCACACGAAAATAAAGTTCACCCGACTTCATATCAAAAACCGATAAAGACCTCTCGCAACAAGACGGGGTTCACCCATCCACACAATAAAGACTAAGGAGACTTCCTACACGAAGATAAAGCTCACCCAGAATCTTAATAAAGGCCAAGAAGACTACCTATATGAAGATAAAGCTTCAACGGACATCTATCGGCATCAATCTACGTCCGAAAAAGGAAAGGAAAGCTTCCCAGGGGTCCCAGAACGCGAAAACAGGCCAAGACAGGTTGGGCAGTCTAAAGGTCACTTGGATTAAAGAGTAGTAGGATTAGTGTGTCTGCAGCTCTGCTTAGGTATAATATTTTTTATCTTTTCTGCTGCATGAAGTTTCTTCACTTAAAAGATTTTGCAAAATGCCTCTAAAAGTGTTTAAACAGTCAAAACCAAAGTATTTTGATAAAAGCTTTCTTAATCAACTATTTTAACTAATAGAATATAAGCTTTATCAACTAAAACGTTCTTCACACTTTTATAACAGGATTTCAACTGATATAACTTCTAAATAACCGATTGTTTTCATTTATGGAAGTTTTGAAAACCTTCAGTCAATATTTTAACTGATACAGTTTCGAAATAACCGATTAAAATCACTTAAAATGTTCAGAGAAGTGTTCTGGCAGTATTTTAATCGATACAACTTCGAAATAATCGATTAAAACCACTTGGAGTACTGTTTGACCGATCAGAATGGGTTTATGACTGTAGACCCCTAATTTTGCCGGGCCTCTCAAAATAAAGGCTAGGGAAACTTCACACGAAAATAAAGTTCACCCCGCTTCATATCAAAAACCGATAAAGACGTCCCGCAACAAGACGGGGTTCACCCATCCACACAATAAAGACTAAGGAGACTTCCTACACGAAGATAAAGCTCGCCCGGAATCTTAATAAAGGCCAAGAAGACTACCTATATGAAGATAAAGCTTCAACGGACATCTATCGGCATCAATCTACGTCCGAAAAAGGAAAGGAAAGCTTCCCGGGGGTCCCAGAACGCGAAAACAGGCCAAGACAGGTTGGGACAGCAGTCCCAAACATCAAAAGACAAGTGAGACGCACGTCTCACCTTTGGGACGCACGTCCCAAGCCCCAAAATTCAAGTGGGACGGCCGTCCCAACCCAAACTGGCCGTCCCACTCTCCCCCCAGCTTGGCCCAGTGCAAAACGCGCAGTTGGGACGACCGTCCCAACCCAGACGGCCGTCCCAGATTTCCAGGCAGTGAAATCTATAAATAGGAGCCTCATTTGTCATTCTCCACACCCCAGACAACTCCAAGACTTGTCTTCTTCTCTCCCTCCTTTGAATGATCTCTTTGATTGCCTTTAATAGGTAACAATCAGTTAAGGAATTTGTATTCCGGATTTCGATTCTTCTAGAAAATTTTAGTCGAGTCGAGTTTATTCGAGAGGAGAGTCGTTGTAGAGTGAAGGATTGCCGCAAAGCGTCCTCTGTGTAAAAGACTTATAATATAAAGCTTGCTTCGGAGGTTCTTCTCAATTCTCTTCCCTTTTATTGCTTTATTTACTGCTTTCTGTATGCAATGTAGATAAAACCATATAGATAGCCATATTTAAATACTGTACGAATAAAATAGGGTAATAGCGTAATTTCTTGTAATCTTTACTTAAATGAATTAATCCGTCATAGGGAACCCGAAAGGGGCGTTGTGGGGTGCTAATACCTTCCCCACACGTAACTAACTCCCTTACCCGACTCTGGTTATAATGACCAAGTTTGGTTTTTATTAAAATCAATGCCTTTTTCTCCTTTTCCAATGTTTATGGTCAAAACATTGGTGGCGACTCCAAAAGAACCCTTTTCGAAAACCTTGCTTCTATTAGAGGATAGTTCAGCGTTGAGCGCCTCGGAAGCAATGAACATATTTTTAACAAAAAACGCGAGTCTCAACCATCTTTTCGCGACCGCTCGCATTAATGTTTGAGATGTCCCTGGACGTCGGATCGGACGGCGGCGACAATGACCGATCAGAACCAAATATGATCGATCAGAATTGAGGTATGACCGATCAGAACCGATTATGATCGATCAGAATTGGGTTATGACCGATCAGAACTATTTCAATCGATTAAACTGCGTTTCAATCGATTAAATCAACTTAAGAAAATTTCTACTTAGCGTTTTAATCGATTAAAACAAATTTTTATCAGTTAAAATCACTTGGAAAAGTTTACAAGAAAGATTTACAGTATTTTAATCGATTGAAACACGAAACAATCGATTAAAACAAATTAGAAGATTTTTTACAAAGAGTTTTAATTGATATAAACGTTTTCGTATCAGTTAAAACAAATCTGGAAAATAATCAAGAACATTTTAATGGATTAAAAGAAGTTTTAACAGATTAAAACAAGGCTTTTAACAAATTAAAAGATTGTTTTAACAGATTAATTAAACCAACAGTTTTGAAAATCTTCTATATAAACAGAGTTGCTTGATCATTTTAAAATATATCTGATATACATCTTTTAGCAATCAATCAAGCAATCAAAAGTGCTACTTTCAAGAAAGAATCATGCTAGTTTTTGTGAAGTTCATCAAAGTTCTTTCTTGAGGCAAAATTGCATTCTTTTGGAGAAGAAACACATTGTAGAACTGCATAAAACTGGTTTGAGCGTTTTAGTTTCTTCTGTTTCTTTCTTTACATTCTTTTTTGTATTGTTGGTGCCTGGAATTGTGGGCATTGGTTTCTCTGCAGCTGGAATTTGGTTGTAGAGGTTGTCAAGAACTGGAATTTGGTTCTTGGTGAAAGGTTAGGTGCAGGAACTGGAATTGTGGTTCTTGTGGTAGATTGAGTGTAAGGTTAAGGTTGTAATCTGTAAAACATTCAATCTAGTGGAACCCAGCTGGAATTTGGCTGGAGACTGGACGTAGCCCTGGGATTGGGTGAACCAGTATAAACCTTGGTGATATCTTTCTAAACCTTTCTTTTCTTTAATTCTGTTGCTGCATTTATTTTTTGATTGCTTGCTGTGTGATTCAAGAACAGATCTGAAATCTTAATTTTTGAAATAGATAATCTGTTAATTGCGAAAATCTTTCAAAGATCAATTCACCCCCCCTCTTGATCTCAACCTCTTTTTCTAACAATTGGTATCAGAGCAAGGTTCTTGAGAGTTATTCAAGTCGATTCAAATCT